>BTPG01000002.1:278471414-279671414 GCA_036245525.1 Semisulcospira habei | reverse complement strand
CTGGCACTACCCTTGAACTAAAGCCATTGGTCTATATCTTATCTGTAAGTACTATAATGTAACTTGCATATGGCAGTGTACAAATTTGAAGCTTTTAGCCTCAGTATGATATGGGCTAAAAGGGCTCGTCTCGGTAAAGGGCCTGCCATGATAGAGAGTATCATTACTCTCTCATGATAAGGGTCTGCCACAAAATATCTTGTTTGTTTTTAATTAGTTATCAATACTCCCAGTTATTTGTATATATACTGTAACATGTAGAGCGTAGGGGATCCACCCATTTACAGAAAAAGACAGTCAGAGATGGCCACGATTTTCTGTTTTTGTGTTTTCCTTCATTCTCTCTACAATTGCACTGCTATTCGTGCTAAAGCCAGTCAAGAAATCACGGCATCAAAACCATTCAGTGGCTGTCCGTTAGTACTGAAATAAATGAATTGTCAGTTTCTATACGCTGCCCACAAACCATGAAGTCAGTTCTAACAATTCCATGCTACACATGCTTAGCCATGGCAAAAATGGTGAGAAAAAGAAAATGGTTACACATAGGCCGGAAAAAGTGCAAAGTGGTAATTATCAGGACAATAAGGTGCAGACATGGGGACGTAGCTTGGTGGGTAAGACACTGCGCTGGCAGTCGTAATATTCCAGGTTCAAATCCCCTGGTGGGAAGGAATGGGATGTGGACTTTTCCTCATTCCCATCGAGTCAAATTTACGTACAGACTCGGTTTATGGTGCCTGTCTCGCCTTTCTTGTGTACAACACGCATAATCATCAAGTGTGCCCGTTAAAATTCTCATTACAACTATTCGAAAAGAGAAGGACCGGTAGGACCGGTGGAATGGAAAGAGAAATATATCACATGCACCGAAGTTAATAGTAGGGTGGAGGTTTGCACATAAAATAGCGCTTAGTAGCAGCAGGCTTTCAAAGCTCCAGCTTCCATCCCTACGACACTGTGAGCATCTTTAAATAGATGGATATGTGCACCTCGGAGACACCATACCATACCACCATGGTAGGTGACAGGATATTGACCCCAGCTCATGTCAGTGCCAAGTCCTCTTTACTCTGCCACCTCCTTTCCTATCTGTTTAAGATGAGAACACGGCAGTGACACACATCGACATGCGTCGCTTTTTCTCCCTCCCGTACTAGTACACACACGCATAATTTTATTTTCTTTCATCACTGAAGATAATGAAACATCGGCGTCAATAGTACATGTATCACACTTTACAGAAGCTTTAAGTGGCCGATGGTGGTCCCGTTTTGGTGGTGGCACATCTACAAGCTCCTGTCCGAGTGTCACAAGCACGCCTAGGTCCGTTTTCATCAAACCTCCCGTGAACGGTCACAAGCCGTTTACGGATACCTTTTCTTGGCAACAGGGGAGACCGTTCACTGGAGGTTCTACTTCTACTGTACATTGAGCCTATACTCCTCTTCTGCGGTAGTTCCACGCGTATACTTATTGCAGCTGTCTTGCTCGGCCGCAAACCAACATCTGTCTCCTTTGTCAGGATCATGCCTAGCCTGCGTATGAGTGCAGTAACGATATGATCCTGAACATACCTGGATTAAGGCTTTCGCTTCGAGATCTAGCTTGATAATGTCTTGCAGACATAACCTAACGTGGATGTCTTCTGCTGCCATCCTTATGCCATAAATCATACCAAGACTTGCGATATCAACTTTTTGATAACCAAGAATTAGTTATGAGCATTAGTAAATAAAACAATAATATGCATCTTATTTTGTTGCTGTCCTATGTTATTGTATGCTACAGTTCTTAAAAGATAGTCCATACAATTTTTTTTAATATGTCGTAAAACCAGATAATTTACTTTACGACATGATTCCCATCATGGCGTCAAAAGCCACGTAACAACAATCAGCTGATGACATTTAAGCTTCTTGTAAGCAGAGAACTCTGCTGATTAAACATTTAATATAATGAAAACTAAGATATAATCAGTTAACAATATTCTTGTCATAATCCCCTGATGAACATGGGAAGGTTAGTAAAATGAGAGTAGTAGTAATTCTCGCGTATGTAGAAAGGACGCTCGGTTACACATTTACTTACAAAGTCCTAACACCTGTGTTGCGGAGGTATTGTACCATGCCTGTCTTTTTTATTTTAAAAAAATCACACACACACACACAATTCCATTCGCTGCAAGTGGCCGCAAATCTTTAATTTACTCTTACCACAATTCTGACGAGACTATACGACTACCCGTCGAACGACAAACTGACAACTCGTTGACGCGACATTTCGTCGAATGCAACCATTCATCGATGCAACAGTTCGTTGAAACTATGATTTATTGCTGTTTTGTTGCTGTTAACGATTTGTGACTGATGAAATTGTTCCGTGTGCAATGAAAGCTTTGTGCAGACTTTCTGATGCCTAATGATCATTGTTGTGGCCATGTTGTCATCATTGTGAAAAGACTTTGATCATAATGTGATAGATCATCCAGGCACACACACACGTTCCCACCAGCATACATGTAAATGACACAAGCTTGGATGCACAATCAAGGATGCATGCATGCACGCACAATCACACACACACATACACAGCTTGTGTTCAGCTATTTGGTGATCAAACCTTTTCCACCAAGTAAAGCATAAAGTTAGGGAAGTCTCACAACGAATACATAATAAAACAATAATAAAAGAAGTCTCACAATAAATACAGAATATATGGACAGAATTGGTGGAGACAATCAGTGTTGACATAAGTCTATTACTATAAGTATGTACCACGTGCAGCTGATGCAACTGTAGTAATATGTTGTAACTTTAGTTGATGTGTAATGATCAATTGCCCGAGTTTGAAGATTTCATAGTGACATAAAAACAAGTATGCAGACTTTAAAGAAAAAAGTCAAGCTGACATGGGAAGGTTGCGTAGAAATTCCCAACACTATGTCATTGTTTGATGCAACCTGATGTAATCAGATAGTATGCAACATGGCAACAAATGTGGTCATTCAATGTGACTTGGACTTTAAAAACAAAAAGACCGAAGACACAGAGAAATGATGCATCAAATGTACCTGATGGTAATGATTCTTCTGACTGATAACTATGACTGTATGAGACTGGCCTTGAGCATGTTTTTTGTTTGCTTGGTTATGTCTGTGCACGTGCAGAGAAAAAAGAGAGAATCATTCTTTTGTCATCTCATGCAGCCATTTGTCCTCCTTCTCCCCCCTCCCCCTTCCCGCTCTGTACTCACACACACATGTACACACACACACTATGCAAAATCCTTCACTGTACAACAAATATATTCTTTCTAAATTGCATGCTTAGAACATTAGATGACATCTACATGTCACTACAGCATTAGACTAACATTTTATTATTGTTTTATCTTGCCCTCTTTTTTCCCTCGGCAATATGTAATAATGGCTGTGATATGATTTCAATCAGCAGATTGACTCAAAGTCCCTTTAGAATTACTCAAAGCCCAACCTAGTTGTTTATAGTTCTTTATATGTTCTCTTAACCATTTCTTAGGCAGGATATACAGTTTTATAAATACATGAATTTAGTTAATCTGTTTCGTTGCAGCTCACTTGGCGGTTTTTGTTGTTAGAATATGCTTATTATGCAATATATTTATCTTATTTTACTTAGATGTGTGTGCATATTTAGTAGAATGACTGCTATACATATGTGTGGTTTGGTATTTTAGAGTCTGCTTGATTGTGATGTTTATGTGTTGATCTTAACACGGTCGCTTGTCAGTTATGCCGCAAAAAATTCCTAATGTTTATGCATATGGCAATAAAATGTATCTTATCTTGTCACGTAAAGAATGTCTATGTATCTGGCTCGTGGGTTTCTTTTGGCAATAGGTCTGCTAGTGTGCTCTCAAAACCCTGTCCTGAAATAGACACTTGGAAAATACCTGTCAAAACTAGTGTCGCCTGCAACACAACACATGGACTGTTGCCATAGGCTTTGCATACTTAAAGTAATAGACTTATGGTGTTGACCATATCAATTCTATTCCCATCGGTCATTTATTTTTAACAGAAAGCTCAAATATTGTTTGACCAGCTGTTGCATCAGAATTTATTTTTTTCCGAGGAGTTGTCACATCAGTGAGTTGTCAAAATTTGAGGAGTAGTCACAGTGCTGACTTTTCATTCGATGAGTTGTCATTCGATAATTTGTTGAATGCTGCATTCTGACTTTTAACTCATTGTACCCCAAAGACCGAAATCCCCAGATTTTGCCGTTGTCCTCTGAAGACTGCATTGCAGTGCAGAACACTGATTGACCATGATAGTTCAAGGGTGATGCCAGAATAGGCGCCAAGCTATTCTGGCATCACCCTTGAACTATCATGGTCGATCCTTATCTTGCTGTGGTGTGTCTGGGGTAGAATGAGTTAAGTTCAGTGTCACAATCATTGTGTTGTCTTTTATTGTAAAACTGTACTGTATATCAAGTTAAAGTCTTTAAGCAGTTTCAGTTATAAACTTAAGAAAATCTTGTTTTCTCAGAATCTACTGCAGTCCATGCCTCCAAGCAAAAGACAGAACAAAGAAGTTAAGCCTGCTGGTGTTGTTGGCTGTGATCAGCATGTCCCTCCTCACCCTCCTCATCTCTGGCATCCTCACCCTCTCCATTTTCAAGCGTGACGTACCTAGTGTCCAGAGCATGGACATCACCAGCAGTACTGACACCCCAAACGTACATTTTGGGATAGTCATTGACTGTGGCAGCAGCGGAAGCCGTGTGTACGTCTACTACTGGCCACCACATTCAGGCAACCCCAGTGACTTGTTGAATATTCAGCAGCTTCTGGATCATGAGGGAAAACCGGTGATGAAGAAAGTTTCACCAGGTACTAATACAGTAATAATTGTGTGTGTGTGTGTATGTTCGCAATATATTCGGTACATCTTTTAACCCATATCATATTGAGGCTAAAAGCTTCAAATGTGTACACTGCCGTATGCAAGCTACATTATAGTACTTGCATATAATGATATAGACCAATGGCTTTAGTTCAAGGGTCGTGCCAGAATAGCTTGGCGCCTAGTTTTCTGGCACTACCCTTGAACTATTTTAGTCAAACGTATTTCACACCCTGGTGTATTCCGAATGATAAGGGTTAATTAACTAGTTGTCATTTTTTTATGTGAAGATAAGTTCAAGGGTACTGTGGTGGATGTCAGAATATTGTGCAGAGTAGTAATTGAATTAAGGTGTCAGAAAATACCAAGGCGGTAATCGATCACAACTGTAGTTTTTACCTGTATGAATAGTGCCTGCATGCCTGTTTGTATATTTATGATTTTTAACCCATATCATACTGAGGCTAAAAGCTTCGAATTTGTACACTGCCATATGCAAGCTACATTATAGTACTTACGGATAAGGATATAGACCAATGGCTTTAGTTCAAGGGTGGTGCCAGAATAGCTTGGCGCCTAGAGGCGCCAAGCTATTCTGGCACTACCCTTGAACTATTTTAGTCAAACTTATTTCACACACTGGTGTATTCCGAATGATAAGGGTTAAAAAAAAAGATAGATTTTTCATCTGACTTCCCTGCGTCATTTTATTTTCATGCCAGGACTGTCTGAGTTTGATGATAATCCGGACGATGCCAGTGAACATATAAAAAAGTTGCTGGAGTATGTGGTGGGTTTCATACCAAAGGAAAAACACAAAGAAACACCACTGTACATTCTGGCCACAGCCGGTATGCGCATGATCTCCAAAGAGTGAGTGTTGTTCTCTGTTTTTTCTTTCTGAATTTTAACTCTTGCACACCAGACAGTAATGATGACTTTGATAACTTTCGAAGGTGTCCAGAACGTTTGCATACCAGCTGCAGGAGATGGATTGGCCATGATAGTTCCAGAAGAGTGCCAGATTAGCTTGGTGTCTGCTTGCTGCATTTTACTTTTACAGTCTTTCACTGGTACTGTAATAGTTCCAGCATTGATAATAATAGTGCCAGATGCAAGAGGTGGACCGACCATGAAAGCTGAATGTTACTGGTAATGCTTAAAAACAGCTTTGTGCTTCCATCTCTCAACCATACATTCTTTCATGGTTCAGTCTCTTGCAGTGTGTTTCGAGTCCTTGGCTTATTATTAATATTATTTATTATTAAATGGTATTTATATAGCGCATTTCTCATATTTATAATACAACTCAATCCGCAGACCTCGCGCTGGGACCATATGGTGTTGAGGCGCGTCCCCTGGGTGGTGGATAGGGGGTCCCTCATGAGAAGGGTGCACCGAATGAAATAAGGTGCCGTGAACCAACATGGTCTAAGGGAAGGTGACCCCGACAGAAAACCCCTGGTCCTCCTAGTAAGGGGGTTGGGCGTGGGGGTAGCTTCCCCACCCTGCAAAAAAGGAAATAGCTACAAAAACACTGACGAAAAGACTAACAGTAATTCCTTTCCTGGAGGAGGAAGGTTCTTCTACCAGAAGACTTATGACGTCCTGTGGTGAAAGCCGGAAGTCTTCGGAAGCCACAGGACCGAGCCGCCTCTCTCTATCCAGGGATACAACCAAGGGCACATGGAACGTCAAGACCATGTACCAGAGCGGCAAGGCCGCCCAGATAGCAGCGGAAATGCAAAAGTACAACATTTCCCTGCTAGGTATCAGTGAAGCCAGATGGACGCAGTCTGGCCAGAAAAGGCTGTTAAGTGGGGAGATGATTCTGTATTCAGGTCATGAAGAGGAGAATGCCCCCCATACAGAAGGCGTAGCATTCATGCTGTCACCAGTGGCACAGAGAGCGCTGATGGGCTGGGAACCTCTTGGGCCAAGAATCATCACAGCAGCCTTTAGAACCAAGAAAAAGCTCAAGCTGAACGTCATCCAGTGTTATGCGCCCACTAATGACAAAGACGAGGAAGAGAAACAAGAGTTCTACGACCGACTCAGAGTGCCTTGGACAAATGTGCGGAGCGAGACATCACCATTGTCATGGGCGATTTTAATGCCAAAATAGGGGAGGACAACACCGGATACGAAGAGGTGATGGGGAGACAGGGACTAGGCTCGGAGATGAGTGAGAACGGGGAGAGGTTTGTAGACTTTTGTGCTCTAAACCGACTTGTCATTGGAGGCAGCATCTTCCCACACAGAAGGATACACAAAGCAACTTGGGTCTCACCTGACCATACAACAGAGAACCAAATAGACCATATCTGCATTAGCAAGAAATTTAGAAGATCCCTTCAAGATGTTCGAGTGAGGAGGGGAGCAGATGTCGCCTCCGACCACCATCTGCTTACCTTAAGAATGAAGCTCAAGCTAAAGAAAAGCCGCACAGAGACAACAAGAAGACAGCGCTATAATGTAGGCCTCCTGAGAGAAACTGGAGTTAGAGAAGAGTTCAAACTGGTGCTGTCCAACTGGTTTCAAGCGCTACAGGAGCTAGTAAATGAAGAGGAGGCGGCCACCACAGAGCAGCAGTGGAAGGCAGTTAGAGAGGCGCTGAACTCAACCTGCAAAGACACTGTAGGGTTCAGGAAACACCATCACAAGGACTGGCTGTCGGCACAGACCTTGAAGAAGATAGAAGTGAGGAAGCAGAAGAAAGCAGTTGTCAACAACAGTCGCACGAGAGCAGCCAAAGTAAGGGCACAGGGGGAATACTCAGAAGCCAACCGCGAGGTGAAGAGGAGTATCAGGGCAGACAAGAGGGCCTACACAGACAGCCTGGCAGCAGAGGCAGAAAAGGCAGCAGGCAGCGGCAATATGAAACAGCTCTACGACATTACCAGAAGATTGTCAGGCAAGTATGGCCATACAGAAAGACCAGTAAAAGACAAAGAAGGCAAGCCTATTGCAGACAGAGCAGACCAACTCGACAGATGGGCCGAGTATTTTGAAGAGTTACTGAACAGACCTAGCTCACCCAACCCCCCAGACATCCAGCCGGCAGAGACCGACCTACCCATCAGCTGTGACAGACCCAGCCGGGAAGAGATCAGAAGAGCAGTGGCATTTTTGAAGAATGGCAAAGCAGCAGGCCCAGATGGCATCCCAGCGGAGTCTCTGAAAGCAGACCTAGAGACAACAGTGGAGATGCTGTACCCACTGTTTGGAAAGATCTGGGAAGAGGAGGTGATGCCGGCTGACTGGAAGGAGGGGTACCTAATCAAGCTTCCCAAGAAAGGCGACCTCAGCAAGTGTTCCAACTGCAGAGGAATCACCTTGCTGTTAGTACCAGGAAAGGTCTTCAACAGGATCATCCTGGAGAGAATGAAGAGCTCCGTTGACCCCCAGCTGAGAGACCAGCAAGCAGGATTCAGGAAGAACCGATCATGTACAGACCAGATCGCCACTCTCCGCATCATCGTGGAACAGTCTCTGGAGTGGAGCTCCCCGCTGTACGTCAACTTTGTGGATTATGAGAAAGCATTTGACAGTGTGGACCGAGAGACTCTGTGGAAACTCCTACGACACTACGGTGTACCCACAAAGCTCATCCACCTGATCAAGAACAGCTACGATGGCATGACATGTCGCGTGATCCATGAAGGGCAGTTCACCAGGGAGCTCCAGGTCAGAACTGGTGTCAGGCAGGGGTGTCTGCTGTCTCCGTTCCTCCTCCTACTGGCCATAGACTGGGTCATGAAGATGACCACAGAGCACAGACGAAGTGGAATACAGTGGACACTGTGGACACAGCTTGACGACCTCGATTTTGCAGACGACTTGGCATTACTGTCCCACACTCATCAACAAATGCAGGACAAGACCACGAGGCTTGCTGACATCTCGTCCCAAGTGGGCCTCACCATTCACAAACAGAAAACAAAGACAATGAGGCTGAACGCAACCAGGGAGGAACCAGTCTTGCTTGCTGGCACCCCGTTGGAGGAGGTGGAGTCCTTCACCTATCTCGGGAGCATCATAGACAAAAAAGGCGGCACTGATGCAGATGTCAGAGCACGAATCGGTAAAGCCAGAGCAGCCTTTCTCCAGTTGAAAAAGTGTGGAGTTCCAGAGAGCTGTCACAACACACCAAAGTCCGGATTTTCAACTCCAATGTAAAAGCAGTTCTCCTATATGGAGCAGAGACTTGGAGATTGACAAAAACCACAGTCAACAGAGTACAGACCTTCATGAACAGTTGCCTTAGAAGAATTTTGCAAATCCACTGGCCAGAGAAGATCAGCAACGTCAGACTCTGGGAGAGAACAGAGCAGATAACAGCAGAGAATGAAAGAAAAACAGAAGATAGTGGTAGAAAACCCTTTAAAATAGAAACAAATAACGACGTTTCGGATCAAAGATCCTTCCTCAGGTGACATGGAAACAAACGTAGAACAGAAAAGAACACCAGAAAGAAAAGACGTCATCCTGTATAGAGAGAATTTAGAATGACGTAAAAAAAAAAAAAAAAAAAAAAAAAAAAAAAAAAAAAAAAACCCACACACACACACACATAATGACGCAAATACACATGCACAAAACACGTAGCACAAAACTTACGTCTATATACATACACGTCACTGCATACATTCGCATTCACTCGTGCCTACTGCAGCTCACGCACATGCACACACACACACACACACACACACACACACACACACACACACACACACACACATACACACACACTCAAAGGTAGCATCCAGTATCAACAGTGAGGTCAAGCCTGGCACCAACTACCCATCAGGCCGAGCATACATCCCTAGGGGCGAATGTTCAAGCCGCGCGGATGGTAAGTGCCAAGCCTGTCCGCGAAAAAGGATTCTGTCAGAAGAGAATGAAATTTCATTCACATTTCAAATACAAACGATTTGAATTTTCAAAAACAACTTTAGTAGCTCGCTTGAGCTTGCCCTTAGCACCACGTGAAATGAAAATGAGAATGAAATGAAAGCAGAGAATGAAATTGGGCGAAGAAGATGGGGATGGATCGGTCACAGTCTGAGAAAGCCAGCTTCCAGTATCACTAGGCAGGCATTGTCATGGAACCCCCAGGGAAAGAGGAAAAGAGGTAGGCCGAGAAACTCCTGGCGTCGAGACCTCCAAGCAGACATCAAGAGACTGGGAACCACCTGGAGTAGAATCGAAGGAGAAGCACAGGACAGGAGTTGCTGGAGGTCTCTCGTCGACGGCCTATACCCGGGTAGGGGTGACAGGCGTAAGTAAGTAAGTAAGTCAATCCGCAGAATATAGCTGCAAACTGAACCCAACAAGCACGCTCACGTAAATCACGCGCATTCACTCACACACTGTTCGTATACACAGAACATTCACGTGGTGCTAAGGGCAAGCTCAAGCGAGCTACTAAAGTTGTTTTTGAAAATTCAAATCGTTTGTATTTGAAATGTGATTAAGTTGGCTGAAACTGATACCAAAGTGGAGGGGGAGGAGGAGCCGGAGTACCCGGAGAAAGAACCCCCGACGGTCCCCCCGAATTAACGGTGACACTAGAGTAGAGGAGAAAAGTCCAACGCCGGAACCCTTAATTGAACCTCGCACCTTTAGCATTGGTGGCAGGCGCCTTAACTCATTCTACCCCAACACCGAAATCCGTAAATTTTGCCGCTGTCCTCTGAAGACTGTGTTGCAGTGCAGGACACAGATCGACCATGATAGTTCAAGGGTGGTGCCAGAATAGCTTGGCGCCCATAGGCGCCAAGCTATTCTGGCATCACCCTTGAACTATCATGGTCGATCCTTATCTTTCTGTGGAGTGTCTGGGGTAGAATGAGTTAACCACTGCGCCACGGACCACCCCTATCACTCGGCAAATGGACGCTAACTATTTGTCACTTGTTTTCCAGGGCCCAAGAAGCCATTCTCAAAGATCTGCTGAAAGATGTGACCAAGGATTTTGACTTTTTAGTAGCAGACAACCATTTTGAGGTAATCAGTGGCAAGCTTGAAGGAGTATATGCCTGGATTGCTGTCAACTATGCCTTAGATCGCTTTGCCCACACAACTAGTGGTGGTGAGTAGCTTGTACATTTTGTCATAAATTATGTGAAGTTAGCTGCAATTCTTGCAACCTGTACAGGTGTCCCTGTTTTCTTAGTGGCCACCATCCAGTGTATACTGCGTTTGACTCATTCAGCCCCGACCCACCACAGCAAGACATGGATCGAGCATGATAGTTCAAAGGTGGTGCCAGAATAGCTTGGCGCCCATGGGCGCCAGGCTATTCTGGCACCACCCTTGAACTCTCATGCCGGATCTGTCTCTAGATTTTTTTTATACAATCCTTCAAAATTAAAGGGCAACTGCAAAATTTGGGGATTTCGGTCCTGTGGTAGAATGTGTTCAAGTAGCCACTTATGTCTATGACCTTTTGACTTTTCTAGTTCAGAACATCTAAGCTGTGGCTAGTTATTTGTTGCAAAACACTAAAAGATGTGTTTTTCAACCTCCTCCCCGCCCCCCCTCCCCCCTCCCCCCCAAAAAAAAAAAAAAAAAAAAAAAAAAAAAAAAGAAAAGTGAAATGAATTTCCCTTTTCAGCAAGTGTAGGTGTTTGTGGTATTGTGTTAAAAAGCATTCCAGTACTTGCTTGTAAAGCATTTCACGTGCTGTTTGTCTGAAACAGCAGAAGTTGTAGGAGTAAAGCTGTCGGATGGAAAGATACACCGTCGCAGTCGGACTGTAGGCATGATTGACATGGGAGGAGGCTCTGTCCAGATTGCTTATGAAGTCACGGATGCTGTGAGTACTGGTTTATAATATAACCAGCATGACGTTTAGATTCATATGAGCTCCTGCAGCGTGCAGGGGCTGATGCAGATCTTTGCCGCTTGCAGATAGACAGAATTTGTTTACTGCCTAAATTAATGGACATGGTGGAGACTCCATCCAGATTGCTCACAGACAATGAACATGTTGGTGAGCAAGCAGATAATGAATAGGAGTTGCTTCTAAGTCAAGTCAAAGAAAGGACACTATGCATGGAGACTCATCCAGACATGGGGATCTGTAAGAGACACAGATTCTCATGAGCCCTTGTGGCTGAAAATCATGCAGCAAAACTCTGTCACTCAATCTTTAACCCATATCATACTGAGGCTAAAAGCTTCAAATTTGTACACTGCCATATGCAAGCTACATTATAGTACTTAAGGTAAGGATATAGACCATTGGCTTTAGTTCAAGGGTGGTGCCTAGAGGCGCCAAGCTATTCTGGCACTACCCTTGAACTATTTCAGTCAAACTTGTTTCACACATTAGTGTATTCCAACTGATAAGGGTTAAACTAACAACGAAAAAAAAGTTGTTTTCTTTCGTTGTTTTTTAAAATTGTGTTCATGGTAAACTTTAACTTTGGCATTTGCTCGGAGACTTCATTGAAGTCCAGTTAACACAAACACGCTTTACACGAATTTCTGGTTAACACGAAACATTTTTGAATTCCTGGCCATCAGCCCTCTTGTTCTCTATTAAAATTTCATAGTTAACATAAAATGCTTAACACAAAATCCCTGCTTAACATGAAGATGATTTTATGTTCCCAACAGAACAAATTCTAGTATTTTCACCTGTTTAACATGAACAACCATCTCAAGGACTGATACGATGCCGTCCTCCGTGTAATACTGCACGTGGAAGCTTTGTTTACAGAAGTACCTGCAAACTCCATTATGCAATAGCTAATACACCTGAACGACCGCATGTTAGTTTTCACATCTCAGTCCGATCTGCATCGCCAATGGCTGAGGTTATCCATTGTTTTCAACCACTTGTGCTCAACAGGTGCACTCGTATCGGTAAACACCTCTCTGCAAGTGACGTAGGAAGGTGATAGGCAGACGTTCACCGCAGGTTCCGTACACACACTGACTAGCAAGAGGGGGTAGTATCGATGGGTCAGGGAGGGACGGGAGGGCTGCACGTTTTTTTACATAGAGTCCTGTTTCTGAAAATGATCGGTCGGTGGTAACCCTAGCGAGTTATTCTAGATGAGATTCTTCTTTTACCATTCTTTATTCAACCAAAGACAAAGACCGACCATATGATGTTTGGGGCAACGGTCATCTCAACTGATAGTGTTTCTGTATTTTGCAGATCTTGTACGTGTATTCATTAATTCACAGTCAGTCATTTTTACTGTTTGATTTTTCATTCCTCTATACGAGGGTGATAAAACACATACAGATCTGATTTGTAAGGAATAGAGGCAAAGTGCCACAGAGTGCGAAAACAGCAGTTCCAAGGATCGTGAGAACAATCAACGTGAAGCGTTCATAGTATTGCCCATACACATTGGCTAAGAATAGCACACTAGCTCCCACACTGCTCGGACGTGGTTATGAAGCTGTTTTATATGGATTATTGTTTTCCGGATGGATTGAACATTACATCCATGGGCATTACATGCATGTGGTCTATTGTTGTCTTATTGAGATTAGAGTAAGCAGGTAAGGTATGATATTATGCACGTTTAACCTCCAAGGCAGGGCACACTCAGATACACATCTCCCACACACTCTCTGTATTCAGACTGTGAACACATTTTAGTCTAAATCGTTAACACGAAATACGTTTTACACAAACTAATTCTCTGTCCCGAGAAATTCGTGTTAAGCGGACTCCACTGTATTCAAGCCCCAGACTTCAAACTTGGCCCAAGGGTACTTTTTGGCAAAACCTGTCTAAATATACCAATTTCAGTGACCTCTCTCAAAGGTCAAGGTCACTGGGTCCAGAACAGGGTAAAAAATAGCCATATTTTGACAATATTTTTCTCCTCAAATACTATTTTCAACTTCAGACCCAAACTTGGTACCTGATGGTAAGACATTTCTATGCATACTAATTTGGATGACCCCTCAGAATGTTCAAGGGTCACAGGAGTTCAGCAGATGTGTGGAAAAATGCTATTTTTTTGATAGAATTGTAGTTTTTATCAAAATTTTTGTAAACTTTTCAATCAGATTTGGCACAAAGATAGCTGATGACAAGACCTTTCTATGCATACTAACTTAGTAATACCCCCGCAAAGGTCAAGATCTGTGGGGGGGGGGGGGGGGGGGGGGGGAGGGGCAGAATTAGGTAAAAAATAGCCATATTATGACAAAAACATTTTTTCTTAAAAACAACTATTAACAACTTCAAACCCAAACTTGGTATCGAGATACTGATAAGGCCTTTCTATGTATACTAATTTGAATGACTCATCGGAAAGGTCAAGGGTCACAGGAGGTCAGTAAGTATGTGAAAAATCCCAGTTTTTTTTTTTTTTTTTTTTTATAGAATTGTAGTTTTGCAAACTTTTCAATCAAATTTGGCATAAAGGTAGCTGATGATAACACCCATCTATGCATGCTAATTTAGTCAACCCCCGCAAAGAGCAAGGGTCACGGAAGGTTGACAGGTTTGTGAAAAATGTATACATTTTTAGAAAACTTGGATTTTGCTGGTACAAAAGCCAATTCCTTACTTATGTCTAGACACTTGAACACTTGCTCATTTCAGTGACCCTTTGGAACGGTCAAGGTCACAAAGGTCAGACATATTACATGGACTGGTCATTCACATGAGCCATAAGGACTTTGCCTTTCTTCTTTGGTACTTGAAACAGGAGCAGATGCAAAAGATTCCCAGTCACATGATCGCAGAGTTCAACCTGGGCTGCCAGGAAACAGATGTTGAGCACACGTACCGCGTTTATGTTACAACTTTCCTGGGATATGGAGCAAACTCCGCCATCGACCGCTACCAGACAGAACTGACGAAAAATGCAAGCTCCAAGGCAAGGTAGGTCTGATCAGACTGTCCTGCACATTAACTCTTTCGCGGCCAGCCACATCCGGATGCACGGCTTATGCTGGCTGGCCGCGAATGAGTTCACATGCAGTGAAGGTTGCATGTCTAGTCGGTCAGATGATTCGCCAGCCAAATGCAAAAGGCTTCGAACCTCGCGAGCCCCTGCCGTCACAGGGGCTCATGAGTTTCTGCAGTGTATTTGCCTTCACACAGTTTGTGGCATCATTCATTGTCCTTCACTGAGAGAGTGTATGCTAGTCTGCGATCTTGTACCTTGTGGCCCTGATCTATATGATCCAAAATGGCAGGCCTGCGCGCAGTTTTGTTTGTTGGTATTAACTCATTCAGCCCGACGGCCGTATTTCCCAAATTTTGGAGGCGTCATCTAATGACTATGCACCGGTTGCAGGAGATTGATCGACCATGATAATTCAAGGGCAGTGCCAGATCAGCTTGGCGCTGACAGGCACCAAGCTGATCTGGCACTACCCTTGAATTATCATGGTCGACCCATCTCCTGCTGTAGTGCATCAGGGCTGAATGGGTTAACTACGGGAAAACCCTTTGCAGTGCAAGCAGTTGACGATAAGTTAATCATGCTAGTTCATGTATGGCTTGATTAAGTCTGCACCTATCTAGGTGCCAAGCTAATCAGCAACTACCTCCAGCAATCATGTTAAGTGCATCTCTTGCCATTGGCACTGGAACAGTTGAAACTTCACTTACATCTTGTTTTCTGCAGGTCAGTCAAGAGGAGCCGAGCTGTCCCGGACCCGTGTCTCCCGCCTGGCATGCCCCTCACTGTGGAGGCAGATGACGAGCACCCTTCGCGCAGCTTCATCGGCACTGGCGATTATGCAGATTGCAAATCTCGACTTGAACCACTTCTTAACCTGAGCGTGCCATGTCCAATGGATCCGTGCTCCATGAACGGCGTCCATCAGCCAGAAATAGACTTTTTCAGCTCACAGTTTTATGGGTTCTCAGAGTTCTGGTACTCGATGGAGGATGTGTATCGCATGGGGGGAGTGTACAAGTTTCCCACATTTGAGAAAAAAGCAATGGTGGGTATATCTGCTTGTGACTACTGTAGTCTAACTATTCCAATTAAAAATGAAACTGGAACTGCTAATCTACAGTTAAACGTTGGGGAGGTACCATTAACCCTGTGCATGTCGGCAGCATTTTTTTCATAAAAAACTTTACGTCCCTGGTTGTGTAGCAACACATAACAATTTTGGAGGCTGAAATTGACTGGCTAAGTATACCTTCCTATCAGTAATACCATCGGTAAGTATTTTTCGAAAAAATTTATTTTAAGAAAAAATACATTTTTTTGTCAGAATGATTGCAACAAAAACTGCTACTGAGACGTAAAGGGTTAAATTTTCCACATTTCTCACAAAAACTCTTGCACTACCGTTTTTTCAAGTAATTTTCTTTTTGTCAGTCTGAGTGGTGTTTGCAGGATATGAGTGCTGCAAGCCATGATGGTTTATATTATGATGTGTGTTGTAAGTTTTTGGTAGCAGGGGTTTGGTACACGGACTCTTGTAGGCCTGAGGGAGGTCAAAGGAACCATTGTACCCCGAAGGCTTGAGGGGTACAATGGTTCCTTTGACCTCCCGAAGGCCTACAAGGGTCCGTAAAGCAAGCCCCTGCTACCAATAACGTATTTGTTTCATTCCTCCAATGTTTTCGTAAAAGAAATCAAGAAGAAATCTTCCGACCTGGATCACATCAGACGTGACTGACAACAAAGGAATATACAATTATACATAATAGACTTATGACGTAATTTAAAATCTTTCATGACATTGCTGTCTCCTGTAGTGTGTCTGTTGTCTCGAACAACACTAAGTAACTTTGTACTTTATAACGTTTTGGTGATCTTTTATAGAACAAAACTGGCATCCAATTCTACAAAAAGTCAGCCATTAGTTGCTACAAGGGTTTTTGTATCCCGGTCACATCAAGATTCAAGATGACTTTATTGTTGCTGTGATAAAAAATAATCATACACAGCAAAAATTGTCTTGCCACCACAAGTGCTGCTCAAATTCACTCACTCGCTCATTCCATAAATTACAATAACAGAGCTACAAAATGGACAATGACTCGGGACTGGTGAAGCCCGTCGTCAAGGCATCTAATGGCCGGCGCCAGTGGCCTCATCCTGACCCGAACCTTCCTGACAAAAACAGAATGCTAAGACAGCCCTAAGTCTCCTGAACACACTAGTATATGCTCTTTTGTTAAATTCCTACTTGACTAAAGCTAGTACATAAAAATACCAAGTTAACGGCAGAAACAAATTACCGTCAAAAGGAAAATAATCTCCTTTCTAGGCAACATAAAAACAATGGTTCAAAGCTGCACCTGGAGGCCCGTCGCTATAGTACAGTGCCAGTATTTAGAGGTATGGTTTGTACTAAAGAGATTGGTCGTGTGACGTTGGGATGAAAACAATGTGTTTCACTCTATACCAATGTTTATGTAATATTGTCTTTGTACGTACTGAGCAGTGTGTAATCTTTAACATTAACACAAAAAGCACCAACAGTCATGTCTTTTTTTCACAGGAATTTTGTTCAACCAGCTGGACTCAACTTGATGCTGAGTACAAAGAACATAAATATCCCAAAGCAGATGATCATCGATTCAAGTGAGTAATTTATTTTAATATGTTTATTTACTTTATTGATGATTTTCTCGGTCACGATTTTGCTGCTGTTAGACTCATGCGGCCTGGCATACACGCAGCAGAGCAAGTATTTAATTTCAATGAGTTGGGACACCCCTGTTGTGAGTTAAAATAATTGTTACAGTGTTACTTACTTACGCCTGTAACCCCTGCCAGGGTATAGGCCGTCGACGAGAGACCTCCAGCGACTCCTGTCCTGTGCTTCTCCTTCGATTTTACTCAGGTGGTTCCCAGTCTCTTGATGTCTGCTTGAAGGTCTCGACGCCAGGTGTTTCTCGGCCTGCCTCTTTTCCACTTTCCCTGGGGGTTTCTGGTACATGGTCTTCACATTCTATGTGCCCATGATGGTGTCCCTGGATAGAGAGAGGCGGCTCGGTCCTGTGGCTTCCGAAGACTTCCGGCTTTCACCACACGACGTCATAAATCTTCTGGTAGAAGAACCTTCCTCCTCCAGGAAAGAAATTGCTGTTGTCTTTTTGTCGGCGTTTTTGTAGCTATTTCCTTATTTGCAGGGTGGGGAAGCTACCCCCACGCCCAACCCCCTTACTAGGAGGACCAGGGGTTTTCTGTCGGTATCTCCTTCCCATAGACCATGTTGGTTCACGGCACCTTATTTTATTCGGTGCACCCCTCTCGCGAGGGACCCCCTATCCTCAATGCCATATGGTCCCAGGGCGAGGATTTTGTTACAGTGTAGCATTTCTATATAATTATATCTAATATTTGTCACGTGTCTACAGCGGCCTTAAACAAGAAATTCTTAGTGAGTGCCTAAAACTCTTTGTGCCCGAGGTACAAAATACCCACATTTTGGAGTTTATCCTCTGAGGACTGCATTACAATTCAGGAGACAGATCAACCATGATAGTTCAAGGGTGGTGGCAGAATAGCTTGGCGCCTATAGGCGCCAAGCTATTCTGCCACCACCCTTGAACTATCATCATTCACCTCTTGACCGAAAGATCCTGGGTTCGAATCCAGCTTGGGTCAAAATTTGTTCAGACCCTATTTCGGTGCCCCGTCTTTGAAATCACCTTCGTGGTGGACGAAAGACGTTAAGCCCTAAACGTTTAACTTTTAAAAAAAAAAAATATCATGGTCGAGCCATATCTTGCTGTGGTGTGTCTTGGGCAAAATGAGGTAAGCACCATGCAAGATAAATGTAACGACAGTGTTTTTAGTGTACTACTGAACTAAATTGTTACATATATAAACGTTTATGGAATGAGTGTGTGCGTGGACTTTCTGCCAATCTGTATAGAGGTGGGTGTTCTATCTCTGTTTACTACACTCTTTCATCCACCACACACGCGCTTACAAACAAGGACAAAGGCCACACAGTTATTTGTTTTCTCAAAACACATTACCGATGGTATTACACTTAGGGGAATGGTTCTTAGCTAGCCTAATTTTAGCCAAATTTGGTTGTGTCCGTATACGGTATCGTTGGCAGGAGTGGGGCGCCATAGAATAGGCCCTCGCCAGAATAGCCTCCCCTTCTTCCCATCCGGTGCGAAAATACCCGTCATACCTCAGTTTAGTTCTTAGCTGGCGCCGAGTTCGGTTGTGTCCACTTCGTGCTCCGTGCTGACTTGAACCGGTCTTCGACCTTGGTTGGATTGCGCCTTCACTCGGCGGCTACTTGTCTTCGCCTGGGTCTGTTCGACACTGTGCCTGGCGGTTTCTGGTGACGGGAAGCTTAGCAGTGGGGACTGGGCCTTGCGGTTTCTGAGCACTGCTTCGACTTGCTGCCCGGTCGGACTTCGCGGCGAGCGATCCCTTGCGTCGGGGTCTTCACTTCGCTGGACAGACGTGGGTTGACACCGGTCTCGACATGGCCAGGTAACATCTCGGTACATGCCCTCGACCGGCGCTCTGGGGGGGAAAAGAGCGCCGAGCGTCGGCACGTTTGGTGCACTCGCTTCGTTTTTCGAGTAGGCTCGATACATTTTGCGCGCAGTCACTTCTTGCGTGTCCTTAGAGGCCACGCTCGCTCGTCCTTCATTCTGCTATCTTTTTTCAGATACCAGGTTCGTACCTGCACGATGTGTCGGGATTTTCAGTGGCCCTCAGATGAACACGAGTTTTGCCTTCCCTGCTCCGGCTGCGATTCCAACCATACTTGTGATGTCTGCGCCTCATGGCCGGAAGAAGCGTGGTCAGACCTGTGGCGTTTCTACTGCAGGGAGCGTCCGACGCCTATGCAAGACCGACCGACGCGGACGGCCAGCCCTAAGGAGAGAACCCAGTCAGTCACAGGGACTTCGTTGTCCCGCAGAGACTATTCCAGGCCTAGCAGAAATAACCCGGCTGAGACGGCCGGAGGCCCACAGGTGGAACCTAAGTCAGTAACAGGGACTTCGTTGTCCCGCAGTGACTACCCCAGGCCTAGCAGAAGTAGACTGGCTGAGACGACCGGAGGCCCACAGGTGGAACCAAAGTCAGTAACAGGGACTTCGTTGTCCCGCAGAGACTATTCCAGGCCTCGCAAAAGTGACCGGTCTCAGACGACCGGTGGCCCAAAGGTGGGACCTAAGCCAGTGACAGGGACTTCGTTGTCCCGCAGAGATCATTCCAGTCCTGGCAGTAGTCACGGGGCAGAGACGGCCAAATGTACGAAGGTGGGCCCCAAGTCGGTGACAGAGACTGTGTTGGCCCGCGGAGAGTGTACAAAGCCTACCAGAGAGCGCCGGTCAGAGGCCTCTAGAGGTTACATAGGGACTTCGTTGTCCCGCAGAGACCATAGGTCTCCTCTGAGAGATCGATCCTTAGAGACGACCACGGACACCTTTGGGGGGCCCAAGGCAGGGCCTTTACCTGTGGCGGAGAAGGCACCGGAACCTGGAAAGGCGTCAGCGGGTGAGTTAGCTGACACGTCGTTAGTGCTAGTAACGGCTACCATTGATAAGACCGCAGAGATGGCGGCTCTTGGCGACACCACGACGCTACCAGACTTCGCTCGCTCAGACGATCGCAGGCTCGACAAGTATAAGCGCCTGCGGGAGGGACGGCTGTCCGGGACTCTGGTCCATTATGAGCAGAGATACACGCCCTCGAGTGCGACCTTGGTAGCCACCTCGCCACACGATAGAGCGGACAAACGACAGACAGAGAGATTTCCGCCTTTGCGAGACGCAGGCCCCCGCAGGGTGGACAGGCCGGGTTTGGACACGCGCACTACCTCCAGATCCCAGGTTAGGGGTGATGCTTCTGTTTCGCCTTTCCAAGCGCGGGGCCACAGCACACGCGGCAGATATAGTTTGGAAAGACGACCCTCGACGTCACGTCGGGATCCGGATCGCCGCTTTCGTTCGAGAGAGCTTAGCTCTTCGGACTCGAGTTGCTACCCCTTACCACGCAGAGACACTCAAAGGAGATCGAGTCCGAGACGGCACGCCAGTACAGTGGACTCTTACCGTCATGTTAGCCCTCGTTCCTTTCGTCATCACGCCTCACGGGAACCCCGTGATAGGCGCCGCTCAGCGACTCGGACAAAACAGGACTCACGTCGGTCCCGGCGGACTTCGCACAGTTCCCGCTCTTCGCGTCACAGCCGCTCGCCGCGGGGGCACCGTGCTCCCAGGAGTTCGCCTTCTGCACCCGGTGGAAGACCTCCTCTTCCCAACATGGCTTCGTCGCCGCGGCGCCACACGACACCTCTGGCACCCGCGGATCCCGGGAGGGCTTCAGACAAGCTTGGAAGCTCCGCTCGTGTTCTGGACTCCGTCAGCCTGACTCCTGGAGACTCGGTGTCCGCCTGGTTGGACGCCGCACCGAGCCTGCACTCGGATTCTCCGGGGGAAACGGATGTTCCCCCAGCGTCGTTCGGACACAGAACGGAGACCATGCGTGCGTTAGACGAAGCGGCGAGACTTATTGCCGCTACCTTACCGGCGGAAGACTGCCCTCCTTCTCCACCGGCGAAGAAGAGAGCCTCGGCCTTTGTGGACGCGGAGCGTCACGCCAAGCGCTTCAAGTCTCTACCGCAACCGCCTGGATTTTGCGACATCCGGGATGCCCTGTCGACTCATCTACTGCAGGGTTCGCTTGGAGATACGGGATTCTTCTCGGACCACAAGTGGCCGGCGGACCTCATGATAGCTTTCCAGCAGAAGTGGTACGCAGGACACTCTCAGGCCTTTGCTTGCCCTCTGCCGGAGGTGGATCCCTCAGCGACTTCCTGTGCGGGCCTTACTCGACAAAAAGAAAGAGCGGTACTCCCTCCTGGACTGACTAAGACGGCGGGTACTCATCCACAATGCGCTAGCTTCGGCAGGATTCTTGGACTTGGCGACTCAGGCGATAGTTCGACGGGTGGAGGAAGCTTGGAGCCCTACCATCGCACCGCTCTTGACCGACATCTTGGCCTTGACCGTGTCTTGCAACCGCGCAGCCTACCACACCTTGGTTAACGCGATGACGGCGGCGGCAAACTGCGACCTCATGCGGCGAGATGCTGTTTTACAAGCCTGCTCACTACCGTCGGAGATCAAGAACCAGCTGCGGCGGGCCCCGCTGGGCAACGAGCTCCTCTTCGGCCCTCATTGGCAGGCGGTTAAGGAATCCAGCAAGGAATTGTGGCCCACCAGGTTCGCCCCGCCCCGCTTTCCTACAACCCGCAGGCCCGCGGGTCGAGGCTTGCGGACCACCAGACCCAGCGGTCGCCCCTTTACCAGTCGTGGACGTCTTCCCCCCCGCCAACCGGCCTTTGGTCGCCCCCGACGACCTAAACCTGGCCCCGCAGACGCCCCCGTCCCCGCCCCCGCTTGGCCTAGACCTGCCCGCCGTCCTTTCGGGCGTGGTAGGGCCCGATGACTACACTCCGATCACGTCTCCCCCGACCGCTTCCGGGTCCCCTGTCGGCGGGAGACTAGCACTTCACAGCGACGCTTGGACCTCGCTGTTTTCCGACGACCCGTGGATCCTCTCGACAGTTTGCCAAGGACTACAGCTGTCATTCCGCTCACCCCCTCCACTGCGCCGTTCTCCACTTTGGACGTCGATGCCCGCCGACTCGCTCAGAGCAGAGGCGCTACGCAACGAGGTGGCGGCACTTCTCCAGAAGAACGCCACAGAGGTAGTCAGACGCCACGACTCTCCGGCCTTCTACAGTCGCCTGTTCGTGGTTCCCAAGCCGGGGGGCAAGTGGCGGCCGGTCATCGACCTCTCCGCACTAAACAAGTTCCTCGTCGCCCCGCCGTTCCGGATGGAAACCGCTCGAGCTCTGCGTTCCGCGGTGCAGCCGTTCGATTTCGCCATCAGCCTCGACCTCGCAGACGCCTATCTACATGTTCCAATGCACCCGGCGTCCAGACGCTTCCTTCGTTTCGCCTTTGCCGGAATCGTCTACCAGTTCCGCGCTCTACCCTTTGGTCTCAACCTCAGCCCGTGGGTGTTCACCAGGATCATGGATGCGGTCGTCGCCAGGGCCAGAAGGACGAGTTCAAGCCCTACGTCCAACTACCTCGACGATCTTCTCCTACGAAACCAGGTGGACTCCGCCTTGGAGAGAGACCGAGACGCACTCCTGGACCTCCTCGACTTCCTCGGGTTCATCGTCAACACGGGCAAGTCCGACCTCTCCCCGTCCCGCTGTTTCGTCCACCTGGGAATGGAGTTCCACACCGATCTCAACTTAGTGCGACTCCCGGAGACACGTATACAGAAGATCAGCGATCTGGCGCGACAGGTGGCTCAGCAGGACAGGGTCTCTGCACGGGTGTGGCTACAGTTGCTGGGCCTGATGAGTGCGGCTGCAGACCTGATTCCCCTGGGACGTCTCTATTCCCGACCGCTCCAGTTGCACCTACTACTTCTTTGGCGACCCTCGACGGACGACATCGACGCTCTGATTCCGGTTCCCCCGATGTTACTCCCACACCTGAGGCGCTGGGCGGACCACAACTGGCTGGCTTCGGGAGTCTCCCTTTACACACCGCCTCCCAGCTTGTCCCTTTGCGTCGACGCAAGTCTCACCGGTTGGGGAGCCCATCTGCTACCGGCATTCACGACAGCCTCGGGGGTATGGCCCACGGATCTTCTGACCCGACACATCAACTGGTTGGAGTTGCAGGCGGTGTGGCAGGCGTTGTTGACGTGGGACTCTCAGCTCCAGGGTCAGGAACTACTCGTGCTGTCCGACAACTCCACAGTCGTCGCTTACCTACAGAAGCAGGGCGGTACGCGCTCCCCTTCTCTGTGCATCCTCCTGTACCAGCTGCTTCGTTGGTGCGAAGATCGGGGCATCACTCTGCGCGCCAGACACATCCCAGGTCATCTCAACGTGCTGGCCGACTCCTTATCACGCCGCGGACAGCTCCTACACACAGAATGGACACTGCGGCCGGACATCTTCCAGTTGATCGCGGCCAGATGGGAAGCTCCTATGATCGACCTGTTCGCCACCCGTTGGAACCACCAGTTGCCGCTGTTCGTCTCGCCGGTTCCAGATCCTCTAGCTTGGGCGGTCGACGCACTGTCCATTCCCTGGGACGGGCTCATCGCCTACGCCTATCCGCCGACGGTGCTGGTTCCCAAAGTCCTCCACAAGCTTCGCGGCTGCAACACGATTCTGTTCCTGGTGGCGCCCTTCTGCTGGAGCAAGTCGTGGACAACGGACCTGCTCAACCTAGCCACCAGTCCACCTCTTCAGCTTCCTACGCCTCGCACGATGCTCAAGCAACCTCGACAGCCGCTGTTTCACCCTTGCCCGGAGCGCCTCCTTCTACACGCTTGGAGGTTGTGCGGCAGGCCCTCACCAGAAGAGGCTTCTCGGGTGACGCAGTGGAAGCTATCGCTGCTGCACGCAGACCCTCTACCAGACGAGTCTACGAGGGGAAGTGGAAGGTGCTGTGCGACTGGTGTGGTGACAACAACCTTAACCCCACCGAGTTGACGATGCCCCAGCTGGCGGAGTTCTTCCTCTGGCTGTTCAACTTCCAGAGTTTGGCGCCTATTACCATCCGGGGTTACCTGGCAATGATTGCTGACACCTACCGCCACCTGGGCCGGACAGACCCTGGTGCCTGCAAAGACCTGGCTGATCTCATGACGCACTTCGGTTTACAACGCCCGGCGCTACGGTCACTGTTGCCTAGATGGGACCTGCCTTGGGTGCTGACCTGGCTCAACTCTGCCCGTTTTGAACCCCTACAGTTGGCAAGCTTACCGGATGTAACTAGAAAGACGTGCTTCCTGTTGGCCCTTGCTACCGCTTCCAGGGTCAGTGAGCTTCACGCGCTGTCCACACGATCAGATTGTCTGCAGTTCCGGACTGACGGCTCGGTGCAACTGCTACCTGAACCATCCTTTCTCGCCAAGACGCGGTCGCCTCTGACGACCCCACAGATGATGACCATCCGACCTTTACGTGTGACAGAATCCACCCGGGAGTCCAGACAACAGGACCCGGTGAGAGCCTTGCGTGTGTACCTGCGACGGACCAGACCGCTGCGCAGAAGACGGACCCGCCTTTTTCTCCCTCTGTCCCCAGGTAGACAGGACATATCCGCCCAGACCATCTCCTCATGGATTCGTTGGGTGATCCGCTCGGCCTATCAAGACCTCGCGCCAGAAGTAGCCCAACGTATGCACATCAGGGCGCACGAGGTCCGAGCCATGGCCACAAGTCTCGCCTTCGACCGCAATTGTGCAGTGAAAGACATTGTGGCGGCCGTGGGATGGCGAGCGGAGTCCACATTTGCCCGATTCTACCTGAGGGACCTCTCCACCCAGCGGCAGAACCTCACGCTGGTGGGAGACATCGCAGCAGCGCAACACTCCCTCCCGGCGCCCTAGGCGCCGTAAGTACCTTAGCTAAAATTATCGGGAGTTTGCTGTACGAGGGCGGGTCTGTGGGCTGTGTCGTTGGCAGTGGGGGCGATAGGGCGGCACCCACCTCCTCTTTGTGATTCTCCCTAAGTGTAATACCATCGGTAATGTGTTTTGAGAAAACAAATAAATTTTTCAATTAAAATATATTTTTTTGAAAAATACTTACCGATGGTATTACTCGAAGGTCCCTCCCACCGGCCCCGCTTGCCGCGGTTGGCTAAGAAGCTAAACTGAGGTATGACGGGTATTTTCGCACCGGATGGGAAGAAGGGGAGGCTATTCTGGCGAGGGCCTATTCTATGGCGCCCCACTCCTGCCAACGATACCGTATACGGACACAACCAAATTTGGCTAAAATTAGGCTAGCTAAGAACCATTCCCCTAAGTGTAATACCATCGGTAAGTATTTTTCAAAAAAATATATTTTAATTGAAAAATTTATTTCTCTTTGCCCTCTTTAACTATTTCTCATACACTCACACATTAAACCACACAATTCACATCATATAAACCAATCTACACAAATAACTAACAAGTGGCATATAGGTTATTCACAACTTCGGCGCTCACACATTCACTCGCTACCGTAGAGGTCGTTGTCTCTCTCAAGAGACGTCACTCGACTCCTCTTTATACTAGTGTCGACACAGTCAATATCACATTGACGACTTGACGGAGATTCCCGAACTGAATATTACTATTCAATGACTACTCACAGATTTAGAACATTCCTAGGCGTGAAATTAACGGCGCTAGGCGACAATAGCTACACTGACGGAACACTGCATGTGGTCCTGTAGCACGAATCTGTGGCTTACTTCGCTACCGTTGCTGCTCGTAGCACCAGTGATGGTAGGACGAAGGAGAGATGAAGGCTTGATGTCCGCATCTGGTCACGTACGTGATGCTCTCAGGACAGCTTCATCGGCCCTACACCAGGGGTTTCCGCTCCGTACCGGCCCCGCTGTACACAACATTTATACACTCATAAATGTTCGCTCTTATACCCAAAAGTCTGAATGTGTCTTCGACACATTATTATTCTTCAGAGCGCTCTAGATCATTTCCTCTGAAAAATGTCTTCTTTATGCCACCATACTACAGTCACTATTGTCATAATTCTTATGACAATTCCTATAGCCACTTTAACAGTGCACACAATTCCTATAGCCACTTTAACACTTTACACACATTTTACGTACCTACACCCAATGGATTATGAGCCAAATATTACAATCACAGCTCACCTCCAATTCGTAACATATTACTGCACATTTCATCATTAGGTATACCTAAATATATACTGAATTCTATTCCTATTTCAGTCCCACATCTTCACATATGAATGAATACAACATGACATCCTAGTTATAACTACATCACATAATTACATGACTAAACAAGTATTGACACGAGCCATCGCATTTCCTTTAACCATGGCTCTTCTGCACTCTAATAATAATTCATAAAACAATACTTTCTTTTTCATCTGAATAGCGTTACAGGTCATTATAAATACCGGTAATAAAAGAATAAATACCTGTATTCAATATACAGCTATCGAATTCTCTAGCCAGAATTCTTCCTCGGAGCCCTAGCGAAAACGACCGCTCGGCTCGACTGGTATAGCATCTCTAACCGGCAATTATTCCCGATACCACACTGTCACTCCCACACGTGACACGTGAACATCGCTCACCTACATTACCGCACGTGAACATGGCTTATCTGTACATTACCGCTCGTGAACAATGCTTATCTCTACATTATTCGCATGTGTACATTCGGTCCAACTGCTAATGACATCACACCATCGTCCGACCGAACCCTGCACTAAAGGCGTTCGTTACACTACCCCCCTCTCAACGAAAAAAAGAACCGACCGAGGGTCTTTTTTACAAGTTCGGAGAATAATGTTAAAATACAGTAACGACGATGAAACCTTGATCTATGGAACCGACTGATCACGATCAGCGCGTGACAACAGATCCGCGAACACATTCTGCGTACCTGGAAGTGGTTCGAGATTGAATCTAAACTCTTGTAAGGACAAGGACCAACGCATGATGCGAGAATTCTTAAAGCGACTTGTATGCAAGTACGTCAGCGGTCTGTGGTCAGTCTGGAGAATGAAATCGACCCCCCAAAGAAATTTGGAAAATTTCGAAATGGCCCAAACAATAGCTAAACACTCCCTTTCGATTGTACTGTAGCGGGTCTCTCTGTCGAGCAACTTTCTGCTCGCAAATGACACGGGGTGAAGAGTTCCCCCCAACTCCTGAAGCAGCACAGCACCCAAGCCAGTAGAACTAGCATCTGTGCGTAAAATGAAAGGTTGATCAAGCCTAGGCAACTGAAGAACAGGCGCAGAGGAAAAAATGTGTCTGATCCTAATCAACGCCTCCTCACAAGCAGGTGTCCATGCAATCGTGCGTGCTTTCGTCTCCTTTGTGAGATCAGTAATGGGAGCCGTGATGGTTGCGAATGCCGGGACATAGCGTCTATAAAAGCTCAATAGCCCCAACAACGAACGGACTTGCTTTCTGGTGGTTGGGGTCGGGATAGCCAAAATTTTCTCGATCTTTTTCTTTTCTGGACGCAGCATCCCTTCTCCCACCACATGTCCAAGAAACTCAAGACTCCTGTAACCAGATGAGATCTTAACGGGACTGGCAGTCAAGTTGTAGTGGAGCAACTTGGTTAGGACATCTCTAACGTGCACCAGATGATCTTGAAAAGTAGTACTATGGATCAAAATATCATCGAAGAAATTCATTGAGTACGCCTCAGGAAGTTCAAGCATTCGCATCATACGAGCAAACACTGCTGGGGCAGAAACCAGACCAAAAGGCATCCTGATCCATTGATATAAACCCATGTGCGTTGCGAATGCCGTCTTGTGACGATCCACTGGGTTGACAACAATCTCATTCTGCCAGTAACCTTTAGAAAGATCAATACGTGTGAAGAACGTACTGTTCGCTAGCCTTGTGAACAACTCGTCCACATTGGGAATGGGTTCAGCATCGAAAACAGTTATCTTGTTGAGAGCTCTATAGTCAATGCAAAACCGACAAGCACCATCCTTTTTCTGAACCAGGACAATGGGTGATGAATACGCAGATTTAGATTTCTCTATGACACCTAGGTTAAGCATGGTTTGAATCTCTCGTACAACTATCTGCTTAGAAGAAAAAGGTAGATCATAAGCCCGTCGACGAACTGGAACATCAGTCGTAAGAGTGACGTCAAGGAAAAGATTTCCGTTGAACGCACCGGGTCTCGATGTCAACACCGTAGGAAAATCTGCAAATACTGCATACAGTGACTGCCCATCAGAATCAGAGAGATCAATGTTGAAATCGATATCGGAAATGTCTTTGTCATTGATAGACGACAACATGAGAGGAATAGTGGGGAGAACACCAACTTCATCATCATCTTGGACAACACCAATAGCCACTGATGGGACAGTATGCCAGTCTGAAACGTCTACATGAGGAACATCACACTGAGGCTCCACAACCTCGACATCTGGAAGCAAAAAAGGAGAAATGGAAGACCAGTCGACTAAAATACCAGTTGACAATTTTGTAGTAGACTCCTCAACACCACTAACAGCAGCATCAACACGACGAAGATAACGTTTGAGCATGTTGGCATGGAAAATCTTCGGCTTGCCTTTCACAAGAATCCTATAGTCAGGATGAAGACATTCCTGCACAAAATAAGGACCTGACCATGTCATAAGAAGTTTGTTAGAGTCAGTGGGAAGAAGAACGAGAACCTCATCGTTAACAGAAAAAGTCCGTGCCTTCGCACGACGGTCAAAGTACGTCTTGTTCTTGACAGACGTATCTGCAGAGTTTTGCGAAGCAATTTCACAACTTTCAGAAATAATATTCTTCAAGTCGAAGAGATAAGCGTACAATGGCTTTGCTGATGTATCACCAGAATTGTGATCTTCGGTCCAGGAATCAGCAATGAGAGAAATGGGACCTCTTGGTTTGCGGCCGAACATCAGTTCGAAAGGACTGAAACCTGTACTTTCTGACGGCAATTCTCTACATGCGAAAAGCAATGCAGGAAGATACCGATGCCAAGCGGTTGGTTGAGAATGAACAACCTTCCGAAGCATAGACTTCAAAGTGCCATGAAACCTTTCAACAGTACCATTTGCTTGAGGATGGTAGGGAGAAGTACGTATGGCTCGAGTACCACACAAAGCATGAAACTGTTTCATCAAATCGGAGTTAAACTGAGAACCTTGATCCGACAGAATTTCCTTGGGAAAGCCTAACCTTGAAAAGATACTCATCAAAGCTTCAGCAACTGCAACAGAAGAAATATCCTTCATAGGAACAGCCTCCGGATACCTAGTAGCTAAGTCAATCAAAGTCAGAATATATCTATGACCTTCAACAGAGGGAGGAGACAAAGGCCCAACGAGATCAATAGCGACCCTCTCGAACGGAGTCGAGATAAGAGGCATAGTCACCAAAGGAACAGGGGAAACTTTCCCTTTCGCCGTACATTTGGTATTTAGTATTAGCGATTATAGTGTTTGAGGTGTTTGATATAAATTTCATTTTATTTTTCCTTGAATATATATTTGGATTGAAACTTTGAACTTAGTAACTTCCTTTTTCGCTGTACATTTCAGGGTCACCAAATGTAACAATAGCTAACTGAATGGGAAACTGTCTCTTTGCGATACCAGCCATGTGTGCCATGGGCCCTCGGGCTATGGTTGGGCCAGCCGGGTGCGCAGTTATGCAGAACATAACCCAAACCACATAGCTACGCCATCTGTGAGTCACAGTCAAACTGGTAGTGAGCTAGGGCGCACACGCCCAATGACGCAGCCGGTGTCCATTGACATTAGCAACACACAGACGGACTCATGAAAAAGATCAAAGTCTGTTTTAGTGTCGGTCAGTCCTTGTTTGAAAGGTACTACTGACATTTTGATGATACGCTGAGGGTTATTTTGACGCTTATTATTATCAGTCACCATGCTATTGAAACATTTCAACATGTGACCTAATATCCACTCTGACTAGAGTTGTTATTGGACCCCTTGAGAGAAGCAAAAACAGAACAAACAACAATAATAATACATATTATAACAGGTACAGTTCACACATAAGATCCATATGTGTCTTGATTCTGTTCGTTAACGGTGTAATATATATTGAGTGTCCTTTCACGTTTTTTTTTTCCCTTAACATTTGTAGATTAGATTAGTGTCTTATCAGATCATTACCATAACTCATTCAGGCGTCATCTAATGACTATGCACCAGTTGCAGGAGATGGATCGACCATGATAATTCAAGGGCAGTGCCAGATTAGCTTGGCGCCGACAGGCGCCAAGTTAATCTGGCACTACCCTTGAATTATCATGGTCGACCCATCTCCCTTCTGTAGTGCGTCATTTGTAGATTAGATTAGTGTCTTATCAGATCATTACCGTAACTCATTCAGGCATCACCTAATGACTATGCACCAGTTGCAGGAGATGGATCGACCATGATAATTCAAGGGCAGTGCCAGATTAGCTTGGCGCTGACAGGTGCCAAGTTAATCTGGCACTACCCTTGAATTATCATGGTCGACCCATCTCCTTCTGTAGTGCATCAGGGCTGAATGGGTCAAGGAAATCTACTATGCCATGGAGTGTTCATCACATCTGGTCCACTGCTACTTTTTATCATTAGATGCCAACCCAAAGAATTAGTTTGATGAAATAATCTGCCCTGATAGTCCAAGATTGGCCCAGCTTAAAAAAAAATAGATTTGACAAAAACAGACCACAAGGTCACATCGGTGGTGTTTTCTCTAAAATTTCGGGGGTACGGTTAAATATGTTTGACCCAACAGTAATTTAAGACCATGTGTCTTCTTGCTGTGCTGCTCCGTGGGATTGCTTTCCTCCATTTATAAAAAATTATTAATCAAGCTGCTATACAGTAAATAGAATTTTCTGTGAAAGTGACATTTTGTTTTGTTTTGTAATAGTGCTGTTCAGTGTTTCAGTGTGACATGCTGTTTCCAGTGAACATTTTTGTTTTAGATTTTCTTAGATGTGTAGTCATTCGTTAGGTGTTCTCTGTTGACTGTTGAATAAAAATAAGCAGTTATCAAACAGAACGGGTTTGTAGGCTTGAGTTTTTGTTTTGAAAAATGAACCTTTACGTCAATTTAGGTATCCGGATGCGGCTGGCCTTGAATGAGTTAATATCTACCCCATTATATAGTATCCCTGTCTGAACACAAAACAGATGGGTAACAGATGGGTATTACTCTGCACATGATGTAAAGGAACGTAAAAATGAACCTTTATGTGTATGTCAATTTCAGCGAAATTTCCTGCATGGATTTAAAAATGAGATTTTCTTATGCTGCTAAAAAACATTAAAATGTTTGATATGCTTCCAAAAATGGTCCAGATCAGACCTGAAGTACTGTGTACTGTGTATTAGACCCGGAAGCCATCGTAAGGTCGCAGTGATCGATAAAAATGCAACACTTTCAATCCCAGTCCTAACAGCCACCTTAACCCCTTACAATGCTGATTTTTTTTTTTAAATTTGCTGATTGTCCTCTGAAGGCTACATTACATATTAGGTGATAGATCAACCATTTTAGTTCAAGGGTGGTGCCAGAATAGCTTGAACTGTCGGTCAAATTAATTTCAAGCCATGTAAGAAATTTCGCTGAAATTGTCTGCCGGCTCATCGTGTGTGTGTGTGTGTGTGTGTGTGTGTGTGTGTGTGTGTGTGTGTGTGTGTCTGTGTGTGTGTGTGTGTGTGTGTGTGTGTGTGTGTGTGTGTGTGTGTGTGTGTGTGTGTGTGAGAGAGAGAGTTTTCTGCTCCTTGTAAATCAATGTATTTTTGTTGTTGTATGTGCTTGTTTTTGTATTTTGCTTTGTGTTTCATTACTGTGATAGTAAAGCGCCTAGAGCACCTTGGTGATTAGGCGCTATACAAATTACCTTTATTATTATTAAGCTGTAGTATATCAGGATGGAAAGGGTTAACTCATTCATGGCCAGCCGCATCCAGATACGCGCCATAAAGATGCGTATCTGGATGCGGCTGGCCTTCAATGAGTTAATATCTATCATTATAATTATACTCTCTACAAGATCACATAGAACCATCATAAAGTTTGGTTGTGTGTGTAGGTACGAGTGTATAAAGTCAGCGTGGATGTCAGTGGTCTTGCACAAAGGTTTCCGCTTCCCGACATCATATCCTAACTTCCAGTCGGCCCAGCTGATCAACGGAAAAGACGTGCAGTGGACCCTGGGAGCCCTCATCTATCGCACACGCTTCTTGCCTCTCAGGTCTGTGTGCAGTTAGTGGACTTTATTGTTACGTGTTTTTTTTTTGTTTTTTTTACAGGCATGAAGAAGGCAGAAAGTGTGTGCTGGTCTCAGATTTGGCATCTACGGCACTAAAGGTGTTAGATCCAATATTAGTTGATCAGCACACAATGGTTGACGTAGCTGAAATTGTCTTCTCCTTCTGTCATGTGGTGTCGCTGCTCTTATAAGGGGAAAAGTCACTATTCTCGGTGTCTTAGGCGATACCTGTTCGTGTGCATAGGCTTCAGTACTCGTGCTACACTACAGGCCGGTTCATATCGCTCCTAAACTCGGCGCCCGATTGGATGACATAGAATCCGGACACGCTAAGTGCAGTAAACCACATTAACTAGTCTTACTGTGCGATATACCAGATGAAAACGAAAGCCTGCTAACAGAAAAACGACATACTCGTGGCATGCAGTATGTCGCGAGGACCAAAGATAATGTGCACAGACAGGGATCAACTAAAACACTGAGAATGTCGAGTTTAGCCCCTACTGTGTTTATGCCACCTAGCGGCAGCAGCAGTGAGCGAAGTCACTCATTGTGTGTCACATAGAAAGAGAAGAGAAAATGTGTAGAGAAAACGTTTCACGCTTTTGCTGTCAGTAGCGATTTTTGTAGCGACGATTTCTGCAGCAATCAATTAGACAGACACAGCTACTGACAGCCAAAGGGTTACTTTCATACTTTTACGGGTTCGTATCACCTGTACACATATCAAGGGGTGTCAGGAAATCTCTGCCAAAGTTATGGGGGAAAGGGATCTAACTGTTTCCAGATTTGTCCGGCACTGAGTGATTCCCCTTGTTACATATTCTGTAACAACACATACCAGATCTGTGTGTAGCCTGATGATTTGTTTTACATGTTCCTGGAGAAAATAAATTGAAAGGAATAACTGCCAGCATCCAATAGAACTGAGCTTGTGGACTGTTCAGAAATGGGAAAGTTTGTTTGAATTCAGCACTAATGATTTGAGTAGATTTGAGGAACATTCATTTAGCTAGATGAGTTTCTCTTCTTTGTTTAACCCTTATGCTTGCAGTTTTACAGTTCCTTTGACTGAATGCACAAGGGTTTAACAGTTAGCTTGAAGGGGGTGGGGTGGGGTTGGGGGGGGGGGTAGCTTGTAATATGCAGACAAGCAAAAGAAATGCAACATCGGAAATACTTCAGTGTTTCTGATAATTTTGATGATGTTGCATTTCTTTTGCTCCAAAGTATAGTTAAGTCATCTGGGTTGAGGACCAGCGTAATGCTGTTGTAGCTGGCGCTGTCTGCCCCTCACTTAATAATGAGGTACTTTGACGCAAAATCCAAGGAATGTTGACACATCCATTATTTTTCATACAAATAAATGTACAGGAGCTACTCGCCCAAATATCAAATAGGGAGGTTGGGGGGGGGGGGGTGTCTAAACACCCCAAGAAGGGAAATTGTTACAGTATTTTAAAGAATTTTGGGACAGGGGGTGTCGGGGGAGGAGGGTTCTGGAAACCCCCCACCTCGATCCACCCCTGTTTAATAACGTTTGGCTACAATGTTGGCCTTTGAAGTGTTATGACACTTTAAACCTTTTGTATCACACACAAAAACTGATTTGTTTGTTTGTGAGTTCACGCACAACATGCCCATTTGTCTTTGCAGGGATATTGGGCAGGACCTGAGGTTTCACTCACCCCCATGGATCCAGTCGCACAGCTTCTACAATGAGTACCTGATCGTCCTGTGCTTCGTGGTGGTGTTGGCCGCCATTTTCCTGTACATGAAGCGGCTGCGGCTGTGCCCGCGACGTGGGGATCTGTCTCGCGTTCCCTCCATGTCCTACTTCATGACAGAGGAGAATCAGATGGAGCAAGGGGTGCGCTACGTCAAAGGTCAAGGCTATTTGTGACAGCAGGTGAACCTGTCGTAAATCCTGCTACGTGCTGTGTAGCAGGCGATTCTAGCCGATTTTCCGTTATGATCACCTGTCGCACAGTATATGGCAGGCTGTGTAACCCCCTTGTCTTGACAGTACCTGTGGCTGCATGCACAAGACGGTTAAAACATTCAGCCCCGACGCCCTACAGCAGGAGATGGGTCGACCTTGATAATTCAAGGGTAGTGCCAGATTTGCTTGGCGCCTGTCGGCGCCAAGCAAATCTGGCACTACCCTTGAATTATCATGGTTGACCCATCTCCTGCAGCTGACGCATAGTCGTTAGATGACGCCTCCAAAATTTGGGAAATTCGGGGCTGAATGCACTAGTAATCATGATTATGCTGTCTGTGATATCTGCCCACTGTGAGGGTTTGGGGGAGTACCGTGGGATTCATAGCTGGGGGGGTAGGAGACGGAGTGGGAAAATGTGAGGAAAGTTTAGGAATGCACGCTGGTCTGTGATTTTGAACCTTTACGGACTTGGGCCGTAAGGTACAAAATAAACAGGCCAGCTCACAGAAGTGAGGTTAGATTCCAGTGGACCGACTGTGGTTTCTGTTCTTTCTTCTCGCGACGAACATGCTGCAAGTGGACCAGAAAGGTGAGTGCCAAGCGTGTAAACATGCTTCTTTCTCCGTTTGGATCTTCTGCGCTGCAAGCGACGTTGTTGCAAATTTGCACTATCAGCTTTTGTGTGCTTTGTTGTGGTTTTTAGACCTTACATCTTAGGTTTATTGAAAAAGAGCCGTCATGTCCAAATTCACAGACTAGCAGACAGTGGTCAAAAAGATACGTAGCTAGGCTCCAGAGTTTGCATTTCTTGTCTATCACTTGACCGCCACAACAATCCCATCATTTCCACTGTTCATCACTTATATCTTGTGTTGACATTTTTGTCAGAGTAGACCATTACGGCTTCGGCAGCTTTTACTTTTTTGTCATGAGACAACCTTTGGAATATGCTGATGATACGAGCGAAAGAAATGTGACATTTTTAAAAAAACCCTTATCATTCATGAAATACGTTTGTGAAATAAGTTTGACTAAAATAGTTCAAGGGTAGTGCCAGAATAGCTTGGCGCCTCTAGGCGCCAAGCTATTCTGGCATCACCCTTGAACTAAAGCCATTGGTCTATATCCTTCTCTGTCAGTACTATAATGTAGCTTTTGCATATGGCTGTGTACAAATTTGAAGCTTTTAGTGTCAGTATGATATGGGTTAATCATCGAAAACGCGAGTGTTTCCGATGATCCCAGACATGTGGCATTTCTTTTGCTTGTCAGTACCAGTATGTATGTTCAAACTATGTTTTATGAACTGAGACTTGGTTTTGACTAGACAAGATCTGGTGTAGAAGCTTGGCCCAATGTATCCCCACCCGGGTCTGCCCTGGGGGACTTGGGTGGGGTTAACTACTTTTTAGTTCCCAGGGTCATCCTGGTCAGCTCCAGAGGGTGGGTTTTCCCCTCTATTCTGGGGCATGCGTTTCTGTCTGCACTTGGTTCATTCACCTGCATTTGCCTTTTAAAAACTGTCCCTACTGTCTGCACTTTCTGTAGCTCTTGATATTGGATGTGTGTTGCTAAATGGTCTTGGCTTTATTTAGGCCTCATGTCGTAGGTTTATTTAACGTTTTGGACCAGTTGGCGACATACATTCAATGTTCTGTTTAGGTTTTTTTCACAAGCAGTGCAGGCACGTCCTGAGAAAGTCTTGTTGCTGTCGGGAAAGTTAAGCAATATACAATAAATCAATCGGCCCAATGTAATATTTCACAGTGCTTGAACTTCAACAGAACCTGTTTTGAGATCACCTGTCATTAAAGACAGTCATTTAGATGGCTGATGACCATTAACTATTTCACCGCCAGTTTTTATATAGAAACTGCTGTTGCCCCGATACAGTAGTCGGGGGGTGAAGGGCAGGATGTTGTGTGTCACTGACGCAGTCAGTTATGCTAGTAGAACACTGTACGGCAGGAAATAATTATGGTCCCTTTGACATGACGCCTTCGTGTCGACTGTAGTCGCCTATGGCGGTCTGTGGGTGAGTCGACTAAAATCATCTATGGAGGTGAAAGAGTCAGTGACCTTATTTGCCCTACATCCTGAGGCTGACTTTGTAAAATTAGCTTTTTATCCTGTGAAGACTGTGTGACAGAGCAGGAGATAGATCAACGGTTTCAGTTCAAGGGTGTTGCCAGAATAGCTTGGCGCCTGAGGCGCCAAGCTATTCGGGCACCACCCTTGAACTGTCATAGTCAAATTTATTTCAAGCAGTGGTTGTATCAGGATGAAATGGGTTAAGACTTCTCCTGAGAGACCGCTTATCTTTTCAGACCACCTTTTTCTAACAGGTTGCTCAAACACAAGTTTTACTTTATAAGGCTGGTGTGTCTCCTGCAGTGTCTTCAGTGTGAATGTACTGTTGTGAATTTGCAGGCTTGCATGTTTGTTCAGGAGAAAACTGAAGTTAACCCATTTCACCCCCACGATCCCACTTGCCATATTGTGTAAGTGTTACTAATTGTGTCAGTGTTACTAATTGCGCAAGCAGTGATTCGCGCCTTCTCAGAGTCCCGCTCTGCAGATACAAAACCAGAGGTGACCTGTTGTTTTGCGCGTGTTGGACCTGTGGTCTGGGACTCCCTACCCATAGACATTAGACATTCTCCCTCATTCACTGCCTTTAAATCTGCCCTTAAGACCCACCTGTTCAATTCTCCAAGCTCAGTTCTTCGTGATTATGTACCTGTGTGTTTGTCTGTGTGGGTGCGTGTGTATTGCATAATCCTTTGTTTCTCTGGCTGTATGACCCCCTCCACTCCCACTCTTTGTTTGTAAAGCGCTTAGAGCTGATGTTGGGATAAGCACTATGTAAGTAGCCATTATTATTACTTAATGACTATGTATCAGTTGCAGGTGATGGATTGAGCATGATAATTCAAGGGTAGTGCCTGATGAGCTTGGCGCCTTCAGGCGCCAAGCTCATCTGGCACTACCCATGAATTATCATGCTCAATCCATCACCGAAGGCGCCAAGCTCATCTGGCACTACCCTTGCATTATGCTCAATCCATCACCTGCTGTTGGGCGTCGGGCCTATATGGGTTAACTCCCTTGTGTATGTATCCACTTGTACTGTAAACATCACAAATGGCAACATGTGCAAATGGGTTTATCAACATTATGGATCTCAAAGAATCTCCGTATGTGATTTTGTTTTATAACTTCCACATATTCCCTATGGTACTGTGCTACTCACAGGTGAGTTTTTGGGACGCCGATTACTTCAACGTTTTGGCACATCATTTTTGTTGCCGCCTCGGCCGCTGTGAGCATTGCTTGCTAGAGTGTTCATGTGTGAGAGTTGGACAACTCCTTAAAATTGACCGTTGGTTGTTTTGGTTGATGTGCTGCTAAGAGTGTGATAATATGACGAATGCGGTTGAACATTTGGAAGTGTGCACTTTGTGACCGTGTAATCAAAGACCTGAAAATGAAAAGAAAAAAAAAGATATTACAGTTTCAAAACCGATACACATATTTAACCGAGATGAGCTATTGTTAACCCTTATCATTCGGAATACACCACTGTGTGAAATAAGTGTGACTAAAATAGTTCAAGGGTAGTGCCAGAATAGCTTGACGCCCTTAGGCGCCAAGCTATTCTGGCACCACCCTTGAGCTGAAGTCATTGGTCTGTATCTTTATCTGCAAGTTCTATAATGAAGCTTTTTTGCCTCAGTATGATATGGGTTAAGACATACAAGTGAACCTGTATTAACATGAAGGTCAGTGCCTCAAACAGCAAATTTGTACACTGCCATATGCAAGCTACATTATAGTACTTACAGATAAGGATATAGACCAACAGCTTTAGTTCGAGGGTGGTGCCAGAATAGCTTGGCGCCTAGCGGTGCCCAGCTATTCTGGCACCACCCTCAAACTATTTTAGTCAAACTTATTTCATACACTGGTGTGTTCCGAATGATAAGGGTTATGTGAATAAGACAATGTGACTATAAGAGCGATCTAGAGCTGAAAAAAAAATGTAGTTGTTGATAGTGTCTTGTTTCTAATTGAATGTTTTATTTTTCACTGTGATACTGTTTCAACTTTTCAGGAGCGTGTTTGGTCAGTGTGATTCCTGCAGGAATCACCTTGACCAAACACACTGCCGACATTTAAAGGGTTGACGCTTCTGGCTGTCATTGCTGCTTTTTGCTGATGATGATTTCTGCCGGAATCACCTTGACCAACCCCCCACCCGGGTCTGCCCTGGGGGACTTGGGTGGGGTTAACTACTTTTTAGTTCCCAGGGTCACCCTGGTCAGCCCCACAGGGTGGGTTTTCCCTTCTGTTCTGGGGCATGTGTTTCTGTCTACCCTTGGTCCATTCACCTGTATTTTCCTCTTTTAAACTCTCCCTACTGTCTGCGCTGCCTGTAGCTCTTGATATTGGATGTGTGTTGCTAAATGGTCTTAGGTTTATTTAGCGTTATTAGACTGGCTGGCGACATACATTCAATATTTTGTTTAATTTTTTTTTTTTTTTTCACAAGCAATGCAGGCACGTCCTGAGAAAGTCTTGTTGCTGTCGGGATGTTAAGCAATGTACAACCAACCTTGACCAAACACACTGCCCACAGTCAAAAGGTTGACACTTCTGGCTGTCAGTAGTGCTTTTTGCTGAGATGATTTCTGCAGGAATCACCTAAATGACCAAACACACTGCCCACAGTCCAAAGGTTGACGCTTCTAGCTGTCAGTAGTGCTTTTTGCTGAGATGATTTCTGCAGGAATCAATGAAACAAAAAAGCACTGCGACAGGTAAAGGGTTAGATGCAGAGGTCTTCTATGAGCATGCCTTCTTTGGATGCTATTTACCTATAGTTAGGTCTGTTTCGGGAGAAAAGTGAAGTTTACCATTTGCCAACTTGTGTGTTACTAACTGACTATGTGTCAGTTGCAGGTGATGGATTGCACATGATAATTCAAGGGTAGTGCCAGATTAGCTTGGTGCCTGTAGGCGCCAAGCTAATCTGGCACTACCCTTGAATTATCATGCGCAATCCATCAACTGCTGTCGGGTGTCGGGGCTATAGTTATGCCTGTTTGGAAGGTTGTTTCTATTCGTTTTTTTTCCTGTCTGGAAACACAGAAGTGGGCGTATTTGTGAGGCAGTACACATAGTTTGCCCACACTGCTTGTCTTCCTCGGTTTCCCACACTGACCAGTGTGGCGAATAGAGGGAGAAAACCAGTGTGTAACTTGCCGATACATGTGCTAGTGTCAGGGGAAAGTAGATGTGGTATAGATGACACTGGGTGAAGTCAATTCTTATAGGTGACTTATAATATTTGCTAGGTGCAATATACAAGCTGAAAGTGTGCACGGGTAGTTTGGTAAGAATTCTGATTTGGGTTTATATTGTAAGTGGTGTTGATGCAAGTTAATGTATTGTTGTAAATAACAAATCGCAGATGGTTTATGTAATGGGCTATCCGTTGTCTGACTGGTGTCCGGCGTCCATCATCAGACGTCTGTCGTAAACTTTAACGTTGGCATTGTCTCGGAGTCTATTCAAGCCTCGGTCTTCAAACTTGGCCCAAAGGTACTTTGTGGTAAAACCTTTCTATGCATACCAATTTCATTGACCTCTCGCAAAGGTCAAGGTAACAGGGGGTCCAGAAAGGGGTAAAAAATAGGTAGCCATATTTTGACACAAATTGTTTTTTCCTCAAATACTATTTTCAACTTCAAACCCAAACTTTGTACAGAGATGCTTGATGGTAAGATCTTTCTGTGCGTACTAATTTGGATGATCCCTCGGAAAGGTGAGTGGTGACAGGACATCAGCAAGTGTGTGAAAAATGTCAGTTTTTGATAGAATTGTAGTTTTTATCAAAGTTGTTTGCAAACTTTTCAATAAAACTTTGCATAAAGGTAGCTGATGACGACACCTTTCTATGCATGTTAATTTATTTGCTCACAAAGGTCAAGCATCACGGAGGGTTGACAAATTTGTGAAAAAATGCATACATTTTGAGAAAACTCAGATTTCACTGGTACAATTGCCAACCCTTTACTCATGTTTAGACACATGAATACTCAAAGGTCACACTTATTATGTGGATTGGTCATACACGTGAGCCTGAGCCATAAGGGTTTTGCCTTACTTGTTCATTCTTTGTTCATTCAAAAAAAGAATGTCACAAATACCTTTAGATATTCTTTAGATATTCTGTTCACAATTGCAATCAAACACGTCTTAAAATGTCACTACAGATTTGCAGTCCAAATAATCGTAATCAAGAGAAAATTTCATACAGTATTTTTACAGTAGTATGTTGGTTTTTAAGTCTCTTCCATTTATAGAAGAGACTTTTTAGGATGGGTCGTGATGGGACGATTTTAATAGCATGTCCATGGACGCGTGGGCATGCAGATCTAAAAATCTGATAACTAAAGTAACCAGATTATAATTACATCATGTCTAGTTAGGTTAACTTTGCTGCTGAATGTACTTTTGGTGCAAAGCGCCGTGTGCATGTGTGTTTGTGTGTGTGTGTGTGTGTACGCACGTATGTATGTAAACACGAAAATAGCCGACATTTGTGTACATACAAGCTTGAAACTTGGGGAAGTGCTTTGTTGAAGGGGTGTCGAGGAGAGCCACCGAACATATTAAAATTGGGTGTCTCATTGAATGGTTAAAAGACCGTTTATAGAAAGTTGGTTGTGACACACTAGAATACATAATTTTTGTCATATTCACTTAAAACTATGGATATAGCTAGATTGGAGAAAGACATTGGATGAGTTCGTTAGCCAGCATTGTGTCTTTAGAACTCAGTAAAAATTAAATCTATGCACACAAAAAAATTAAAAAGTAAAAAATACCTATTTACGGAGAAAATCTGACAGTGACGGTGACGTAAAAGCAGCTACTCCGTCACCACGCAGACATCAACACAATACTCTCTCTCTCTCTCTCTCTCTCTCTCTCTCTCTCTCTCTCTCTCTCTCTCTCTCTCTCTCATGCACGCTCGCACACACACACAAACACACACACACACATTGACACACATTGTCAGAAGAGCATGTGCATGTACAGTAGAATATTGTGTACAAGGTAAAGTCAGCATCACTTCACACAAATTATAGCAAGACTGAAATTGTACCATAAAATTCTAGTTTTGTCAGCATTTTTCTCAAGTCTAGAAATCAAAGTGAAACTCCCATCACATAAAATATAAAATTACTTAAAAACTAAATTAGGTCATGACAAATGACGTTTTTCAAACCAGTGACGTGTATGCACTGTGCCCCTTATAGAGAATAAGAGAATTTAAACATCAGAATCAGGTCAAAGGCAACAGGTAGTGACCTATGACATTGAGGACAGCTTGCATATATACAAAGAACTTTGTGGGTTATGGCTCTCATATAGAAGAGACTTTGTGGCTTATGGCTCTCATATAGAAGAGACTTTGTGGGTTATGGTTCATCCCATCTTGTTTATATTTGCCACTTATCACTCCATTTGTATTGTGTGTGTGTGTGTGCTTTGAAACTTTGTACATTGTGTGTATGAAAGTGTATCTAGAGAGAGGAGGTCTTTTGTGTGTATGAAAGTGTATCTAGAGAGCGGAGGTCCTTTGTGTGTATGAAAGTGTATCTAGAGAGAGGAGGTCCTTTAAAAAAAAAAAGGCCACATTTTGATACTTTGGTGCGTGTTATGTTGGTTACTGTTCAAAGATAACAACCAGTTTTGTCTTTTATTTTAACCTTCATTGTACAGCAGAACCTATTTGTAGGGACCACCCTTTTGAGAGGTACATGTCATTAAAGGCTATCTTTTAACCTACTCACAAACCAGATAGGTGAGGCTAGCTCTGGTAGAATTGTACACATACCAAGGGGAATTACTCAGCGCTGGACAGACAAACAGTTAGATCCTTCGCCCCCTCCTATCAGGCACCCAATCGCCAGCCCACAGAAAAATACCCAGGTATAGAACCAGACGATAATCTAAATCAGGGATGTAGATGGGGGATCGTCTGGTTCTATACCTGCGGATTGGCAGGGGATCTAACTGTTTGTCTGTCCAGCGCTGAGTATCTTTTAACCCATTACATCCTGAGGCTGATTTTTGGGGCTCACATGCAATAGCAAAAGCGAGTTTATGTAATGGGCCATCCGTTGTCTGTCCGGCATCCGGCACGGCGTCTTGTCATCAGTGGTAAACTTTAACGTTGGCATTTTCTCAAACACTATTCATGCCTCAGACTTCAAACTTGGCCCACGGGTACTTTGTGCTAAAACCTTGCTAAAAATACCAATTTAAGTCAAAGAGATCAAAATCACAGGGGGTCCATAAAGGGGTCGAAAGTAGTCATATTTTGACACAAATTGTTTACTTCTCAAATAATATTTTTAACTTCAAACCCAAACTTGGTACAGAGATGCCTGATGGTAAGACTTTTTATGCATACTAATTTGGATGACCACTTGGAAGGTTCAAGGGTCACAGGAGGTCGACAAAGGTGTGAAAAATGAGTTTTGGATAGAATTTATAGTTTTTATCAAAGTTTTTGCCAACTTGGCACACAGGTAGATGATAAGACCTTTATATGCATACTAATTTTGTGGTCCCCTCGCAAAGGGCAAGGGTCATTGGGGGGGGGGGGGGGGGGGGGGGGCTTGTGTCCAAAATAGCCACATGACAAAAGCTGTTTTTTATCAAATACTATTTTCAACTTCAGAATTATAGTTTTTATCAAAGTTGTTTCAAGCATCACGGAAAGTCGACAAATGTGTGAAAAATGCATACATTTAGAGAAAACTTGGATTTCACTGGTACAAAAGCCAACTCTTTGCTTATGACCCCACCCGGGTCTGCCCTGGGGGACTTAGGTGGGGTTAGGTACTTTTTAGTTCCCAGGGTCACCCTGGTCAGCCCCACAGGGTGGGTTTTCCTTTCTATTCTGGGGCATGTGTTTCTGTCTACCCGAGGTCCATTCATCTGTATTTGCCTTTTTAAAACTCTTCCTACTGTCTGCACTGCCTGTAGCTCTTGATATTGGATGTGTGTTGCCAAATGGTTTTAGCATTATTTAGGCCCCATGTTGTAGGTTTATTTAACGTAGTGTACCGGCTGGCGACATACATTCAATATTCTGTTTTGGTTTTTTTTCAAAAGCAGTGCAGGCACGTCCTGAGAAAGCCTTGTTGCTGTCGGGACGTTAAGCAATGTACAATCAATCAATCAATCTTTGCTTATGTTTAGACACTTGAATGATTGCTCATTTCAGTGACCTGTTCAAAAGGTCAAGGTCACAAAGGTCACACTTATGTGGATTGGTCATTCACATGAGCCATAAGGGCTTTGCCTTTCTTGTTGAAATTGCTGATTGTCCTATGAAGGCTACATTACAGATTAGGAGATAGATCAACCATTTTAGTTCAAGGGTGGTGCCTGAATAGCTTGGCGCCTGAGGCACCAGGCTGTTCTGGCACCATCGTTGAACTATCATAGATTTATTTCAAGCAGTGGGTGTATCAGGATGAAAAGGGTTAAGTGGCGGTTTCCACTTAATGATGGACGATATATTGACGGGCCATAATTTTTGAAGTTCAAGACATCTCCTGAGAGTGCAGTGGTCTGCAAGGGCCACTTCCTTTTCTTGCAAGAAAAGATGGTGGCTGAAATCCGGTTCTGCTGTACTGTGGGCGTGGTGGAAAGAAATTGGTACTCCTGTACATTTATTTGTGTGAGACGTGACGGGTGTGTCAGCATTCCTTGCATACAAGCTGTGTCGTCCACAGCGAAGTGCTGTGAACCTTAACCCTTTTGGGTTAACAGGGCCGTTTTTTCATAAATTTTTGAAGTGTCACTGAACAACTATGTACCAGTTGCAGGAGACCGATTGACAACGATAATTCTTCATCTTCTTCCTCGATCGGTTGAAGCGCAATATGCATGATGCAGCCGTTAGGCACCTTAAAGGTCCTGCATCTCTGTCTTCGGTCAGATTGACTGTCGTTCAGGACTGCTGAGCTCGGTCTGCCAATCCAATGAGTAACAACACATTGACCCCTCACTTCGTTTAGCCCGCCATCACAAGCAGTTATCCCACTGTTATCCCTAACAGCTTTCTTGCAGCCAGAAGTGAGAGTTGAGCGCTGGATGAGGACCCGTCCACCCGGGTGGGTGCTGCTATCAGGTTTACAAAGGTACTACCTCTCTCCAGACACCCCATACACCCCCATGAAAATTCAAGGGTAGTCTGGATTAGCTTGGCGCCTGAAGGCGCCAAGCTATTCTGGCACCACCCTTGAACTATTATAGTCTAATTTCGAGCAATTGGTGTATCAGGATGAAAAAGGGTTCATCAAAGTGCTGTAAAAGTACATGTATGATAAGTGTGCCCTACATCGGTACATTTTAAGTCGGTTATAGGGCTCGGGAAGCTGACGTCATCAGCCAGTGTGGCAGCCATCTTGCGAGGATACGGGACTAAGCGCTCATAGGGAAATCGCTGTTTTTGTAATGTCAGGAAAGTCCTGACGTACTTTAAGCAATAACAGCAAGTCTTGCCATCACAGTAGGAAACCGCTCCCCAGAATCTGTTTTTGTTTGTTTCCAAAAAGGAAGAAAAATGGAGACAAACGTGTTGAAACACTATTTCGCTACTATACAATGACTATGGTATCCTCTTAAGATGGCGGCAGACGCTGTTAGGCAACGCGGGGAACTTCCCCAGCCCTATTGTGAAAAGCGAGATTTTGAATACATGTATAGCCCATTTAGCCCCAACGCATCACAGGAGGAGATGGATCAACCATGATAATTCAAGGGTAGCGCCAGACTAGCTTGGCGCCATCAGGCGCCAAGCTAGTCTGGCGCTACCCTTGAATTATCATGGTCGATCCATTTCCAGCAACTGGTACATAGTCGTTAGGTGACACCTCCAAAATTTGGCCTTGGGGCTAAATGAGATATTACCCTGAATCTCACTGTTAACAAAAATGTTCACACTGGCTTTTTGCGTTCAACGCCAGGCTGAAATAGTCCTCAATCTCGCCTTTTCACAATAACCGACTTAAAATGTACCGATGTAGGGCACACAACGCCACCACACTCGCCACCCTAAGCTGACTGTCGTAATGTATTTGTGGTAAGTGAGTCATTGTCAAAAGTGTGCTCATGCGTGCGCGAGTTGTGAGTGCGCGCTTGGAGTTATGATTATTATAAGCTTATTTTAAATACCGTAATTATATTATTTATTTTTTAAAAAATATTATTATTAGTGCTGGACAAACAGATCCCCTGCCCCTACCTATCAGGCACCCAATCACCAGCCCACAGAAAAATATGCAGGTATAGAACAAGACGATCATATGTACATCTCTGTTTGTCCAGCTCTGAGGAATTCCCCTTAGTATGTGTACAGTTCTACCTGCGCTAGCATTCACCTGTCTGGTTTGTGAGTGAAATAGTCCTGCATAAAATGTTTTGTTTGACGACAGTATCAAAAGAACTGTGAGGTCGGTCTTGAGTTGGGCGATTTTTGACTTGTTTTATCTGCTTGGCTTTGTACTATTGTGATCATCTCCACAGTTCAGTGTGTGTGCGCGCGCGCCTGAGAGAGAGAGAGAGAGTGTTTGGGAAATCACTGATTACATTTCAAGTATTCCAGTTAATTGTTGTATTGATTTGTGTTTTTGAAATTGCATTTACTATACTGTGCTGTTTACATCTTTTTGTTGTAGGCGTTTTCAGTGTCTCTTTCACTTCCAGAGCCAGTCCGGCAGTTCGCATTTAGACATGGGCTGGAACAACCACGATATATTATCAAGGATAGTGTCACACTGGTCGTCTCCTTCGATGCGCAACGGCCACATCGGTAGCGAGTCAGTCGAGGAGGCAGGCAGTGTGGGATAACGTCTAATTACATTGGCACCTTTCCTCAGACGCCGAACTAGTCGGACGCTGTCCTCGAGCTGCAGTCCTATGCCCAACTAACTATTCATTCATTCGGCCCGACGGCCGTATTTCCCAAATTTTGGCGGCGTCATCTAACGACTGTGCACCAGTTGCAGGAGATGGATCGACCATGATAATTCAAGGGCAGTGCCAGATTAGCTTGGCGCCCGTCGGCGCCAAGCTAATCTGGCACTGCCCTTGAATTATCATGGTCGACCCGTCTCCTGCTGTGGTGCGCCAGGGCTGAATGGGTTAATCCTTTTCATCCTAATACACTATTGCTTGAAATTATTTTGACTATGATAGTTCAAGGGTGGTGCCAGAATAGCTTGGCGCCTGAGGCGTCAAGCTATTCTGGCACCACCCTTGAACTGTTTCCTAATCACCATAAGATAATAAGCAAAATCAACAAAAATCAGTAGCTGGATGGAAAGGGTTAAAGGCCCACTACCGCCGCAACTGTTTAAAGATACACTTCTGTTATAGACGGTTACGAAACGCTACACACCAGTCTAGTTATGGTTTATTTAGACACAGGAGAATCCAGTACAGCCCGCGTCGTCTGATATATCAAGTAACCTGACAATGACTCTGCTCTGTTCTAGAAATACAACGCTATCAGTGCGAGAAACAGCTAAAAAATAGATTGACACGCGAACGGCTGCACAGACTAAATAAGCGCGATTACGCGTGTGCTCAACTTTTGCTGCGTGTCCAAACTGCTGTTAAAGTTCATTAGGTGTGTCGACAAGGCATAACAAGCACAAATGGTGCTGAAATGTGTCTTCAGATTTATGCGTAATGGGACTTTTAAGGCACTGATTGAGATGTCATTCGGATAGGGGTCCCGTTGATCGTAGCTTTGACTAATGCAAATCCACTGTGCCACCGCGTGCGCGCCAGCGCCTATACTAAGCTCAAGACAAAATATTTTGTCTTGAGCTTAGTATAGGCGCTTGCGTGCACGCGGTGGCGCAGTGGATTTGCATTAGTCGAAGCTACTATCAAAGGACCCCAGATTTGTCTGTCTACCTCCTGCTGTTGGTGCAGGAAGTGAAAGAGGTAGTTAAGATGCTGTGGTTGAGCTGTCTTGCGGAAAGTGTGTACATGTATACCATTTGTGCGCTGGTCTGTGATGTTGGACACCCTATAGCCATAAGGTCCAGAATCGCAGACCAGCACACTGTTTTTTTTTTTTTTTTTTTTTTTTGTCATGTCTTTGCCATTGACGGTGTGAGTCATTGGTGATTTTTGTGTCTTCATCATCATCATCATCATCATCCACATCATCATTATCATCAGCATAATTGTCACACTTGAGCACGGGTGTACTTCGCTGTGGGTGTGTAGTGAGAAAGTTTTGAGGATGTTTGATGCATTTGGATTGTGTAAACATGGGAGCAAAACCAGGGAAATATAGTACAATTGTCAGACGTGGGTTGTGTATGCACTGGGTTGAAATAAAATTAAATGAAATAGAAGTTCTGGGGGTTTGTCTTATTTATTTATTATGTTTGTTTTATTGATTGATTGTTTGTTTGTTTGTAGTGTATGAGGCAATGACTGCGACATTCTTCCAGCCATGTACCAGAAGCATTGGGCCTCACGAGTCCCAACAACTTGCGAATGTTAATCAGTAAAACCCGAGGAAACATTCTAAATTGTTCGCTGGTTTTTTATTTTGGACCTTACGTTCGTGGTCCAAAATAACAGACTAGCGCTTACCTACCGACGCCTACATATTGTAAAAGTTAACGCATATCGTCACATACTGAGACTAAAAGCTTCAAATTTGTACCCTGCCACACGCAAGCTACATTATAGTACTTCCAGATAAGGATATGGACCAATGGCTTTAGTGTGGTGCCAGAATAGCTTGGCGCCTAGAGGCACCTATTCTGGCACCACCCTTGAACTATTTTAGTCCAGCCGTATTTCACACACTGGTTGTATTCCGAATGATAAGTGTTTACGGAACTGAAAACTGTGACTGTATGAGGTCAGAAATTGCTTTCAGTTGCCACAGCTCACTGCTGGCTGCTTTTTGCGACATTTCGTTTAACAGAACCCAGACATTTATCGCTAAAAGAACATCATAGCGATTCTCTTAGTCTCTCGCTCACTAAGCTGGGCCCCCACCCCCACCCCCCCCCCCCCCTCCCCCCACCACTCCCTTCTAGTCGACTGTACGGCCGAAAACCAACCTGTCTGAAGTATACAACGGATATAAATAGTTTTGAAAGGGGAAAAGATCTTGACTTCGCCCGCGAGGATCTGCACTGAAGTGCGCGGCGTCAGTGAAGCCTCGGTCGATGTAGGTGGGTGCCAGCAACGCCCGCACTGAGGCTCTTTGTGCGTTGCACGGCGCTCTGCTACAAGTATTTACATTTTTCGAAATTGCTCGCTTTTGCAGTGTTTCGCAATGCGAAAGTTGCGCACTCGTGTAAACGCCGCGGCATCACCCAGTTGGAACCAACAATAACAGCAATTTTGCCCAGGGATCGTTTCCCAGCAGTTTGTCAGTCTACCCGGCCGGCCTTTCGGTCTGCGCCGTCCCATCTGCCAGAGGTATAGAGTTTCATGAGCCCGTGCAGCCGCAGGGGCTCATAAAACTCTATGCCGTCTTGCCTATCCCGGTGCAGATCCCAGTTGTTTGTATTTCGGATTCTCAAACGAGGTACAGCTTTAGGTTCAAGCCTGAGACGTTTACCTGCTAGGCAGCCGGCTGAAGCACAACGTGAACAGATTCTTCTAGACCTGTCTGCATACTTTTCGCGGCAGTCGGTGTTTGATAGTGATGATGTTTTTTTTGCGAACAGCGTAGAGAAGCCATTGACCCTTTTAGCTCCGGATCCCTACAGCAGGAGATGGCTCGACCATGATAATTCAAGGGTAGTGCCAGATTAGCTTGGCGCCTGAAGGCGCCAAGCTAATCTGGCACTACCCTTGAATTATCATGGTCAGGCCATCTCCTGCAACTGGTACATAGTCGTTAGGCCGCGGGGCAACACCTCCAAAATTTGAGAAATGGGACCTTGCCGCAACCTACCTCTCTCAGACGTCTTATCGACACCGACTCCGGCAGCAAAATAAAACAAGTTAGTTATTTGGGTTTAACGCCGAGCAGGCAACTAAGGCCATCTCACGGCGGGCAAAATAAAACAAGATAATGTTATGAAAAATAGTATGCATATACTAAAACGGTCCAAATGCAAACGTCGCGTGTCATTTCCCTCAGACTGAAACGGAGATCTCTGACTGAAAAAAAAATGAAAAAAGAAATACGATCAACTAGAACAAAACTAACTCGGCAGAAATCCCGACGACAATAGAACCGCATCAGCAATTGATGTACTGACTCAATCCAGACCAAAAAGGTGACTGCCAAGCGCGTAAAATGCAAAGAGGTACCCGGCAACGGAGAAAGAAACACGCTTTAGACTGATGTTCTGACTGTGAACAAACGCTGCAATAAATTTGGCAGAGAAATCCAGACACACCGGCAAATACGCACTGCCGACAAACTTTTGCGTAGACAAGTGATTATTGTCGTTTGTTGACGAGTTCAGTTCACTACAATTTTTTCGAGAAGAGGGGGGGGGGGGGGGGGGGGGGGGAGTGCCGGAGGGCGTCGGAGGTGGTGGGCTGGAGGGAGGAATGGTAATCGATCATGATTCCGCCAGGCCGATGCACTGACACCAGAAATAGTGAGAATGTTACCGAAATAGTTTCTCTTACTCACAACTTGACGGTTTGCGATAAACCCGTTACATCCTGAGGCTGAATTTCAGTGTAACAGACCTGCTCATGTTATTGCCCTATAAAGGCTACGTTACAGATTAGGAGACGGATCAAGCCGGCATTTTAGTTCAAGGGTGGTGCCAGAATAGCTTGGCGCCTTAGGCGCCAAGCTATTCTGGCACCACCCTTGAACTATCACGGCCAAATATAGTTCACGCCACGCCGCGGCAAAGGGTGCATCCGAGGATGACAAGGGCGATAACCTTAGTGCACTGCGGCAACAACCCGCTGAAATCTCAGAGTAGTGTTGTCTGTTGTCCAGTCCCACGTGACGGCCCTTCCATCTGTAAGAGACATAGATTCACATGAGCCCCTGTTGTCGCAGGGGCTCATGAGAATCTGTCTCTTGCTGACCAATGCCTTTCCAGTGGCTTTTTCCACACGGACTGAAGCGGTTATTTAGAATTGGGCGCACGACCGTCTGTGGTGAGGATCTGTGTGTATCTGAAAAATCATAGTGCCGCAGCGGTGTTGCTGCACCGCGGCTTTTTCTTCGTAATTTTACTCTATGTTGTAGCTTTCAGACATCAAAAGGATCCTAGCGCCACTCATGTCCCATCCAATTTTCCACCGTCCGTAAAACCGGGGACAGCTTTACAGAGGCTGAAACAATGCCAGTAAAACGACCAACCAACCAACCAATCATCGGTCAATCACTGAATCAATCAATCAATCAATCAGTCAATCAGGTCTTGGTAAAAAAAAAAATCCTTTTTCAATTCTCTCTCCTGCTGTTAGAAGGCAGTTCTGATAGCGCATTGGGTAAAAATAGCCATTTTACTGACATGTTTGCTGATAGGCCTACGCACAAGATGCCGGAGCGCAAATTGAAACGCCGCAGTCAGTCTAGGTCGCCAAAGCGCTGGTAACACTTTATAGGAAATTATCTGCCGACTCGGTGAAATTTTGTTTCTGTCGGATCATTCCGGCAGAGGAAACATCCAGCCTCAGTCCACGCCGAGACTTATCTTTGAAACGAAAAAAACGCACTTTGTTCATCTTTTCACAAATGCCGTCGCATTTAACGACTTTCTACCCGCCAGGACCGAAATCCTCAAATTGTGAAGCTGCCCTCTGACAAGGACCGTATGACAATTCTAGAGACAAATCGAGCATGATAGTTCAAGGGTGGTGCCAGAATAGCTTGGCGCCTATGGGCGCCAAGCTATTCTGGCACCACCCTTGAACTATCATGCTCGATCCATGTCTGGCTGTGGCCGTGTGGGAGTCCGAAATAGCTCAGGCGGTTAAGCGTCGGAGCAGAAGAGCGAAGGGAATCGCCGGGTCGTGGGTTCGAATACCCGTCCCGCCCCGGTAGCTGGACTCGCAGTCCAGGGGGAAAAAGACGGGCTTGTTCAATAGCATGTCCGTTGAAAGGTCCTGGCAAATCAAAATGGCACAGTTGGAGTGCGCCTGAGTTGATCAGTGTTCAGGTCGTACTCCATAGGTAATAGATTTCCTTGTCCCCCATAACCCGCCCGTCAGGGCCGTCCATTATCACTTCGGTGCCGTGGACGTTAAACCCAAACTAGCCTGTGGTGTGTCCGGGGCTGATAAACTGACTTGCATGCCAGATCCGCCTTCCGGCGAAGTCGGTGCCGGGTGGTCGCCTACACTACCTACCCCGACCAAAAAGTGTCGGTGCCGGGTGGTCGCCTACACTACCTACCCCGACCAAAAAGTGTCGGTGCGGGGTGGTCGCCTACACTACCTACCCCGACCAAAAAGGTGACTGTCAAGCGTGTAAAATGCAGGGACTTGAAGAACCCAACGGAGAAAGACTGAAACACCCTTAGAAAAGACCGTTACAACACAATTTGTTGTCTTTTCTAAGCGTGTTTCTATCTCCTTTGGGTTCCTCTCGCCTGCGCAACAAACACAAGTGTAGGTGTGATGGTATGTGATTTTGGACCTTGCGGTTTATGAAGCCGCGTATCCGGATGCCGTTCGTCTCGAATGAGTTAAATTATGTTTACGTTTTAACGCGTTCATACACGTCAGTATTCGGACTGATATGCGGCTTCATCAGTCAGTGCCTAATATGGCACGTCTCAAATGAGTTAACCCATTTCAGTAACCCCCAGGGCCGCATTTCGCAAATGTAGACCGTGTCGCCTAACGACTATGAACCGGTTGCAGGAGATGGATCGGCGACCATGACTAATTCAATCGTAATCGGATGATTAGTTTGGCCGGCGCCCAAGACTGACTGACTGGTCGAGTCACGTGTTGGCGGGCCGGGGAGGGGGTGGCCGGGCCGGGTCTTTTATTTGTGAAGTGTGCCGGGCTGTATTTTTAGCACAGACAAGAACGTATTTGACTAAATATTTTTTTTTTTTAGAAGAAAACCCTTCGAGAAAAACTGATAAGAATGTACGTAATTGTGTACACAAGTTCTTCGGATAAATTTGTATGTCGGCCGTGTGGAAAATTTGATTTCTGGAAGTTGACCGGTCCCCACCCCACCCGGCCGTTTGTTTGGCCGGCAGTTGAACTGCGGCTTGCCTTGCCTCGCCCCCTCCCCCCCCCCCCCCCACACTCCCCCATGGGCCCCTTGTTGCCGGTTGGTTAGTTCGGAGTTTAACGTCCACGGCACCGACTGAAGTGATAATGAACGGCCCTGATGGGGGACAGGGAACTCTTTTGCCTGTAGTGGAGTACGACCTGAACACTTATCAAATCAGGCTGTGCCACTTTGATTTACCAGGACCTTTCAACAGACATGCCGACTATTAGAACAAAGCCGCCGTCTTTTTTTCCTGGATTGTGACTGAGTCCAGCTGCAGGGGCCGGGACGGGGACTCGAACCCGCGACCCGGCGATTCCCTTCGCTCTCTTGCTCCGACGCTTAACCGCCTGAGCTATTTCAGTCGGACTCAGCTGTTGCCGGTTCAAGCCGATCCACAGTTAAGACAGTAAAGTAACTTGACAGACAACTCTGGGTCCCCCCCCCCCCCCTCACCTCCCCAACGAAAAATACTCTTCCTATACCGCCGATATGAAATCCACCCCACCACTCTGACTGACGTCATCGCCAGCTCATAAGCCACCCACCCCATTTAACCTACGCCCCCACTCACAACTGATAAACCCTAGTCCCTCCGTATGCTTCCCACACACGATAGCAAGGCTGGTTACCGTTTACTGCGGCAGAGGCTTTTACGTGGGTCAGTATAGCCTTTGCGAAGTAATCGACTCAGTGACCAGTGCAGAATCACTTGCCGCTTTGTGCCATAGGCCGGAGTCTGGCTTTGACAAACCATTGAGGACGATGGTCGATCCATCTGGCGCAGTTGTCGCTGGTGGTGAAAAAGGCAGGCGCTGGGAATCGCACCTGAGACTGACAGATGCTTCAATCCGCCATTGTGTTTGTCTTGGGGCCGCCCCGGCCGCCGCTATGGTCTCGATGGCTTCAGTGTTCGGTCTACTACAGAGCACAGAGTGTACGAAAACAGAAGACGAGCTACATTGCAAGAGGCCCTGCAGCTGCAAGGACTCGTGAGAATCGGCGCCAAGCCGCTAATCATGTATAGCACTACCCTTGAGTGAATTATCATTAATAATAATAATAATAATAATTACGGTATTTATAATGCGCTTAATAATAATTATAACTCTAAGCGCGCACTCACAACTCGCGCACGCATGCGCACGCTTTAGACAATGACTTGCGTACCACAAACAGTGGAATACATTACGACGGTCAGCTTGGGGTGGGGAGTGTGGTGATATAGTGCTAAAACTGTTGAAAGAGGTGAGTTTTGAGGGCGGACTGGAAGGAGGAGAGAGAGTGTTTCTGACGGAGAGAGAGTGGGAGAGTGTTCCAGGTGGATGGACCGTAGACGGAGAAGGAGCGGGGGCCGAAAGTGTTAAGTTTGGTGCGAGGGATGTGGAGGCGGAGAGGGTCAGAGGCAGAGCGGAGGGAGCGGGAAGGTGTGTAGGGGTGAAGTAAGTTGGAGAGATATGCAGGAGCGCAGTTGTTCAGAGATTTGTAGCAGAGAGACAGAATTTTGTATTGGATGCGTTGGGGGATGGGGAGCCAGTGAAGGAGTTTGAGCAGGGGTGTGACGTGGTCGGATTTTTTCTTTCTGAGGACGAGGCGGGCAGCATTGTTCTGAACGCGTTGGAGAGTGAAAATGGTGGAGTGAGGGAGGCCGGAAAGGAGAGAGTTGCAGTAGTCGATGCGAGATAAGATGAGAGAGACAGCAAGTTTGGTGGCAGCTTCGGTAGTGAGGTATTTTCTGATCTGACTGATGCGGCGGAGGTGGAAATAACATGCCTGGGCCGTGGCGGAAACGAAGCTGGTCATGGACAGAGAGGAATCGAGGATAACGCCGAGGTTCTTGGCCGAGTCAGAGAGGGAGATGGGGGTGCTATCGAGTTGAAGGTGGAGAGAGGGAGGGAGCTGGGAGAGTTTCTGGCGAGTGCCTACTAGCATGGCTTCCGTTTTGTCGTCGTTCAGTTTTAGCTTGTTTGCTGTCATCCAGTTTTTCACGTCTTCGTAGCAGTCAGCCGTGCGAGTCAGTAGTGGTTGATCCATTTCCTGCTGTGGGTGCGTCAGGGCTGAATGGGTTAAGCTCACTCATGCAACTGACCACAAGTAACTGTGACCGATCCCAGTAAGAGACGTGGCGGATTCTCAGGAGCCCCATGCCGCTCCCGCGACCGCTCGGCGGGGCTCAGTTAGTGAGTGATAAACTGATGTATGCGGCCTCTTGCCCGGGCCGCGTGGAAGCCGAGTACATTTCCAACTATAATTATATGACCTTCAAGTTGGAAGACGGCGGTAAATTTGAACTGACAGCACAGACACTGAGTGAACTCATTTACGACACCCCCGTAGCCCTGCGCGAGACTGACGTGGTCAATATTGACACTGAATTACTGTAAGAGACTGACGTCACGACACATTCTTAATGAGTCCCTGAGGTCTGGTGTTAAGTTTCCGTCGGATTTCAAGTCCGCCATTGTTAAACCTTTGTTTAAAAAAAGTCCTCTATTGACCTTAACAATCTACAGAATTACCGCCCTGTCTCAAACCTCCCTTTTCTCTCTAAGGTTGTTTCTCGACCATCTGAACCTGAATCATCTTCTTAGTCCCAATCAGTCTGCTTACCGTGCAGGTCATTCCACTGAAACTGCGCTTGAAAAAATTCTGAATGACCTCCTCGAGGATCTTGATGATGGCAAAGTATCTGTTCTTGCACTGTTAGACTGCTGCCTTTGATACGATTGACCATGACATTTTGCTACAACGTCTCTATTCTCTGTATGGCATTTATGAAACTGCTTTATCGTGGTTTAGATCATATCTGACAGACAGAACTCAATGCATAGTTGTTAATGATAAGCTATCCAGCCCATCCACCGTGCGCTTTGGCGTCCCACAAGGTTCAGTTCTTGGACCAGTCCTCTTTACCCTGTATGTTCAGCCACTGGCCAGTGTCTTTAACCGTTTCTCTATATCACATCATGCATTTGCAGATGATACTCAACTCCATGACTCATGTTCACCTGATCAGATTATGGACACAATCGAGAGCCTTCAGGAGTGTGTCTCGGAGACTAAGATGTGGATGACTTCAAACAAATTACAGTTGAATGACGGAAAAATTGAGGCCATGATCATTGCTTCCGGCCTAGGTTGACGAAGACGCTGCACTCCCCCAGTCATTACAAATCTGTGGTGCCACTGTCCCCTTCTCCGGACCCCCCATGTAAAAAAATCTGGGTGTCACACTTGATAGTAGCCTGTCCATGCGCCTTCATGTGAACAACGTTTGCAGATTTGCCTATACTGAACTGCGGCGTATTGTTTCAGTCCGTCACTATCTGACACCTGAAGCAACTAAAGTACTTGTCTGCGCTTTTGTCTAAATTAGACTATTGCAATGCTCTTTTGGCCGCTGGCTGTTCCCAGTGTCTGTCGGATTGGCAAACTCCAGAAAATTCAAAACTCAGCTGCTAGGTTGATTCTCGGAGTCCCTAGAACAGATCATATCACACCCCATCTGTCTGCTCTTCACTGGTTACCTGTAACAGCTAGGATTCAGTACACAATTTCATGCATGACTCACAGTTGTATTACCTGTTCCTGCCCACACTACCTTGCCTCTCTTCTCCAGCTTTATACGCCCTCAAGACAGAATTTGCGCTCTGCTGCCGACTCTCGAGTTTTACGTATCCCTCTTGTCAAAACAAAGTCGTTTGGTGAGAGGTCATTCAGATACCAAGAGCCCAGTTGTTTGGAATGATCTCCCACGCGAACTGAGATACGTGGATTCGAGAGAGGCATTCAAGTGAGCCCTAAAGATCCATATTTTTTCTGTCTGCTTCAAATGACTTTGTCACACACCTGTCATGTTAAAGTCATCTCTATGTTAGAAGTAGTGTGTGTGTGTGTGTGTGTGTGTGTGTGTGTGTGTGTGTGTGTGTGTGTGTGTGTCCATAAGGGCGGCACTTTTGAATGGTGACATAACTTGTTTACAAAGTGCGTTGTATTTTGTTTTAGTACTTTTTTTAAATTGCGTTTTTGCAATTAGTTATTTTTGTACAATTAGTTTTTGTTAAGCGCGGCCTAGAGCTCTAATCTGAGGTTAGGCGCTATACAAGTACTCATTATTTTTCTCAGTAGATCAGCACAACTTGACTTCAGTTGGGAATTGAGATTTACTTGGGCAAACCAGTTCTTTGCTTTTCCGCACTGATTAACTCATTCTACCCCAGAAACACCACAGCAAGATAAGGATCGACCATGATAGTTCAAGGGTGATGCCAGAATAGCTTGGCGCCTATGGGCGCCACTAAGCTATTCTAGCATAACCCTTGAACTATCATGGTCGATCTGTGTCCTGCACTGCAATGCAGTCTTCAGAGGACAACGGCAAAATTCTGGGGATTTCGGTCTTGGGGTAGAATGGGTTAAGATACCTCCCAGTGCGCAAAAGGCCATCGGACCGACGTCCGCCGCCGTTGGCCCGCGGCGCAGGCCGATGTCGGCGGCCCGATGGCGCTTTGCGCGGCGGCATTGCCGGGGATGTCACTGACGCGGCGCCGGGGGACTTAAATGCAGCCGTGTCACTGTCTTTGGTTATACCGACTGACCAGCCATCCTAAATCTCATTATCGTCCGTCTTCACTGAGTAATTTGCGTTCTCCCGTGAGTGATGACTGTAACTTGTGTGTGTCGAGCATCTGCCCATGGCCGTGGTCACGTTTTCACGGCGGCACACGTCCGGGCCGGCTTCAGTGCACGGCCATCACGGTAAAATCCCTCGCCGAATAATTACTGCGGATTCAGTTTTTTTCATTGCGGACTGACGGAATAAAGCTGAATATTAGGCATCCTTCCAGGAAGTGAGTGAGCCAAGAAAGAATATAGGTGCATGCAGTCAGCCTTATTCATCGGATGTCAGTCATAGTAATTATACAGAAACATCTGTCAAAGTTTTGAGCGAGCAGCCTTATGAGAGATCCATATCATTAAAGACCAGGGGCGGATCTGGGGGGGAGGGGGGGGGAGGGTACCCCAACCACCTCTCCCCCGCTTTTTCTTTTTTTTTTTTTTTTTTTTTTTTCTTTTTTTTTTTTTTTGGGGGGGGGGGGGGGGGCACTGGGAAGCTGAGGTCTGGCATTGCGAGGCCTCTTGTATCAGTCACGTTGAAGGCACCAAACACAAAGTTGGAACTGATCTGATCCGCTCCTGAAGGCCATCAATCAGGTGGGTATAGCCACTAGCCACTTAAAGTACCATTACGCGTAAAATTGAAGACACATTTCAGCACCATTTGTGTTTGCTGTGCCTTGTCGACACACCTAATGAGCTTTAACCCATATCATACTGAGGCTAAAAGCTTCAAAGATTTGTACACTGCCACTTGCAAGCTACATTATAGGTAAGGATATAGACCAATGGCTTTAGTTCAAGGGTGGTGCCAAAATAGCTTGGCGCCTAGAGGCGCCAAGCTATTCTGGCACTACCCTTGAACTATTTTAGTCAAACTTATTTCACACACTGGTGTATTCCGAATGATAAGGGCTATAGTACCATTACGCGTAAAACTGAGGACACATTTCAGCACCATTCAGTTGCGTTTGTTACACCTTGTCGACACACCTAATGAACTTTAACAGCAGTTGGGACACGCAGCAAAAGCACACGCGTAATTGCGCTTATTTATTCTGTGCAGCCGTTAGCGTGTCAATCTATTTTTAGCTGTTTCTCGTACTGAAAGCGTTGTGTTTATAGAACGGAGTAGAGTCATTGCCAAATTACTTGATATCAAAACGACGTGTGCTGAACTGGATTGTCCTGTGTCTAAATAACCGATATCTAGACCCGTGTGTAGCGTTTCGTAACCATCTGTTACACTTCACAAGTGTATCTTTGAAGAGTTACGGAGGTAGTGGGCCTTCAACTGATATTCTTTAATTACAGGTGACTTTTTCGCCCTTCAAGACTTCTCGTGAGAGAAAGCCCATCTTTTAAGACCACTTTTTCATTCTCATTTGTGGGGAAAAGAAAGGGGGGGGGGGGGAGTGGTGCTCAAAAACAAGTTATTTTGTAGCTAAAAACATTTTTTTTTTTTTTGTCGTCATGAAGTACACAGCATGTTTATAGAGACTGTTTCCCAATAGACTGATCAATTTAATCACTTAGTGAATGTACCCACTTATTAAATAATGCTCCACGGAATCAGTACTAGTAATACCCAGACATCCCGTTTGAACTCAGCACATTCGAGACGAGCCGCTTCCGGAAACGCGGCATAAAGCCGCGTATCCGGATACAGCACATCTCAAATGCCGGCCAGTGTATTACATGATCTGGCGATGATGAAAACGAATCACGGAGAGCTCCGCCGGTAAAGTGACCGACCTGAACAACGGTAAACTGCGAGGTTAGCAGGGAAAGGAACAGCTAGACATAATCTGTTCCGGTTAACCCTCGTCAGTCAGTCATCCGAGGCCAGGGGAAAGGACGGTCTTCGGGCCCGGCCGGGACGGCCGCAGTGGGCCCCAACTGACGAAAGACGCCGGTTTTGGCATTGGGGCCAGTCGCGGCCCGCTCAGTCAGTGGAGCTCGGCGGCACCGGGATCTGCTTTTTGCAGCGGCCGGATTGGATATCGCACGAAATTAGAACACAGACCACACAGTATCGACATTCTAGTTTGTTGCCCATACAACAGTGATTAATGGCCCTGCAATCGGCTGCAGCCACCCGGCCTTCCTTTGCGCCTTACTGACTTCATCTTGTTTACGATCTGCGGAACTCCCGCTGACCGGTTTACCCGGTCGAAACACCACGTAGCGAACTGCGACCATCTCACACAGGGACACAGACCCTAAATAACGTCATTTTCCTGGTGTCAAGTTTAACTCTTTCTACCCCATCACCGAAATCCCCAAATGTTGCCGGCGTTGTTCTCTGAAGACTGCATTGCAGTGCAGGACACAGGTCGACCATGATAGTTCAAGGGTGATGCCAGAATAGCTTGGCGCCCATAGGCGCCAAGCTATTCTGGCATCACCCTTGAACTATCATGGTCGATCTTCATCTTGCTGTGGTGTGTCTGGGGTAGAATGAGTTAACTGAGTTCCAGTGAAGATGTCTGGAGATCTCCACCGACAGCCCGCCGGGTCGGCTCTGATAGGAATTCAGTACAGTTATGAAAATATGACAGCCGCTGCTGTAAGTCAGTGATTCGCAAACAGCACACGGTTTGTCTCCCTCAACTTCGCTACAGCGTTAGCAAATCGAGGGAGACGGCAACCAGTGTGCCGCGCAAACGGCTGAGGCGTACAACGTTCACTTGAAGTGCGGCACTGAAAAACCTCCTGGATGGATGGCTCCAAAGAGGCTAGCGTAGCTTCTATACTCTTTGATGGCTCAGCCGGGGCTGACGGCTTCCATGAGTGCCGTGATCTTACACAGATCCTGCGCAAACGCTGTACTACTGACTGACGCAGGGTGGTCAGCCAGGGCGCATGTCCTGTCACCCTGCGCTGGCAAGCCACTACGCACGGTGCTCCACTTGAGCCGGCGTCACAGTAAACCCTGCGCAAGCCACTAAACAAGTCTCTCACTCTCTCTCTCTCTCTCTCTCTCTCTCTCTCTCTCTCTCTCTCTGAAGTACAAATAAGTTGGACAATTTAAAGTCCCACAAAGCCATCTACATCCGGACAGAAATTACTAGTGTGGGATATCGCCCGGTTTCGGGCCTTAGGTAGCTTTCTAAATGTAGCTGTGCCCTTTCATTTTAAAAGACTTTATGATCGCTTAGCCTTAGCACTCAGCATATTTCGGCAGGGCAGCCCGGCCATATCATCAAAACTGAATCAGATGCAGATCGTAGCAACTTCACCACGCGGCCGGTTCATCAGTGCTAATGTCCTCCTACGCAGCAACTCAGTAAACTCAGTAAACTGAAATACATCACACACCGCACCCGAGAGCTTCTTCGACGAAGCTGTCGACCTTCTCTTGGACCCCGCCTCCTCTCCCGATCTTGCATCCCATTTCGACTCCTCCCTTCGAAAACTTCTAGACACCCATGCCCCTGTCACCACCTGCTCCATACCCAACCGAACCCCCTCCCCCTGGCTCACTGATGACATAGCTGAGGCCAAGCGCGAGCGCCGACAAGCGGAACGCCGCTGGCGCTCATCCGACCTCACCGTCCACAGACAGATCTTCCAAACAACTAGATCAAAAGTCTGCAGAATGATCTCTGACTCCAAACGTAAACATCTTCAAAAGAAAATCATGGAATCTACTTCTTCCAAAACCCTCTACGCCACCATGAACACACTCCTAGGCACTTCTAAAGACTCTTCTCTCCCCAACACACACAACAAAGAAGAACTCCCGTCCGCTTTTTCCACCTATTTTTTTCCGACAAAATCCAAACTCTGCGCAACACACTCGACACTGCCTTCTCCGCCTTGCCCTCCCGACCCCCCCCCCCCCCTCCCTTTTCCGGCACCCCCTCTCGTCCTTCAGCCCCGTCTCTCAGGATGAAGTCCTCAAGACCATAAAGTCCATGCATTTCAAAATCTGCGAATTAGATCCCCTCCCAGCTTCTCTCTACCGGGACGGCCTTCCAAAACTTCTGCCCTTCATTACCGACATCATCAACACATCTCTAGAGAACGGCTCCGTCCCCGATATCTTCAAGTCCGCCATCGTCCGTCCTCTCCTAAAAAAAACCAACCTCGACCCAAACGAACTAAAAAACTTTCGCCCAGTCTCCAATCTCTCTTTCCTGTCCAAGCTTCTTGAGAAGGTTGTTCTCAACCAGCTCAACCTCCACCTCACCGACAACAACCTCCTCAGTCCCTTCCAGTCCGCCTATCGCAAACATCACAGCACTGAAACAGCCCTTCTACATATCCTAAACGACCTGCTTCTCTCCATTGACTCGGGCAACATCTCCCTTCTTACGCTACTCGACCTCTCTGCCGCCATCGACACTATAGACCACTCTATCCTCCTCCACCGCCTTCACCACTCCTTTGGAATCACTGACTCTGCTCACTCCTGGTTTCTCTCCTATCCTACCTCTCCGACAGACAGCAGTCCGTCACCATCGACGGCGTCTCCTCCAACCCAGTCACGCTCTCCTGCGGAGTTCCACAAGGGTCCGTCCTGGGCCCGGTCCTTTTCACGCTCTACACCTCTCCCCTGTCCAACATCATCCAGTCTCACCACATAAACCACCACCTCTACGCTGACGACTCACAACTACTAGACAAAGACAAACTCGACAACACTCAGTCACTACTGACTCGCAGGTCTGACTGCTACGAAGACGTGAAAAACTGGAAGACAGCAAACAAGCTTAAACTGAACGACGACAAAACGGAAGCCATGCTGGTAGGCACTCGCCAGAAACTTTCCCAGCTCTCTTCCTCTCTCCACCTTCAACTCGACAGCACCCCCATCTCCCTCTCTGACTCGGCCAAAAACCTCGGCGTTATCCGCCTCGATTCCTCTCTTTCCATGACCAGCTTTGTCTCTGCCACGGCACAGGCATGCTATTTCCACTTCCGCTGCATCAGTAAGATCAGAAAATACCTCACTACCGAAGCTGCCACCAAACTTGCTGTCTCTCTCATCCTATCTCGCATCGTCTACTGCAACTCCCTCCTTTCCGGCCTCCCTCACTCTACCACTTTCACCCTCCAGCGCGTTCAGAACAATGCTGCCCGCCTCGTCCTCAGAAAGAAAAAATCCGACTACATCACTCCCCTGCTCCAACTCCTTCACGGGCTTCCCATCCCCGAACGCATCCAATACAAGATTCTGTCTCTCTGCTACAAATCCCTGAACAACTGCGCTCATGCCTATCTCTCCAACTTACTTCACACCTACACTCCTCCCCGCTCCCTCCGCCCCTCTCCGCCTCCACATCCCCCGCACCAAACTCAGCACTTTCGGCCCCCGCTCCTTCTCTGTATACGGTCCATCCGCCTGGAACACTCTCCCACTCCCTCTCCGTCAGAAACACTCTCTATCCTCCTTCCAGTCCGCCCTCCAAAACTCACCTCTTTCAACAGTTCTAGCACTATATCACCACACTTCCCACCCCAAGTCGATTGTCGTAATGTATTTCACTTTTTGTGGTACGCGAGCCGTTGTCTAAGCGCGCGCATGCGTGCGTGAGTTGTGAGTGCGCGCTTAGAGTTATAATTATTATAAGATAAGCGCATTATAAATACCGTAATTATTATTATTATTATTTAGTAGCCCTTGCACTTACAGCCCGGCAGCTGTAGCAAATGTATCGGTCGTGATAGCTCAGTGGGTAGTGTCACCTGTCAGGAGACGCGTCAAGCTAATTGAGACACTATCATTGAGCTGCAGGCGCCTTTACTGACCTCGACTGGTAAAAAAAATTAAAAAAATCAAAGCGAAAAAATGTGTTTCCACAGTGCACAGTGCAGATCAGTCCTACTTAGACAGCCCCCCCCCCCCCCCCCTTTTTGATTTTCGGGTCAGTTGTGGACGCTGTCTCCACGCACCATCCAGTCCACAGCCGTCTCATATCCAGTCTACAGCCGTCTCATATCCAGTCCACGGCCGTCTCATCTCTTATCACCATCCCTGTCTACGTTCAGGACCCGTCTGCAACAGGACCCAACGTCATGTTTTTTCGGTCAGAAACTCTTAGTAAACTCTCGCCCCGACTATAAGCGCACTGTACTATAGCCTGTTTTCTTCTCAAACTCTGGACTCTTGATTTGCCCTTACAGTAAGAACAGCGGTGTCAGTTTGTGCATACGCCCGCGAGCGCATGAGTGCGTGCGTGCGTGCGTGTGCGTATATTATGGGTTGAAGAGTGGATGTGTAACGTGATTTTTTTTTTCTTCTCTCATATCATTTTTGTTTGTTTGTTTGTTTGTTTGTAGTACTATTGATTTGATACGTATGTCAGTACATGTATATGAATATGTAACTGTAGTAGTATATCCTGTTCATATGTGTATCTTTCTGTACTGTTAGGCCATCTTCCTGTGGGTGTACGTGAGGGAATGACGTGTGTTTGTGTGTGTGTGTGTGTGTGTGTGTGTGTGTGTGTGTGTGTGTGTGTGTGTGTGTGTGTGTGTGTGTGTGTGTGTGTGCGTGTTACTCAGTGTTATATTTGTTGTAGTGTGTAGCAAGGAAAAGATTGAAAATAGGTATGTGACCTAATCTTTTATCCTTGTAAAATAAAGTTTCATTTTGTTTCATTTCATTACCATCGTGAAACGTAAATGCTATTTTGGGATTCTTGAATCGCAAACTTCATCGTCGTGCAGTGGATCCGTGGAACGCCCAAACCCACCCTACACCCACAAGCACCCCCTCCCCTTCCTCATTAACTCTTTGGCTGTCGGTAGTGGTTTTTGTCGCGATGATTCCTGCAGGAATCATCGCGACAAAAACCGCTACCGACAGCCAAAGGGTTAAAAAAATGTGAATCCTTTGACCGGCTGCGGGAGCGAAACAGATAATGCAGGAAACAACAAACCCAACCCTTCAGTCTGTTAGAAGCCTCGTACTCCTCACGCGGATTTTGGCCCTGATCATAGCGCTATGGAATCGATTGAGGCAACCAGTGTGTCGTAGTGCTGAAGCAACGCAAGGGCCAAACTAAAGATCCATGCTATAAACATACATCAGGGTCGACTCAGTGAGTATTAGTTTCAGGCTCAGTCAGACGGAGGAAGTGACGTTGGTGTTTCCGCTCTTCTATCCAAGACGGCTGGCCCAGGAAACAATTAAACCCCGCTCCCATACGCCACTTCAAAGAAACCTTCAATGCCGGTGATGACTCGGATCGAACAGCAAACACACACAAAACACACACACAATTACCGAGAGAGAGAGAGAACTTTATTTCAAGTTCTCAAGGATAAATGGTTAGGTACAGAGACCTTTCTTCGATCATATAAAAAAAAAAGTCCTTACTGACACACGCGCGCACTGGCACACACACACACACACACACATACACACACACACACTCATACATACACACACACACACACACACGCGCGCACACACACACACACCGGCAATGAGAGAGAGAGAGGGGGGGGGGGGGCGGGGGAGAGTAATAATTTGTGGCTGACCAAAAGAGCTGCCTGAACAGCAGAAAGTGGGAACCTCTTTTGATGCTTCCACTTTACGCTGACAAGGTCAGTCTGGTCGATCGTGTGGCCTCCATCAACGAACCTCTTCCCGTCTGCTTGCTAACCACAAGCTGCAGCAGACCGGCCTAGATATTGCAATTAATTAAAACAGTCTCTGCAGGCTGAGCTCATGAACACCCTGCTATGCCTCTTGTCGGCACTAAGATCTCAACCATTTCTTTCTGTTTTCGCCCGACTTAGCGGTGAGGACGTCTTGGGGGTTGAGTGTCAATCTGACTGATCGTCTAATGAAGATTCAGCATTCTCAGTCGCACGGTACCAGTAAGCAAAGGACATCGGGCCCACAACAGCCGCAGTGGGCCCGCGCACGGCCGTGCGCGGGTCCACTGCGGCTGTCATGGGCCCGAACGGTCGGCGTGTTCCTACTGGCGGTACGGACCTAACCCAGATGGTCTCTCATGTTTGAGGGTGTCCGAGGATGCCATTGATGCCATGCGGCCTGCATAGCATGGGTTGTTGATGAGCTATGCGTCATGCTGCCGTTGCTGAATTCAGTAGTACGCAGGGCCGGATCACTTACATGTTGGGGGGGGGGGGGGGGGCAACACATTTTTGGAGAAATTAACCACCTGAAACAGACACCTAAAGCAGAGTTTTGACTGTTTTGAGTGTAGCTTTATTTTGTTTTTTTCACCAAGGTGAGCAAAGATCATCCTTTATGTTGTATAGTTTTTATGGGGGAAGGGGGCATGCCCCCCCCCCCCTGGATCCGGCCCTGGTACGCAATCCAGACCAAAAAGGTGACTGCCAAGCGTGTAAAATGCAAACTACTGACACAACGGGGAAAGAAACACGCTTAGAAAAGACAGTTACAACACAATTTACTAATATTTCGGGTAAATAACACTTTTTCAAAAACAGACAAACAAACAAACAAACAAAAAAAAACCCCAAAAAAACAAAAAAAAGAAAGAGAGATCAGTCGCTACTTATCTTCATTTCAATCGCAGAAGGATCTCTCTTTTTGTTTGTCTATTTAAAAAAAAAAGGTATTTACCCAAAATATTAATAAATTGTGTTGTAACTGTCTTTTCTACGCGTGTTTCTTTCTCCGTTGGGTTCTTCTTTGAACTCAGTAGTGACAAGACCCACACTGGTTGCCTTCCTCGATTCGCTACCGCTGATCAGGTGGATAGAGATAAATCAGGATGAAGCTTAAAAACAGGAGCAACTCTGAATGTCTAAAAGAAAAACGCATGTGAGCTCAAAACAATACGATAGACTTTGGGATGAAATCACGCATGTTTTTAACCCATTTAGCCCTGACAGCACTACAGCAGGAGATGGGTCGACCATGATTATTCAAGGGTAGTGCCAGATTAGCTTGGCGCCTATCGGCGCCAAGCTAATCTGGCACTGCCCTTGAATTATCTTGGTCGATTCATCTCCTGCAACTGGTGCATAGTCATTAGATGACGCCTCCAAAATTGGGGAAGTACGGCCGTCGGGCTGAATGAGTTAATCGTGAAAGGGGACAAGCGGCATTGCCGACGGGAGTCAGTGGTTCGTTTACCTCAACACTGAGTAGAGCGCTGCGGACGGCGCTCCATCGAAAATGTTCGCGATCAGGTCAGACTGTTTAATGACAGGCTTTTCTCAGACTGGTTGTCTTTCTCTTGACTGATCGACTCAATTCATTTCTGATCAGCGGTAGTGAATCGGTAGTGGACATGACTCAGTCTGCTAACAGCCCACGCGTTCCGACTGGCACAGTTTCTACCGGGGGTTCATTGTGGATCTACTCTTTTTGCTAGTCAATTTTACTTATGTGCTTATCACAACTGAGGTGGTCACAGTCGTCATTTAGACATCAATCTCAGGCCGCTGGTCTCACAGTCTCGTCTGATGAGCCAGGTGTCGGGCCGCTAATTTAACCAGACAGGCTGATTGTCAGTACGGACCCGATCGCCCTGAAAAGACTTTGCATGCAATGACAGTGCTCAAAAAAATTATTTTGGCAATATATGACACACTGGCCAGTATGTGTGTTGGTCTGTGAATTTGAACACCCTAGGGCCCCACGGCTCCGAGCGAGAGGGACTGCGTGTGTAGTGGCTGTTGTTAAACTTGACATAATTATGATCCCGCCTTTTGTATGGCCACACTGACTTCTACTTCATGGGCCGGGCCTTCCCTGACTAATACGTGCAGTTTGTTTTGTCACAAACTCAGTGTATATTCCGTTTATCTACTATGACCTGACAACGACTGCGCTCTCGTTTATTCATGAGTAACTGAGCTTGAACTGTTATTGAAGGCACTTCCTTTGTACGGCACTCGTCATTTACTGCCTGATTCGACACTCTTACATGAAACAATAGAGACCGTGTCTCGAACAGTGCAGCAATGAATTTGTAATGCTGTGATCAACAATAACGGAACAGAGATGAGAACTACAGAGTGTATTGTTTGTAGTGCCTGTCACTGAGTCGACTACCGGCTGGTTCAAATGTAGACAAGCCCACACTGAATAGTGAATCAGTCGATCAGTCAAGAGAAAGACAACCAGTCATTACTGAAACAGTCTGACCTGATCGCGAACATTTTCCGAATGGAGCGCCGTCCACAGCGCTCTACTGTTGAGTTAAACGAACCGCTGACTCCCGTCTGCAATGCCGCCGGCTCATCCCCTTTCACGATTAACTCATTCAGCCCGACGGCCGTATTTCCCCAATTTTGGTGGCGTCATGTAATGACTATGCACCAGTTGCAGGAGATGGATCGACCAAGATAATTTAAGGGTAGTGCCAGATTAGCTTGGCGCCTGTCGGCGCCAAGCTAATCTGGCACTGCCCTTGAATTATCATGGTCGACCCATCTCCTGCTGTAGTGCTGTCAGGGCTAAATGGGTTAAAAACATGCGGGATTTCATCCCAAAGTCTATCGTATTGTTTTTTGCGTTTTTCTTTTAGACATTCAGAGTTGCTCCTGTTTTTAAGCTTCATCCTGATTCATCTTAACTCCCTCCCACTCCCCCCCCCCCTCCCCCCCCGACCCGCACGGCATTGGTACACAGCACAAACACTGACAGACACACGGCGCTTCGTACCAGTTATACGTTCTGTGGGCTGGCGGTAGCTACAGCCATTCTGAAGTAGAACACGATGGGATGACCCATGCTCACAACTTGACTGAAGCCTCTTATATGTGAGCTTGCTTGCATTTTCAACCTTTTCATACCCGCCATCTCATTCTTAGCTGCCCGTTCATGAGCGACTAAAAAGCTGTCTGATCACACGAGTGTGATACAGCCGTGTTGCGTGAACCGGGCCAAGTGTGCACAACATTGTCCTGCCCAGTAGAAAGTCTTATCAACAAAACTGAGGTATGGACGTACGCGATATTGAAACTTGACCTACTTTGGCTCCCGCGCAATGACTCTATCATTTCACAGTGACGACTGGCACTATGGCGTCATGTATTGCGCTAATAGGAACATTTGTCTGGCATCCAAAATATTGACGTCACATTACAAAGTAAATTACGTCAAAACCTTTGCCAATACACAATGGCGGCTGTGTTGTGACTAGGTGCTGAAGACCACTGAGCTGACATCGGATTTTTGCCAAGAAAAAGATGAGTAAGAAATAGAATCTTACATCGGTGTTTAGGCATGGTGATACTGAGAATCTCACTCTCGTGGTCTTAAAACCTTATCCTACTCGCTTTCGCTCGTAGGATAAGTTTTAAAAAAAACACTCGAGTGAGATTCTCAGTATCAGTCACCGACGTAAGAGTCTATATTTCCATAACACGTTCGCAGACATCACAGCAAAAACAGAGAGACTGTCTCCCTAAATCAAGAGAAAGAGACGCGTCCGCTCATACAAATGTAAACTACTGACGTGCGGATGTTTTGCGTCAGTTAGGAACATTGTATAACACAGGCGCGTTTGGTGATTTTACGTCACCGTCTGAGTCGAGTATTTTTACTCTTGTCATTTTTTTCTGCAGTGAACTTTTATTTTCGAAAAAGTTGAAGAGGTACAAAGCTCATCCAATGTCTTTATCCAAACAAGTTATATCCAAAATTTCAAGTGAATATAATTAAAATTACGGTCTCTAATGTGGGTCAACTTACTTTCCATAAACGGTCACTTAGCTCTTCAATGAGACATCTCATTTCAATATGCTCAAAAGAGCTCCTAGAAAGCCCTTGCACGAAGCATTTCCTTTATTTTCAAGCTTATACATAGGCAAACATAGGAGATTTTTCGTATTTACATACATACGAACAGACACACACGCGCGCGCGCGCTGCGCTTCGCCCCAAACGTATGTCACAGCAAGGTGAGTAGCTAGACGTGACGTCATTTTGATCTTGTTACTTCTTTGCGACAAACTCAGACCCGCCTGTTATGTCCTTTGCTACGCCGGAAACGCGCTCCGACCAGCCCCATCCCAAAGTCTACCGTATTTTCAATCTACTTTCAATACGGTAGACAAACAACACCACTAGCAACTTGACAACAACATTAACAAGAAGGACTGGGGCGGTCCGTGGCGCAGTGGTTAAGGCGCCTGCCACCAATGCTAAAGGTGCGAGGTTCGATTACGGATTCCGGCGTGGGATTTTTCTCCTCTAGTGTCACCGTTAATTCAGGCGGACCGTCGGGGGTTCTTTCTCCGGGTACTCCGGCTCTTCCTCCCCCTCCACTTTGGTATCAGTTTCAGCCCACTTAATCAAATTTCAAATACAAACGATTTTGAATTTCCAAAAACTACAGTAGCTCGCTTGAGCTTGCCCTTAGCACCACGTGAATGTTCTATGTTTATGTACAGTGTGTGAGTGAATGCGCGTGATTCACGTGAGCGTGCTTGTTGGGTTCAGTTCGCGGCGGCGCTTTGAGCCGATTTTCAATTGGGATAAAGCGCCTATTTAATGTGCTTATTATTATTATTATTATTAAGAAGAAGAGCACCACAAACAACACCACTGACCAGGACGACGTCGGCCCGATGGCCTTTGCGCACTGGGAACAAGGAACGCACTCATTTCGACGGGATGGAAGTAGAGGGTCGAAGCAGAGAGTTTCTCCGCGGGGAAGAAAATGCGTTTGGTCGAGACTAGCTACAGTGACCGTGAAACGAGGCGGTCACACTGAGGGGTGTGACATTTCTCAGTCGGCCTTGCCTTTCCGGGGGTCGTTTGAGGTCATAGCGCCGGGCGGCTACCGAAGTTGTCACGGCGTTGCTGTCCGGGTTGCTCTCAGTGTCATTTATGCATTACATGTATATGCAAATCCGTGATTTTTTATCTTTACGGTCTCATAGCGCATTAAAGTCCAAAATCCCAGTTCAGCACATTTGTGTAGTTTGAGTGGCACACTGAGAAGTAACTGAGCCAGACAGCCTGGGCTCGTTTCAGTACCCACCGCCTGTCTCTGTATTACGACTGATGTCGGAATTTTAGAATCCGAGAGCGGCATCAGCGCTGATCACTGAAGTTCCGTGTGTATAATAGCAGATCAGTCTCGAGTCACGCCGCTGTTCTGCATGGCCGGCTTCACTCAGTATTACTGAGCCGGCTTGGCACTTTCTTGTATGTTTTGGCAACTGTCGACAGGCTTTCAACTTGATTGTTCCTGTTCAGTAGTTTCAGTACTATCTGCATCGCCTGAACACGGTCTCCTCCCTCCACCCACCCCCCTCCCCTCTTCCCCACCTGTAAGAGAGAGGGAGAAAGGGAGGACCAGGCTCCGTTCGCGGCGTAATTTCTTTTCCCACCGAGGTCCGTAACGCAAGCCGGCCCCACGCCGACAGGCAGAACTTTGCGTGGGGCGGCTTGCGTTAACGAAGCTCGGTTGGGAAAAGAAATTTCGGCTCCGGCACTACTACACCCTTTTATTATTGACGAAGTGTCGGGACCACAGTCACAGCCGGCGGGCAAAAAGGCTGAGGGCCAGGAAAACAAACAAACAAACAAACAAAAAACCACTGTATGACCGACACACTTGAGTGATTATTTTCACTGTTCTGAACAGAAGCGCTCGCGTACTACTTTGGCCATGTTCATGTTGTTATAATATGGACACACTGTGACAACACGGTGCCCTAAATAAATAAATAGTTGTTTATTGGGCAGTCACCACGGACCAGAGTTTTCATGTAGGCCTGTAATGGCATATATCCTCAGTCAGGCCTCGTCACCACTGTCAATGAGTTGCGCAGGAAAAATACTTTTCCGGGGTCGGGTGATACCTGTTACCCTCCAGGCTCTAAACTCAAACAAAGGGGGGACGGTCGGGGCGACGACAGTCTAACCTGCACTGAACACTCTTATCTCTGAAAACATCAACTACAGCGGGCCTGGGATTGGGGGGGGGGGGGGGGGGTTGTGAACAGCAATTAGCGTTCAGTCTTCGACGGGACGATTTTCATTTGCCGGCCACGGTATGTGAGATTTGCACATGAAAATGAAATGTATATAATTTCTTATTTTCTTTTTCTTTTGTCTACCGAAATATTATTCTCCAAGAAAAATGGGGGTGGGGGAGGGGGGGGGGAGTCAGTGGAGTTCCTCCACTGGATTCGTCTTGTCATCATCCAAATGCAAGTGACTGATGTACAGAATTTCATCTTTGGTCAGATCTTTTTGAATCCCTGGCATCCAATCCAGGGTCTGAAGACGGATCTATGTCTCGTGTCGGCTGATTCAGTCCCCTCACCACTGGCCGCATCAGAGTCATGACTGGCATCACCGGCCGTCACGCGGGCGTGGTACCCCAGTCTCTGACGGGGCGTAGGCCTACATAGTACCATCGGGGCGGGCGTTACTGAGTCTGAAAAGATTAGCCTCCCTTTGGCTTTTCGTGGTAGCCGCCGGGGTCAGTTTCGCCGGTACGGCCGTGTTGTTTCACTAAACCACTCAGTACCGACACTGAGCTCACTGAGGGCTAGAATAAATTAGTTTCACCTGTCCTGTGAACTGATTGTCATCGGGCCGACATCAGCGGCTGTAGCGGCAACGACGCCGGCCGCGGCCAACATCGGCCGGCGGCTGACCCGGGGCCGCCTCAGTTCAACTTCAGTGGCGGGACTGCTTAGTCAGTGGGGGTGAGAGTTCCGGACCCCCGGCCACTACCCTCCGGACCGCCCCAAAATACTACGTTTCAATACACTCAATAAATGCTGTATCAAAGTACATTTTAGTTGGACCCTTTCGGAACACCCCCCCCCCTCCCCCTTGACCTATTTCTCCTTAAATCAGTGTATCCGCCGCTAGAAGTGACGAGGTCAAACAAGGCTGCCTCCCCGCTCCCCCCGCCTGCACCTCTTTCCGTGACAATGTGATTCCGGGAGAGGTCCTGACGGACATAGTATACATTTGCTGCGACCCTCTGACTACTTTTTGCTGCAGGCTGGAGTGAAGGCCGGTCCCAACAACAACAACAACCCCCCCCCCCCCCCGGCCTTTTGAGGAAACTGATCCGCCCATGCAGGGATTTATATAATATAGTATTCCTGGTGACACGGTAAAAGCGGCCGCGTTTGACACCCCGCCTGGAAGTGATCTATTACTGACCAAACTGCACCGTCGGCGCAGATTTCCGTTTAGTCAGTACTGCATGAACCTCTTTGCACTGACGCCACTGATATGATGTGTGTGACGGTGTGTGTGTGTGTGTGTGTGTGTGTGTGTGTGTGTGTGTGTGTGTGTGTGTGTGTGTGTGTGTGTGACAGTGTGGGTTGGGGGGTGGGGGTCACCGCGTAATACACATCAGTAAACAAAGTGTGCCTAGTAATGACGTCTGCCGCCGGAGGTCCGTCCCAGTGCGCATTACTGAGCCCATTCAGCCCTGACGCCCTCCAGCAGGATAAGGGTCGACCATGATAATTCAAGGGTAGTGCCAGATTAGCTTGGCGCCTGTCGGTGCCGAGCTAATCTGCGACTACCCTTGAATTATGGTCGATCCATCTACTGCCAACAGGTGCATAGTCGTTTGATGACGCCTCCAAAAACTGGGACTGAAATACGTGCATCGGGCTGAATGAGTCAAGGCCATCGGGCCGGTCGACATCGGCTGCCCGGCGTTGGCCGCGAACCTGAACGGCGGCCGATGTCGGCCCGATTACCTTTTGCGCATCAAGTTGGGGTTCCACTTCTCCGCGGCTGACCCAGACCGTCAGTGCCGCCACGCCGCGGCATGTCAGTCACTATGCTGTAGCTACTTGTGATGTTGTAGTCATAGTTCAAAGTTATGATTTTTTGTAATATAGTGTTCCACTCACTTTTGATTCTCAGTTGAATACGTGTAACCCCCTCCTCCTCCTCCTCCCGGGAGGTAACTGAATACTCCGTCCGCTCCTGAAATACTTAAAACGGAATTTTCAACTCAAGTCTTTCTATGACTGACTCAGATTAATGTAATAAGGGACACATTTAACTCAGTCTCAATATAACAAAGACGGTAAAGTGACTGACTCACACGGTAACTAAATAACTTGACAATACAGATACGTAAAGGTGTTGTTGTTGGCACTGTATTGAACAAGACTGACAAACATGTTTACAACCTTGCTGATATTGCGGATTTGTGTAGACGGTAACAGTAGCTCAATCGACTTCTTATTTGTGAAAAGGACATAGATTCTCTTGCGTTGTTGTGGCTGACGGGTTCATGAAAACATTTGCTTCTTGCTGCCCAAAACCGGTTTGAGATGTTCCTCAGACATAGGAGGTTATCGAGGTATCATTATGAGCGTTACTAAAGCGCAGTTGCTTCCCTTGCCGTATTGTCATTCCGCTGGCACGCTACAAATTCCACGCTGTGTTCTGCGCAACCCGGTTTGCGCATGTGGACTATCCTCTCAAAGCGGCGTCGTTTTCCTCCCACCCGTCCCAACCAAGTCCTTGCTTTTCCAGCTTCTGGACAGGTAAGCCAGGTGTTCTTATTGTATGCCTTTATCTGCTCATTGCAAGCGTTATTTGCAAACCGGTGTTTATTCGTAAACAACAATTTTTAGTCCGGAAGCGGCTTGTTTTAAAATTTGCCGTCAGTGACCATGTTTGGCAAACGCACTATGAACGGTGAGTGAATGGTGTCAGATGTATCGAAACCACAACACGGAAGCGTTCGGACAGTGTTCGGACATCGTTTCTTGGGACAGTGTGTCGGTAGGCTGTGTTTTTCGTTTACTAGTTCAGAAAGCTGGAGGCATTCGAGAGTAATGCGTAGGCGGGGCGCATGCTGAAAATGCCGGTTATAGTGATCCAGTACAAAGAACGGCTGAGGCAAGCGAAACTCGAAGTTGCATTTTTACGGACACAAGATCGTATTCATACATACAGTACAAAAACCGGAGAGATGAGAAACCGATCAGCAAAGGCCACATAATCGTCTAATTGTCCAGTCCATAAAGCATGAAGTTTGAACTATGTCGACACGTATAATGCCTCCATTGTGCACCTAGGAGTGAGTGTCATGATCCTGCTATGATGATTCACCAGGCTAGCCACACTACAAGTGAATAACAGCGTACATCTCAATGTGGGCACCCATGTGGCAAATTCAGGGGCTGTGGCAGCAGTTATTGAAAGCCGTTGCATGAAGTTGACCTACTTTAGTGGCGTTTCAGCATAGTACAGCCTCATCATAGTTCACACACTTGAGGCTAAAGCCGCTGTTTTTCATGATATCTGATATATTTTGTACATTGTTAACAAGAACTCCTCTGTACACATCATGGGTAGAAAAAAATCAGTTATGTATAGTTCGGATATATGCAAAGAATGAAAGATGGGACCGTACTATAAAATGACAGTTGCAGTTAATTATAATAATAATAATTATATTAGTCAACAGCATTAGTGGTTGTGATTATTTGTTTCCACCAATGATTAGTGTCTTTGGTCATTAGGTTGCATTCCAGTTGGTCATTTTGCTGAACTGTCATTCAATAATGCACTGAATTTTTAAAGTACCATTAGGCGTAAATTTGAAGACACATTTCAGCACCATTCGTGTTTGTTATGCCTTGTTGAACCACCTAATGAACTTTTTCAGCAGTTGGGACACGCAGCAAAAGCACACACGTAATCGCACTTATTTATTATGCCCAGCCATTGACGTGTCAATCTATATTTAGCTGTTTCTCGTACTGATAGCATTGCATTTATAGAACGGAGTAGAGTCATTGTCAAATTACTTCATATCAAAACGTGTGCTGAACTGGATTGTCCTGTGTCTAAATGAACCATGGCTAGATCTGTGTGCATCGTTTCGTAACCATCTGTTTTAGAAGTGTACTTTGAACAGTTACGGCGATAATGGGCCTTTAACATTCATGAAAAAATACTTAAGTGCATAATGGACCAACAAATTGTGCAGTGCACTTCTGTTAAAACAGTTTTCTATCACTTTTAGGTGTGTCATGCTGACAACACACTGAAAGTAACATAGACTGTAGTACCAGGATAAACCAGATGAGTGCTGTAATTTACTCAGACCCAAACGCTTAAGAGTACGGTCAACTCTTTGCTGCATTTGTTAGAACAGTTTTATAGGTCACTCTCTCAGTCTCTGTCACAGTCTCTGCTCTCATGTTCCACAAGGGGTAGGTCATAAAGACCGGTCCTTCAAATTGTTCAGTGTACCACATGTTCAAGAGACATAGAGTTTCATGAGACCCAGCAGTTTGCAGGAGCTCATGAACGTCTATGCCTCGTGCAGGCAGAAGTACCGGTAGATCGGCTGCTGCAGGTTGAGGGAGTTTACTGGTAAGTGTATGACTAGAAAAGAAGTGGGCGTGGAGAAGAAAATGTCAGAAGGGCCGAGGTTTGACACAGCCTAGGTCATGATGTTCAGCTTACACTACAAAGTCTGGCTGCAGTACAACGTGTAAACCCATTTAGCCCTGACGCACTACAGCAGGAGATGGATCGACCATGATAATTCAAGGGTAGTGCCAGATTAGCTTGGCGCCGACAGGCGCGAAGCTAATCTGTCACTGTCCTTGAATTATCATGGTCAATCCATCTCCTGCAACTGGTGCATAGTCATTAGATGAAGCCTCCAATATGACTGGGAAATGACTGAGAAATACGGCCGTCGGGTTGAATGGGTTAAACTGTCGACACGTTTTTTACAGTATGATTGAAAACAACGTACACCTGTCAGTGCTGATCTTGTTTGGATGCTTCAGTCCGATGAAACTTTGTACTGTGTCTTTTTAGTAGTCTGTATCTTCTTCTCCTGCATGTTCATGGAATCTCATCCTGAGATTTAAACTAAAAACTCAAATGATAAGACTTCAGGCAAAAAAGTATGGGGATTACATGTTTTATTTGTTGAAGCTGTTTTTGACAAGATTTATCTGTGTGCACATGTTTACGTGTCAGTTGTATGATTAACATGTTTTTCCTGCATGGAAGGGTGCGTCAGATCAGTGTGTGACTGTAAGGGTTTCACAGCCTCAGGGTTTTACAGTAACGTTGTGCATGCTAGGACAAGCTGCGCACCCACAGAATACACAGCGGCGGTTGTTTCAACAGCAGCTCTAGCATTAACATTTTGTTTTTTAACGTCATTTGCTACCCCACCCTCCCTTCCCTCCACCCTCCTCTCTGAAACTGAAGTGAAACACTATCAGTACCATTGTTCAAGAGGTGTGGATCCTTATGAGCCTCCGCTCAAACGCATAGATCTTCTCTTCTCTGCTGGTGCAGGTCAGTGGTTGCTCAAATTACGAAGGTGATGATGCATGGCTTTCCTGCTAGGCCTATTTGAGGAAATTGTCTGTTAAACAATACTGCAAGTGGTTTTGCTGCATGGTGTGAGCGGGTGAGGTAGGGGTAGGAGCAGTTTAGAGAGAGCTAGTTTACCTACGTATGGGTAGGGGCTTTTGGGGGGGGGGGGGGGAGGGTGGTGCACGCGTATGCAGTCTGGAAATGTGGCTGCGTCATAGTGGAACCTGTCTGCTGCTGGATTGTCAGAATGATCGGTGGATGTTGTGAGAACTATGAATTCTGAACACGTTGAAATGCTTCAGGACACCACAGAACGCCAAGATCTGAAGATGCCTCACCCTCATTCCACCCCAGTGTTTCTCTAAACCTTATCTGTTATCATTCGGAATACACCAGTGTGTGAAATAAGTTTGACTAAAATAGTTAAAAAGTAGTGCAAGAATAGCTTGGCGCCTCTAGGCGCCAAGCTATTCTGGCACTACCCTTGAACTAAAGCCATTGTGTACAAATTTGAAGTTTAGCTTCAGTACGATATGGGTTAATGCATGCAGAAAAAACTCAGAATGGGAAAACTGAACTTTTAATGACCCAGCCCTCCCATTCCTGTCCCATAAACAAGAGCTGTCTCTGCAACTAAATGGTTTGGAGGATGATAATGATGAATTTTGTCAGGTCGGAAAAAGCAGGGGTTGGGGTCGTTTAGAGGTAAGTTTTCTGGGGTAAAATTCAAAGTATGTTTGGCACATTTTAACGCACAACATAGGCCTGTTGCGCATATATCTATTTCAATTCTGACACATAGTTCTGAAACACGCGTGGATCACACTGAGGTACAGATATTTTTTAAACATTCAGTTGTCAGCTACAAAAATTGCTACCAACAGCAAAATGGTTAGCCCTTATCATTTGGAATACACCATTGTGTGAAATAAATTTGACTAAAATATTCAAGGGTAGTGCCAGAATAGCTTGGCGCCTCTATGCGCCAAACTATTCTGGCACCACCCTTAAAGTAACTAAAGCCATTGGTCTATATCCTTGTCTGTAAGTACTATAATGTAGCTTGCAATGTTGCATATATGGCAGTGTACAAATTTAAACTTTTAGCCTCAGTATGATACAGATAAGGTCAGTCATCGTGACCATCACTTGCACTTTCTGTAGGTAGCACTGCACCCTTTCTCGTCTTCCCTCTGTCCACTGAAATTTATATGAAGTCAGTTTCTTAGCCTTTGAGGCCTGCCCTATGTGCTGCACGTGGGCAGAGTTGTTGCTCACACTTCATCAAATAAGACAGAGGTCGGTTGCATGAGCGAGCGTAGTCCTGCACCAGCTGCTAAGCAAGGTGCGCATCTTGCTTAGCGGCTGGTGCAGGACTAAGCTCTCTCATGCAACTGGCCCCAGGTCCTTGGTAATGTCAGGTGCCCCTATCTCTGAAGTCTGAGACTTCATTGTCTGATGTTTGTCTGTCCACCTGTCAGATGTGCATGTACAGGGTTAGTTGTCCACAGGCACTGAGCAGACATGGGGCTTTTCTGAATTTTTTCAGAAATCCAAATTTTTTCCCCTGCATTTTGGTTATTTTTGAGATCAGTGCAAATTCATTGAGAAAAAGCAAAACCACTTTTTATTTTTCTTGAACTCATTGCTTACATATGAGATGAATGTAGGTGTTTTGTGAAGTTCCCCCACATGAAAATATACTGGTTGCGAGTCCTGGACTCTGCTTGTAAAAATCCTAGGATTTGATCTCGACCTGGTCTCATGTCTGACTGAGAGTGATAAACCTCTTGTGCATGCAGCCACTAGTGGCTGCATGGCGCAGTGAGGATCATTACTCTCAGTGCCTGTGGATAACTAACTTACATGCACAAGAGGGTTTCTTAAGTGTTGGGTCCTGAATTCCACTGAACCTTCAGGCGCAGAGCTGTGGGTGCAATGCCGGTTTCGTACTGACGGCTAGGATTCAGATCGTTGTGCACTCCTGACGGTTTAACAGGTATCACAGTTTACCACGGCTGAACCTCCGTGTTCCATCTCTGAATGTCTGGCTGTCAGGTGTACCGGGTTGGCAGCCTTTAACCCGTAACCCATTCGCGGCCAGCCGCATCCGGACGCGCGGCATAAGCCGCGCATCCGGATGCGGCTGGCCGCGAATGAGTTGACTGGTTTTACAGTGTGCATGCATGTAATGCTCACGGCGCTTTCTCTGGGCACTACTAAGCTTAGTGTGTTGTATTTGTAGCTGAGTGTCTGCTCTCTTGAATACCAGACATTAGCCTTTTAACTTCCAAGTGACGCGGTACAGTTTAGAGTCGACTGGTATGGCTCTAGGATAATACCTGGCACACTACAAAGCATCAGGCACTACCTGTGAGCTGTGACAGTCTGCCGAAGTCCGGTATAGAAAACAAGGAATTGATTCTTTCTTCATCACATTAGTTTAGTGAAAGAACTATGCAACCCCCTCCTCCCCCCCCCCCCCAACACTCTCTCTCGCCCTCCCTCCCACCCCGGAACGCACCACCGTCACTCAGACATCTGCATGAACGTAATGTGTGCGGCACCGAATGGCGCTCAATAGGATTACAGTCATCAGCTCACCCAATCCGTCAGCGTCAACACTTCTGATCAGACATACGCTGATGGCAAGTGCATCTCATCCATATCTGGAGCCAGATTATTTTCAGTATCAGCACTTTTAATATTTTAGCACAGATGAAAGGCAAACGAATTCATTGAGATTGTCTGCTAGACACTCTGAGTATTTATAACTGACTCGCATGAGGCAGATTGGCCACAATCAGGCACTTCCCTTGTGCTACCACGGTCCGTCTGCTCGGTCTAGTGCGCTGTCATGTTTGCTTCATGAATTTGTCAGTTGGCCCGGAACTTACGGAGGTTGTGCTGTTGACCAGGTGTCGGTAGTGATCGAATTCTATTTCTGAAACCTTAGAGCTTTATACAAATTGGGTTGCGACAGCAGTGCCGATCGGATCCGTTCATGTATCTTCCACAGAAGAGCGCCGATGAAAAATGATTGAACCGTTATTGTCATCATAATATTGATAGACCTACCACTCGTAAGAAAAAATCCCAGTATCCTACACCAATGTGGTGTTAGATGATTTTCCCCCATCATATTTAAGTGATTGAACCAGTGTGAGTGTGGTCTCGGAGGATTATTGAGGCGGAGCTCAAATTCATTACACTGGAGAAAGAAATTGCTTATTCCAGGTTGCCTAGTAACGAATGCCCCAAAATCTGCGAAAGCATGTTCAGCATGTTACCTTGACTGAAATACAGAAGTCAACTTACGTTTTAGTTAAAATGGAACAAATACTAAACAGTTGTGTAGTTAGTCAGTCGATTCACGAGTTTTTACATCCAGTTCTAAAACCATTACACCTTTTACAGGTTTTTCTCATTCATCTGCTAAACACCACATAGAAATTCAAGATCGATGGTTCAGTCGCAATCTCGCATGGTGGTAGATGAATGCGAGTTTCTGGGGGTGTAAATGAGAGCCACCGCTCATTGTGCAAGAAGCATCGATTCTCCTGAGCCCCTGCCGGTGCAGGGGCTCACGTGAATCGATGCTCTTTGCAGAACCGCGACGGAAAGGTTTTCTGAGTGTTTTCGATATTGTCCAGCGCTGATAGCCCCGGGTCTTCTCTGATGGAGGAGGAGGTGTGGTTCGGCTGGGGGTTAATCGGGTCCTGTGGCTTCAGACAAATTGTTATTTTAAACGATTCGGTATTTCCTCTGAAGGATTCTTCCAGCTAATACGTTCTCAGCATGCGGCCAATTGGACATACGTGTTTTTGGACGATCATACGCATGTAACAAGAACAACATTTATTGTCGAGGGGCCCATTGGGGCCAAAGGACACATAGGGATCGGACTTAACTATCAGTATCACACAGTCATCGTCAATGCAGCGGCCCCCCTCCTCCCCCCCCCCCCAACCCCCTCCAATAGCTACTACACTCCATGGTCGAGTATAGGCAAATAGGGGAACAGTAGATGGCCTAACTAAAGTTCCAGGGCAAATGTAAATTTTAGTTACTGTCGTTCCAACATACGTAACATCACATCAGGAGAGATGCGCCGTCAGGCTGTGAAAACATGATACTTCTATTCTGGGGCATGTGTTTCTGTCTACCCTTTGTCCATTCACCTGTATTTGCCTTTTTAAAACTCTCCCTACTGTCTGCACTGCCTGTAGCTCTTGATATTGGATGTGTGTTGCTAAATGGTCTTAGCTTTATTTAGGCCCCATGTGTTAGGTTTATTTAATGTATTTGACCGGCTGGCGACATACATTCAATGTTCTGTTTAGTTTTTTTTTCACAAGCAGTGCAGGCACGTCCTGAGAAAGACTTGTTGCTGTCGGGACGTTAAGCAATGTACAATCAATTGGCCGTTCCTCGGGTGTTGACGTTGGCTTGGCAGGAAACCATTGCACACAGGCCTTGACCGCACGCCATCGAGAATTCTTTTGTCTGGTGTGATCCGGACTGTGCGTTGGACTTTGTGTTTGGTGTGTGTGTGTGTGTGTATTAAAGGAGAGAGAGAGAAGAAGTGAGGAATTCTTCGTGTGAAACCAGGCATGCTCAACATTGTTAGCGCCAAGCCGAATACTTCTAAAGTAACATTTCGACACATACATTTCATTTATTTACCGATTACACCAATACGCCGTTGCATTTGTGCAACACAGACGTAAACTGAAGCATCCACAAGAGGTATAGATCCTCATGAGACCCCCGCAAACTACGGGGGCTTGTGAGAATCTATGCTTCTCGTAGGCAACGACTTCTATTTGGTAGTAGTCTATCAGAGAGCAATAAAGGGAATACCTTCACTGAAGCTTGCTTGCCGTTGGCACTTACCTGGTACAGAGTTCTTTACTTCTTATCAGTGGGCCACTTGATGGAAGTTGACTTGTGTGAGTGTCTGATTACCGGTACATTGTGCTCTGTGAGAGCAGATTTGTCATTGCCATCAGCAGTTTACAGGCCGGTTAACTTTCGAATCTTGGTTTAACCAGGAGGTTGAAAGGCATACATGTCCTGTCACTCACGTTTTGGAAAATGGTGCCTGTGCATGACATTAGCAGCGTGGAAGGATAATCTGAGGAACACTGAACTGAACTATTTTCCTCATTACAAGTTGTTTCTAGCAGATTGGGAATGATCTGTAGAAAACGCTATCCACGTTGCTTGCATGGGTGGCATCCTTGCTTATAGTTCTACATTCGGCAAATGCGAACGTTTATTATGGATGGGCCAGAGGTGTGTCGTATAAACCCCAAGTTCCCCATAGAATTAGCACCAGATGATCTCCGTCCGATAATTTACACACCCACACGTAAATTTGTTTCGCAAGGTGCATAAACACGCAAGTTGCGGGGGCTCATGAGGATCTATTCTTCTTGCAAGTGGCGATCGTTGGCAGTAAGAATCTTCAAGAGAAACCGTCAGTTGATGAAGTGCGAATTATAAAGCCAGGGGGAAACGGCAGCCAAGTTGAGATAAACAGAGTTGTATTCCAAATGCATTGGAACGCAAGCCAGCTTTACCTGGTTCCAGTTTATTTATCTGGTTGTGAAAGTGTAGTATAAACTCCGCACATCTTGTAAAGGCAGATACTCACTTGCACTTCCGTTTCTTGGCAAGATCTGGTCAGTTGATATCTGTGTTTCGCCGTAGTCGTGAAGTTATATGGTAATTGGCAGATTAACGGTATAAGTAAGCAGACTGGAGGCCCCGGCATGCGCAGAGTTATAATTAACTGCGAGACAGTCTCATGCTGATCTCCAACAACGTTTATGGATCCGATGAGGAACACAGATATTAAATTATTTATAATTAATTGTTAAAAAGAACAGGCCGATCTCTTTGTATCAGGAATATACATTTTCCTCAGTAGCCCCAGTGCTAGCACGGGCACGTGAAATTCTGTCGGGCGTAACCGAAAACGTTACAGTGAAATATGGATGAAACACTAAAGACGCTGTACAGTATCTATGGAAACACTGCGGGCCATTCTGATCAGCGCCCCCGCCCAGGTTACGTTCCTCGATCCCCTGCGCAGGAGTCAGCCGGATTTTCAAACTGGTTACCTTTTCTCGATCCCCTACGCACGAGTCGGCTGGATATTCCAAACTGGGTACCTTTTATCGATCCCCTACGCAGGAATCAGCTGGATTTCCAAACTGGTTACCTCGTTTTCGCGTTCCCCTACACACACGAGTCAGCTGGATTTCCAAATTGGTTAGTGACCTTTTCTCGATCCCCTACGCACGAGTCGGCTGGATTTCCAAACTGGTTACCTTTTCTTGATCCCCTATGCACGAGTCAGCTGGATATTCCAAACTGGGTACCTTTTATCAATCCCCTACGCACGAATCATCTGGATTTCCAAACTTGTTACCTCGTTTTCACGTTCCCCTACACACACGAGTCAGCTGGATTTCCAAACTGGTTACCTTTTCTTGATCCCCTACGCACGAGTCGGCTGGATTTCCAAACTGGTTACCTTTTCTTGATCCCCTATGCACGAGTCAGCTGGATATTCCAAACTGGGTACCTTTTATCGATCCCCTACGCACAAGTCGGCTGGATTTCCAAACTGGTTACCTTTTCTTGATCCCATACGCACGAGTCAGCTGGATTTCCAAACTGGTTACCTTTTCTCGATCCCCTACGCACGAGTCGGCTGGGTTTCCAAACTGGGTACCTTTTATCGATCCCCTACGCACGAATCGGCTGGATTTCCAAACTGGTTACCTTTTCTTGATCCCCTATGCACGAGTCAGCTGGATTTCCAAACTGGTTACCTCGTTTTCGCGTTCCCCTACACACACGAGTCAGCTGGATTTCCAAACTGGTTACCTTTTCTCGATCCCCTACGCACGAGTCGGCTGGATTTCCAAACTAGTTACCTTTTCTTGATCCCCTATGCACAAGTCAGCTGGATATTCCAAACTGGGTACCTTTTATCGATCCCCTACGCACGAATCAGCTGGATTTCCAAACTGGTTACCTCGTTTTCGCGTTCCCCTACACACACGAGTCATCTGGATTTCCAAACTGGTTACCTTTTCTTGATCCCCTACGCACGAGTCGGCTGGATTTCCAAACTGGTTACCTTTTCTTGATCCCCTATGCACGAGTCAGCTGGATATTCCAAACTGGGTACCTTTTATCGATCCCCTACGCACGAATCAGCTGGATTTCCAAACTGGTTACCTCGTTTTCGCGTTCCCCTACACACACGAGTCAGCTGGATTTCCAAACTGGTTACCTTTTCTCGATCCCATACGCACGAGTCGGCTGGATTTCCAAACTGGTTACCTTTTCTTGATCCCCTATGCACGAGTCAGCTGGATATTCCAAACTGGGTACCTTTTATCGATCTCATACGCTCGAATCAGCTGGATTTCCAAACTGGTTACCTCGTTTTCGCGTTCCCCTACGCACACGAGTCAGCTGGATTTCCAAACTGGTTACCTTTTCTCGATCCCCTACGCACGAGTCGGCTGGATTTCCAAACTGGTTACCTCGTTTTCGCGTTTCCCTACGCACACGAGTCAGCTGGATTTCCAAACTGGTTACCTTTCTCGATCCACTACGCACGAGTCGGCTGGATTTCCAAACTGGTTACCTTTTCTTGATCCCCTATGCACGAGTCAGCTGGATATTCCAAACTTGGTACCTTTTATCGATCCCCTACGCATGAATCAGCTGGATTTCCAAACTGGTTACCTCGTTTTCACGTTCCCCTACACACACGAGTCAGCTGGATTTCCAAACTGGTTACCTTTTCTCGATCCCCTACGCACGAGTCAGCTGGATTTCCAAACTGGTTACCTTTTCTTGATCCCCTATGCACGAGTCAGATGGATATTCCAAACTGGGTCCCTGTTATCGATCCCCTACACACACGAATCAGCTGGATTTCCAAACTGGTTACCTTTTCTCGATCCCCTACGCACGAGTCGGCTGGATTTCCAAACTGGTTACCTTTTCTTCAATGTAAAAGCAGTTCTCTTATATGGAGCAGAGACTTGGAGATTGACAAAAACCACAGTCAACAGAGTACAGACCTTCATGAACAGTTGCCTTAGAAGAATTTTGAAAATCCACTGGCCAGAGAAGATCAGCAACGTCAGACTCTGGGAGAGAACAGAGCAGATAACAGCAGAGAATGAAATTGGGTGAAGAAGATGGGGATGGATCGGTCACAGTCTGAGAAAGCCAGCTTCCAGTATCACTAGGCAGGCATTGTCATGGAACCCCCAGGGAAAGAGGAAAAGAGGTAGGCCGAGAAACTCCTGGCGTCGAGACCTCCAAGCAGACATAAGAGACTGGGAACCACCTGGAGTAGAATCGAAGGAGAAGCACAGGACAGGAGTTGCTGGAGGTCTCTCGTCGACGGCCTATACCCGGGTAGGGGTGACAGGCGTAAGTAAGTAAGTACCTTTTCTTGATCCCCTATGCACGAGTCAGCTGGATATTCCAAACTGGGTACCTTTTATCGATCCCCTATGCACGAATCAGCTGGATTTCCAAACTGGTTACCTCGTTTTCGCGTTCCCCTACACACACGAGTCAGCTGGATTTCCAAACTGGTTACCTTTTCTCGATCCCCTACGCACGAGTCAGCTGGATATTCCAAACTGGTTACCTTTTCTTGATCCCCTACACATGAGTCAGCTAAATATTCTAAACTGGTTACCTTTTCTCTATCCCCTACGCTGGAGTCAGCTGGATTTCCAAACTGGTTACCTTTTCGCGATCCCCTACACACACGAGTCAGCTGGATTTCCAAACTGGTTACCTTTCTCGACCTGCAGCACACGATTTTGTGTAGCGGATTGAGGGAAGTAACCATTATGCAATCCAACAGACCAAACAAAATAAAGGTTACTGGTAAGTGTCGAGTGATAAAAGGGATGCTGCGATGTTTGGCCATCTTACAAACACAAACAGTTCGTAAGTGTATGGTTAGGAAAAGTAATCAATGTCTATTTCACTAATGTCATGAGAAAAACAAACTGATGATAGCTTTGACCAAATGGGGTATCAAGTGCTTGTGTTAGTTGCCTCTCAGGTTCCTGTCACTATCTTAGACTACTACACACGGACATTGGCTGACTAAAATACATGTGGTTCAAAGATGTTTGATGAGAGTGAGTGTTAAATTTATTTTGCAGAAAATGTTAGAAAACAACTTTCAGTTGGATTCGGCAGAAAATACAGTGTTTGGACAGGTTTACAACATTTTTTATCTTGATTATGACAATGATAAATTAGTATGGTTTCGGAGCAAAAGTTCAATTGCGTGCGGATTTACTTGTTTCAAATGCTTAACGTTGCCTTCTCCAGGGCAGGGTTTTGAGTTCTAGATTTTGCCAAGAAAATGTGTTCTCAATGTTCACTTTATTTAAAACATTTTTAGATTTTCCAAAGGTCATCTTATTTACACCAGAAAACTTTTATCTACATTCATTTCAGGATACCACCGAGTAACAACCATCCAAAGCTGATCTCACCAGACATGTTTTGCAGCTTAATTGACTAAAGTGCCAGGGAATGGTGTTTGTTTATGAAAGGTGTTTGGTGTTACCCAGGTTTATGGCACCGGGTAGCAGCCCACACAAGGGGGTTCAAGTAGGCTGCATTGAGATAGCCCATCTCACTGTCTGTGTTTTGACCCTCGGCCGAGAGAAATTCTTCCAAAGACCCAGAATCCTTAGTATACCAATTACACTGTCCCTCGGCACTGCTGCGTTGGTTGCGGCACTGCTGCGTTGGTTGCGTGGAACTGAAGTAATAGACCTAGACTCCGCAGGGGGGAATGGGAAATGTCAATGGATTGCCTCTCCTGTCTGTGCATTATCAGTGATGGAATCGCGTGCATCTCTCTCTCTCTCTCTCTCTCTCTCTCTCTCTCTCTCTGTTTGCAAGTATTATGTTTTACTTATGTGTATGTGTATTTGTAGTTAGTCTTGTAGTTGTTAGCAACGGCAGGTTTGTAAAATGGCTGTGACGATGTCAATACCTAAACCGTTGTATTTGTAAAATAAAATTTCATCGATTCATTGGTTCTCTCTCTCCCCCTCTCTCTCTTTCTCTCTCTCTCTCTTTCTCTTTTTCTGTCTGTGTCAGTCGTTTACTTACACACAGCACGGGCCAACTGCGACAGGCATAGGCTCTCCTGCACACCAGTGAGCTTAGTCCTGCGCCAGCCACTAAGCAAGGTGCGCCGCTATTGCGGCGCACCTTGCTTAGTGGCTGGTGCAGGACTACGCACGCTCATGCAACTGACCCCAGGCCGCTTCTTCTGTTGGAGGCGGCTCTGTGGGTGCTGAAGTAGGGATGTGACTTTCACATGTATCTCAGTTTAGATTTGTAGGCAGGATAGGAAAGGTCGACTGAAGCAACCCATTTTTCAGAGCAGCATTTCCAAACATATGGAGGTGTAACTTAACGACTGTGTACCAGTTGCAGGAGATGGACCATGATAATTTAGGCCAGACTAGTGCCACGTTTGGTTTGGCCGCGCCAAGCTAGTCTGGCACTACCCTTGAACTATCATGGTACATCCCTCTCCTCACCTGTTGTGGGGCGTTGGGGCTAAATAGTAACTCATTCGAGAGGTGCCGCCTCCGGATACGCCGGCTTATGCCGCGTATCCGGAGGCGGCACGTCTCGAATGAGTTACAGAAACCCATGCGGCCCGGCTCCTTATGGATGTGGGTGTCTCTCTCAGTCAGTGTGTGTTGATTGATTGAAAAGAGCTGTCGGTGGTCCGAACCGCTGGGGCAATATGCAGCTGTATGCAAATTAGCCTGGTGTAAAAAAATTATTTAAAAAAAATGATAGTGCTGAGCAGCAGATAATTCTGCATGTTGCATTGTACTTCTGTTATCAGTTGCAATGAAGAAGTGTGGAAGTCCAGAACTTCCATCAGAGGCTGATGGATAAATATATTCGCGGGCTTAGATGGGCTTTGTACCAAGGCACATATATATATATATATATATATACAGCTGTATCCTAAAATGCTGTCATCAACTTACTAGGGAGGCGTGTTTTCAGTCAGAACTGTCCGTTTCTGCTGTGGAGATAGATCGGATATGATAGTTTCAGGGATGTGCCAGATCGGACGCATCTGATATGATAGTTAAAGCGGGTAGGCGCCAAGCTAAGTCTGGCACTGCTTATCATCTATCAGTATCATGCTCGATCCAACTACGAAGTGGTGGGGGGGGGGGGGGGGGCGGGCGGGGTAGGGAGGGAGGTACCATCATGGATTCACGACGATTCACTGACAACGAATCTCCAAAAATGTGATTCACATGACGGGAGAGAAACCGTGAATGTCTTTTTACCGGTCGAAAACCCTAAGCACTAAAGGGGGGAGGTGGGGGGGGGGGGGGGATGCTGAGACTGACTCAGTGGTTCTTCTTTTCGAAAAACAAATCGAAGTGGGGGGTGGCGCCAGCGTGTTTCGGAGTAGAAATTAGAGTGCCAAACAGACTGTACATGGGTTACGCAAAACAACCACAAACTAGCGCTTACATCGGCGTTATTTTACAACTGTAGCGCGGTGGGCAACACATTTGTGCACCGGTTGTGACTCACAGAACAAGCTGCAGGCCAACTTGACTGATCAATACGAGGCAATTGAGCACAGATGTTGCGCCATGCAAGGTAGCTTGTATAAAAAAAATATCTTATAATGAAATGTTGAGTGGCGCGTCGGCCGTGTAGGATACCCCCGCAGGTGTTTCACCTTGAACTCAATACATTTACGGTCTTTGTGTCTTTGTTGTTGTAATCATGTACACATGCATGTCGTATGCCTTAACTCATTCAGCCCGACGGCCGTATTTCCCAAATTGTGGAGGCGTCAGTCTAATGACTATGCACCAGTTGCACGAGATGGGTCGACCATGGTAATTCAAGGGTGGTGCCAGATTAGCTTGGCGCCTATCGGCGCCAAGCTAATCTGGCACTACCCTTGAATTATCATGGTCGTCCCATGTCCTGTTGCAGTGCCTCAGGGCTGAATGGGTTAAAATATAACGCAAGAGAGTGCAAACTAGTTTGCAGTGCTTTAAAATTGTCAGACTGACTGGTAACCGGTGTGCATGATCTAGTAGACCCATACCATACCAAGGAACACCGATGGATCGAGTATGTCAGTTATTAAGGGTAGTGCCAGTGCTTCACGCGCCAAACCGCAAATATGGCACTATACAAATTTTGGCACTGTACGTGTACTGTCAGAGTCGATCACATCTGCATCCTCGCGGAGCAGGCTGAAAACAAAACTTGACTTTGCACAGGTTAGCTGTCGTAGAAGTTGCTTGATATTTTGATATTTCTCTTCTTTTGGCACCAATAGACGTTCGGAAATCGGTTAGCTGTCCGCTAGAATATTTCTCTTCTTTTGGCATCAATAGACGTTCGGAAATCGGTTAGCTGTCCGCTAGAATATTTCTCTTCTTTTGGCATCAATAGACGTTCGGAAATCGGTTAGCTGTCCGCTAGAATATTTCTCTTCTTTTGGCATCAATGACGTTCGAAATCGGTTAGCTGTCCGCTAGATATTCTCTTCTTTGGCATCATAGACGTCGGAATCGGTTAGCTGTCCGCTAGAATATTTCTCTTCTTTTGGCATCAATAGACGTTCGGAAATCGGTTAGCTGTCCGCTAGAATATTTCTCTTCTTTTGGCATCAATGACGTTCGGAAATCGGGAGTAGGTCAAAATTGCACGTGTTTCGACGTACGCTGTGGATTAAAAGCCCGGACAAACACCGTTCTGATTTCTGGAAATCGTGTATTCCGTGAACTGTCACAATCTTCCACGTCCCATTGCAGTAGTTTATCCCCCTTAACTCTTAAACTCAGTCCCAGAACTAAACGAGTTCCATTCTTTAGAATGGAAGTCATTTAGTTCTGGGAGTTTAAGGGTTAATAATTTAATTCCAGTATGTTATATTTGTCCCAGGGCTGAACATGTTGGCCATTGGCATTGTACAAATATTGCTGACGGTGCATTTTGCCCCCGTAGCAGACTAAGCCACTATCTGTGCGATTGGAATGATGCCACAATCGCCGGCTTCTAAATCGATACCGGCGGCGTTAACCGGTAGTGAAGGCACTGTTTGGTGTGGGATTGCCGTGGTGAAGTTAGCGCCTGTAGATCTGCCATAGTCTTCACTTGGCCGTGCGAATGTGCTTGAGAAACATATAATTGTCAATGGGGCTCATGTGAAAGATGGAAGGTGACAAGTTTAATGATAAGGCCCAGTTATAGTATGGCCATGTTATTCGTGACAGAGCAAGACAGATTGCTGAATGTCTATTTTTTACTCGGGCCGTTTTTTCTCATAACCCCGTTAAACCCCCCAACGCCCCACAGCAGGAGGTGGATCGACCGTGATAATTCAAGGGTAGTGCCAGAATAGCTTGGCGCCTTCGAGGCACTGGCACTACCCTTGAATTATCATGGTCGACCCATCTCCTTCAACTTGTACATAGTCGTTAGGTGACACCTCCAAAATGCGGCTGTGGGGATTTCAACAGATACCGAGGTAGTGTTTGGTCTACATTTGCACTCGATGAGTAGTTGCCTCAGCAGTTGACTGATCAGACATGTATCATGTGCGTCTGTGTCGGTATGTGTATGTGTGACCGCCCGTTTCGCCATAACACTGCTACCTTACGTAATAATTCAAGGCCCCCTTCAGTGAAATGTGTTTGTCAGTTGTAGCGTCCATCAGTTCATATCAAGGAAATACTGTCAGCTTCCCGTCTGAAACCTCAACCGACTGTTGTCGAAGGCTGCACACTCTTTTTACCAATTTTATGTCGAGCACGGAACTGAATTTCCACCGATTTCTGGCCAAATTTCAAACCAGACCATTTGCCAGAATGCGTTCTGGAAGTCATCTTCTCCAGCTGCGGTTGAGTTACTTTGGGAGGGGGGGGGGGGGGGGATGTGCTGGCGTCCAACATTTTTTTGTTTGGAACCTTCAATCTGACTCGAAAGGCTCCAGGACCTGGCAGAAAAAGGGGTGGGGGGTGGGGTGGGGGTGAACGCCAAGCTTGTGTGAGGGTAGACTTGTTATACCTTCTCAGCACGAGCTGAAATATCGAGGAGGGGAGGGGAGGGGGGCGTGTGTGTATGTGACCTTAACCCTTTTCATCCTGATACACTCTAGCTTGAAATAATTTGACTGATAGTTCAAGGGTGGTGCCAGAATAGCTTGAATAACCCATTTAGCCCCAACGTCCCACATAGCCAAGCTATTTTGGCACCACCTGACAGAACTAAAACAGTTGATCTATCTCCTAATCTGTAATGTACCCATCATAGGACAAAAAGCATATTACACAAAGTTATAATAAGCACATTATACAAACTCAGTCGTGGGATGTTATGGGTTAACACGCACTTCATCAAGAGGCCGGAGTGCGCGAGCCGCCCGTGTCCTCACATCGATCACAGGAATCCCGACCGTTATCCGGGAGATTATAGGGGTCTGTCCGTGTGATGAATTGGAAGCAGTAGCACAGAGGTCCTCTGCCATAAATGGTTATTTCCGTCACCAGGCGCAGGTTGAAAACCGTCTGACCTTTTCTCTCTGTGCAATGTCAATTATTAAGTAAATGGGATTATCAGGTGAGCAAGACACAGATCCTCCTGAGGCCATGTGGTTGCAGGGGCTTATGAAGATCTATGTCTCAGCAGGCTTCTAAAGCTGTGACGTGAGAGATGCCCCAGAATAACCCTCACTTTGTACGATATGGGTCAAAGTCTCACATTTGGGAACAATGTGCTGAGAACTTTATTTGGAATTTAACGTGCACGGATCTCCCTATAGTACTCTACGTCTGTGTGGAGTGGCTATGGACCTGCAAGGAACTTGCACAGTTTATCTTGGGAAAGGAATGGATTATGATCTATGTCAGCAAAGCAGGCACTACCTTGAATTAGCACTGCCTACCGATCTCCCTCGTACAGTTTGTCAGCGCTAAATGAGTTACAACCTCGTATTTCTCGGATCAGTTTCAACCCGCCCCTCTGCCAGTACTTTCCGAAGGTCCACAAAAGGCATAGGTCCGGCCCCTCCCCCTCCCCCCCTCCCTCCCCCGCACACACACACACAAACACGCATACCTTTTTTAAAAAAAAATCTCTGCCCCTCAGACCAAGGACGGGGTAAAGTAGGTCCCTACTGGCTGTTTCCACTCCCTTCATGGCCCTTGTAATTAGATCGATGTTGCCAGAGAGGCGATCAGTTCATGGCATACTCAGAATATTAGTGGAACAAAATGATGACAAACACATTATTGGGTACGTTTTGCAGCGGGAAAATGTGCTACTATCAGTTGACGTGCAGCATGATACGGACTAGGATGTTGACTCACCCGGCCCCGAAACACCACAGCAAGACATGGATCGAGCATGCTAGTTCAAGGGAGGTGCCAGAATAGCTTGGCGCCCATGGGCACCAAGCTATTCTGGCACCACCCTTGAATTATCATGCTCGGTCTGTCTCTAGACTTGTAATACAGTCTGAAAAAGTGGGGATTTCGGTCCTGGGGCAGAATGTGTTCATGTTACGAGAATTGTTTTTTTTTCAATGCACGCTATAAAATACAATATATATATATATATCTTAAAAAGTGATTGATTGTGCTGATTTTTTTTATTCAACTTTCCGTGAAACCGGCTCAAAGGGGTAGTATGACTGAGGCTTGAAACTTATTGTCATGCTCATCAAGCATTTGGCTCTACTGTTGGCCTAAACCCATTAAAACCCCACGGCTGAAACTCCTTAATTTGGGAGGTGTTACCTGACGACTATGTGCCAGCTGCAGGGGACGGATTGACCATGATAATTCAAGGGTAGTGCCAGATGAGCTTGGTGCCTTCAGGCGCGGGGACGGATTGACCATGATAATTCAAGGGTAGTGCCAGATGAGCTTGGTGCCTTCAAGCGCCAAGCTCATCTGGCACTACCCTTGAATTATCATGGTCAATCCGTCCCCTGTTGTAGGGTGTTGGAGCTAAAGGGGTTAAGTTTATTTATCCCCCTTGACTGATTAAAGTGTGTAGCTTGTAGTTTTGAAATTCTCGTGAACCTGTTGTCTCTAAGCAGCAGGATAAACACTATTTTGTTGGGTTTTGTTGTGCCGAAACCGCACTAGCTAATCATTGGCTTCTTTTTTGTGATGTTCCAGCCGTGACAGAAGCCGCACCAGCCTACCATGATGCAGATCAAGGCGCCTCTTGACTTTCGGCCAGAGGATGCCAAGAAGCGCACAGTCAACGCTCCACCCATGCACTCACGCTACCGCAAGTTTGACCTCTACCGCAGCGTGCAACAGTTTTTCCACATTGACAACCATGCCATCCAGGTGAAAACAGTTCACGTCATTTAAGTTAGTTTATGTTAGTAATGCTGATGCCTGTAATGTTTTATAAGCTTTGGATAAAGCAAAAAGAAACGCAGCAGTTTGTAGGGATGCAGAATCAACTAAACTGAAATGAGCCTGTGACAAAACATTGTGCGTTTAATGACCGACATTGTTTTAGTCAAGAAACCGCACTACAACAGGAAATTTGTGTGTGTGTGTGATTCCGCTATAAAGACATTGTTGTTGGAACACTTAAATTTCTCACAGTTTCCTTTTCAAATGGACTAATCTATAGATGATTTTCATGTGTATGTCCAATAATATGTCCAGTGTGACAACAGACATATTTCCCTATAAAACTGAGTGGAGGAACATTTTTTTTTTTCTGTTATCCAAGGACAATGACTGAAGAACATTTTTTTTTTTAGGGGGGGGGGGGGGGGGGTAGGGGGGGGGGGGGGGTAAAAGTGGTAATTAAACAGAAACTTTGTGACTTAAATTGACTGAGTGTCCACCACAACAACCAACACTAATCGTTAAAGAAAACTTAATTTCAAAAGGAATAAAATACTTTTCATAATACATCTCTGAGAACAGGTAATAAAATTAATTTCTTTCTTTTAAAAGAGATTTTAAAAAGAAAATCCAACTTAATGTGACAATATTTATCGCGGTATGTCCACTGTAACAACCAACATCGTCAGAAAGGGCCAGATTTCAATATGTTTTATCATTCTCTGCTAGAAATCATCTGTTTCTGCATTCATAAGTCTAATTCTACATGCCCACATACCAGATACATCAAAACTAACCAGTGCCTACAATAAGCCTATTTTTAAGACATCTGTGTTGGTCTTTTTACTTTGTTACTTTGGACATTACTGTTGGTTGTTACTCTTGGCACAAACGACCTTTTGTTCAAAGGTTCAAATGTTTGTTATTTGCAGGTTGCCCAAACAGAACATGACAGCTTCAAAGATCTCATATGGCACCTGGTCTACAGTCTCAACCTGCAGTCGGACCTGGACAAAGCCAGGTAACGATGTTTTCCATGTGTTTTAACCCATTCCATACTGAGGCTGATTTTGTAAAGTTTGCTGATTGTCCTATGAAGGCTTCATTACAGATTAGGAGATAGATCAACCGTTTTAGTTCAAGGGCGCCAGGCTATTCTGGCACCACCCTTGAACTATCAGTCAAATTGATTTCAAGCCTTGGGTGTATCAGGATGATAAGGGTTAAATGGTTGTGCCAAGTTGTTGGAAACTGTAGTTGTAACAAGAAAACCTAGCGTTTCTACCAGATTTCAAGTTTTAATTTTATGTGTATGATGGAAATTGTGGTAAAAAAAAGTCGCATGTATTTTGGAGTAGTAGAGTTTGGGCTGTACAGGAGTTCTAGGAGTAAACCATTGTTTTTGTTGATTGTAAGCAGTGACCATGACCACATATTGTCAACTGATGTTCACCAAATGACCTCCAAGAACGAGCAACAGGCATAGATTCTGGAGAGACCCTGTGGATGCAAGGGCTCTAGAAAATATTTACCTCAAGTCGCAGGTGCTAGCTCAGAGCCTGCTGTGGGAAGAAAACGCTACAGTGACTGAAAATCATGGGTGGGACTTCTCTGGCTACAGCCGGATTTCCGGATTAAAAACAAAAGTTTCTTTTTTTAATTTTTTCACTTATAAAGTGCCCCCAAGACCCTCACTTCAGGATTCAACTTTTTTTTTCGGTCCCACCCATGGAAAATGTTCATGTTCATGTGTATTTCCAGGGTGATCTTCCGCTGGATGACCTCAAAGAATATGTACACCATATCTTTCCGAGATAGTACCTGGAAGTCTGGATCCCCTGAGGAGGTGCTCATGTCTTTCAAGAACAAGCAGGGCACATACGCTCGCATCTTCGAAACCATGTGCAGGTAACGACTCGGGCCGTAGCATCTCAATATCACAGATTTACACGTTACTGTTTCCTTTACTATAAAGTGCAAGTACAGTGGAGTCCAGTTAACACGAACTCGATTTACACAAAATTCCGGTTAACACGAACCGTTTTTGCATTCCCGGCCGACGGCCTTCTTATTCTGTATTAAAATTTCACTGATAACACGAAATGCTTAACACGAAATTTCGCTTTACACGAAGCTGGTTTCCGTTCCCAACCAGAGCAATTTCACTATTATTCACCTGTTTAACACGAACACAGATTCCATTCACAGAAAACCAATTCACATGTCGCTCTCGCACTGTGGAAGTACACATGACAGATTAGAGCGAACTCTAGTCTGTGATTGGCTGAATAGCCTTCGGCTGTTGTAATCTGTCTTCTCATTGGCTAGCATTTCTGTACTGTATTCATGTTGTATCATTCGTGTACCAACACAACCCTTTTACCGATGCGGGATTGTACTTCAGCCTGTGTTGCTTTTACCTGAGGATTGTAACTTAGTATGGATTTTACCTGATGGATTTACATTAAATACTCGAGCTGTACACGTTTCCTTGTGTTTTCCTAGCGAGCTGAAGGTATGCATAGAAAGTACGATAATGTGCACTTTTAACTTGGTACTCATTCACGCACACGTCTTACACACTTTCTCCTTGAGGGCCGTGATCAATTTTGAGGCCATATTGGTTAACACGAAATACGGTTAACACGAAGTGATTTTCCGTGTCCCCAGAAATTCGTGTTAAGCGGACTCCACTGTAACGACTCGGGCCGTAGCATATCAATATCACAGATTTACATGTTACTGTTTCCTTTACTACATGCAGTTTTGAGTTTTGGCTATGAATCACAGATGAGATAGGCTCGTGTCTGGTAAGTAGAATAGATTAGGTGATTTAACCCCTTCAGCCCTGGGACCCTGCAGCAGGAGATGGATTGATCACGATAATTCAAGGGTAGTGCCAGATGAGCTTGGCGTCTTCAGGCGCCAAGCTCATCTGGCACTACCCTTAAATTAATATGATCAGTCCATCTCCTGCAACTGGTACATAGTCGTCGGACAACGCCTCCAAAAGTTTAGAATTCAGCCGTGGGGTTCAGAGGGTTAACCTTTCTACTTGCAGTTTCAGATAGCGAACAATTTAGAATTGTCAGCCATACATTGTACAAGTTACAAGAGATAGAGACCCATGGTGGAGGTATAAGGGTCTCTGTTATGTCAATGTTATGGTTTTTGTTTTGCCAGAGCAGAGTCGGGGGGGAAAAGGCTGAAAATCACGTTCAAGACATTCACGTTCACTCTGTCATTACAGCAAAAATTGTCATTGACTGTCCCAGGTTCGCTGGTGTTACGGCCACAGTGCTGACGGGTTACGCCAAGGGTCTGGACTACCGGCCGGGTGACAAGTTCAAGGGCAACGAGTATAACCACAGCTGGAACGCTGTGCTTATCGACTCCTACTGGTACCTTGTCGACTCGCACTGGGCCACCCGGTACCTTGTGTCTGAGAAAAACATGCCCGAGAACTTGGTATGTGGTGATGCCGTCAGCTTGTCCCAGTAAGGGAAAGATCATCGGGCCGACATTGACAAAGCTGTGGCCAACATCGGTCAGATGGCCTTTTGCTTCCTGGGATCCTGGTTATGATTCCTAGTGGATACGGGAATGACATCATGTATTTGGTTCACTTTGTGTGTATGTCTGCTTGGATTAGTTTTGTGGGTATGCTTTGTCTTACAAAAACATGCCTGAAAATTGTGTAGGTGGTAAAGTCGGCCTGTCTTTATGCACCTGACGCTTAGAGCTGTTCTTAATTGGACGAACTTTTGATCGGCAAACCTAGATCGGAGAAGATCGGCGATCTTTTGGTTTTGTTTCTTAATTGAGGTTGAACGAACCTATGCGAACTTCAGCAAACCAGGTTTGCCATGGTTCTCTTTCTTAACTGAAGTGCTTGATTCGGCGTACTTACTGTCTGCGAAGGTGTTCAAAATGGCTGCCGCTATGCCGCTCCGTGATTTGAACGATGTTTGTTTTTGTACTCCTTGCAGTAGCGACCCCACAAACAGCGTTGCGCCTCCCACAAATCAATAAAAATAGGTCTTGTTCTTCGCACGAGTGAAATATTGCCGTCCGCCATATTTGTTTGTATCGGTGACTATCTTCTTATCTCCAACGCAAAAGAGGGTAAAAGTTTTGACCAATCGGAGAAAAGGTTCAGCTTTGTTTGCTCAACACGTTGAGCGAACGTTTTCCGACAGCGAACTATGGTTTGCCGAGGTTCGTGAACTACTTCGTACTAGGTTCGCCATATCTTTAGATCGTCCAATTAAAAACCAACCTGGTTCACCCGAGATCGTGAACTCTAGATCGTCGGAGTTCGGCGAACTAAAGTTCGTTTAAGAACATGCTTTAGGGGAAAGACAAGTTATTTGATTGACTATTTATTTCCTCAAAAACATTACTGATGACATTACTTTGTGGAAGGATCAACTAGCTCACATAATTTTAGCCTAAGGACCCGTTGTGCTCCCACACAACCCGGGGAGTAATGTCCTCGGTAAGTATTTTTCGAAAAAATACATTCAATTTAGAGAAAAATTCATTTCTCTGTGCATGTTTTTTTTTGCATGTTGGCGGAAATTGCCTTTGATTTGAAAACAACAGGTTTGTTGTACAAGCCAGCATGCACAAAACAGGCTAGACAGATGTAACTTGAAACTCTAACTGTTAGAAGTCCCTACTGACAGTAATTGTAGGAAAAAGAAACTTTTAACCCTTTTAGCCCCATGGGTGCATGGAAGTGTTACTTTTGGGACTGTACCAGTTGCGGGAGGTGGTTTGACCATGATAATTCAAGGGTAGTGCCAGATTAGCTTGGCGCCTTTAGGCGCCAAGCTAGTCTGGCACTGCCCTTGAATTATCATGGTCAGTCAGTCTCCTGCTGTAGGGTGTTGGGGCTAAATGGGTTAATGTCCTGGTCAAAGTCATGTTTGCCAGTTTGAATTTTTCTCTTCATCTCTTCCCAAATCAGGACGTCTTATGTGTGCTCTGACTTCAAAATGTTCTGTCCAAACAAGAGGTCCCCCCATATCTGAAAAACGGCTTTTTTGTCTTATTTGTTTTGTTCATTAGGTCTATGAGTATGATGACTTCTACTTCCTGACGGACCCAGAGCAGCTGATCTACTCGCACTGGGCACATCGCAAGGAGTGGCAGCTGCTCGTGCGACCTATTGATCTGCAGGATTTTGAGAACCTGCCGCTGGTCAAGTCCTACTTCTTCAAGTGTGGCATGTTCTTTGTTTCCCACCACAATGGCGTTGTGGAGACCAAGAAGGGTAGGCTATTGACATTCTTCTGCATATGGTATGATATTGATAAGGTGATGTTGCTTGGTGCGTAATGCATGTATGCTATTGATAAGGTGATGTTGCTTGGTGCGTAATGCATGTATGATATTGATAAGGTGATGTTGCTTGGTGCGTAATGCACGCTGTGCGTGCATTATACACTAGGCCACCTCACCTTACGCTACAGTCTACTTAACTTACATAACAAGGTCAAAATAACAACAGTCGTATATAAGAACAAATTTTCAGAGGCCTTGACTACACTGTTTCCATGTAGACTGCTTTGTTGACAATATACTGTGGTAATAACGGTGTGAAGTCTGGGTCCCATGCCATTTTGTTACATCTGTAGTTTATTGTACCTTCTTGCATCATAGACCTTGCATATCGACCTTCTCGTTTTTCCTGCTCTTTTGCAGGTCGCATTGCCCTGACGCTGGGCTACTGCAAGCCCACCAACTTCACCTACAAGATCACGTTTGCCGACACGGGTGAGGAGACCTTTGAGGGCCAGAAACTGAAGAACTTTGCCCTGCAGCACCATGGGCAGAACCAGACTGGAACGTTTGTGTTCCGCGCCCCACGTCCCGGTCAGTACTACTTCACCATCTTCGCACAGCTGCTGACTGGAGAGTTGGGAGTCAAAAACATCTTCACTGCCTCTTGCGAGTACAAGGTGAGTGGTTTGTAGTAGTCGACTTTAGCCTACACTTGTCTTGATTGATTGCTTGATTGTTTTAACGCTGTGCAAGCAACACAGGCTATCTCACAGCGATATGCTTCTCTAAAGCCAAATGGCTCACATTTTAGGTTGTTGGGAAGATGTGACTTGATTATGACTGAGCCATCAGATAAAATATTCAAAACTTTCAAAGATTTCATGTAGATTTATACACAAGTCACAGAATGTTTGCATGAAATGGACATTGGCTACATTACCTGAACTCGCACATATTTGAAAAACTGAAACTAACGTAATACATGCATCTAGAATGGGAAAGATGCTCTGGCTGATGTCGGTCTTAGTTGGCGAATGCACAGGCACAGTTTGACGATACCTGTCAAGTTTTGAAAATTGTAAAAAAAGATTTTTTTGTCAGTTAAAAAATAATTGCAGCATTTTCCTACAATGCAATGAGGTATAATTTATATCATGGAAAAATGTTAAATAACCTGAATTGAATCTAACATTTTATTCACAGGTACTGCTTTGTTTCTGTGTTTGTTGCATTTTAACCCATATCATACTGAGGCTAAAAGCTTCAAATTTGTACACTGCCGTATGCAAGCTACATTACAGTACTTACAGATAAGGATATAGACCAATGGCTTTAGTTCAAGGGTAGTGCCAGAATAGCTTGGCGCCTAGAGGCGCCAAGCTATTCTGGCTCTACCCTTGAACTATTTTAGTCAAACTTATTTCACACACTTGCGTATTCCGAATGATAAGGGTTAAATTGTATTCACTCACTGTCACTTTATTATTCAATTTGTTTTTTCTTTAGGTGGTCGCTGACAAAGCTTCTTCTGATGCTGCCCCTCTACCCTCATGCTCGGACTCGTCCTGGGGCCCAGGTGTGGCGGTGGATCAGCTGGGACTTGTGGCCAACCCGCCCGATGGTATCATCACCACAGACTCAGGGCAGGTGAACCTACAGTTCAAGAAGACCAAGCCAGCCTTCGTCCTGTGCAAGCTGCGCCGCAACGGCTATGGCGATGATGAGCTGGAGAAGTGCATCACGGAGAAGGACCTGGGTGATGCTATAGAGGTGAGTGGTGACAGTCTTCACTGTTGGAGTCTTATTCAGCTTTTTCAGAATCACAGGAAGCTGAATTTCAGCTTTTCGGTTCTGACTGAACAATCTCATGCTTTCCATCTGCAAGAGGCATACATTCTCATGCGCTCCTGTATCTGCAGGGGCTCATGAGAATGTATGTCTCTTGTTGGCATGGATCATCCGCATTTACATCCACAGAACTTTACATCTGAACAAAGATTGAACTTGTGTGTATTCTGACCTGTCAGTATCGTGAAAATACTGACTCACCCGGTTTCAGTAATGGGGCATATGAGTAGACAGTCATTTCAGTTGTTCGCACTGTCACCTGTGACAGTAGTGGTGGCATTGATGATGTGAGGTGGGGGAGGAGGATGTGGAGACATGGGTCAACAAGATTTACTGCGGAAGCAAAATACATGCTACGACAAAGTTGATTAAAATGATGATTGAGAGACTTACGTCAGCTTGGTGTACAGCAGGGGCAATACTTGAAATCATAAGGTTAACTCTTTTAGCCCCACAGGTGCATTTCCCAGATTTTGGAAGTGTTACTTAACCCTTATCATACTGAGGCTAAAAGTTTCAAATATATACGCTGCCACATGCAAGCTACATTATAGTACTTTCAGATAAGGATATAAACCAATGGTTTTAGTTCAAGGGTAGTGCCAGAATAGCTTGGCGCCTAGAGGCATCAAGCTATTCTGGCACTACCCTTAAACTGTTTTTGTCAAACTTATTTCGCACACTGGTGTGTTCCGAGTGATAAGGGTCAACGACTGTACCAGTTGCAGGAGGTGGATTGAGGCGCCAAGCTAGTCTGGCACTGCCCTTGAATTATCATGGTCAGTCAATCTCCTGCTGTAGGCTGTTGGGGCTAAAAGGGCTAACCCCTTTGTTGCTGAGTAGATATGAACACCATCCAATATCAAGAGCTATACATCATTATGAGTCCTTGCAGATGCGGGGTGGGCTCATGAGGATCTATGCCTTTTGCTGACCCCATTTTGTATCTGCATTCTGTGAATGACTGGAGCCTGTCATTGCATTGACACAGTTTTCAGAAACACAATCTGCGACCATTGGCAGTAAAAGGGTTCATGATAACAATAATCATACATGAAGTTCCATTAGGCACCGTTATTGAAGTATAAAGTGTGTCTAAATAAAGAAATTTTAGACCACAGCAATAAAATGTAACACCATTCGAAGCTGAATATATATATAGATAACCGATTGTCTCGAGTCGCAAGTCATTGTAGTAGTCGACACAGTTTAACCCATATCATACTGAGGCTAAAAGCTTCAAATTTGTACACTGCCATACGCAAGCTACATGATGGTACTTACAGATAAGGATATAGACCAATGACTTTAGTTCAAGGGTGGTGCCAGAATAGCTTGGCGCCTAGAGGCACCAAGCTATTCTGGCACTACCCTTGAACTATTTTAGTCAAACTTATTTTACACACTGGTGTATTCCAAATGATAACTTACTTACTTACGCCTGTCACCCCTACCCGGGTATAGGCCGTCGACGAGAGACCTCCAGCAACTCCTGTCCTGTGCTTCTCCTTCGATTCTACTCCAGGTGGTTCCCAGTCTCTTGATGTCTGCTTGGAGGTCTCGACGCCAGGAGTTTCTCGGCCTACCTCTTTTCCTTTTTCCCTGGGGGTTCCATGACAATGCCTGCCTAGTGATACTGGAAGCTGGCTTTCTCAGACTGTGACCGATCCATCCCCATCTTCTTCGCCCAATTTCGTTCTCTGCTGTTATCTGCTCTGTTCTCTCCCAGAGTCTGACGTTGCTGATTTTCTCTGGCCAGTGGATTTTCAAAATTCTTCTAAGGCAACTGTTCATGAAGGTCTGTACTCTGTTGACTGTGGTTTTTGTCAATCTCCAAGTCTCTGCTCCATATAGGAGAACTGCTTTTACATTGGAGTTGAAAATCCGGACTTTGGTGTGTTGTGACAGCTCTCTGGAACTCCACACTTTTTTCAACTGGAGAAAGGCTGCTCTGGCTTTACCGATTCGTGCTCTGACATCTGCATCAGTGCCGCCTTTTTTGTCTATGATGCTCCCGAGATAGGTGAAGGACTCCACCTCCTCCAACAGGGTGCCAGCAAGCAAGACTGGTTCTTCCCTGGTTGCGGTCAGCCTCATTGTCTTTGTTTTCTGTTTGTGAATGGTGAGGCCCACTTGGGACGAGATGTCAGCAAGCCTCGTGGTCTTGTCCTGCATTTGTTGATGAGTGTGGGACAGTAATGCCAAGTCGTCTGCAAAATCGAGGTCGTCAAGCTGTGTCCACAGTGTCCACTGTATTCCACTTCGTCTGTGCTCTGTGGTCATCTTCATGACCCAGTCTATGGCCAGTAGGAAGAGGAACGGAGACAGCAGACACCCCTGCCTGACACCAGTTCTAACCTGGAGCTCCCTGGTGAACTGCCCTTCGTGGATCACGCGACATGTCATGCCATCATAGCTGCTCTTGATCAGGCGGACGAGCTTTGTGGGTACACTGTAGTGTCGTAGGAGTTTCCATAGAGTCTCTCGGTCCACACTGTCAAATGCTTTCTCATAATCCACAAAGTTGACGTACAGCGGGGAGCTCCACTCCAGAGACTGTTCCACGATGATGCGGAGAGTGGCGATCTGGTCTGTACATGATCGGTTCTTCCTGAATCCTGCTTGCTGGTCTCTCAGCTGGGGGTCAACGGAGCTCTTCATTCTCTCCAGGATGATCCTGTTGAAGACCTTTCCTGGTACCGACAGCAAGGTGATTCCTCTGTAGTTGGAACACTTGCTGAGGTCGCCTTTCTTGGGAAGCTTGATTAGGTACCCCTCCTTCCAGTCAGCCGGCATCACCTCCTCTTCCCAGATCTTTCCAAACAGTGGGTACAGCATCTCCACTGTTGTCTCTAGGTCTGCTTTCAGAGACTCCGCTGGGATGCCATCTGGGCCTGCTGCTTTGCCGTTCTTCAAAAATGCCACTGCTCTTCTGATCTCTTCCCGGTTGGGTCTGTCACAGCTGATGGGTAGGTCGGTCTCTGCTGGCTGGATGTCTGGGGGGTCAGGTGGGCTAGGTCTGTTCAGTAACTCTTCAAAATACTCGGCCCATCTGTCGAGTTGGTCTGCTCTGTCTGCAATAGGCTTGCCTTCTTTGTCATTTACTGGTCTTTCTGTATGGCCATACTTGCCTGACAATCTTCTGGTAATGTCATTGAGCTGTTTCATATTGCCGCTGCCTGCTGCCTTTTCTGCCTCTGCTGCCAGGCTGTCTGTGTAGGCCCTCTTGTCTGCCCTGATACTCCTCTTCACTTCGCGGTTGGCTTCTGAGTATTCCCCCTGTGCCCTTACTTTGGCTGCTCTCGTGCGACTGTTATTGACAACTGCTTTCTTCTGCTTCCTCACTTCTATCTTCTTCAAGGTCTGTGCCGACAGCCAGTCCTTGTGATGGTGTTTCCTGAACCCTACAGTGTCTTTGCAGGTTGAGTTCAGCGCCTCTCTAACTGCCTTCCACTGCTGCTCTGTGGTGGCCGCCTCCTCTTCATTTACTAGCTCCTGTAGCGCTTGAAACCGGTTAGACAGCACCAGTTTGAACTCTTCTCTAACTCCAGTTTCTCTCAGGAGGCCTACATTATAGCGCTGTCTTCTTGTTGTCTCTGTGTGGCTTTTCTTTAGCTTGAGCTTCATTCTTAAGGTAAGCAGATGGTGGTCGGAGGCGACATCTGCTCCCCTCCTCACTCGAACATCTTGAAGGGATCTTCTAAATTTCTTGCTAATGCAGATGTGGTCTATTTGGTTCTCTGTTGTATGGTCAGGTGAGACCCAAGTTGCTTTGTGTATCCTTCTGTGTGGGAAGATGCTGCCTCCAATGACAAGTCGGTTTAGAGCACAAAAGTCTACAAACCTCTCCCCGTTCTCACTCATCTCCGAGCCTAGTCCCTGTCTCCCCATCACCTCTTCGTATCCGGTGTTGTCCTCCCCTATTTTGGCATTAAAATCGCCCATGACGATGGTGATGTCTTGTTCCGCACATTTGTCCAAGGCACTCTGGAGTCGGTCGTAGAACTCTTGTTTCTCTTCCTCGTCCCTGTCATTAGTGGGCGCATAACACTGGATGACGTTCAGCTTGAGCTTTTTCTTGGTTCTAAAGGCTGCTGTGATGATTCTTGGCCCAAGAGGCTCCCAGCCCATCAGCGCTCTCTGTGCCACTGGTGACAGCATGAATGCTACTCCTTCTGTATGGGGGGCATTCTCCTCTTCATGACCTGAATACAGAATCATCTCCCCACTTAACACTAAACAGCCTTTTCTGGCCAGACTGCGTCCATCTGGCTTCACTGATACCTAGCAGGGAAAGGTTGTACTTTTGCATTTCCGCTGCTATCTGGGCGGCCTTGCCGCTCTGGTACATGGTCTTGACGTTCCATGTGCCCATGGTTGTATCCCTGGATAGAGAGAGGCAGCTCGGTCCTGTGGCTTCCGAAGACTTCCGGCTTTCACCACAGGACGTCATAAGTCTTCTGGTAGAAGAACCTTCCTCCTCCAGGAAAGGAATTACTGTTAGTCTTTTCGTCGGCGTTTTTGTAGCTATTTCCTTTTTTGCAGGGTGGGGAAGCTACCCCCACGCCCAACCCCCTTACTAGGAGGACCAGGGGTTTTCTGTCGGGGTCACCTTCCCTTAGACCATGTTGGTTCACGGCACCTTATTTCATTCGGTGCACCCCTCTCACGAGGGACCCCCTATCCACCACCCAGGGGACGCGCCTCAACGCCATATGGTCCCAGCGCGAGGCCAAATGATAAGGGTTAATGGATTTTATATGCCATAGATGTATTCATTTCTGTTAAATATTGTGTTCTGGGAGAAAAACACCCTTGACACTGAAAGCTCAGCCTAGAGGCGCCAAGCTATTCTGGCACCACCATTGAACTATTTTAGTCAAACTTATTTCACACACTGGTGTATTCCGAATGATAAGTTTCAACATGTTTCATTCTTAAATTGTATATCATGCTGCCGTGAACTAACCGATGCGACTCCCGATTCGCGGTAGGACGCCAAGAACCAAGGTGTCAAGATGTAGGGAAAGTATCGCTCAAAACAGAAATTTAGACAAAAAAACCCCACATCTCGATGTACCAAGGCCCTGACAGACTAGTAACAGAGAAGCTCCTCACCTTACCTGAGAGTGGAGTAATGACGTAGATAAGGGAAGAAATGTTGGACAAGTGAAAGGAAGAAAGTCAAACAATTCACTGCCGTTGATCTGTTATGCTTCTAGCTGTCAGAGACAAAGGAGGTAATGAGCACTGCGCACCCTTAATAGCATAATCGTACTGACACAGTAGTTTCCTGATTGGTTACTTTTTATTGCCCCTAGAGGGGGGCCTCCTCACTTGGATCGTCTGCTACTCAACAGACAGCTTCCAAGTGTCACCCTATTTAAATTTTGCAAGTGTCGCCCTTGTATCATAAAATAGATAAAATTACCCCCCTTACGCGAGCACGCATGTACTCTATGTGGTAACAGTGGCTGCATGCCCAGGAGGGTTACGATACTTTCTTTACATTTCTTATTACCGCTCTTCCTTTTTTTTGTACAGGTTACAGCTTACCTGCCAGCTAAGGGAGAGTACGGCATCGAGGTTTACGGCAATGACCCTGGCAAGGATGGGGACACGTACACGCACATCTGCCAGTACTACGTACACTACGCAACACCCCAGGAGCAGGACAAGGCCTTCTATCAGGAGTCCCCCGAACGTCGCGCAGCCTTGGGAGGACAAGGAGGCACCGCGAGAGCTCCTGGTGGATACCAGGGTGGTACGGCCGGGGTGAGTGGCACAACATTTTCTTTAATATATATATGCTACATTACAAGGATTGATGATGATAGTTTAACCCATTCAGCCCTGATGCACTACAGCAGGAGATGGGTCGACCATAATAATTCAAGGGCTGTGCCAGATTAACTGGTGACTCTGGGCCAAGCTAATCTGGCACTGTCCTTGAATTATCATGGTCGATCCATCGCCTGAAACTGGTGCATAGTCATTAGATGACGCCTCCAAAATTTGGGAAATCGTCCGTCGGGCTGAATGAGTTAAGGGTGGCACCAGAATAGCAACCATAACCTTTGGGCTGTTGATGGTAGTTTTTATGGTGACAATTCCTGAAACTGCTACCTACAGCCAAATGGTGAATAGTTCAAGAGTGATAGTCTGACACTAGAATAGTTTGGTGCCTCCTGTGTCGTGTCATTTCTTTGATGTGATCATAAGTTAGGAATAACTGCCATCAGGTGACTGTATCTTGGTCTGAATTTCATGTCGAGTTACAGATCATTTTCAGTTGATATTGAATTTAATTTAAAATTAAGAACAAATTAACATTGTTCGGGGAAATGTCAAACCAAACATGGCTGATGTCGATGGCCTGAGCGCCTTTTCAGTCACTAGGTGGATTTATCAACATTGTTATCAACCAGTTCTTTTTTTTCCTCAGCTGGACAATGCTTCCCAGAATTGGAATGACCCTGACAACCTCCCCCCTCCCCCACCAGAGTTGCTGCAGCAGCAGTACCTGTACGGCACCGTTCCTGACAGTCGCCAGCAGGCTGTCATCACCAACACTGCTCCCACCCGTGGCCAGGGGTACATGACCTATGCACCCGGCTCTGGACAGATGGACATGGGCACCCCACAGAAGGTTGGTGCAAAGTTATCATTATCCTGTTTAACCCCGTGGCCGCGTTTGGAGATGTCGCCTAAAGACTATTTACCAGTCGCATGAGATGGATTGACCATGATAATTCAAGGGTAGTGCCAGATGAGCTTGGCGCCTTCCAGCACCAAACTCATCTGGCACTACCCTTGAATTATCATGGTTAATCCATCTCATGCTGTAGGGTGTTGGGGCTAAATGTGTTTTGTGATTTGGGTTTAATAATAATAATAATAATGGCTACTTATACAGCACTTATCCTAAAATAAGCTCTAAGCTAGGCTTACAAACATCATGTGTACAAAGGACTTGACGTACATTTTCATGTTTTAGCAACACCACAAACCCCCTCCTGTTCAGCCACCACCAGCACCTTTGCCATCACCTCTAGTGACTAACAGTAACACACACGCACACCCATACACTCACATTCACGCACTCCCTCTCTGTGAATTGGAAGACTAAGCTAAGATTTCTAGCATCATCTCATAAAGTGCAGTGACATGTTGAGAGGGTGGCAACATGTTCTTTGTGTATAGAATGTGTGGCTGCTGCCCATGACTCAGGTCTTACTGATGTATTGATCCTAATTTTCAGTCTCATGCAACATCTTGCTTGTGAATGCTGCTTCAAGCTAACGCAGTGCAACGCTTATTGATAAGCTGGACTGGTTGGTTGGCAACTGATGCATTGTGAAAGTACATGTTTGAGATGAGCCATGGAGTGCCGTGTAGTCGGAAGATGCGTAATTTGCTGTGCCTCACAGTGACTTGACACAGTTTATTTTACTGGCATTGGACCCAAACAATCATTGAGATGTCTGCTTCTCTCCCTCAGGCGGTGGTGTCAGAGTACCCGGGCATCCCATCCAGCACCAAGCCACTTGACGTGAAGCGTCGTGAAATTGGTCAGGCCCCGCCCGTGGCCCCCAAGGACTTCAAGCTGAAGACGGTGACCCAAGACAAAGGGGAGGCCCCTGCCCCTGGACCTGCCCCTGTACCCCAGCAGAAACCCACCCTGGAGGCCATCGACCGGCAGGTGTTGCAGAGTGTTGACGACCACGCCATCCAGGTATGTGCCCTGTGCGCAAAGGCCATCGGGCTGACATTGGGGGCCATTGGGACGGCGCACAACGTCGGCCCGATGGCCTTTTGCTCCTTGCATAGTCTTTTTAGTTATACTTGTATTGGTAAAAATTATTGTTACTTAGACAATGCTTTGTGCCAGCGTTGTAGAAAGTGAGGTTATTTCATGTAACTTATAAAAGATCAGAGTATTTCCATGTATGTTATTTGCAGCACTTTCCATGAGATAGATGTCCTGAGGAAGAAGCAAGAGGGGGTGAAAATCTTCATTTTCTTACTGTCATCCTGACAGAAACATTGAAAAAATCGTGAGAGAAGAAAAAAATTGTTTTATGATGTGAAGGGGTTCCAGTATTGACATTAATTCATTAATGAAGCCAGGTGTGGACAAAACAGCTAAGGAAAGGGTCACACTAGAGGAGCAAGATAAAAATGGCCCAGTTATTCCTGAAAATTCACACATTTTCTAGGTATTTTGTATCGGTCATTTGCGCGCTGGCTGGCTTTGAGCTGTAAGGTTCAACATAACAAGAAAGCACTCACACTTTTGAGCCGTACACATTATTCACTTCTTACTTGCAGGTGTCTAAATCTGACCACAACAGCTTCAAGGATCTAGTGTGGGATTTGATCTACTCCAAGAACATCACGAATGAGATTGAAAAAGTCCGGTAAGCCCATTAACCTATGTAGCCCCCCCATGGCCGCATTTCTCAAATGTTGGAGGTGTTACCCAACTATTAGGTACCAGTCTCAACAGATGGATTGACCATGATAATTCAAGGGTAGTGCCGGATTGGATTGGCGCCATCAGGCGCCAAGCCGATCTGGCACTGCCCTTGAATTGTCATGGTTGACCCATCTCCGGCTGTAGTGCGTCGGGGTTGAATGGGTTAAGGAGAATCCCAATGAGTCGCTCTTCTGGCGAGTGAAAGATACCAAGTAGTGAATTGTTTTCTTCTCTGTTTGTCCCCCTTTTATAAGTTGTATGAATTGTGTTGTAATTGTCCCTTCAGGCGAGTGAAAGATACCAAGTAGTGAATTGTTTTCTTCTCTGTTTGTCCCCCTTTTATAAGTTGTATGAATTGTGTTGTAATTGTCCCTTCAGGCGAGTGAAAGATACCAAGTAGTGAATTGTTTTCTTCTCTGTTTGTCCCCCTTTTATAAGTTGTATGAATTGTGTTGTAATTGTCCCTTCAGGCGAGTGAAAGATACCAAGTAGTGAATTGTTTTCTTCTCTGTTTGTCCACCTTTTATAAGTTGTATGAATTGTGTTGTAATTGTCCCTTCAGGCGAGTGAAAGATACCAAGTAGTGAATTGTTTTCTTCTCTGTTTGTCCCCCTTTTATAAGTTGTATGAATTGTGTTGTAATTGTCCCTTCAGGCGAGTGAAAGATACCAAGTAGTGAATTGTTTTCTTCTCTGTTTGTCCACCTTTTATAAGTTGTATGAATTGTGTTGTAATTGTCCCTTCAGGCGAGTGAAAGATACCAAGTAGTGAATTGTTTTCTTCTCTGTTTGTCCACCTTTTATAAGTTGTATGAATTGTGTTGTAATTGTCCCTTCAGGCGAGTGAAAGATACCAAGTAGTGAATTGTTTTCTTCTCTGTTTGTCCCCCTTTTATAAGTTGTATGAATTGTGTTGTAATTGTCCCTTCAGGCGAGTGAAAGATACCAAGTAGTGAATTGTTTTCTTCTCTGTTTGTCCACCTTTTATAAGTTGTATGAATTGTGTTGTAATTGTCCCTTCAGGCGAGTGAAAGATACCAAGTAGTGAATTGTTTTCTTCTCTGTTTGTCCACCTTTTATAAGCTGTATGAATTGTGTTGTAATTGTCCCTTCAGGCGAGTGAAAGATACCAAGTAGTGAATTGTTTTCTTCTCTGTTTGTCCACCTTTTATAAGCTGTATGAATTGTGTTGTAATTGTCCCTTCAGGCGAGTGAAAGATACCAAGTAGTGAATTGTTTTCTTCTCTGTTTGTCCCCCTTTTATAAGTTGTATGAATTGTGTTGTAATTGTCCCTTCAGAGATTCTTTGTTGGGATTTTTTTTTGCATTTACTTGCTGTTGAGCCACGTTTCTGGGTCATTGGGATTTGCACATGTGAGCCAGTGGTGGATGGAAGAAGTGGGGGGGCTGGGGGGGGGGGGGGGGCGCAGCAAACAGGCAGGGGGAAGCGTTAGCGAACTTAGCATCCCTTCCTTCACTGAACATCGGTAATTCCAGTGGTAGATGCTCTTGTCGCCTCATCCTTTTCACAGGAGACGTGACTGCTCCCCCACCTCCTTCTTCAGCCACTGAACGCACTTTTGAAGGAGGCTAGCAGAAATAGTAGATAACACATTCACCCCCAAGGCTACATTTCCTCAATTTTGGAGGCGTCACTTGACGATTATGTACCAGTTGCAGGAGATGGCTGGACCATGATAATTCAAGGATAGTGCCAGATTAGCTTCTGGCACTACCCTTGAATTATCCTGGTCCAGCTATCTCTAGCGGTAGGGTGTTGGGGCTACATGGGTTAAGTCTTAACTTCTTTTGTGAGTTTTTGTTGTCAAGTGCCTGTGTGTGAATGATGCAAATCCTGATGCTGCTGACAATAATGGTCTCCACTCTGCACAGTGTGATTTTCCGTTGGCTGGCCACCAAGAACCTGAAGGAGATGAACTTTGACAAGGTGGAGAAGGGCAGTCCAGAGGAGGTGCTGATGGGGCTGAAGACTGGCACCACCACCTACGCCATGGTCTTCGACACCATGTGCAAGTGAGCAGGATGACATTTTTCTCCTTCAGACCCCTCTAACCCCTTGACTGATACTGACATTACCGATTGGCGGAAAAGTAGTTATGTATCTTTTCCTGCCAAGCCACTTAATCAGCATTTGAGGGGTTATCGCATTTAAGTAGTTATGTGTCTTTTCCGCCAAGCCTCTTAAGCCCCATTGTCTAAAGCGTGCGCATGCGTGTGCGAGTTGTGAGTGCGCGCTTAGAGTTATAATTATTATAAGATAAGCGCATTATAAATACCATTATTATTATTTTATTATTAGTTATGTGTCTTTTCTGCCAAGCCTCTTAAGTAGTAATGAGATTTTTCTGCCAAGCCTCTTTAAGTAGTTATGTGTCTTTTCTGCCAAGCCTCTTAAGTAGTTATGTGTCTTTTCTGCCAAGCCTCTTAATCAGCATTTGAGGGGTTATTGCATTTAAGATTTGCTGAATACCAATATGAGATAAATGAAGCATTGCATGCAGATGCAATACAAATGAACTCGGTGTTTGAGATACGCTGCCTGTGGTAATGTGGCATTTCTCAAGGTCTATAAGTACATATGACTAAGTGCCAAAAGGTGAGCAAAAAGTGAGTGACCTCTTTTGCGGGAAACTAAAATCTGTTTAAAAAGACATGTGTTGACTTTAACAAGTGGAATGTGTGTGTAAATGTTTGAAGATATACTGGCAATAATTTATGCACCTAACGTAAAGCTGTTTGGTGAGTATACTGTAAAACGCCAGAATTCACCAATAAAAATTGGCCCGGGAAAGCGGACAACGATTTGCCGTCGGTCTTTTTTGATCTCGCGTGTTTAAGCAACAATAACAAACCTGGTGGTAACCATGCCCATATGTTCAGGAAAGATTGATCTTATAATCCTTGTATTTCCAAGATTTGAAGGTAAGCCATGCTTTTCTTTATTGCTCTTGAAAGTAGCCTCTGTCAGACGTCAGGTTTGTCGCCACAGAAGCATCTTAATTTCTGCGAACTTGTGCTAGCGAAAGGCATGCTGACCCAAACCGGAAATGGTGTCAATGCGTTGTTTCGCTTTCGTTGAATATTTGATATGCTTCAAATTTACTTTTCCGTCACAGCTTTCTAAGCTGGCAAAAAAAATGTGAGCGGCCAGTTTTTGTCGCAAGATCTGACTTTCAACTATTTGACAATTTTAACGAAGTTGTTTTTTTTTGTTTTGGTCTATGACCGTCCGGTTATGATAGATGCATTATGGGCCACATTCCAGCGTGGTTGTTTTGAATGTCTGGTCTGTCAATGGAGAGCTACAACTTGTGACGTTTTGTCGCAACTGTTTTCATAAATCTGACGTTCGATCACTTCTGACGTTCGATTGTAATTATTGACAATATAATGAGCCAAATGTTTATTTTATAAATATTGTAAGTGACCATTTTCAAGAGTTTGAATCGCCCGAAACTCCAGTACCGATTTGAGGCAGTAGGTTAGAGAATGAAGATGATTTCTTGTGATAACAAGTTTTATTGCGACAACCGCTGCTGTAGCAACTCTGATGTTTGATCGCGAACGCGTGTCGCAAATCTGACCTCCGATCGATGAAAGTTGGTAAATGAGTTATTTGAATGAACATGGTCACCGATGTATTTTTTGTCGTTTGATGGACAGTGCAGTTGTTGTGACGCAAACGTAAGATAATGAGATCAAGGAACAGGTGAATTGCATAACATAATAATGCAATGATAAAAAATTTATCGGACCTCAGGCTTGTGCCAACATTTGTTGCTGCTATCCTGACGTTCAACACATATGGATTGTAGAACTTTTGGGGGAGAAGGCACTGTTAAAATGAGCCATTTTGGACAAACAGTTGCATAGCTGTTAGGACCTTCTGAATCTGAGGGTCAGAGTTAAAATAATGCACTCAGACTGTACACAGATGAAATTTATTTGAATATGTTTTATTTTACAGGCGCGGACTGTTTAGCACATCATGTTTTATCATGTAAATTACATCAGAAAGCTGTATGCAGTTTGTTCTTCATATCTGTTTTGTTTGTTAAATATTGTGCTTGAAACTGGGGGAAAGGCTTTGTGTTTGTGGCTTCTGATAACTATCCCGGGGATATCAGCTGCAATCCTGATGTTCGACATAAGTTACAAATTCTGGCCCTGACTGCCAATAAATATATTTGGGCAGCAAAGATGACTCTCATTGTGCTCTTCTGTGTGCATGTATTCCTGTGAGTGGTGTATATAACACGACAGAGTGTGTTTTTCTTGCTTGTAGGATATTTTAAAAATTGAATTTGGTCGGATGTCAGGTATTGAAACACAAATCATGTTCAGGGATTAGAACATTCTAAGCCAAAGAGCAGTAATTGTTTGGATAGGTCAATTGTGACCACTACTTATTATTTTAACTGTTTGGAAACAGATTTGTGTTTTTTATCCCACCAATTTAGAGGCACTATGTCGCAATTCCTGATGTCCGACATATCCAGACTTAAAATTTTTAACGGCCATTTTCTCAAAAACCATTTCAGATATTATCTTTTTCTTTTACAAACACATTACCAATACAGTGTACATCACCCAAATACATTTTCTGGTACTTTATGTCAAACTTTGATTTTCAACCCAGTTGTCCTCTTTGTGAGATCACCTTTTGGCACTTAGTAATATGTAGTGTGAACGTTTGCAGCACATATCAGATAAGTTAGATTTTGCTTTGTCCTGTCATTGCGTGACTCTCTCGCATGTCTGGAAGGCTAACTTGATTGAGGAGTAAAGTTATGCGTCACATTTAATTTTTGTGCCGTCATTGCGTAATTAATTCTGTAGGTGCTTTAGAGGGCCTCTATGTGGACACCCCTCTCAGTAAGCAAAAGACCCTCAGCGATGGCTGCAATGGGCCCTGCTCACAGCCAGAGGAAGTTTACTTACTGAGTTTTCAGTGTCAAGGGTGTTTTTCTCCCAGAACACACAGAATTTAACAGAAATGAATACATCTATGGCACATAAAATCCATTAACCCTTATCGTTCGGAATACACCAGTGTGTAAAATAAGTTTGACTAAAATAGTTCAAGGGTAGTGCCAGAATAGCTTGGCGACTCCAGGCGCCAAGCTATTCTGGCACCACCCTTGAGCTAAAAGCCATCGGTCTATATCCTTATCTGTAAGTACTGTAATGTAGCTTGCATATGGCAGTGTACAAATTTGAAGCTTTTAGCCTCGGTGTGATGTGGGTTAATTCATTCGAGACATGCCGCGTATCTGTAGATGGCGTGTCTCGAATGAGTAAAAAATGTTTGCATTCTTGGCAACTTTCAATAATAATGAATGCATGAGTGGGACTTTTCCGGCTACAGCTGGATTTCTGGATTTAAAAAAATAAATTTTTTTTTTTTTTCTTTCTCCACTTAAAAATTGCCCCAAGGCCCTCGCTTCACTATTCAACTTTTTTTGGGACCCCACCCATGTGAATGTTTGAGGCATATTCAATGAATCCATGCATCTTTTTTTCCCTACAGCTATGCAGGCCTCCACTCGAAAATCATCAGCGGCTATGCCAAGGGAGCGGACTACCGCCCAGGCATGAAATTCACACCAGGTCAGAACCAGCACTCGTGGAATGCCATTTACATCTACGGCACATGGTGCCTGATCGATGCCCACTGGGCTGCCCGCCGCATCATCGGCAAGCAGGCCTCCACCGAGGAGTTCCACTATCAGTTGGACGAGTACTTTTTCCTGCCCGACCCACACCAGCTCATCTACACACACTTCCCTGATGACCCCAGGTACGTTGAGTGTTTGTATGTCATGTTTCGGTCTTGCTGCTTTGAGTTGGCATTTGGATAACACATTGATTTTCCTCAAAGACACAACAGTAGGAGATTTATTTGCCATGACAGTTCATGCGTAGTGCCAGATTTTGTTTGGCACTTTTTCCAGATATGCTGCTAAAACATGAGCAACACCCTAGCCTAGTCACCTGTGTTACCTTGTTTTTCCAAAGTGTCTTTCTTGTTTTATTGGTTATTTCCTTGCATTTGACATGCTTGGCAGTCACCCTGTTGTCTGGATGTAGTATAACGTGAATAAAGAAGCATAGATCCTCATGAGCCCATGCATCTGCCGGGGTCTCATGAGGGTCTGTGCTTCTTGACACCTACATTTACATATCGTTTTCCTCATCAGGTGGCAGCTGCTGGAACGGCCCATCACCCTAGAGGAGTTTGAGAACATGCCGCACATGAAGCCACAGTTTTTCAAGTACGGCCTAGAGTTTGTGACATCCCGCACAGCTGTCATTTACAGCCGTGGCGAAATCCACATCCGTCTTCGTTACCCTGCGCACAAAATTGCCGTCGCCTTCAACTACACCATCCAGTTTGAGGACGGGATAGAGGAGCACAACGGTGTCAAACTCAACAGGTAAGGGGAACAGTCTGCATATTATTTATTTATTTATTTATTTAGTAGTAGTAGTAGTAGTCATACTTGTTACTAGTATAATAAGTATTATGTTTAACCCTTATCATCCTGATACACCTATTGCTTGAATGAATGTGACTGATAGTTCAAGGGTTGTGCCAGAATAGCTTGGCGCCTGAGGCACCAAGCTACTCTGGCACCACCCTTGAACTAAAACAGTTGATCTTTCTCCTAGATCTGTAGTGTAGCTTTCATATGACAATAAGCAAATTTTGCAAAATCAGCCTGAGGATGAAATGGGTTAACAACACTGTCCTGATACTACAGCAGGATATGGACTGACCATTATAGTTGCAATGTGTTTGTTTGGTGTCGCCAGGCAACCAGCTGTTCCAGCACCATGCTTGAAATATCACAGTCGATTGATCTCCTGAACTGTGTTGCAGTACTAAGCTATTCTGGCACAAACTTTCAAGTTTCATGGTCCATTTATCTCCTGAGTGGTTCAGTTGTCTTCAGGGACCACTCCCAGATAAGGAAATTTTGCCTGCAGGGCCGAGCGTGCCAAGTGGTCACATCTCCAAAAGTAACTTTTTAGCGGCGTATTTGTCTTTCCTGAGTATCAATCTTTGAAAGGAGGGGCACATTATTTTCCGTTTTTACTCTAGATAGCACTATGCAAGTTCCCAGCATGACACTTGACAGCAGTTATCTTTTGTTTTTATTTTGTGCATGAGTATGTTGAGATGAAGTGCTTCTCATGTGAAGAGGCATTCAGCTCATAAAGTAATAATAAGTGCATTAAATAGGCGCTTTATCCTAACTGAAAATCGGCTCAAAGCGAAATGATGAAATTTGCTTATCAGGTGTGTCTGTAGCACACCTCTGTGTGTTCCGAGTATGATGAATTTTTGTTATTATGTATGTTTGTAGATATGGACTGCAGGAAAGTTCTGGTGGTATTGCATCATTCTCTCTTCGCCTGCCAGTCACTGGGTCATACATCATCTACATCTATGCCAAGGAGGACACACCAGAGAACAAGGAGAACGTGTATGCCCAGGTGTGCGAGTACAAGATCGAGCATGAGGCTGTCACAGACACTGCCCCAGAGCCTTACCCGCCATGCTCCAGCCTGACATGGGGACCGGGGTCTGCGTTCTTCCGCTACGGGCTGACAGCCTTCCAGACATCCTGTACGCTGCACACACGGGAGGGCAAGGCCGAGCTGCAGATCCGCCAGCCACGCACCATACAGTTCATGGCCAAGCTGAAACACAACAACATCAGCGACTCTGAGCTGGAGGCTTACGTCATGCACCGTACTGTGGGCAGCACTGCCTACTTCAACATCACCGCCCCCGGCCGCGGTGAGTATGGGCTTGAGATCTACGCCAATGACCCCGAGACGGAGGGTCAGACGCTGTATCACGTGGCCCAGTACCTGCTGCTGTGTCAGGAGGATGTCAAGGCAGAACCCATGCCCAAGCTGCCCCCTGGCTACCTCGGCCCACAGCCTAAGTTCAGTGAGTTTGCCATAAAGACCGTGTCACACCAGGACCCCATCATTCACCTGGACTGCAACACCGTCACCGTCATGCTTAAATGTGAGCAGCCCATGCGTGTCACCGCCAACCTGATATCTGTGGAACAGGAAGAGGAGTTCCCCGACTTTGTCTTCTCCAACACCGTGGGCTCCAGCATCACGTTCATCGCCAACCTGCCCCACTCTGGATTTTTTAAGCTGCAGATCTACGCCATCCCGCTGGCAGACAAGCGTCAGGAGCTGCCAGGTGTGTACAACTACCTGATCAACTGTCGCCAGGTCACACAGGCGGTCTTCCCCTTCCCCAAGCAGTACGCACAGTGGAAGGAAGGATGTTTCATGGCGGAGCCCGGCGTCATCCCCAGTCCTCGTGGCCCCTATGGAAGCCAGGTACGTTGTGCAAAATCAACAGGTGAAAGTAAACTTTTGTCTGGGACGTTCTTTGAAGATTTGAAAACAAAAACTAGCAAGCCCCTACTTGTGCATTTTCTGATTATTGCAAAAATTTGGATTGAGTTTTATCTTTTTAAAAATAGTTTTCTGCTGGTGTCTGCACAAGTCAGTGGAATTGGGGGAGGGGGGAATATATTTGTTAAATTCTAAAAGGAACTTGTTTATATTCAGTCAACTTTCTTTTTATCCCACCCCCAGAGCAATTTCTCACCACCCATATTTTCCCACATAGGAAAGGGATACAACTCCAAAAATAGCACGTAAAATGCATTTCAGACTACAATTTAGCCCCAACGCCCTACAGTAGGAGAGAGATTGACCATGATAGTTCAAGGGTAGTGCCAGATGAGCTTGGCGCCTGAAGGCGCCAAGCTCATCTGACACTACCCTTGAACTATCATGGTCAATCGTCTCCTGCAGCTAGTACATAGTTGTGTGGTAACATCTCCAAATTTGGGGCAATGCGGCCAGGGGGTTGAATGGGTTCCGAATTTTCTTTCCAGCACATTTTGTATGTGCCAGAATTGCATCGGCGTTTTGGACAGAACGTCTGCTACCGCTAGTACCATGGTGATGGAAGGGGTAACATATCAGGGAACTTTTGTTCTCTGTTCCTCTCTCCGTCACTCTGGTACTAGCACTTGCATTCAGGGCGATGCTGGGCAATGTAGGTGGCATATGGCTACAGTGTTTGAAAATCTGTTTACCCGTGCCATTTTCGGGAGCGCTCCCCACATAGACCCACTTGGGGAATACGCCTCAAGTACGCTTTTCTCACAGACGGAATGCGTATTGACCGTTTCCCTTCTCCTTCCCCACACAGGTGCAGGTTGATCGTTTGCCCGAGACGGTAAATTTCCGCGTGTCAATCCCGGGTGCAGAGGCGGTGGCAGTAGTAGCCAGCAGCGAGTGGTCGCATCTCAAGCGCGGTGCCGGAGACGAATGGAGTGGGCCGGTCAAGGTCGGGCACTGCTATGGCACCAATGCCAAAGTCACTCTCAACGCAAACTTCGGAGGGGACAAGACAAGCTACGCCACTCTCTTGGAATACGTTTTGTAACTGAAGACTCTTATCTTGAAAGTTTCCAGTTTTGAGGTGGGGTGTAGTGCTGGTGTGTTGGTTTGACACAGGTCTTGTCAGTTTGAGTGCGATGGGTACTTCTTTGCATTTTACACGCTTGGCCGTCACCTTTTGGGGTCTGGATTGAGTGCGATGGGCATTACCTACAGATGCTAAGTGTGAGTTTTCAAATTGCATTTTCAAATTCCACGCGTTGGGCATGACCAATTATTACCAAAGTCTTGCCATAGACTTAGAAGGCTGCATTCATCAGTTGTGTGCTGGTCTGTTATTTTGGATCTTGCAGCCTGGGACTGTAACAATCGAAATTACAGACCAGTACACACTAAGGCTAATGCATACATGCGCTGCTAGATTGTCTCCATCATAGACCTTATATCAGTTTTCATTCTCTGGGAATACCCCAGCGCTCCACTCCACTACTCATGTCCACTGGACTGTGTCTGTTTTGTAATCTAAAAAAAGACATTCTGCTTTTTTGCAGCCTTTATAATACTAATAGCATAGCAATCATGCTTTGTAGATTTTATTATACCTTCGGTTTTGCTGTACTCACACTGTGAGTTTTTGAAGAAAGATGAGATACCCCTGCAAGACTTTGACAGATTCCCCGTTTGCAGATGTGAAGAGAAAAGAAAAGGAAACCTCTGTCGTAATGATCGCATCAGGTAACGTGTGGCTCTGGTGTACAACAAGTTGAATATATACATCAACCATGTAAGCCTATTTAGTCCCAATGCTCTACAGCTGGAGATAGATTGACCGTGATAATTCAAGGTTAGGATAATTTCAAGGCGCCAAGCTAATCTGGCACTAACCTTGAATTATCATGGTCAATCCATCTCCGGCAGTGGGTACATAGTCGTTTAGTAACATCTCCAGAATTTGGGAAATGCAGCCGTGGACTTAGATGGGTTAATGCAAGGGTAGTGCCTCAGCCATTCTGGCACCACCCTTGAACCATCAATCACGGTTGACATCTCTCCGGAATTGGTACTGCATGTATGCTCACGTGCAGGTATCTTAGGGCTTGGTGCGTTAACTCATTTGAGACATTCCACCTACAGATGCGCTGCTTTTTTCCGCCTATCTGAATGCAGCATGTCTTGAATGTGTTAACATGCATTTGTACTTGTTCCAGTTTGCTATATAATGCGGACGTTCTGACTGATAGCATTTTGTTGGAATATGTTATATATTGTTGAGGTTTTTAAAAAAAAATTCGGCAAGCGGGGACTCGTAAGGATCCTAGTGTTGCACTTGGGCTGAAAACTGTGTGAACGGCTGGTTAACTTTAGCCAAGTTGAAGGAAAAGGCATGCAAAATTAACCTGTCATAATTGACACCTTTTTTTTTTTTTTACAGCACTGTTTGACGCATATTTTTCTATTCTCTTGAACCTTGCAAGTGTCACATCAAACAGTTTTCTTTGTTGTTTGTTGCAAAAGGGATAGCTGCCTATTTTACCATGACATGTGTAATCACAGCTGGCCTTTCATTTTCCTGTATCGCTTGATTCTCGATCTCTCTGCACTGCTGATCATCTGCTCACGGCATCTTCCTCTCTGTAGTAGCGGGCACAAGAGTGTTATGGTGGTGTAGCCATAGAAAGGTGATGTATTTGGTGGTTTGTGTTCTGTCCGTTGCATTGATCACAGCATTTTTGCCCCTTGCGCAGGCAGTCACCCGTACCATGAACAGTACCAGCGACTGCATTGTACAATGTCATCAACTCATTCAGCCCGACGGCCGCATTTCCCAAATTTGGGAGGCGTCGTCTAATAACTATGCATCACATGCAGGAGTTGGATCGACCGTGATAATTCAAGGGCAGTGCCAGATTAGCTTGGCGCCTGTCGGCGCCAAGCTAATCTGGCACTACCCTTGAATTATCATGGTCGACCCATCTCCTGCTGTAGTGCGTCAGGGCTGAATGGGTTAAGCTCCGTCTTTGTTTGCTTTTTCGATCAAATGTGTGATGGTCTGTGATTTTGGAACAAAAAAAACAGACCAAAAGACGCATGTTCTGTTTCATTGCTTGGCAGTAGAACGCGGCTCTGTAGCTGTTTTGCGTAGAAGCAGGCCAGAAGTTTCTAGGCCCGCACAAAAATACATGGCAGACTTTGTGAATAGAAATTCAGCAGGGTTTGTTGTTTTGTTTCAGTCGTTAATCCTGTCTGTGCATGGAGTCACCAATACTGTTCATACACAGAGGGACTAACGCAAATGCATATGGCCACTTTTTTGTTTCATGGATGTTGTGTATAATTTTGTGAGAGGATTACATCTTGAAGCATGCGTACATGTAGAGTGTGTAGCGTTATGCTGTCCGTATAATCACACGTTTTTCTTGTGTATGTTCACTGCACTTAGTGATAAGATGTGATTATTATTGGTTATATATATGGTTTTGTAAAGTGAAATTTTATTTGTTATTTTACACAAATTTGATATTGTTTTCCATCATCTTGACTGTATCGTAGTGCAATTATTATCGCATCTGCCATTTTCTATACTGCCAACGTAATTTTTGCTCCGTTTTCTGTCCCTTTATAGTAATCGCATCAAATTTAAACTGGTGATCCATTTTTTTAAAGATCTACCGAAAGTTGTGTCATCTATGCTATGTCTCTTTTTTTTTCAAACGGCATTTATTTCTTTTTGTATCTACTAGTGATGCATGCTATTTTTATGATCAGCATTTAGCATCCAGTTTTATGCTTCACCCAAAATAACAGTCGAGGAAACGGCTGGAGTTGACTGATCAGCAAGAGATCTACGTGGGTGACGGTCCTCAGTCCTGGAGGCTGATTCCGCTTTTGCAAAATCCCCGAGAGCTGAATTTCAGCTTTTGGGTTCACACAACACAGCCATTCAGCCGGCCGGTTCCATCCCCAGGCCCCAGCAAGAGACATAAATTCTCATGAGCCCCTGCGGACGCAGGGGCTCATAAAAATTTATGAATTTATGTCTCTTGCTGGCCATGGGGCACAGTTTGTCCACGGTCCGTTTGCAGTCATTCAATTTATTTCTTCAAAAACGTTACCGATGGCATTACTAATAGGAAGGAAGGTACACTTGGCCTACCAATTTCAGCATGCCATTGGTAAGTTACATTTTAGAGGAAAATACATTTTTCGCACTGTCACCCATGGCTATAGGTTCTGATGAGCCCCTGCGGCTGCAGGGTCTCGCGTGAATCTTTGTCTCTTGCAATAGCAGGACTGGATCTTTTATTTTTTTTGAAAAATGATATTCACACAATATTTTTCACTTCAAATGGTAGACTGAACGGGATAACAGCAGGGCGGCTCGTTGGACCACTTGTGCGTGCAGCCACCAGTGCTGTTCACAGTGCCAGGGGCCGCGGGCACAAGGGGAGGTTACCGGAATGTTCTTTTGTCGTCGTCCTTTTTAGCTCTTCTGCTGGCGCTAGAAGACAGACAGCTTGTGTATAGAAGATAGTTCTGCAATCACCGTCTTGTTGATGAAAATATCCATACAAATAGGACCTGTTTTTTAGTGGGCTGTCCGCAATAAACTGCTTTACAAGGCAAGATATGGGCTTGCGTGCAGATTGTGTGCGTGTGCACGTGTGTGTTCAACCCCCTTTTAGCCCCAAGGTCCCATTTCTCAAATTTGGGAGGTGTTGCCCAACGACTATGTACCAGTTGCAGGAGATCCGGGGCTAACAGGGTTTAGACTGTCAATTTGGGGCAGTTTTCCAAGTATTTACAGGCGTCCGCAACAGGTATACTTATATTAGCAGTTCCAGGTTGCTTGTCGATTATTGGTTCAAGTTGGAGTTCCATTAACCTGTTTTGGGCCAACGCTCTACAGCAGGAGGTGGATTGACCATGATAATTCAAGGGTAGTGCCAGATTAGCTTGCCGTGGATCGCCATCTCCTGCAACTGGTGCACGGTTGTTAGGCGTCGCTTCCAAAATCTGTGAAATCGCCTGTTGGGGTTTTAAAGGGCTCTCTTAGCACAGATTGACTGACCATGATTGATTCAGAGTAGTGCCCGAGTAGCTTGAAATCTGACCAGTTACAGGTATTTATGACAACACCTCACACTCGGTCTCTAGTATTAAACACTTTCATCCTAAAAACGTCACAGGTGAAGATGAATTGGGCATGATAGTTCAAGGGCAGTGCCATTGGGCGTGATAGTTCAAGGGCAGAGCCAGATTAACATTGCGCCGTCTAAGGCGCCACGCTAATCTGGCACTACCCCTGAATTGTCATGATCAATTCGTCTCTCACATCTGGCACGCATTCATCATGGGGCACCTCCGAAAGTCATATTCTATGCGCGGTGCTTCCAAATAAGAGTTAATCCTAAGGCAGACTTCGGTCAAAGACAATAGGTCCGGCCCCTTTACAGTAAGGAAGACGTCAGATTGCGCCCCTTTATAGTAAGGACTAGAGGGGGTCTGTTTCGCTGGATCACCACACTCACTTGTGCATTTGTCATCGTAACAGTTGTGCTGTTTACGCTTTTAGTCCCAAGGTCCCATTTCTCAAATGTTGGAGGTGTTGCCCAACGACTATGTACCAGTTGAAGAAGATGACGACCATGCTAATTCAAGGGTAGTGCCAGATTAGCTTGGCGCCTGAAGGCGCCAAGCTAATCTGGCACTACCCTTGAATTAGCATGGTCGATCCACCTCGTGCTGGAGGGATCCGGAGCGAAAATGGGTTAAAACTGGATAATTACCGCAAACTGCGGATATCGACGAGACGACCATTTCCGACCAAGGGTCATATATTCTCACGAGCCGCCTCTTCGGCCGCAGGTGGCTCGCTCACGACAATAGGCACCTCTTGCAGATGTGACGGAATCGATGCATCCAGAAGTTGTTTGAAGTTTGCAATCTTTGATCTACGTCTGATTCGCGGGGGACAATCTCTGTTCAGCACAATACTAATACTAACCACGTTGTCACGTATTATCAGTTGCCTGTAGCTCTTGATATTGGATGTGTGTTGCTAAATGGTCCTAGGTTTACTTAGCGTATTAGACCGGCTGGCGACACTCGATATTCTGTGGGTTGTTGTTTGTTGTTGTTGTTTTTTTTTTTTTTTTTTTCACAAGCAGCGAAGGCACGTCCTGAGAAAGTCTTGTTGCTGTCGGGACGTTAAGAAATGTACAACCTACCAACCTACGTATTATCAGTCATGGGTGACATTCTACGGCTGTTCCGGAGACTGATTTTTTTAAAATATTTTTTTAAAAACCAAATCCCAGAAAGCTGAAATTCTGCCTTTTGGCTCAGAACAAGCCTATTCCATCTACAAGAGGCATACATTCTCATGAGCCCCTGCGCCCGCAAGGGCTCATGAGAATTTATGTCTCTTGCTGGTCATGGATTATGGAGCATAGCTTTCAGTGGACCGTTTTCAGTCGTTTCAATTTTAGGCACCGTCACCCATGCATTATTATTGGAGGTGCAAATCCGAAAGCTTCAGCTCATCAACAAAAAATGTACACGGGCACCGTACAGTCGTGTGCTACACCGAGGAGCTAAAGAAATTTGACGCTGGCTCACTCATAGATGATAACCGATTTGCATTCTTTTCTGCAAGCTGTATATTAGTCACGTTTAGCTTTCCCTTGCACCTAAACATACCACCCAAGCAGGAAAACTCGTTTCATTGGAATGCAAGTTTATTATTCTCTTGTGCAAGAGACTACACCTTTTCTTCTGGCGGCATAAATGAACATACCTGGGTCGCTTTCGTCATCGGTGCCAAGTGCAGAAAATGGCTGGTTGACAATGATGGCAGAGCCTGATTAGCTTAGCTCCTACGCAGAAGAAGTGTACAGACATCTTAGCCCCAACGCACTACACCAGGAGATGGATCGACCATGATAATTCGAGGGTAGTGCCAGATTAGCTTGGCGCCAAGCTAATCTGGCACTACCCTCCAATTATCACGGTCGATTCGTCACACTGCAGCTGGTACACGGGCAGTTGTTACACCTCTAAAATTTGGCCGTGCCGGGGTTTAAAGCCGGATACCATGACGTCAGTCAACTGAGCTACTTGCAAGCTTTATAGCTCAAGCGCCAAGCTGATCACGCAGTACCCTTGAGCCATCGTGGTCAATGCGCCAAGCTAATCCTGCGTTTTGCAAACAGTTATGCCGCTAATCAGTGTCGTCATCCGCGACCTTCGCTTTGCGTACAGTGTTTGGAAAGTGTGAGCAACTGGGCTTGGCGGCTCTTCTTCTGCTTCTCCTCTCGATGTAGGCTGAGTGGGCCACTCAGCCTACATCGGGGGTCCTGGCTTGAGCGGTACTGACTCGAGCCGGGCGGCTCTGCGTTATGAGCCGGGGGTAACATCGGCCTCGCCGCCGGGTGTCGGGTGGCGTGAAAGGGGCACATGCAGATATGTCTGGAAGCAGGAAGCACAAAAGATCACAAAACAAAATAAAGATGGAATCCTGCCAGAATCCCAAAACAAAAGCGTGGATCCTAGCAGCGTTGAAGAGGAAGTTTTCAATAATTTGTTACTTCACCCTGGCACACACACACACACACACACACACACACGCCGCACACACACACACCCGGCAACGGCCGCACACACACACACACACACAACGGCCGCACACACACACACACATTCCATCCCACAGGCATATGATTTCGTAATCGATCTGATTAATCTGCTAGTCAGTTCCCTCTATCCATGTTACTGATCATGGTGCATAAAGCAACGATCATCCCGGCATACCTCAGCCGTGTGTTCCACTAGTGCCGATGCAGCTCTGATTCTTGCCAGCACTCTGGAATACTGACGTATTACTAACAGCGGCCCCCACATTTATTTTGTTGTGACGTAGGTGTCAGAAACGCCGCCACAGACAATGAAGAATTATCACCTTCCCCCCAAACCGGATGGTCTGAACAGTGCCAAAAGAGAGTTCACTGAATGGCCACTGAGTACTGAGTCAGTCAAACTACTGAAATGACTCGAATGATCTGCAGTTTTTCAGTGCCGTGAGCCAACTCAGTCCTGTCGTCTGCAAGAGGCACAGATTCTCATGAGTCCCTGCTGTCGCAGGGACTCATGAGAATCTATGCCTCTTGCTGGCAGACAGACGACCTGCAGCTCGTCAGTAGTGCCGCACCAGGCTGGCCGGCAGAGATAGGCCGCGCGGCGTACAATGAGATGAAGGGGTTTGAGTAAAAGACTGTCTGGGGTGTCTACTGTTTTTTGACATGTTTAGAGCTTCAAGTTCTTAAGGTGGAAAGATATAACAAAATAGAATTACGAATCAGCAAATGTGCCTGTGGTCGTATTGAAAAATCGGCATACCGCTACTTGCCTGCGCACACAACTGAGAAACACAATAATAGGACTGAAGAATAGTTTCACTGACATCATTTCCTCTCTCTCTCTCTCTCTCTCTCTCTCTCTCTCTCTCTCTTATTTTAATACCGCATTTTACATATAGGTCAAAAGTGGCTATTATGTGCTGGCGTAGATCGACTCTGAATGGAAATGTGTGTGTGTGTGTGTGTGTGTGTGTGTGTGTGTGTGTGTGTGTGTGTGTGTGTGTGTGTGTGTGTGTGTGTGAGCGTGTTATATTATAAATTATTAATGTCTCACTCCATTGTATGGACATTTTGTCTGAACAATAAACTGTCTGAGCCTGGGTCTGAGTCTCTTATTTTAAAAGCTGCTTTATCAGACAGAAGAAAGGTCTGTAAACCCGATGCCCTGTTCGTTCGTTCGTTCGTTTTCTCTCTCCCTCTCACTGACGTAAAATGCACACACGGTCACAACATTCTTAGATACATCTTTTAAGTATGTTTTTTACCATGGCCGCCTGGTCATTAGGGATTCCGACTTTTGAACCTGCATGGCCCGTTATCCATCTCCCGCAACCAGTGTTACATCAGTCTCAAGTTATAGTAGATAGATGACGTTGAAGCAAACTTGACGAAATCAGTTCGTTAGACTCCTAGAGTTACCCGATTCACAGGTCAGTCCGTCTGTAGATATAGTTTCTCCGTTGCTTTAAGCGTATTGCCAGCTCCCAGCACTAGCTGCTGTGTTTGCAGGCAGAACCCGTATGGCACGTGCCGGGTCGGAAGACCACGCCCCCCTGGCAGCACTGGAAAGGCCAAAGAAACCTGATATACCCAGTACCTGCAGCAGGAAAACCCTGCGGAACTCAGAGCCGAAACGCCGGTAGAGCATCTTGGTAGTGAGACCGCCGGAAATTTATTTATAGCCCCGACACACCACAGCAAGACCGGACTGATGGATCGCGCTGATAGTTCAATAGGCGCCAAGCTATTCTGGCACCACCCTTGAACTATCATGCTCGATCTGTCTCTGCTACAATTGTAATGGACAGTCCTTCAGAAGGCAACTTCAAAATTTGAGACTGAATTTCGGTCCTGTGGCCAATTGCATGAGCGAGCTTAGCCTCCTGCAGCTAGCCACTGAGCAAGGTGCGCCGCTATCAGCGTGTTGTGGCGCTATAGCGGCGCACCGGCCTTGCTTAGTGGCTGGTGCAGGATTAAGCTCGCTCATGCAACTGGCCCCTGAGTAGGTAGAATGTCACAGTGTTAAAATTACGTCTATATTCTTCAGGAGAGGCTGTCTGTAGTGGCCGGCCGCTGGTCCGTGACTTTGGATCGTATGGCTTTCAGCCGTAAGGTCCAAAATCACAGACCAGCACACATACGTCGACATGCAGCGGCACAGCCTTCGCAGTCAGTCGGTGTCAGTAGTCACGTACGGCATTTATCAGTTCATAGTCCCCATTATGAGTCGAAGGCACACTGGACATTGAAAAAAAAGGTGACACAGACGGAACTTCAATCCGGCTCCAGTTCAAGTCCGCCGGTCCGTACTGAACACCCTACACATTGTTGGTTAGTTCGGGGTTTAACGTCCACAGCACCCGCGAACGGTCCGGGGCAGTCAGTGATAACGGACTCAGTGACCGCCTGACGGCCCTGCGGGCGGGTTATCAGTCGGCCGGGGGACAGGGAAATCTATTGCCCGCTACTTTGGAGTACGACCTGAACACACTGATCAACTCAGGCGCACTCCAAAAGCCGCTGTGCCGTGCCACTTTGATTCACCAGGACCTTTCAACGGACATGCTATTGAAAGGCCGTCCCGGTAAATCAAAGTGGCACAGTTGGAGTGATGAGTCTATTCACAGTATGTTTCACTAACAGCCTATAATCTTTAACTCATTCAGCAAAAAGTTGATCATTGTTGGCAGGAGTCAGTAAATGTCCTTTCAGTTGAAGCCCTGCAACGATGATACATGCCGGATTCGGTGTGACCGCCCGCCGGGGTGCTTTCTAGTGTTTGCACTGGGTAGACTCACTGAGAAGCGGCGCGGGAGGAGCCGCCGCCACCAAGGCCGATACGCCGCTCCACCAAGGCCGCTACGCCGCTCCACCAAGGCCGCTACGCCGCTCCACCAAGGCTGCTACGCCGCTAAACTTTCAAGTCAACTTTAACCCTTACCATTCGGAGTACACCGGTGTGTGAAATAAGTTAGACTAAAATAGTTCAAGGGTAGTGCCAGAATAGCTTGGCGCCTCTAGGCGCCAAGCTATTCTGGCACCACCCTTGAACTGAAGCCATTGGTCTATATCCTTATATGTAAGTACTATAATGTAGCTTGCACTGATATGGCAGTGGACACATTTGAAGCTTTTGGCCTCAGTATGTCATGGGTTAACACATCCTGCTCCATGACCGAAACTGATCCGCTTTGAAGTTGCCCCCTGTAAGTTTAATGTGGTTACACTTCTGGAAACAGATCGAGCCCCGTGATAGTTCACGGGTTGTGCCGCCAGAACTGATAGGTTGGCCGCGCCTAGCCGGGCGCCAAGAGGCTATTCTGGCACAACCCTTCGAACAATCTTGCTCGATCCATGTCTTGCCGCTGTGGTGTGGCGGGGCTGAATGAGTTAACACATTCGAGACTGACGTGCCGCCTGCATACGGATACGCGGCTCTAGTACTGCCGCTTGTTCATCATGTGAGAGGTCTGTACATTTTCTCCATTCATCATGATTTTCATCGGCGCATTTCTCGAGGGTAGCAGGTCACCAGGTGTTCACTGCCGGAATCCACGACTGACTGCGGGGCGGCAAGGGTTCCTCTGATTCTCTGGTTGCTAAGGTTACGCCGAAGATTTGCGAAGACTGGGGTCATGACTCCGCCCAAGCAAGAACTAGAGAACGAAAACAAGATCAGTCGTGTGTGTAAAGATCACTCCAGTACCGCGGCTTGAGTTCACTCAGTGGAGTCAGTCTGGAGAAGATCGCCATGCGGCAAGTTAGACATTTCAGTCTCAGACATTTAACATGATTTTAACGCATTCAATCAGTACTCTAAAGATATCCAAACCGCCAGAGTCACTGAGTGACACTCAACTTGAACAACTGAAAGAAAGAAACAAACATAAAGACAAGCGGGGAAAAAAAACTAATGAAACGCAAACAAACCGGCAAAACATGACCCAATGTACACCAGTCCAGTCCAGTCCAGTCCAATCCAATCCAACTGGTCAGTCCAATCCAATCCAATCCAATCCAATCATGTTGGCCAATCCAATCCAATCCTATCCAAATCCAATCCAACCCGCACCCCAATCAGTCCAACCCAGCCCAGTCCGACAATCCAATCCAGTCCAATCCGGGTTCCGGCAGTCCAGTTCAATCCAAACCAATCCAATCGTATCAAAATCCAATTCAATCCGGCAATCGGCCACTGCGGAGTCCAGTCCAGTCCACTCCAATCCAGTCCAATCGAATCAAGTGACAAAACAAGAAATAACTTTCTTTTACCCCTTCCCAGCAACTGGATGCAGTGCCATTTCCGTAAAATCTTTCCGCTTCTGGAGTCAGCGACCAAAAGTCACCACCCTACGCGGTCGAGAAAGGAACATAAATCAGTTATGCAAATTGGTAGTCTCAGCTGAAGCGGCAATATCCTCATGAGCCCCTGCGCCAGTCGCGGGGGCTCACGAGGATCAATGTCACCTGGACTGAGTTGGATCGGCCCAATGCGCAACTAAAGGCCATCTCCGGGCCGACTTGGCCCGCGCCGCCACGGCAGCCGACGTTAGTCGTGCCGAGCCTGGCGGCGCATTGAGATGATCGCGTTACTGAAGTTCATTTTTCCCGGCAGTCAACTGAAGGGTGAAGGGATTACTAGTAGTGCCGACGCCGAAGTGTGTAGTAGTGCGGCCGCAATACAGTGGCTGTCAGCTGACCCATTCGCTGTCACTGACATGGAAGCGCCACCAAGAGTCAAGTTACATGTAGGCGCCCTATGTGGAAACCTCTGCCGACCGACTTCACTGTAGTGCGTGCTGTTTACTTCATTTGCCAATAAAAGCCGCCCATTAGATGGGAGCAGCCCACCAGTTGTTTATAAGAGCGGAGAACACTGACGTGCCCCTGTAAACGGCCTTCTCAACTTGCCAGCACTCGCCTAATCTGGTGCCAGAAGTTTCAGTGAAGCGATTGACGAAGAGCGGATCCCACCGCGCCCGTTCCGCAAGTTTTACCCGCCCGGCTCTTCCGTCGGCACCCCACTAATTTCGCTTCATTTAAAGGCCGGGATCACAAACCATACCTTAGTCGTGTGTATACCTCCGTATACTGTATAGATTGCCAATGATTGCCTAGCCTATGCGTAGGCTAGGCAATCATTGGCAATCTGTATAACCGGGTATACGGCGGTATACACACTATAATAATAAATAATACCCTTATTATATAGGCGCTTTTTCTCAATTTTGGGCGAATCGACTCAAAGCGCCGCGAACTGAAACCCAACACGCACACTCACGTAACAGACACGGATTTACGCCATTTCAAGTAAGACAAACACAGTACAAGACAGACGAAGGGCCAGTTCAGCTACTGAAGTTACAGAGATTTTTGATCGCTTGTATTTGAAATTTGTAAAGTGGCCTGAAACCGGTACCAAAGTGTGGGGGGAGGGGGGGGTGGGGGTGGAGGCAAGAACCGGAGTACCCGGAGAAAGAACCCCGACGGTCCGCCCGAATTAACGGTGACACTTACCAGAGGAGAAAAGTCCGACGCCGGAACCCGTTTTCGAACCTCGCACCTTTGGCATTGGTGGCAGGCGCCTTAACCACTGCGCCCCGGCGGCGGCCGCCCCGGATACTAAGGCCGGACATCACTCCGCAACGTTGGATAAACAGCAGTTACATCCCTTGATCCCTTCCCTGAAACCGCAAAGGGTTATTTTAGACAATTTCTTGAAAATTCCATTTTTGTCCCCAAAACACTCGAATTCACTAATAAACAAAAAAAGTTACTACCCCATGACTCTACACGTCTGGCAGCGATAGAGCCGGTACTACAGCGGATTTATGGGGAATGTAGTGAGTGCACGGTTGCATACAACGGTCATGCACCATATGCATATGCTCCGGGAAGGGCTCTGCGGATTGCCTAAAACTGATTTGCCAATACTGACGACGGGTTCTGAAGTAGTGTTGTCTTACCTCAAATAAGCTAGACCTCAGTTCTGTCCTTGTTTCGTTTCCGGCCACAACCGTGCCGGCCTTCATCACTGTGTGACTGACTGAGTAGACACACGCATCACAGATGATAGGACGGCGGCCGGTTTAGCTACTTAGTGCCCACCGCCGATAAACGCGTCCGTGCCGTGGAAATATCTCGTACATCATCTACCTGTGAGTGCAGATGACGCCCCGAGAAGAAGAGCAGAAACGTCTTTCACATGACGACTGACATTCAAACATGACATTCAAACTGCGTGTATGAGTTAAACAGCTACCTGCTCCCGGGGCAACTAATAACAGGTTAACCCTTTTAGCCCCGACCGGATCCTTACAGTAGCCTGAGATGGCGCCAAGCTAATCTGGCACTACCCTGGAATTATCATGGTCAAGCCATCTCTTGCAACTGGTATACTTTTACGGAGTGGTTAGGCCGCAACACCTCCAAACTGTGAGAAATGGGACCTTGGGGCTAATAGGGTTAATAATGGGGTGTCTGGAGAGAGGTAGTACCTTTGTAAACCTGGCAGCAGCACCCACCCGGGTGGACGGGAGCACTGGCCGGTCCTCACCCAGCACTCAACTCTCACTTCTGGCTCCAAGAAAGCTGTTAGGGATAACAGTGGCCACACCCTGGTAAACCGCTTCTGCTGGCGGGCTACGTGAGGGGCCAATGTGTTGTTACTCATTGGTGGGCAGACCGAGCTCATCAGTCCTGAACGACAGTCGGTCTAGGGGAGGGGACCCCCCCATGTTCCTGGCCGAAGACAGGTGCAGGACCTCTCGGGTGCCTAACGGCTGCATCATGCATATTGCGCTTCATCGAAGCGATCGAGGAAGAAGAAGAAGAATAGGGTTAATTATCCGCAATTATCTTCTTCAGAATGATACATTTAGTAGTCTTACCGTCAATGCTGGACAGTCAACGCTGGACAAAGGGGTTAACTTAAAGCGACCTATTTCAGTCAGTAAAGGGTTAATAGGTCGGTCCGCAGTGGCGCAGCGGTAAAAGCGCCTGCCACCAATGCTAGAGGTGCGAGGTTCGATACCCGGTTCCGGCGTCGGACTTCAGTTTCTCCTCTGTGTCACCGTTAATTCGGGCCTGGGTTTTTTTTCTCCGGGTACTCCGGCTCTTTCAGGCTCCCCCACGATTTTGGCCGCCGTCAATTTCAGCCCGCATAATCAAATTTCAAATATACTAATGGTCAAAACTTAAGGGCCACCCCACTTTTTGTGTCATTGTTTTTATCGTCGCAAGTACGCTAATAAAATACAATGTTCTTTCGATCCAAATGGGTTAAAAGTTGACCTTAGACAGTCCACTGTACAGGGAACAATAGACAACAATTCATCAATTTACACGAACGTGTCAAATGCACGTGAAACATCGTCAGTTTTTGTGAAAAGCTGTGCGTTATTGGCAAGCGTACCAAAGGCAGGCAGGTGGAAAAACTTGGTAAAGTTGTGATGCACGTGCTAAAGGGGTCAGTCGTGAACACTGAGCGCCTCTGTTTCGCTACAGATACTGGTACAGTAGGGGCATGGTCAATTTCCTAACCATGCCACCACGACGAAGCCTAACGCCAGTAGATCAAGGTCGGGCACTAGCGTGGCTGCGGGATGAAATTTCCGGACGAGAAGTTGGGAGACGTCTTGGGCTGTCCCGTTCAGTGATCCTGAGGCTGCTGGCACGATTCCAAGAAACTGGAAGGGCAGAACGACGACCCTGCTCAGGACGCCCCGCGCTGCACCAGCAGAAGGGAGGACAGATACTTATGTGTGGCGGCTCTGCGCGACCGAACTGTCACGTCAACCACTCTGCGACGTCAACTGATGCAAGCTGCAAACGATAACATCAGCAGAAGTACAGTCTGCCGACATCTGCGCGAAATTGGCCTGGCTTCATTCAGAGCAGCAGTGAGAATACCTCTCACTCCAGCTCATCGCAGAGCCCGGGTTGCCTGGTGTCGTCAACATGTGAGGTCAAACAGACTCCAGTGGACTCAGGTCCTGTTTACTGATGAGTCACGGTTCACTGTGTCCTTCAACGACGGCAGGGTGAGGGTCTGCATACGCCAGGGCGAGCGATTCACGGATGGATGCGTCCAAGAGGTGGATCGCTACGGAGGAGGCTCAGTCATGGTCTGGGCAGGCTTCAGCAAGAAAAGCAGGACCCCCCTCCACGTCATCCGAGGCACCCTGACTGGACTGCGCTATCGGGACGAGATTGTGCAGCCCCTCATCCAGCCAGCTCTCCAAGCCATAGGTGACAATGCTGTTCTGCAGGACGACAACGCTCGACCTCATCGCGCCCGTGTGGTGGATGAGTACCCGTTGAGCAACGGGGCATCATGAGGATGGAGTGGCCAGCTCGTTCACTTGATCTGGCCCCCATCGAGCACCTCTGGGACGTGCTGGGGCAAGGTGTAGTCAGCAACCACCCCCCACCTCAAGGCGTCCCCCAGCTGACTCAGTTCCTGCATCAAGAGTGGGAAGCGATCCCCCAACATGTTCTCCGAACCCTGGTGAACTCCATGCGTCAACGCTGCATTGAATGCTTGGCTGAAAACGGTGGGTACACTCGCTACTGACTCGACCAGTTTTGTGTGACTTTTCAAATGAGGGATGGGTGAACATTCTAACGTACTGCTGTTGTTACAATTGCTTGATTTACTCAAAACTTAATGAAATTGTTACTGAATAATTTAGCAAAGTCAGTACTGACTCCAAATATTGTTACATTATTTGTGTGGTATTGTCGGTGCGTCTGCGATAAAAAGTGGCCCTGTGCGTGCTTGTTGGGTTCAGTTCGCGGCGGCGATTTGAGCCGAATTTTCAATTGGGATAAAGCGCCTATTTAATGCGCTGATTTATTTATTTAACATCTCCTTTATAAATGTTCTCAGTATGTTGTTACAACAATGCCGGTCAATGTTTGAAAGAAAATTGAAAGACTTTTCCTTCTTCTCCATTGTAAGCAACAGAGTAACACCGACTGGCACCAACGTCAGTGGAAAAACAACAACATGTTACGGTGCACCTACCCTCTCGCATGGATCGTGACAAGAAGGGTAGAATGGTCTTAGCTGAGGCCGCAAGACAACATTGAAAATCAGTTGTTCACACAATCACACCGAGACTGGTTAGAACCATTTATTATTATTATTATTATTATTATTATTATATCACAGAAAATATAAAATTACGTAAAAACTAAAACTTACGTCATGACAAATGACGTTTGACAAATCAATGACGCGTATGTTCTGCGCCCATTATAGAACTCACTGATAGGACTATATGACGCATTGGCAGATCTGCGAGACTTTTTCAATATTAGACAATTCAACATCAGAATCAGGTCAAAGACAAACGGTAGAGACCATTGAAAGCGAGGACAGCTCTCATATAGAAGGGACTTTGTGGGTTATGGCTCATCCCATCTTGTTTTTTTTTTTTTTTTTTTTTTTTTTTTTTTTTTTTTAACAACTGTCATTTTTTTTTCAGTTTCATTGTGTCCCCACCGACATCACTTGAGCAGTGTCTTCACTCTTTCACTCCCATAGTCAAATGCCTCCCTGTGAATAAACACAGAATACAAGAACTGAGCTGAAGATGAACCGACGGTGACAGCTCAGAGGTTTCGTCTGCCATATATTAGCTTGGCGCTCGGCCAGGCGCCAAGCTAATCAGACGCTACCCTTGAGGAAAAAAATAGTCGATGATCGCTTCCAGTTGGCGCTGGAAGTGAAAGATTTATCGGGGTAAATACCAGAGACTAGAAGTAGAAACAGGTATTTACCCATGGCGAGACTCGGCATTCACTACTGCGGCAAACTGTAGGTCTTAGGTAAACACACCTAAAGTCGAAGTTTTCACAGCAAAAAAAAAAAAAAAAAAAAAAAATCAATCTTCCAGTGAATCAAGACCAGCAAGGGACTGTCCAGCGTGTAAAAGAAACGCAAAGAAATTCCCAGTAAGAGAAAAAGAAACTCGCTTGGAAAGGACACTGACATGCAAAACAATTTTATTAAATTTTCAAAATAGCGTTAACCCATTTAAACCCACGGCCACATTTCCCAAATTTCGGAGGTGCCGCGTTACCGACATACTACGTAACTGACTTGCAGGACACGGACTGACCATGATCATTCAAGGGTAGTGCCAGATTAGCTTGGCGCCTTCAGGCGCCAAGCTATTCTGGCACTACCCTTGAATGATCATGGTCAATAAATAACAAATAACTCAGCGCATTAATTTAGGCGCTTTATCCCAACTGACTGAAATCGGCTCAAAGCGCCGCCGCGAACTACCCCACAAGCACACTCACCGTGAATCAAGCGCATTCACTCACACACTGTATGACATAAACACAGACCATTCACGGGGTTCTAAGGGCAAGCTCAAGCGAGCTACTGACGTTTTGGAAAATTCAAATCGTTTGTATTTGAAATTTGATTAAGTGAGCTTAAATTGATACCAAAGTCGTGGGGGAGGAAGAGCCGGAGTACCCGGAGAAAGTGAACCCCCGTCAGTCCGCCCGAATCAACGGTGACACTTACTAGAGGAGAAAAGTCCGACGCCGGAACCGGGTATCGAACCTCGCACCTCACTAGCACTGGTGCCGGGCAGACGCTTTACCGCTGCGCCACGGACCGCCCCATGCATCTGTCGTAGGGCGTTGGGCGAAATGGGTTAAAGATGCATAGACAGAAACTAAGCATACGGTAGACAGAAATAGACTTCATGTGCTGATCAATCTTAAGTTTTCAGGGAGGCGAGAATTAATTTCCTAAATCAGTGAACCCTTTCGGCGGCGGGTCGATAGCGGTTTTTGTCGCGCTGATTCCTGCAGGAATCATCACGACAAAAACCGCTACCGACACGCAGAGAGTTAATTCTTGCGTCATTGAAAAAGACAACAACCTGTGGGCCCGTTTCTGTCTCAGTGTACGACCTGTTCGAACATGCAATAAATTGTGTTGACTAGTCCCCTCTAAGCGTGTATCTTGCTGTGTTGGGATTTTTTTTTTTTTTTTTTTTTTTTTAGCATTTTACAAGCTGGACAATCCACATCTTCGGTGTTGATCTTGATTCAGTGGATTTTTTTTTAATACTGAATAAAAATTTTCAAGTCTTTGAATCAACTCAGTCCTGACTGAGCCGAACTCGAAAACCTAAACTGAATTCACATGCCTGTGCTTCATAATAGTTGCTATTGAAAATGAGATTAGTCTATTCACTCCAGTGTATGTGAATTTTAGATTCATTTCTGTATTGCTTTGCAGTCCGCTTTCATAGCTCTCACAACTCGACTCGTCAGTATCACAGCAGGCCGCATATCCTCTGACGGTATCACTGAAAGGCGAGCGACCTTTTCATAGACGGCAGGGTCCCGAAATCTGGAAGGTGTTCTCTAGAGAAGTCGTGATAGTTCAGTATACGTGTGGCTCGCCCATGATAGTTCAAGGGTGGTGCCAGAATAGCTTGGCGCCTGTAGGCGCCAAGCTATTCTGGCACACCCTTGAACTGTCAAGGGGCGATCCATATCCTGTTGTAGTCATGGTGGATGGTTTAAGTAGCAGCGAACATTAATCTCTTCACTCCGCCAGGGACTGATAGGCAGCTCGTGTTACCATCGCAGATTCATTACCGGAAGATGTCCACCTGTTACTCCTGAATGCGGTTGTGAATGTAATAATAATAATAATAATAATTCTCTCATCAGTTATCCCTACAGTCAGGCTCAAAAAGCTGTTACACAGAACACAGTTTCTAAACACACACACACACACACACACACACACACACACACACACGAGTTTTTAAACACACACACACACACACACACACACACACACACACACACACACACACACACACACACACACACACGAGTCTCTAAACACACACCACACACACCCCGGCACGAGCTTCTAAACACACACACACACACGACACACACACACACACACGGCACACACACACACACACACACATTTCTAACTGCTTTGGAACTTCTCTTAAGTTAAGGGAACGTCAGTACTAGAGAAAAAGTATGTCTTAAGCTGCGGCCGCTTGAAAACGGAAGAGAGCTACCATTCAACTGTCATGTCAGTCTTTTAATCTGTTGATTAGCGCCTTCGCGCCCAACTCCTTGAACACGAAACAACTGCAAGAGACATGGATCCTCATGAGCCCCCTGCAGTTGCGGGGACTCATGAGGATCTATGCCTCTTGCTGTCACCACTGACTTCGTATCAAAGGCGACACTGAGCGAGGTTCCTAGTCAGTAGAAAACTGGGACTGTTCGGCGTTGAATAACAAAGATCCAGGAACACGACTTAGTTGCGAACAATGGCAGTGAAAGTGTTACTCAAGGTTAAATACATTGAAAACCAATCCCTGTACGTGAACAGCTAAGGTGCACTTTGGCGCACCTGCCGAAGAGTACAATGCAGGTATACAGAATTCCGCTCGGCAGATGTGCATAGGTGGGCATGTAAGCGTGTCAGCACAGCCGCTAACTTTCTGCACAACAACCGCGCCGCTCCAGTAGGTCCCCTCGCTGCCCGTCACTTCCTCTGTCTGACGAGCCTTGCTCAGTGTGAATATATAAATGCAACTTGATCCTGGCCAGCAAGGGGCATAGATTCTCATGAGCCCCTGCATTAGCAGGGTCTCATGAAAATATATGCCTCCTGCAGACGGAAGAGGTTGAGGTGGGTGATTTTCTATGGGTACTGACTAAACGCCACATCAGCCAAGACTAGGTGAGGGGAGCGACTGGACGTGCGGGCGCATTTCTTGCATGCAGTTACGTAAGTATAATTAGGACCCCAGACCTGTGCCAGCAAGAGGCATAGATTCTCATGAGCCCCTGCAGTCGCAGGGGCTCATGAGAATCTACGCCTCTTGCAGAGTGATGAATGAAGTAGTTGTGGGTGACTATCTCCAGACTGTGAGTACTGACACCACATCAGCCAAGTAGTTCATCTAGCTGAGAGGATGGATGCACGGCATGAAATTTCTTACTTAAGCCGCGTGGACTCTTGAGAATCTACGCCCATTGCAGATGGGACTGGGTGGCTGAGGTACTTTGCATGGGTACTAACACCACATCAGCCGAGACTTTAGGTGAGGGGACGGATGTATGCACGTCACATTTCTGATAGGTGCACTGAATGATCTGCAAGTGCTTGCGAGCTGATCACAAAAATTAATTGCGGTGGTGGCAACCTCGCCTTCTCATTCGCCAGTGATCGCTCATTTTCCGTTGTTAACCAGTTTCAACCCCATGGCCACAGTTCCCAAATTTCGGAGTTATCACCTGGATGACTATGTACCCAAGTGCAGGCGGTGGATTGACCATGATAATTCAAGGGTAGTGCCAGATCAGCTTGGCGCCTTCAGGCGCCAAGCTGATCTGGCACTATCCTTGAATTTTCATGGTCAATCCATCTCCTGGTGTAGGGCGTTGGGGCTAAATGGGTTAATTAACACGGCACTGCCGGAACCCTAACACATACCCCAAGTGTGGGGTTTGACATGTGACGATTGCATTTCAGTTCATGACTGAGACCGATCGTGACTGACCAAGATAGTTCAGTGAATTGAAAGGGCGTTTGGTTACCGAAATGCAAAATCGTCGATCTGTTACATAAATTGTTGTAGTGTGCCACTGTCACGGTCGATACACATAATTATTCATTATTGTTGTAGTGTGTCAGGGATGAACCATGCATTTCTCGTTTTCGTCCGCAGTGCGGGCAGAGCTTGAAACTTGCACATCCGCACTGTTGCCACAGGTTGATGGATTGTGTGCGATGACCCGTAACCGTCTCGTTAACACACTGTGCCCTAAGATTGAAATTCCCGCATTTTTTATTAGTTGTCAGCTGAAGACTGCATCGCACAATCCAGGAGACAGATAGACCGTGGTAGTTCAAGGGTGGTGCCAGAATAGCTTGGCGCCCGTGGGCGCCAAGCTATTCTGGCTCCACCCTTGAACTAACACTGATGGTGGATCAATTATCTTCAAGATATCGGATAAGATGTGTTGGGACCAAATGTGTTAAACTGACTGTGTTGTTTGTATTAAGCAAACTGAATTGTGCCGCTGGTGAACATTTTTGCAAAACGACTTTTTAAAAAATAGTTAGAGCTATTTTGGAAAAAAAAAACAAACACAAGAAAACGTCAACATTTATCACCAGTTTTGAATGACGAGTAAGCATTACGCCATTGATAGCGGTCACCTATTTTGGTTTTAATTAAATTCAGAGTAAAGCTTTGGTCCTGTGATCTCTGTGATCGTAAGCATAGCGACTTCGCATTTGATTCCGCTGTGGATCTCTGTTATACACGCGTTCGCAGGGGCGGATCAGTTACCTCGAGGGCGGGGGGGGGGGGGTGGTCCAGTTTGGGACCTTCAACCTGATACTAAAGTCCAGACCCCCCCCCCCCCATCCCCTCCTCCCCGATCCGCCCCCGCGTTCGTAAGGACAGTACTTGACTGACACGTGACTAACCAACAATCAGTGTAGAAAAATAAAAGGCTTTGTGTGCTCGTTTGTGCTGTTGGACATCACGCCGTAACGACGTAATGTCCGAAATCACAGACCAGCACACAGAGCCTTTTATTTTTTGCGCGGCGATTTTGCTTTGTGAAAGTGGGAGCGTCCCAGCTACTGCAGAACTTGTCAGTAGCAGAAGCGTCAAGACTGTCCCGAGTTGTGGAGGGTTTTCGGTGTTCAGCTAGCGATCGCTTGCAGTAGTCAAGACTCAAGAGTCATTCTCAGTTCTTCTGTCAATCCCTTTCATCTGTAAGAGGGATAGACACTCATACCCCCCCCCCAACCCCCCTCCAAAAAAAAAAAAAAAAAAACCCACCACCAAACCCACCCCAACCCCGCTCCGCGTCCACTGACGTGCATGTCTCGGTCAAGCCCGTCCGACCAAGAGGAGACCGTCTATAATGTGCACCCCCACCCCGCCCCCTCACCCCCCACCCTAACCAGATTAAAGGTGCATGTAATGCCAAAATTAATCTATTTAACCCCACGGCTGCATTTCCCAAAATTTGGAGGTGTCACCCGACAACTATGGAGAAGGATCGACCATGATAATTCAAGGGTAGTGCCAGATTAGCTTGGCGCCAAGCTAATCTGACACTACCTTGAATTATCATGGTCGATCCATCTCCGGCCTTAGTGTGTCGGCACTTAATGGGTTAAGTATGAGCCATTCCGTCCACCTGCAAGAGGGATAGAATCTCTTGAGCCCTATGCCGTACCCGCAGGGGGTGATGAGACTCTATGCTGCAGGGGCTCATGAGAATCTATGCTGCAGGGGCCCATGAGACTCTATGCTGCGGGGGCTCATGAGACTATGCTGCAGAGGCTCATGAGACTCAATGCTGCAGGGGATCATGAGAATCTATGCTGCAGAGAACCCATGCCTCTTGTAGACAGAATTTGCATTTCTCTATATCGGTTGCCTCTGCTCCTCATACGAAGATGGTCGCTGGCTTTTTAAGCCTGTGACTTCTCTACGTCTGCCACAGAGCCTGTGTAAGAGATAGCTGAAGCGAAGGCTACGCACAGAAGATGGCGGAGGCACCACCTTTACCGAAGCTTACCGAGGGTTACCTGGGCAAACAGGCCAAGTTCGATGAATATGGATTGATAAATGTGACACACGCCGACCCGGTCATTTACATGGCCGATGATCAACCGCAGGTAAGGCGTTAGTAATAGAATTGATGTAGTTAGTTTCAGAAGTGGATGAGCTTCTGTGCGGGACGGTTTGTATTGTAGTTATACTGACATAATTATGTGAGTGATCCACCCCTCTTATAGGCTTGTGGGTTCACTGAATGTGTGCGTGTGTCAGTACAGAACAACGTGTACGTGTGTCAGCGTTGTTTGTTTGTGTGTGTGTGTGTGTGTGTGTGTGTGTCTGTGTGTGTGTGTGTGTGTGTGTGTGTGTGTGTGTGTGTGTGTGCCGTGTGTGTGTAATCAGTGGGCGGAACTTGCTGTGCATGGCTCGTATGCTGGTACTGACGGTGTTCCATTTCAGTTTTTGCTGTAATCAGGTGTGTGTCCGCGTCTCCCTTAACCCATTCAGGTGTGTGTCAGTGTGCGCGCTGTGCGCGCCATTGTATGTGCGTGTATCTGTGCCATTGTATGTGTGTGCGTTTGCGTGCTGTGCCGGTCAGTGTATGTGTGTGTGTGTGCGTTTGTGTGTCGTTTGCGTGCGTGTGTGCGTGCGCTTGCGTGTGTGTGTGTCTGAGTGTTTGTGCGCGCGACATTGTACATGCGTTTGTTTGTGTCATTGTATGTGTGCGTGAGTTTGTGTGTCCGCGTGTCGGTGTATGTGTTCAGTGCCAGTGTGTGTGTGTGTGCCGCGTGCGTGCGTGTGCGTGCCGTGTGTGTGTGTGTGTGTGTGTGTGTGTGTGTGTGTGTGTGTGTGTGTGTGTGTGTGAGTGCCTGTGTTACAGTGAAAGTATGTAAACGTCCGTGTGTGTGAGCGTTGCACTGATTTGTCTTCTGGCCACTGGCAAAGACGTGCTGCCGGCTGTCCCCCATCTCGCCCTCCTTGAAATGACGCCTGTCTTTCACCATGGGCCGAGATCTCGCCCGCTCTGCTTGTGCTGTGACGGACATGTATTTTGCCTACAATAGGACACAAGTTTGTTTTTGCATATTATGGCTTCTACCGAAACAGGCGGTGACAGCGCAAGCGGCCGGCGGCTCCACATACGCCCTAATTATGTTTTAGTCAGTAGTGATCTTATATAGTTGAATCTTCGGTTAAAACCCGGCCACCTACCCAAGAACTAAGCCGCCAGATGGAGTTGGTCGACCGTCATAACAGTTCAATGGTAGTGCTTGATCAGCTTGGCGCCTTCACTGAGTACTGGAACATCAGTAACGCGCCGGCCAGTCTACACGGGCCGTAAACTAAAACCACTCATGGTGGACGGATCCACATGCTTGCCAGCTGCCAAGTTCATTAACCCATTCAGCCGGCCGTGACGCACTCATACAGCAGGAGATGGGTCGACCATGATAATTCAAGGGTAGTGCCAGATTAGCTTGGCGCCTGAAGGCGCCAAGCTAATCTGGCACTACCCTTGAATTATCATGGTCGATCCATCTCCTGCAACGGGTGCCGCATAGTCGTTAGATGACGCCTCCAAAATTTGGGTCAACACGTGCATCGGGCTGAATGCGGTCAGTACTAACTGTGGCCCGCCGTTCAGTGCTAGTTGACGCCGCTGAGTGTATTTCTGCATTCATTCTTAGTAAAACACCAAAATGTCCCGAGCTTTCCCGGAAACACGATTCAACATGGCGTCTGCAAGAGGTATAGATCCTCATGAGCCCCCGCAACTGCGGGGGCTCATGAGGATCTATACCTCTTGCAGTTTGGGTGGTGTTCACATTTTCTCGGGATGACTAAACCGGGTTAAATTAGTATCTGTCGATCCACCAACCCCCCCCCCCCGCCCCACCACCCACCCACCCATCCCCCACCACCCACCCCCCAACCCCCACCCCCAACCCCACCCCCGCAGTTGACGTTGAAATTAGAAGTGTTGGCGGGGAAGATCTTGAAGTTGTCATAAACATGAGACACTGATCTGCGGCGTCCTCGAGGAGAAACCGGTTTTACTGGCCAGGGTCACTCGGACTTGTAAATTAGCTGATTCGAGATGACACATACGGCGATGATACATTTGTGCGTGGGTTTATTTTCGCGAGTAATGAGTCCGCCACACTTTCGTTAACACATTGTCCGCCGGCGTCTCCCTTAACCCATTCAGCCCTGACGCACTGCAGCAGGAGATAGATCGACCATGATAATTCAAATGAGCGTGGGTGTGTACGGTACGCATTGGGTTGTGATATTAGTTGTTTAGTTTTAAAGTTTTTACAGTGTGTGTTGGGCATGGGATTTGTGTGATAGAGTATTAATTGTTTTTATTTTTTTTATTTTATTGTTGACTGTGATGTTTGTAATTGTAACGACACCAACACACATTCCTATGCTTTATATTCTTGGGCAAATGGCAATAAACAGTATCTATCTATCTATCTATGCCAACTGCATATCTGACGAAACACCCATACCTGACAAAACACCCATACCTGACGAAACACCCATACCGGGCAACCCTCTTGACTGCCGTGACATGGCCTTAGTTTGCCTGCTCGGCGTTAAACCCAAATAACTAACTAACAACCCTCTTGGAAAAGGACAGAAGGAGATGTGCTCTCACTTTAAAAAAAAAAAAAAGCGACCTACTCCAGGCAATAAAGGGTTACCCCCATTAAGCCCTGACGCACTACAGCAGGAGATGGATCGACCATGATAATTCAAGGGCGGTGCCAGATTAGCTTGGCGCCCTTGAATTATCACTGGTCGACCCATCTCCTGCAACAGGTGCATAGTCGTTAGATGACGCCTCCCAAATTTGGGAAATACGTGCGTCGGGCTGAATGAGCTGGCAACAGTGCCGGTAAATATTGTCGTCAAACACATTCACCTTCTAAAACCCGTTCCGTGCGGGCCCGCTCTGACGGCAGGCCGTGTTTGTGTAATCTTCCTTCATTCAGGACGAAACGACACCACATTTCCCAGGAACATAGATTCAAAGTGGTGTCAGCAAGAGGCATAGGTCCTTCCTCATGAGCCCACGCGACTGCGGGGGCGGCTCATGAGGATCTATACCTCTTGCAGTCTGGGTGCCGGTATTCACATTATCTCGGCACTAAACCGCCGGGTTAAGACTGACGTCAGCCAGCAGGACTGACTTGAGATGAGTGGGTGTTCCATGAACGTTGGTCAATTATTACATCGATCTGCTCCAGGGCGGACTTTTAAATTGCTAATACTAATGTTGTCGTGCCTCGTATAAAGACTTTCTGCCCTCCTTTCTACAATTCACGCGAGAGAGGAAGGCACCCGTAACAGAGATTTTCAGCTGCCTCTGGTACCGTCCAGTGAACTCCTCAGTGTAGCCTGCCATGGAGAAGAAGAGCGGGCTGTAACTATCTCTCAGTTTACGGCATTAAAACATTTGTGCAACATTATTGTAGATGATATTTTAACAACATTTATAATGCGGAGATTTTCAGCCCGACGGCCGTACGTATTTCCCCAATTTTGGAGGCGGCATCTAATCAACTTAATGACTATGCACCAGTTGCAGGAGATGGGTCGACCATGATAATTCAAGGGCAGTGCCAGATTAGCTGGGCGCCGACATGAATTATCATGGTCGACCCATCTCCTGCTGTAGTGCGTCAGGGCTGAATGGGTTAACACTTTATTGCGGCCTGGAGTAGATCACTTTTTTTAAAAAGTGAGAGCACATCTCCTTCTGTCCTTTTCCAAGAGGGTTGTATGGGTGTTTTGTCAGGTATGCAGTTGGCATACAGATTACGCCAGACTTTCCCACATTTAACACCTTCCATCTTCAAAAGACATAGAGTCACATGAGCCTTTCAGCTGCAGGAGCTCATACGAATTCACGCCGCTTGCTTGGCAGACGGCCTCCGGCCAGGGTGCCTCGTTCGGAAGTAGTTATTTCGCGTTACCCGCACAAATGTGTATGCCAGACACACGCAATTTTCGTCAGTCACCGCCCGAAAGGAGCCGTTTGCAACTCAAGGAGTAGCTTCTGCACACAAACCCAAGTTTGGGATATAAATATCTGATGTCAAGAAAAAGTCTAAATATTCGTTACTGAGTAATCCGTATATACCTTGTAGCGATCTGCCCTATGGCAGGCTTTGATTAATGACATTCGCCAATACAATGTACACAATGACATTCGCCAAAACAATGTACACAATGATATTCGCCAAAACAATGTACCAAGGGGAATTATGTGTACTGTTCTACCAGCGCTAGTCACCTATCTGGTTTGTGAGAGTGCCAGTACAATGGGATATCAATGTGTCTTGCATCAACCTATCTGGTTTGTGAGAGTGCCAGTACAGTGGGATATCAATGTGTCTTGCATCAACTAAGACTTTTCGGCTACCCTTCTTTCATAACCCACTGATGTGAGTAGGCACCCGTGTCAGAGGTTTTCCTGGCATGCCTTTTGAGAGTAACATGAAAGGAACTCTCCCATGTACAAAAGAAAAAAGAGAGCAGGAAAGTCTTGCATTTTTTGACATTCAGACTTCCTCAAGTTACGCATAAATCTAAATCATTTCAGCACCATTTGTGTTTGTTATGCCTTGTCGACACACCTAATGAACTTTAACAGCGGTTTGGACACGCAGCAAACTCACACGCGTAATCGCACTTGCTGATTTTTGGCAGTCATTAGCGGCTCAATCTATTTACTTACTTACTTACGCCTGTCACCCCTACCCGGGTATAGGCCGTCGACGAGAGACCTCCAGCAACTCCTGTCATGTGCTTCTCCTTCGATTCTACTCCAGGTGGTTCCCTGTCTCTTGATGTCTGCTTGGAGGTCTCGACGCCAGGAGTTTCTCGGCCCACCTCTTTTCCTCTTTCCCTGGGGGTTCCATGACAATGCCTGCCTAGTGATACTGGAAGCTGGCTTTCTCAGACTGTGACCGATCCATCCCCATCTTCTTCGCCCAATTTCATTCTCTGCTGTTATCTGCTCTGTTCTCTCCCAGAGTCTGACGTTGCTGATCTTCTCTGGCCAGTGGATTTTCAAAATTCTTCTAAGGCAACTGTTCATGAAGGTCTGTACTCTGTTGACTGTGGTTTTTGTCAATCTCCATGTCTCTGCTCCATATAGGAGAACTGCTTTTACATTGGAGTTGAAAATCCGGACTTTGGTGTGTTGTGACAGCTCTCTGGAACTCCACACTTTTTTCAACTGGAGAAAGGCTGCTCTGGCTTTACCGATTCGTGCTCTGACATCTGCATCAGTGCCGCCTTTTTTGTCTATGATGCTCCCGAGATAGGTGAAGGACTCCACCTCCTCCAACGGGGTGCCAGCAAGCAAGACTGGTTCTTCCCTGGTTGCGTTCAGCCTCATTGTCTTTGTTTTCTGTTTGTGAATGGTGAGGCCCACTTGGGACGAGATGTCAGCAAGCCTCGTGGTCTTGTCCTGCATTTGTTGATGAGTGTGGGACAGTAATGCCAAGTCGTCTGCAAAATCGAGGTCGTCAAGCTGTGTCCACAGTGTCCACTGTATTCCACTTCGTCTGTGCTCTGTGGTCATCTTCACGACCCAGTCTATGGCCAGTAGGAAGAGGAACGGAGACAGCAGACACCCCTGCCTGACACCAGTTCTGACTTGGAGCTCTCTGGTGAACTGCCCTTCGTGGATCACGCGACATGTCATGCCATCATAGCTGCTCTTGATCAGGCGGACGAGCTTTGTGGGTACACCGTAGTGTCGTAGGAGTTTCCACAGAGTCTCTCGGTCCACGCTGTCAAATGCTTTCTCATAATCCACAAAGTTGACGTACAGCGGGGAGCTCCACTCCAGAGACTGTTCCACGATGATGCGGAGAGTGGCGATCTGGTCTGTACATGATCGGTTCTTCCTGAATCCTGCTTGCTGGTCTCTCAGCTGGGGGTCAACGGAGCTCTTCATTCTCTCTAGGATGATCCTGTTGAAGACCTTTCCTGGTACTGACAGCACGGTGATTCCTCTGTAGTTGGAACACTTGCTGAGGTCGCCTTTCTTGGGAAGCTTGATTAGGTACCCCTCCTTCCAGTCAGCTGGCATCACCTCCTCTTCCCAGATCTTTCCAAACAGTGGGTACAGCATCATGAAGAAGCTCAATCTATTATTTAGTTGTTTATCGTTCTGATAGCGTTGTATTTATAGAACGGAGTGGAGTCATTGTCAGATTACTTGATATAAAGACGACGTGTCAGTGCTGAACTGGATTCACATGTGTCTAAATGAACCATAACTAGACCTGTGTGGAGCGTTTCATAACCATCTGTTACTGACAGAAGTGTATCTTTGAACAGTGAGCGGCGGTAGTGGGCCTTTAAGACATACTAAGAACATTCATAAACAAGCTATGACCCTTCGCTCCTTTTACGATCTCTTTAACCCACTCTTTCACCTACGCCCCACAGCAGGCGTTGTACTGATCATGATAATTCAAGGGTAGTGCCAGATAAGCTTGGCGCCTGAAGGCGCCAAGCTAATCTGGCACTACCCTTGAATTATCATGATTAATACATCTCCTCCAGCTCAGTGGCACGTGGTCGTTGGGTGACGTCTTCAAAATTTGGGAAATGAGTTCTTGGGTTGAAAGGGTTAAATACATTTTGTGTTTTCTAAAAATAAAGAGTTTCCCCGACAAACATTTGACTTTGTTGATTATTCTATCAGAACCTTAGCGGAAATCTGTTTTATTTCCTTTTGAATATCTGGTGTGGTCCCGCAAGGCGACAATGTGATACACTTGTGTCGTAATATAATATCTGAATGTGCGCTAAGCATCAGTACAGGTTAGTTCCGGGTTTAACGTCCACGGCACCGAAGTGATAATGGACGGCCCTGACGGGCGGGTTTTGGGGAACAGGGAAATCCGCTATTGCCTATGGAGTACGACCTGAACACTGATCAACTCAGGCGCACTCCAACTGTGCCACTTTGATTTACCAGGACCTTTCAACGGACATGTTATTGAACAAGCCCGTCTTTTCCCCCTGGATTGCGAGTCCAGCTACCGGGGCCGGGTCGGGGATTCGAACCCACGACCCGGCGATTCCCTTCGCTCTCCTGCTCCGAAAGCTTAACCGCCTGAGCTATTTCGGACTCTTCGCGTCAGTACAGAAATAACTCAGATCATTTATATATGAGTGTCTGACTGGCATGCTGCCCGTAGACTCGGTGAGGAAGTTTCAAGCTAGTCCGACACAAAATCTGAGCTGCCATGGTTTGTCAGTCATCGCCCGTGTTTGGCACAAGAAGTGAAGGATTTGAATTGAGAACGGCTCCATTAGAAATATTTTATTACTTGCTGGTGTTAGACTGTGACTCGCAAGATGATTATTTGATTACCATCGGTGCTGAGAACCCTCGCCGAGCCATGAGCCATCCGGCCTGTTTCAGTCAACAGGTTGCCTGGAACTTGACTTCAAAGGCCGGGTTCTCGGCCGGCAACCCAGATTACACGTAATAATGTCAATCGTCGAATTTTCCATCTCCTCACCTCATAAATGTCGGTATATACATACAAACTCTTGAGTTTCAAAACAGGGGCAAATTGGGGGTGAGGGTAGGGGGTGGGGGGTGGGGGGGGGGGGAGAGGAGGGTGGGTGTGGGGGCGGCCCCTCTTCTTCCCCCCCCCCCCCTCCAACCCAGATATACTTCAGAATGCTGTATCAAAGACCTTTTTTGTTTGGAAAGCTGCACCCCATACCCACATCACACCCCTTTTTATTTTTTTGCGTCAGCGGCGTTAAAGGTCATCAAACGAACAGCAGTTCCGGGTGCCAAGCTAATCTGGCACTACCCTTAAACAAATCATGGTCGACCCATCTCCCATTACGGTGTTATTAACCCCCTTGCGCGGGCAGCCGCCGGCACTGTAAACGGCTGTCCTACCGACAGGTGCTTGCACAAGGGCTTTAACTCTTTGGGTGTCGGTAGCACTCTCCAGCGTGTCCAGAACAATGCTACCCGCCTCGTCCTCAGAAAGAAGAAATCTGACCACACCACTCCCCTGCTCAAATTCCTTCACTGGCTCCCCATCTCCCAACGCATCCAATACAAGAACCGGTCTCTCTGCTACAAATCCCTCAACAACTACGCTCCCGCCTATCTCTCCAACTTACTTCACCCCTACACTCCTTCCCGCTCTGCCTCCGACCCTCTCCACCTCCACATCCCCCGCAACAAACTCAGCACTTTCGGCCCCCGCTCCTTCTCTGTCTGCGGTCCATCCACCTGGAACACTCTCCCACTCTCTCTCCGTCAGAAACTCTCTCCCTCATCCTTCCAGTCCGCCCTCAAAACTCACCTCTTTCAACAGTTCTAGCACTCTAACGCCACTACACACCCCACCCCCAGCTGACTGTCGTAATGGATTGGTGGTATGTGAGTCATTGTTAAAAGCGTGCACATGCGTGCGTGAGTTGTGAGTGCGCGCTTAGAGTTATAATTAGTATAAGATAAGCGCCTTATAAATACCGTAATTATTATTATTATTATTATTTGCATTTACGAATGCGGCTCGTCTTGAACGAGTCAAAGATGGCCCATCTGTATTCCGCAGGTAGAGATCATCATCGGGACCTCCACCCCGACGCGCGTCACCACCAAGATGCTGTCGTACGAGAGGAAGCAGGAGTGCAACGACTTCGCGCTGCTGCGCTGCCTGGGGCCCAACTACTGCTTCCTCATCCGCCCGCCGCTCGCCGGCTTCTACAAGTTCCAGATCTACGCCCTGCCCCAAGGGGAGGCCGGGCCCAACATGATCGGCGTCTTCAACTACGTCATCTACTGTCCCAAAGCCCACGTGAGTCCCGTCTTGAGGGTGTTGGGGATTTTTTGCGGATACAATAGTAAATTTACCTCTGCCAACGAACGACTTGATCACCACAGCGGCGAACGAGAGCGGGATCACGGCGGCAAACCAGCTTGCGTCATAAGCCAAACGACTCTCCGAACATCTCGAAGAGGCATAGATCCTCATGAGCCCTCCGGGCTCATGAGGATCTATGCCTCTTCGAGATGTTTGGAGTGTTGTGTATATAACAAAAATATGCTTTTGGTGGAAGCTGGTTCTCTGCCCTGACTTCGCTGTCGTGCGTTGTTGGGAGTCAGTCGTTTGTTGAAAAGTAACCTCACTAATTGTTTGCAAAAGACGAAGGGGTGAGGGGTGGGGGTGGAGAGGGGAGTAGAGGGGAGAGTAGGGGTGGGGGGGGGGTGGCGGTGGAAAGGGGTGGGGTGGGTGGGTGGAAAGGGATGGCTGCCATGTCATACCCGGCGGTTCCCGTGCCCACTGCCTAGTTGCAGAGACTCTTCCGTCCTGCTGGACGCACATTTTGTGTCTGAACTCTTCGTTCGATCATTCAACGACAAAACTGAGAAACCGCAACCGTCCAATGACATGGATACACGTCGGTCTCATTTTGAGAGGCATAGATTCTTATGAGCCCCCGCAGTTGCGGGGGCTCATAAGGTCTCTTGCGGTTGGTTCGTGTCCAGTCACGTTTTTCTCTTCAGTGAAGGAGGGTACAAGCCGTGGACACTTGCATGACTGTTGTTGTTGACTGTCCACAGAACGTGAACGCGCTGCCTAAGCAGTACCCGATGTAATAAGGATCTCTGTCTCTTGCAGTTGGTTCGTGTCCAGTCACGTTTTTCTCTGCAGTGAAAGGTGGGGGGGGGGGGGCGGGGGGCGGGGTATAAGCCGTGGACACTTGCATGACTGTTGTTGACTGTCCCCAGAACGTGAACGCGCTGCCTAAGCAGTATCCGATGTGGAAGGACGGTTGCTATCTGACTGAGCCGCTGGACATCGCCAAAGGCTTCAGGAGCGACGTCAGGTTCAAGCTCAACATTCCCAATGCCAGAGACGTACAGGTTAGTACAAGGAGATGCTTTGGCAGTGACTTAGCCTTCTTCCCAGTAAGCAAATGTCCTCTGGCGGACGACGGCCGCTATGGGCCCGCGCACGACAGTTTGTTCAATAGCTATAGCATGTCTGTTGAAAGGTCCTGGTAAACCACGACGGCCGCCATGGGCCAGCGCACGACAGTTCAGTTGTTCAATAGCTATAGCATGTCTGTTGAAAGGTCCTGGTAAATCAAAGTGGCACAGTTGGAGTGCGCCTGAGTTGATCAGTGTTCAGGTCGTACTCCATAGGCAAGATAGATTTCCCTGTCCCCCATAACCCGCCCGTCAGGGCCGTCCATGATCACCTCGGTGCTGTGGACGTTAAACCCGAACTAACCAACCAACCGAACCGGAAATGTAATCACCACCCAACTGCAAGAGGCATAGATCCTTATGAGCCCCCGCATTCGCGGGGGCTCATGAGGATCTATGCCTCTTGCTGACACCACTTTGAATCCACGTTCCCGGGACAGCCAGGTTGTTTGTTTGGTTTTTTATGTTGAAATAACAAATAAACACTGTCTGCGTCACTGTTGGCATTGAACGGGTTAAAGCCGAGCAGGCGACTATGCCCATCTCAAGGCGGTCGACAGTGAAAGGGTTAACCCATTCAGCCCTGACGCACTACAGCAGGAGAGATGCATCGATCGTGATACTGAATTCAAGGGTAGAGCCAGACTATAATTATTAGCTTAGCGCCAAGCTAATCTGGCACTACCCTTGAATTATCACGGTCGATCCATCTCCTGCAACTCGTGCATAGTCGCTAGATCAATGACGCCTCCAACATTTGTGAAATACTGATGTGCGTGGAGTTGAATGAATTAACGTTGCACTGTTTTGAAATCACTTGTGACGTGTAGCATTGCCGAATGGCTCACGCAATAGGGGAGTCGCCAAAGCAGAAATGAGTCGGGCTGGGAAGGAACGACTGATCGACCCACGCACACTGCCGGTCTGCCCTCTATGCCCCCTATCACATCCAATAGAAGTTAATGTACTGGCTAATCTAATTGGGCAGAGTTTCTTCTTCTTTTTTATTTATTTATTTATTTATTTTTTAGGTGAAAGTTGGCGAGGACTGGAACCAGCTGACGCAAACCAGTCCCGGAGAGTTTGAGGGCGTGGTTGACCTGAACCATGACTACCCAGTCGGCACCAAGGCCAAGGTCAATGTCAAGTTTGGCGGAAACAAGTTCAACACACTTCTCGAATACACCATATGAACACTCTGGATTACTGCACTGTGCAAGAGGCATCGATCCTCATGAGCTGGCGCTCGTAGGCTCATGAGGGTCTATGCCACTCACAGAGGTCAAATTGCGAAGCAACAAGCTGAACACACTGTTCTTGACTAGTGAGGTTACGCGGAACGCCGGTGGACTTCCAACAATGAACAAGCGCGAAGTCAGTAACGGCGGATAGCCAGCTTTTCTATCTATCTATCTATATCCCGTAGTCTTGCCGACCGTTGGGGCACCACTGATGACTTGGCAAACCAGCTCCCTCCATTCCTCTCTGTTCTCTGCCATTCTCAGCGTATCGCCCAGCCTCAGTCCTGTCCACTCTGAGATATTGTCCTCCCATCTTTTCCTCTGTCTTCCTCTCCTTCGTCCTCCTTGCACAGTGCCTTGCAGGATTGTTTTGGCAAGCCCTGCTGAACGCGTGACATGCCCATACCACTTCAGTTTGTGTTTTCTCACAATGGCTAATAAGTCTTCATAGGGCCCGATGGCTTGCCTGATTCTGCTTCCCACTTTCTCGTTTGTGATGTGATCTCTGTATGAGATGCCAAACAGCCTTCGAAAACATCTCATTTCAGTGGCTTGTGTCCTCCTTTCAAGGTCTGCTGCGAGGGTCCATGACTCGCAGGCATACAAGAACACTGAGGTGACTAAGGAGCGCATCAGTCTGATCTTGGAGCAGAGTGTGATGTTTCTGTCCTTCCATATGGTCTTCAATCTTGTCAGTGCTGTTGTTGTCTGCGCAATCCTGGACAGTATTTCTGGTTTTGATCCCTCATCTGTCACAATGGCTCCTAAGTATTTGAATTTCTTAACTGTTTCCAGTTTTTGGCCTCCAACCATGATTTCAGTGCCAATGCCACCGGCGTTATTGGTCATCAGTTTGGTCTTCTCTGCACTGATTTCCATCCCATACGCAATGGCTTACTGTCCAGCTTTTCCACCAGCTGAGCTAGCTCCTTCTCTGTTCCTGCAAGGCCATCAATGTCATCCGCAAAGCGCAAGTTCGTGATTGTTCTGCCTCCAATACTGACAGTTCCTTCATGATCTTTCAGAGCGTCCGTCATGATTCTTTCCAGGAAGATGTTGAAAAGAGTAGGTGAGAGCAAGCAGCATTGTCTGACTCCAACTGTAGTCCTAAACCAGTTTCCTATTTTGCCTTTGAAGCAGACTGCGCTAGTGGCCTTGTTGTAAAGGTTTGCTATGACTTTGATCAGGTTGGCATTGATGTTGTATAGCTTCATGGTGGACTAAAGGGCTGCATGCCACACCCTGTCAAACGCTTTCTTAAAACTGATCCACAAAGACATGATAGAGGTCCTGCTGGTGCTGGAGGTATCTCTCACATAAAACTCTCAGGTTGAAGATCTGCTCAGTTGTGCTGCGCCCTGGTCTGAAGCCTGCCTGTTCCTCAGCTATGATTTCCTCTGCCTGTGGCTTCAGTCTGTTCAGTAGGATCTTTAACATGACTTTGCTTGGGTGGGATATAAGATTGATCGTGCGATAGTTCTGGCATTGATGTAAGTTGCCTTTTTTGGGGAGAGTTATTATAAGTGATTGGGTCCATGGTGTGGGCCAATCCCCTGACTGCCAGATCTTATTGCAGATTGTTAGTAAGGCGCTTATCGTGTCTTCTCCCCCTTCTTGGACTAGCTCTGCAGGGATGTTTCTGCTCCTGCTGCCTTCCCTTTTTTCAGCGACTTCACTGCAGCCTCTACTTCTTCTCGGAGGATGGGATAGTTGCCATTGTTGGTCACGGGTGGGTTGACAAGTATGCCTGGGTCCCCTGCAGCTCGGTGGTTGTACAAATCTGAGCAGTACTCTGTCCATCTCTTCAGTATGTCTTGGTCTTCTGTAAGACAGTTCCCTTCACTATCTTGGATGATCGAGGAGCGTCCTTGTTTTACACTGGTCAGGTCTTTCACCAGGTGGTATGCTTTTTTGCTATTATTTTTGTTCAGATTTTTTTCTACGTGTTTACACTGATCTTCAATCCATTTATTCTTTGCCTTTTTCATGCTTTTCTTGATATCCTGGTTAATTTCCCTGTATTGTTTAGCTCCTTCTACCTCTCATTTCTTTTTCTTTAATTCTCGACGCTTGTCACATAGAACAAAGATGTCAGCTGTAACCCAAGGTTTCTTTGCTTGTCGGTGTTTGCCAAGGATCTCACTGGCTGTTTGGGTTACAACAGTGTTAAATGTGCCAGTGTGTCCACGTCCGTGTCTTCTGCACCTAGAAGTATCAGTGGTGCGAATTTTCCTCCTATCTTTGCCTGAAAGGCTTCCGCTACCTCTGGGTCTTTCAGCTTCTCGAAGTCAAACTTGATTCTGGTGGGACCCTGCTTGTTGACCTTCTTTAGGCGGAGTCGGAAGGTCATCATCACTAAGTCATGGTCGCTTCCAATGTCTGCTCCTGGAAAACTTCTTGTCTTGGCAATGTTCACACTGGTTTAGAAGCGTCTCTTCACCATGATGTAGTCAATTTGGTTATGGTGCTCTCCGTTCGGGCTGTGCCATGTCCACCTTCTGGATGCTTTGTGCGGGCCAAACATGTTCATCAGCTTTAGATCATTTGAACTGGCAAATTCCAGGAGCCTTAAGCCTCTGTCGTTGGTCTCTGCATTGCAGTAGCGTCCGCATGTGCCTTTCCAGTTCCTAGCAGCAGCTTTTACCGTGAGAGTAAACAACACTCCAAAAATCCCCAAGAGGCATAGTTACTCATGAGCCCTCCGGGCTCATGAGGATCTATGCCTCTTGGAGATGTTTGGAGTGTTGTTTATGCCTATGGTCCAAGCTGATTATGGGCTATCAGGGCCGGATCCGGGGTGGGGGTGGGGGGTGGGTTCCGCTTTGGTATTACAGCCCCCCCCCCCCCCTCAGCTTAAAAAAAAAATCAATCACTGCCAGTCCACAACATGGTCCGAGAAGGAGGGGGGTGCTTTAATGTTATTGCAGCGCCCCCCCCCCCTTCTTTCCACTGTACCGTCACAATTACAACAGTGTATAGTTTTTACATCGTCGTTGAGCACCCCCACCCCCACCCCCCTTGAAAACTGATTGATCCGGCGCTGGCTATGATTTCGCCGCTCTCGTTCGTTGTTGGATGTCGTTCGTTGCAAACGAAACCTCACTGTTCAAACAACTGCATCATCTGAACTTTGACTCTTCAAGGAACTCGTCTTCTGTCTGTCCAGAAAAGCAAAACACATAGCTCCTCATGGGCCCCTGAAATCTGTAAGGGCCCATGAGGGTCTCGAGAAGCCTTTTCAAGTGAGTATGCGTGCAGCCTATTTTCCACCTATGTTGCGGGGCGACCCGGTAGAGGTGTAACTAAATCATCACGATGTAGGACGGAGATGATCCAGACAACATTTGCCACGTCATCAGTCATGGCCGCGCACGGAAGTGCGGACTGAAGGGTGCTTTCTCAGTGGGAGACTCGTACAGTACGGTTCTGGACTGAGTCAGAAAAACTCAAAGGCGCCAAGCTATTTAGACTACACTCTTGAGCTATCATGATGGATCCATAGACTGTAGTGTGAAAAATACTTAATGCCTTAACTCATGTCTACCCCGGCCTAGACCGAAATCCCCAAATTTTGAAGTCAGTCGTCCTCTCAGTGAAGACTGCGTTGCAGTGCAGGACACAGACGACCATGATAGTTCAAGGGTGATGCCAGAATAGCTTGGCGCCCATAGGCGCCAATCTATTCTGGCATCACCCTTGAACTATCATGGTCGATCTTCATTTTGCTGTGGTGTGTCTGGGGTAGAGTGAGCTATCTCACCCAGTAAGCAAAGGTCTTCGGGGCCGCTACGACGGACGCAGTGGGTCCGAAGGCATTCAGTTTATTACTGGGTTTGGCTGTTGGTAAGTTGGTAATTTGGAATTACCCTCTGAAGGCTCCATTGCATTTCTGAAGATAAGACTGACCATGACGTTAAAAAGGGACACCAGAATATCTTAGTTGGCGACTCGATGCACCAAGGTGTTCTGGCACCGCCCTTGAACTATCATAGTCAATTTTTTCCCTTGGTGTAGTGTATTGAATGGGTTACTAATATTCATTGTCCGTCTATTAAAACAATTTGATACTCTTCTCTGGAGGCAGGCATCAATATGTTAATAACTAAAAGATTAATTACTTCTAACCGACATTTATTTTTTATTTTTTCTTGAAGTGCTATCATGAATTTTGCAAGATGTTTATGAAATCGTATTTTTTGCTTATGCTAGTTGAGTTTATTGACACTGGTTAACTGGATATCAGTTTGAGCGCACAGCTAAATACGGAGCGTTAGGACTGAAACGCCATCAGATCAGTGACTGATTTATTAAATCAGCAGAGGAAAACGGCAGACGTTCAGACCTACACCACATCTACACGTGTGTGTTGGTCCTTAATCTTAGACCCAACGGTTCTAGGTCAAAACGTCCAACGTCACAGTTCAATAAACGTATATAAGATGCACAACCACCCTGTCACCCACCCCCCCCCCCCCTCTCCAACAAAAAAACAAAACACTGAAAAACAAAACAAACCATTCAGCAACACCCTCTTCCCCTCCCCCCTCCCCTCAACTCCCCCCCCATCCCCCCCCCCGCCCCCATCCGCTCCCCCCCCCCCCCCACACACACACCAAAAATAAAAAACGAAAGAAAAGTAACCTTGCCGGCACATATTGTAGTTACAAGTTAGTTCGTAGGGTTTAGTTATTGCTTGAACCAGCTACCTTTACTGACGAGCAAAAGAAATGCGACATGTTTGGAATCATCGGAAACACTGGTGTTTCCGATGATTCCAATCGCGTTTCTTTTGCTCCTCAGTATATTACGCTGGCCCGAAAGCCGCCGCTCTGTCTTTCTACAGTTTCTGCGAGGTGTTTCACTGATATTGCTGCTGAAACACTGAAGTATCATCTTCAGATTACATGCGGCGGTTCCCTTGTCAGTCATCTGAGTTTAGAACTGTGCCCTCTTCGTCGCTTATGAGCAGTTTAGCTTTGCTTCATATGAGCAGTTTAGCGTTGTTTCATTGGAGCAGTTTAGCTTTGTTTCATACTCCATGCCGTCTGACTTACAGTATGACATCAGTCACAGGGCCCAGGAAACCGGCTGTACCGCCGGAGTCAGTTAAGTCTCCAATTTATGTTCCGGTCTACCGGTCCCTGTGCTTGCCTACAGTGGACGATTCTGTGATAACTTGAATGCCCGTTATATATGTAAGAACCCTTTATACAGTAGAACTTGTTTCGCCGAGCGACCGCCTTTATAAGAGACCACGGTGTCATTTCAAGATGGCGCCTTTTCCCACCATACAGGAGAGAACATCTGTCTTTTAACTCGGGCATTGAGCTCCGACGCACAAGAGAAGGACATGGATTATTGCGACCGTGATTATTCAAGGGCGGTGCCAGATCAGCTTGGCGCCGTCAGGCGGCGCCAAGCTGATCTGGCACCGCCCTTGAATAATCACGGTCGTTCCATCTACTGCGACTGGTACATTGTCATTAGGTGACACCTCCAAACTTTTGGAAATACGGACGTGGCGCTGAATGGGTTCGGACCTTATTCAGTCTTGGACCGCGGTTGCTCAAAACATGTTCTACTATACTCCTCTCCTCAGACTTCATTCCTTTCGTGTCAACTGATGCCGTATACTTACAGACGTCACATGCGTGCTTGTCTGTGATTTTGACAGTAATGTTCAAAATCAGTCACAGACCAGCGGGCACCTTTTTTTTTTTTTAAGCTATACATCCTCACATTTTTAAAAAATTTTTTTTACCCTTGTTGTTTTTGTTTAACTTTTTCGTACCGAGTAGATTGGTCACCCTAGTTTTCCATTCTGGTGGCGTGTTCCTATTTTCCTGTCATTTGTTTGTTTGTTTATTCATTTCATCTTTCAACTTGAAACACGTTACTCATTCGGAATGCAAGGCCATTGAATAAATAAATAAATGTCATTCACAAAGGTGCAGTTTAGTGAAGAAACGTTTCAAATTGACATACATGATGATGGTGTGTGTGTGGCAGTGTGTGTGTGTGTGTGTGTGTGTGTGTGTGTGTGTGTGTGTGTGTGTGTGTGTATGTGTGTGTGTGCGTGCGTGTCACGTGTGTGTCAGTGTGCCACGGTGTGTGCGCCCGGTGTGTTTGTGTGTGTGTGTGTGCGCGCGCGCGTACGTGCCGTGCCTGCGTGTGTTGTCTGTGTTGACACGACCCCAGGCCGCAGAGAGAGATTTAACCCCAGGGCCTCTTTTCCAAAATTGTCTAGGTGTCACCTCGCGACTACGCGCACCATTTTCAGGCCGGGACTGAGATGGATCCTACCATGATAATTCAAGGGTAGTGCCAAATTAGCTTGGCGCCGTCTTGCGCCAAGCGAATCTGGCGCTACCCTTGAATTATCATGGTCAATCCATCTCCTACAGTAGTGCGTCAGGGCTGAATGGGTTAATACATATATTATCTTGACACACTGACACTAAAAACTTCAGCTGTACATCCGCCTTTTTGTGTCAGTGAAACTCTATGCCGGGCACATCTCTCTAGTGGTGTGCGGTAAGGGAAACAACTACGTATCAGCATCTTGCACGTTCAGTAGAAATCCCAGGCAAGCAGCATCACCCGAAAGATCATTGCGGCTCTAGACTCTTTGGCATCACCGCTGCCGAAATCTCAAGTTACTGCAACACGCCACGGCCATCACACGCCACATAATTTCCGCAAGCGTGCACTACTGAAACCATAGAGCGTGTATATATATATATATATATATATACTTACTCTATGACTGAAACACTTACTCGGATTTACCCCTTCACTCCCGAGAAATGGTGAACTGGCGCGGCCGCGATCCAACCGGCCGGGGCTGCAAGAGACATAGATCCTCATGAGCCCCGGTAGTTGCGGGGGCTCATGAGGATCTATGCGGCCTCTTGCCGGCTCAGTGAGACCAATTGCTATCCATCTTCCTTGGAGGCTGACTTTTTAAAAAAAAATTATATATGAAAAAATAAATTCTGAAACAAAATATTGGCAAAAGCTAGAGTCGAGATTGACTCACGCCACCTGCGCTGTTCAATCAAGTCAACGTAGTCCACACCGTGTCACGGCCGGTAGCGGCGAATCGAGGCCGGGAGACAAACGGGTGTGGTGAACGCTCTGACATGTTTCAGTGATATCGGGGCCGGATATCTGACACAAACACCATGTGTCTGAATCCATCTAGTTCAGTCTCTACCTCAGTGCGTTCTGAAGTTCCATTTTGAACCCGACCGCCGTTTTTAGTGCAGTTTGTATTTCCCGGCGCTGAAATCTTCAGTCGTTGACTATGATCACTGAACACCAAAAAACCCAGTGTTTCGGTAGCTGTCGGCCTAGGAACTTGGATTCAAAGTGTTGCCAGCAAGAGGCATATATCCCCATGAGCCCCCGCAACTGCGGGGGCTCATGAGGATCTATACCTCTTGCAGTTGGGTGGCATTCACATAATTTTCTCGGTGAAATAGTTTAAACGGTTACAGCTCGAGGAGATACACTGAGATGGCGCCGGGGCTCCCGGCAGAATGACTTTCGATAATCTTTCGTCTTAGTTTTCACTTTCGACGGCGGTAACCGTTGGGGGGGGGGGGTGAGGGTCGGGGTGGGGGGGGGGGGGGGGGGCATTTCCTGGGCCGCCGGCAGTTGCCTCTGAAAGTGAAAGAGACACTGAAACTGAGGCGAATGATTATTAGTCAGTTGGGAATTAGATCAGTCATCGTGACCGTGAATCATACTGAAGTATTTCATCAAAGACTGATAAATAATAAAATAGACTCTATACAGGATCTTTGATTTCAGTCGTGGCTGTTTAGTTTCGTCTTTCTTCGGCTTCTTCGCCGCACGCGCGCGTGTGTGCGTTTGCCTCTGTGCCGGCGTTTGCCGCCTGTGTCAGTAGTGTGTGTGTGCGTGTGTGTGTGAGCCTGGTATGTGTGTGTGCCGGTGTGCCTGTGTGTGTGTGTGCCGGTGTGCGCGTGCGTGTTAGTCACACTGTGTTTTGTGTGTGTTGTGTGTGTGTGTGTGTGGTGTGTGTGTGTGTGTGTGCGTGTGCGTGGCGTGCGTGTTCAGTGTTGTGCACATAGCAGTAGAACGACCGGTCGGTCACAGTCACATCACTGACTCGGAGGTGCCAGAGCGGGCCAGGGTTGATGACCGGCCGCTGTACGGCGTATGCCGGCCTGAACTGACACACACTGTATTACTGAATTAGGGATGTGCACGTCATAAACCTTGTTGTGCAGAGTACTATACTGCCGTTTTATACTCATAGTTTTTCACAGTACTGTCGGTCTCAGTCACTGCGGAATCACTTTTTGCCCTGCTTAACTCATTCCGGCTACCCCAGACACAACACAGCAAGATATGATCGGCGCGACCGGCCATGATAGTTCAAGGGTGATGCCAGAATAATGGGCGCCAAGCTATTCTGGCATCACCCTTGAACTAACATGGTTGATCTGTGTCCTGCACTGCAAAGCAGTCTTCAGAGGACAACGGCAAATTTTGGGGATTTCGGTCTTGGGGTAGAACTGAGTTAACCGAAAATCGACCCCAAACAACTACCTCAGTGTATAATGTAAATTCTGACTGGCTCATATTTATCTTGACGCTGTTGCTCTTCAAACAACACCGCAAAGAAAAAACAATCTGGCTCCGCAAAATCGTGGGTATACAAACGACCAGTGTGCTTTTCAGTGACATCAGCATACGGCACCCTGGTTTCGCCTGAATGAGAAGCAAAACCAAAATTCCTCCTCCAATGTTACCGCTGTGTTAACGTTCTGTCTGAGGATGCACACTGATCTGCCGTCTACTGACTGCCTGCAAGAGGCATAGATGTTCAAGAGATTCTGCGACTGCAGGGGCCACTGAACATCTATGCCTCATGCAGATGGAACTCTGGGTCTTTGTGTTGTTGTTGTTTTTGTGTGTTTTTTTTTTTAGTCAAGTTATTATCTTTGCAGTCAGGCAATGTTGTATGACGAGAGAACTTCTGCCTCTTACATGTTCAGTCAGTGCGGCCATGGCCGAACAATGTGAACTCCAAACACAACTGCAAGAGGCATAGATCCTCCTGAGCCCCCGCAACTGCGGGGGCTCAGGAGGATCTATGCCTCTTGCTGATACCAATTTGAATCCATGTTCCTGGGACAGCTTGGGTTCTTTTGGTTTTGCCGGAATTAACGCGGGCCGGAGATCACAGAAACACAGTCTTTGGCCTTTTCACCCGCCTTGTAAACCAACAAGCATCGCCGGTAGGCCAAGTACATACGTCATGTAACATCAGATATTTTCCATCTGCATAGAAACTTAGATCCTCATGCACGTTGGCAGGCTGCAGGGACGCTTATGCAATATGCCGAGCCATTGGAATTTACGTCTGTGTTCCCGAGACGAGAGTTAAGTCATCGGGAGTTGAATCCGTTGCGAATTCGAAGTACACTACGGTATTAGTCAAAGGGAGAGAACTGTATATCCTGTGTCTACTGCAGTATCTGCTGTTAATAAGTACTTTTATGTGCACCGGAGGCGGACCGGTAGCCGGCCTGTAGTTCGGCAAGTGGCCGCATAGATCTTCATGATGCCCTGCAGACTATAGAGCCTCATAATGATCGCTGTGCCTCCTGCGCTTGCCACTGTCGGCCGGGTTTACACTATTGATGAAGATAGGTGCGTGAAACGGGGAAAGGTGTGTTTCTGTCATTGGTCTTTCACATCCAGGCCGACCGGCAAACGTTCATGACTATTGTTTCGAACGCCGATAAGCACCACGTTGGAAAGGCCGGAAACGACCCAAACAGGTCAAGGGCAGTGCCTGATTAGCTTGGCGCCTTAGGGGCGCCAAGCTAATCCGGCACTCTTGAGACACAGAGATCGATTCACTGCTGGCAGTTGGCACTCCGGTGATTAAAAGAGTTCGTACTAAAATAGCAACACGCAGAGACTATGCAAATCACCAAGGGGGGGGGGGGGTTGGGGGGGGGGAAGTGTTGCATGAGCGAGCTTAGTGCTGCGCCAGCCACTAAGCAAGGTGCGCCGCGCTAAAGCGGCGCGCCTTGCTTAGTGGCTGGTGCAGGACTGACTAAGCTCGCTCATGGCAAATGGCCCCAGGTTTTCTCGTCAGTCAGTCCCACTAAACTGACTCACCTCTTTCCGCACTTCTAGCGTCACGTGTCTGAGATGGATCCGGATCGTGATTGTCGCTCACGGGTGGTGTTTGATGAACCTGGCCGGCATCGGCCTGAAGACGAGCGGCCAGTCTCACTGTGCACTATACAGAACAACTGAACGGCGGCTATCGCCGGCGCTCGATCAATTTCCTGACAAGTCAGTTTCGAACTTTGACAGTGACTGACCTGCCCGGCGGCAGCGGAAATCAGAATGAATTGTGACTTCCGAGTATTTGGCTCTGGAAGTAAAAGAAACAACAACGAAACTGACATGTCAGTACGGCACTTAGATGCTTTTTGTCAGTTTCGTCCTAGTGTTCACTGACACACACACAGCCGGAGAGAGAGAGAGAGACTGAGAGAGAGAGAGAGAGAGAGAGAGAGAGAGAGAGAGAGAGAGAGAGAGAGAGAGAACTCGAACTCGAACTCGAAATGGTTTATTGCTTCAGGCATCAGCCCATCAGCAAAGTACAGCGACGATAATCACAGTAAAACAAAAAACGACAGGGGAGGGGTTGGGGTATAATGGGGATTTGGGGTAGGGTTGGGGAAGGGGTGGGGGTGTGCAATGACATGGAATCCATATCATTAAAGTTCATTTCGTCATGTTCATGAATCCGCGACATGATGGGTCCAGTGAATACAACATCCTAGAATCTCGTACAGGCAGAAATCACAGTCCTGTAACTTGTCCGGGAGAAAGAAATGACAACTTATTAATCTGAACAAAAAAACTTTCTGTGCATGCTAATGTTCAACAAGACTTGCCTGCCTTAGCCAGGTAGCACTGTGTAATCCTGGCCAAGGCAAGCAAATCTTGCTGTATGCGTTGAATGTCCTGTTTATACTCATTGTCACCGACAGCCGGCAGAAGACCAAGAGCAAACACCATCTCCAAAACTCTGCCGGTCACTGGGTCACACTTGACTTCATAACACACAGTCCCTGAGATACGAATGTCGTACATAAGCACAAAATCGTCACTCTCAGCCACTAAATAGTTCTTTCCATTCTTTTCGTGAGAAACTACTTTCTTTAGTATTTGGTTCCTCGATGTGTCCATTAGTTTATGTTTTGTTGACTCGGTCTGAGAGGTGACAAACGTGTACACTTGTTTGGGATCAAAGCCACGTGATTCTGCATCTCTGATTTCTGTGTCACACACGCCCGTTTCAGGTCTAGCACAGTTAATATTGTCAACATCAGCGGTACATGCGTGCACTGTGAGAGAGAGAGAGAGAGAGAGAGAGAGAGAGAGAGAGAGAGAGAGAGAGAGAGAGAGAGAGAGAGAGAGAGAGAGAGAGAGAGACAATGACAACGATTCTTTTTTTTACAACGGTCAAACTCGGTTTTGGTTGGGAAAACCATTATTTGAACTTGCCGTTGCTAATCTAATGACATATAATGCACATGGTACGAATATAACACACACACACACACACACACACACACACACACACACACACACACACACACACACACACACACACACACACACACACACACACCGTCAACAAACATGCACAAACATACATGCTCACGCGCCATGCAATAATCCTATCCTGTATGAACAGAAGATACTTTTCATCATCATCATCAGTCCCTTGCCCGAACTGGGCGTTGGGGGGACTGAAAGGCAGCAGCAACAGACAGTGCTCTCCACTGAGTTCTATTTTGGGCGGTGGCAAGCAAGTCTGGCATCTCGAGTTCGGTCCATTCTTTTATGTTTGCGACCCAACTCTTTCTCTGACGACCTCGCCGACGACTTCCTTCGAGAGTGCCTTGGAGGATAGTCTTGGACAAGGTGTTGTGTCGGGTCACGTGGCCAAACCAAGCAAGCTTGCGCCGTTTCACGGTTGCCAGAAGGGGTTCATGTGGGCCCACCAGGGAAGTGACGATGCTCCGTACATATTCGTTGGTCTTGTGCTCGCGGTACGAGATGCGGAGCAACTTCCTCAGGCACTTGTTCTCAAAGGCCTGGATTTTCTTTTCTGAGTCTGCAAGCAGTGTCCAAGTCTCACAGCCGTAGAGTAGAATAGACACTACGAGGGACTTGTAAAGCCTGTACTTGATGGTGAAGCTGATGGAGTTACTTCGCCATATCCTGTCCAGCCTGGCCATTGCGGATGTTGCTGTACCTATCCTGATACGGATCTCTGCTATGCAACTACCGTCTTTGGACAGGGTGGCTCCCAAGTACTTGAAGCTATTGACCTCTTCTAGCTTCTGGCCAGAAGCTAGAAGATACTTTTGGCTACAGTTAAAGTTCTAGGGAGTGAAATTCATGCATTACCTAATAAAGCGTCGCAGTGAAAATATTACGATAATGACGTGCGCTCTAAAAGACGAAAGCGTTGTCGATGTTGCGACATGTTTAGGCAAGGCGTTCCACAGACTAGGGCCTGAGAACGCTAAACTTATCTTGTAGAGATCAATTGTAGGCCGTGGCACAATAATTGATTGCCTTGATCTGGAGTATGTTGATGTTGTGGAGGAAAACATTTTCTTAATATTATCAGGCAATTTGTTATTCCGCGCTTTGAACATAAGTATTCCCTTATTATACATTAAAAAAATAATTTCAGGGGGTGAATCTCCAATGTTCTTAATTTATTATCGTTAGTTGAGTTAGGTTCCGTAAGGATAAGTTTTGCGGCTCGACGATGAAGAGAGTTTAAAGAGAGTTTAATCTCTTTAACTGGACCTCGGCCGCTTGCGCCGTCCCATACCGTGGAAGCATAGTCGATATGCATGCGACCTGATGTGGGCATTGAAGAACAGTTTCCGTGTTTTTACATTAGTTATATATCTTAATTTGGATAAAATGAAAAGTTTCATTCAGATTATCTTATATATGTTACCAATATGACGCTGCCACTTAAATTGGTTGTCTACTGTAACACCGAGAGGACGATGTTCTGTTACTTGGCTGATGATTTGCCTTGAAGGGACAAGCCGGCTGAGCGAGAGCGAGCCGAGCCGGCTGAGCTTTTGACGGGTACTTACAGTCTTTGCAGGGTTTAATATCATGGAATTGTTACTACATCAGTCAATGTCTTGTAATGTGTTTTGTAGGCGTGTATCAATAACGGATAAATCCTTATCGGGAGTGTGTATCGCAGCATCGTCACCGAGTCAGCAAACATATCGCATGCTACATTATCATCGCTAATTGTGAGTGGAAGGTCGTTAATAAACAAACAAAATAGAAGAGGGCCTAAAATAGAGCGCCCTGGGGCACGCCATGCTTAACTAAGCAGTGATTAGAGTAAGAACCATCAAGTTAAGAAGAACCTTTTGTCTTCTGACTTCTAAGAAGGACTTGAAAAACACGGCTGCGCTTTTGGTGTATAACACAATGAAATTTTCTTTATCAGTATATCATGGTTCACTAAATCAAAAGCTTTACGGAAGTCTAAAAACACTATACCTGTTAGTTTGGAGTCACTGCCAGATGATAACCAGGTGTCTGTCCGCATCCAGCGCAGTGTGACAGCAATGGTTTGGTCTGAAGCCTGACTGCAGTGAATGGATGAGATTTCGGTTTTCTAGGTATAGAGATAGATGTTTATGAATGTGCCGCTCTAAAGCTTTGACAAAACAGGTAATAGTGATATGGGGCGAAAGTTGTTAATTTCACTCAGATCTTTTGATTTTGGTAGGGGTATAACTTTTGCGTCTTTGAATGCGTCCGGAAAACAGTTTTGATTTATACAGAGATTGTAAATAACTATATATGTGAGATTTTCAACGATATATGGAAGAGATGTCTTGAGTATTTTTGAACTGATCTCATCAGGTCCGGATGACGTTTTATTTTCCATCGAGGTAATTAACTTATGTACCCACTTCGTAGACCGCTACAGGCGGTATCGTGAATGGTTCTTTGTCCGCATTTTTCTGGTTACAATAGTCTACTAGCGTGTCCGAACAAACATACTCAGTCACGCGAGTTAACTCATGGTGGGATTAGCGATTTCGCCACAGAGACGACTGAAGTGGTCATTGAAACTATTTGCAGTGAAGTGGGGTGGTAAAGGGACACTACTCTTATTTGTACCTCAAGTTACTAAATCCATACAGCGGAGGAGTCTTTACTTTGTTTGATTATCTTAGTGAAGAGAGATTCTTTTTTGCTTTCAAAACCATCGATTTTACACGATTACGCTGTGTTTTGTGTTCAGCAAAACGCTTCTCTCTTCTCAGCTCAGTCCGCGTCCCTGTGAGTGCCCGATAGCCTCTATCAGATCCGCAGTCAGTCAGTAGCCAGGGCACGGAGGCGTACTTAACTCATTCTACCCCAACACCAAAATCCTTAAATTTTGTCCCTGTCCACTCAAGACTGCATTGCAGTGCAGGACACAGATCGACCATGATAGTTCAAGGGTGATGCCAGAATAGCTTGGCGCCCATAGGCGCCAAGCTATTCTGGCATCACGCTTGAACTATCATGGTGGATCCTTATCCTGCTGTGATGTGTCTGGGGTAGAATAAGTTAACTCGCTTTTGCATAGTAAGGGGCGCGTGTTTATTCAGGACGCCGAGCCGGAAGACGCGTTACCTGTTCGGGTCACTATCCGATACGGTGGCGGTGGTGAACTGTGCTCCAGCTAAATCAGCCATGAATACATTTTCATTAAAGTGTTTAAATGATCTATAAGTTATGCACGTATGGTAGTCTTGTTTTTTTTTTTTTTAAACCGGTTTTGGAAGTTTTGCCGACAGTGGTCGCTTACACTGAGACTATCAACTTGAGTGTTGCTAACTGCTTGAGGTTTGTTGGTAAAAAATATGGTCTATGATAGTGGTTGATCAAGATGGCGTAATTCTGGTGGGCGATGTTACCAATTCAGTGGTGGAGACCGACTATGGTAGTAATACACTCCCAAGATAGATGAGGTTTAAGAATTTGATGTCAGTATGAAATCTCCAAGAAGGAGTGATTGTCTGTTTTTATCCTGATCATATGGAAAAACACAACTATCGGTACCACTCAGAGGTGGCTGCAGGGTTACGATACAGAAACCCCACAAATAATGAGAGAGACTGAGAGAGAGAGAGAGAGATGAAACTTTATTATTATTTATCAAAGGTAAAACGTTTTGACAGAAACAAATCGTCATTTTACAAACTTGCCGTTGCTAACATCTACAACATAAAATAGATTAAAAGATAATAATAATAATAAAGAATTATATTTACACATATTATTTCATGCAACATTAAAATTTAAAAAAATTGACACAAAATAATAATAACACTTAACATTCATCTTATACCATATACACACACACACACACACACACACACACACACACACACACACACACACAAACAAACAATATAGATAAATGCATAATTATATTACATGAAAGCATTAACCATCAGGTTTTGTTTAAATGCCCAGTGTTGTTATGTTTGGCTCATCAGGTAATCGAAAAGTTTCGTTTTAAAGATTCCAAGTGAGGCTATAGTCTTCAAATGTGCAGGAATAGTGTTCCATACAAACGGTCCAGAAAAGGATAAACTAGTTTTAAAGAGGTCAATTCTAGGCAGAGGTAGGGGTAAAGTATTGTTCCTTGAGGACCGTTCGCGTTCTTGCTGTGGCACAAATTTGGTGATTAGATACTGCGGTGTCATGTTATTTAATATCTTGTGCATGAGGATGCATTTGTTGAAATTAAGTTGTTGACGCAGGCCGAGAATGTTTAGATGTCTAAATTTGTCTATGGTAGGAATGGGCCGCGTATCTATCATTTTGACAGCTCTTTTATATATAGAGTTTAACCTGTTCATGTGAACATCACTACAACCGTCCCACACTGTGGAGACATAATCAACGTGAGACTTGATATGGGCATGAAAAAACAGTTTACGAGTATGTGTATCCGTTACTTTTCTAGCTGGGACAACAGGAAAGTGTTTTTAGCAATGGTTTTACAACGTGTATTCCCAAAAATTTACGCTCTGTGACTTGTTCTATCGGTTTAGCGTTCAGTTGTAAATGTAACGGCTGTGGTCGGCGTTGGTGTTTTTGTCGTGTAGTGATTAAAATACTCTTTGTTTTTCCTGGATGAAGAACCATATGATTCTCTCTATACCAGTCGGAAACCTCGCTGAGACTACTTTGTAAGCTAATGTTAATGTCAGCTGTTTTTTTTTTTTTTTTTTAACCCGAAACATGGAGGCTCGTATCGTCCGCAAACAGGTTGCAATTAACATCAGTGTTAGTAATATGCAAAGGCAAATCATTAATGAATATTATAAATAGAAGAGGTCCCAAGATCGACCCCTGGGGGACACCGTAGTTAACTTGTCCTTGTTTATAGTATTTTCCATGGGTATATACCTTTTGTTTTCTGTCTTTTAGGTATGATCTAAAAAATGCTATGGCAGTTTCAATTATATGGTATGCTGCTAGCTTCTTTAAGAGAATGTCATGGTCGACAAGATCAAATGTTTTTTGTAGGTCTAAGAAAACAGCTCCAGACATCAGGTTTTTATTTATTGATTCCAGCCAGCTGTCTACAATGTGTGCCAATGCTGACTGACATGAGTGTTTCGGTCTAAAGCCGGACTGATGAATATTTATGAAATTGCCCTTTTCTAGAAAATCGAGGAGGTGTTTTTGTATGTGTTTTTCAAGGGGCTTTGACAGGGCCGACAAAAGTGAGATAGGACGGTAGTTATTGACATCTTCAAGATCTTTTGATTTAGGGATTGGAATTACCTTGGCCTCTTTGAAAATAGTTGGAAACGTGCTGTGTTTTATACAGAGGTTAAAGTTATAAGTGAGTGCCTCTACCGTACATGGTAGTGACATTTTCAGAATTTTGTTGTCTATACCATCCATCCCGGTGGACTTTTTGTTCGGCATGCTAGAGATTAATTTGCCGACTTCAGCGACGGTAATATCAGGAATGATGATTGTCTGCAGTATATTTTTGGCCTCAGTATTTTTCCAGTACACTAGGAACTTGGTACTCTGCGTTACTACTTGCAGCTGACTGAGCAAGTGTTTCAGCTGTCGATAGGAAGTGCTTATTTAATATATCAGCTGACAAATGGGATGGTATTTCAGGGGCTGATTTACCCTTTGTTATAACGTTCAGGGCTTTCCACACCGATGCTGTATCTTTTTTGTCCCTAATCATTTCCTGGAAGAACAGTTTTTTTGACGCTCTCACTAAGTATTTAACACGATTTCGTTGTTTCTTATATTCATCAAACTGTTTTTCTTTCTTAAGTTTGTCTCTAAATGACATGGCCTGTTTGACATCTGCTGTTAACCAGGGTGGCAGGGTAGAGTGCTTAACTCGTTTTTCTCGTATAGGCGCATGCTTATTTAGAGAGAGAGAGAGAGAGAGAGAGAGAGAGAGAGAGAGGGAGAGAGAGAGAGAGAGAGAGAGAGAGAGAGAGAGAGAGAGAGAGGCAAAAGACCCTCAGGCCGATGTCAGGCGTGGTTGGCCCGCACACAATCGGCGTGACTGATGCGTCAGGATTTTGCTTTGCTGGATCCAAACATAATCTTTTAGGGGGGTAGGGGGCGGAGGGGAGGGAGCGGGGACTGGGGGGGGGGGTACAGTCGCGGATTCACTGCGGACGAGGATCTGCGGTTTACGATCCCCGTACTCCCCCCCCCCCCCCCCCCCCCCAAAAAAAAAAAAAAAAAAAAAAAAAAAAAGCCTTTTGCAACATTCTTCAACTAGCCGGAAAATCAGTCCACAGAGAGGGGCATTGAGGGAACTTGGGGGGGGGGGGGGGGGGAGTACGGGGGCAATGGGGGGGGGATGGAGGGGGGAAGGGGCGGGGAAGGGGGGAAGGGGGTATGGTCAAAATGTACAATGTTGTTACATACTTTTCAAGTTTCTCAAAATAACCAGGACGTTTTCACCGGATCGCGAAGATTTTATTGTGGCTTTCGAGTCGGTTTCATGACGAATTCCTTATTCACGAATCACGAGGCTGGAAAATAAACAACAACAACAAACAAACATGCAATCACAACTGAACCCCCACAGACAAGAACAAAAAAACAAAACAAAACAACAACCGCAATTAATCACGCGTTGACGATTTTAGGGCACCCCCGCCCCCGACACCACCCCGCAGCCCCCACCCCCCCTCCCTCGCATCTTGGATGCATATGACTGACACAGCCTACTCAGCTCAATAGACACAGCAATCAACTAGAAACAGTTGCTAACCACGCGGAGGTGTAACCCTTATCATTTAAAATACACCAGTGTGTGAAATAAGTTTGACTAAAATAGTTCAAGGGTAGTGCCAGAATAGCTTGGCGCCTAGACTAAAGCCATTGGCCATTGGTCTATATCCTTATCTGTAAGTACTATAATGTAGCTTGCATATAAGAATAAGAATAAGAATAAGAGTACTTTATTATCTCGAAAAGAGAAATTCGGTTGTGGTACATTTATAACAAATAGTACAAACAAGACATAAAAACATTATAGCATAATTATGAACATTTTCTCCCTGCACTTGCACAGCTACAAATTCCAAATGGATAAAGTAAACACTACAAAATCTTTACACATAACTCTTACACATCTCACACAAACATCTTTTATGGACTGAACTGAGCGGCACTTATACATTCACACCCACCTCTACATATGCATACATAATACGCGTGTTTCAACCTAGTCCTAACCCTCACTACTTATTATACAAACGTCTCAGTACATTATTACACATTATTACACACGCTGCATAATTAAAGTCTACCATAATAAAATAATTAAGAATGGCAGTGTACACATTTCTAGCTTTTATCCTCAGTATGATAATTCATATGAGATTATAACCTGCCTAAAAGGGCGGGTTCGACCGGCGGCCACAAGCCGCGAAATGTCACAGTGATCCGCTGTAGACCCGATGTACTGAGGTTCATTTTTAGTTTTGAAATCTTCCAGCGTGATTCAGCCTGTAGAATGTATCGCTTATTTGTTTATTGGGGAATTTCACTGCTCACATCTTTCTGTTCTTGACATTTATCGCCAGTGATAGGGCATACAATCCTCTACATCCAGCCGGCCGCCTTGTCAGCAAAAAGCGTAGATACTGAACTGAAAAGCTGGCGCGCACGGTGATGCGCTTGAGTTCCTCATAGACCAAGCCGCGCATGCTATGCTATTGCGCATTTGTTCTAGACTCCCCCCCCCCCCTTCCCCCCACCCCCCCTCACACTAGATGCAATCCCCGATGCGCAAAGGCCATCGGTCCGACTCAGTTCGATCGCCGTTGGCCCGCGCCGGCACAGCCGTGCCCAGCCGCGCGGGCCAACGGCGGCCGACGTCGGCCGGATGGCCATTACGCACTGGGATGTCCTCTTGTCACAGTAATGAGTGCGTGTCCGTTATCCTCACCGGCTTCTGATAATGACGTTTCAAGGAGGGCATCAGTTAAAAACTAATAGCCTCAGTGATAGATAACAATGAGACGCACCGCCCAATCTCAGGGCCGGCCTTCTCGCGCCGGCGGTTACAAGTAGGTGGAAGCTTGGCGTCACTTTTTATCAAGTGCTTTTGCGCAATCACCACTCACTTCTTTCCTAAACTGTAATCTAGCGGCACCCAGAAATAGCAGCTAGTCTGGTCGCCATTTTTTTCTTTCCGACTACATGACTTTCTATCTTATCCTCCCTAGCGGCTCCGCGGCGCAGCCAGCCCCAGCTGTCTCATTTACACGAAGCGCAGATTCTCATGTCACTACAAGGTAACGTCGCCATTAACCCATTACATCCTGAGGCTGCTTTTTTATAATAAAAATTGGCTTATTGTCCTATAAGCCTGAGGCGGCGCCAAGCTATTCTGGCACCACCCTTGAACTGTCATAGTCAAACTAATTTCAAGCAGTAGGGTATCAGGATGTAAAGGGTTAAGAGAGTCTCGACCTCTCGCTGCAAGATGAACACTGACGGGGCAAGGATAGTTATGTTCCTCGACCGGCTCCGAGCGTCAATATGACGTTGTTGCAACATCAGTCCTATTGCCGGCGCTCGGAACGTCCAGGCAGGGATGTTGTAATAATATTATATTGAGCACCCCCCCCCCCCACACACACACACACACACACCAAGGGGGCGGTCAATATAATGATATTATACCTCTGCCTAGAGGCTCCGAGCGTCAATAGGATTGATGTTGTCTCCGAGCGTCAATATAATGCTATCACAACACACCAGCCTAGAGGCTCCGAGCGTCAACAGGACTGATGTTGGCTCCGAGCGTCAATAGGACCGGTGGTGGCTCCGAGCGTCAATATAATGTTATCACAACACCCCTGCCTAGAGGCTCCGAGCGTCAACAGAACTGATGTTGGCTCCGAGCGTCAAAAGGACTGATGTTGGCTCCGAGCGTCAATACTAATGCTATTACAACACCCCTGCCTAGAGGCTCCGAGGCCGAGCGTCAATAGGACTGATGTTGGCTCCGAGAATCAATAGGACTGATGTTGGCTCCAAGCGTCAATAGAACTGATGTTGGCTCCGAGCGTCAATAGGACTGATGTTGGCTCCGAGCGTCAATAGGACCGATGTTGGCTCCAAGCGTCAATAGGACTGATGTTGGCTCCGAGCGTCAATAGGACTGATGTTGCCTCCGAGCGTCAATACTAATGCTATTACAACACCCCTGCCTAGAGGCTCCGAGGCCAAGCGTCAATAGGACTGATGTTGGCTCCGAGCATCAATAGGACTGATGTTGGCTCCGAGCGTCAATAGGACTGATGTTGGCTCCAAGCGTCAATAAGACTGATGTTGGCTCCGAGCGTCAATACAATGCTATTAGAAACACCCCTGCCTGGAATGAGGCTCCGAGCATCAATAGGACTGGTGTTGGCCCCGAGCGTCAATCTAATGCTATTACAACACCCCTGCCAAGAAGCTCTGAGCGTTAATAGGACTGATGTTACAACATTCCAGCCCCCCACCCCACCCCCAACCCCCCCCCAAAAAAAAAAAAATAAATAAATAAATAAATAAAATAAAATAAATTTTTTTAAAAATCCATGCCATGCTCGTGGCGCTGAGTTAATGCCCCTTAGTTGCTTCAAGCAGGGACTGCATCAGTTGCCCCGCATCTCAGTTGGAAGGTTATCGGCCAAATCCATTTCTCATAACGGAGCATTCGGATTTATCTCCTGCGACTAGACTTTCTGCATAGGGGTATATACACGGCGGCAATAACTGAGCCAGCCTTCACCGATGCTGCCTCACGTCCCGAATGAATTAACCGTTTAGCGGGCTCGACGCCCTAATGACTGAGCAGGCGGATAGATTCAGTGACCATGATACTAAAGGGTAGTGCCAGATTAGCTTGGCGCCTTCAGGCGCCAAGCTAATCTGGCACCACCCTTTAATTACCATGGTTGAGCCATCTCCTGGAACTGAACTGGTTCATAGCCGTTGTGAAGTGACATATGACTTGAGTAAAAGTAGTTAGGCCCGGTAAATGTCAGTGGCCGCCTTGGGGTTAAATGAATAAAAAAAATTTAAAAATATAAAAAAAAATCACTAATCTGGCGCTACCCTTGAAATATCATAATTAACTCACCTCTGGCAACTGGTAGGCCGGCCCTATATACTCGTTAGGCAACACCTCCAAAGCCTTGGAAAACTGATGCGGTCCGCGTGGGGATAACACGGTTACTAAATTAATCAGTGGCAGAAAAGACTTTGTAGCCGCTTAAGGCCCGAATGCACGGGTCTGGAAGCAGCTGTACACGGCTTGGGATTAGTTGGAGCACCTGTTTCTATGTGTCTTAGTCTCTCATCTTGTGCAGAAGATAATGAAGAGTGGCTTCTGCGGCAAACAGCAACACTCGCCTGCTAACAGGCAAAGATCCGCGTGAGTCCGCGTCAGGCAGCGGGGGCTCATATGAGATGTAAGACTTGTACCATTTCATCCCCGCCTGAAAAAAGAGGAGAGCATCGGGTGTTCACTGATCGACTGAGGTTTCCAGAACAGTTCAGTAATAGACTGTGGCATTTTAAAAGCACCACCTGAGAGTCAGAAAGAAGAACGACGCACTTGCGCATCGGTTTAACCCTTTTCATCTTGATACACTCATTGCCCTAGATGAAATAAAATTTGACCGATAGTTCAAAGGTGGTGCCAGAATAGCTTGGCGCCTGAGGCGCCAAGCTATTCTGGCACCACTTTTGAACTTAAACGGTTGATCTATTTCCTAATCTGTAAGATGTAGCCTTCATAGGGTCAGTAATAAGCAAATTTTAAAAAAAATCAGCCTCAGGATATAATGGGTTAAAAGCATGCTGAGGAGTAAAAAAAATATTAGCAATTTACATATATTTGCTCCTTGGCGGGCTTCGATTGCTAAAAAAATACCGATACAATAATAATAATAATAATAATAATAATAATAATAATAATAATAATAATAATACATAACTCTTGTAAAGCGCTGTTCTCCAGGAAAACACTGGACTCACTGCGCATGCACAACAGCATACACTCTCCGTCTCTCTCTCTCTCTCTCTCTCTCTCTCTCTCTCTCTCTCTCTCTCTCTCTCTCTCTCTCTCTCTCAGACACGCACAATTATACACTATTTTAACCCACCCTATCCCCTCCCAGCACCTTGACTTCCCTGCTAAGGCTTTCTTACCGGCCGTTTTTTTAGTCCGCTCAGTTCAACACAGTCTCAGTGTGTGAGCGGCAAGCACATGTAACAGAGTTTGTCAGGCTACTGCCCCTGCCGGGTGCGAGTAGATGGCGAACTTTTCTCAGTGCGGCGTACAAAAGAGGAACTTGATTTACGACATTCAGACCGTCGTTGCACAAGATACGTCATACTTCAGCAAACAATATTCACTATATAATTTTGAACAAAATGATGTGCTAAAATTATACAGGAAATGTTGCTCGGCACTGATATTTGCCCTAAGTTTTGCCCTGGATTGGGTACCTTTAACACATTCTGCCCCAGGACCGAAATCCCACAATTTTGAAGTTACCCTCTGAAGGACTGTATTACAATTGTAGATTCAATGAATCTTTATTTTACAACGGTGAAGATATGAACACAGTCAGTGACTATGACATTTTTCGTACCTGCCGTTGCTACAACTACGACTAACTAAGTACAAAATATACATAAAACAGGGACATCAATGCACAGACATCAAAATATATAGTCCACTAAACACAAACACGCGCATACGCCGCGCACAAACGCACTCACGCGTCCACACACACACACACACACACACACACACACACACACACACACACACACACACACACACACACACACACACACACGCACGCACACTCACACACACACACACACACACACACACACACACACACACACACACACACACACATACACATGATTGTTAGAATATACACGTACATTCATTCATGTGTCTACGAATAACTAGATATTATTATTTGAGTAATGTCAGATACCTATAAAGACTTGCCTTGAAACGAGATAATGTCGGAGTGGCTTTAACGTGATGTGGGAGTGAGTTCCACAGTGTGTAGAGACAGATCGAGCATGATAGTTCAAGGGTGGTGCCAAAATAGCTTGGCGCCGCCTATGGGCGCTAAGATATTCTGGCACCACCCTAGAACTATCATGGTCGATCCATGTCTTGATTTGGTGTGTCGGAGCTGAGTGAGTTAAAGTCCCATTACGCGTAAATTTCAGTGAAGACACATTTCAGCACCATTTGTGTTTGTTATGCCTTGTCGACACACCTAATGAACTTTAACAGCAGTTGGGACACGTAGCAAAAGCACACGCGTAATCGCACTTATTTATTCTTCCCAGCGTCAATCTATTTTTAGCCGTTTTCTCGTTCTGAAAGCGTTGTATTTATAGGAACAGAGTAGAGTCATTGCCAAATTACTTGATATCGGCAAAACGACGGTGTGCTGAACTCGGGATTGTCCTGTGTCTAAATGAGCCATGAGCTAGACCTGTGTGTAGCGTTTTGTAACCGTCTGTTACAGAAGCGCATCTTTGAACAGTAACGGCGGTAGTGGGCCTTTAAGCACGATGCACGATGACCCACATGGTCCAAAACTGACACACATGTCACGCTTAACCCCGGCTTAAACTCCCAGAACTGAAACGACTTCCGGCCATTCTATAAAATGAAGTTATCTATATTCTGTGGCGGAGTGTAAGCCGCGAGTTACAGAAAAGTACGGATAGTTTCGAACATGAATGACTCGGCGCTACTGATAAAGCTCATAAACCCGCTTAGTGCTAGTGCAACCTTCGTTAATTAAACCGGCACCAAAAATAAAACAACAACAATAACAAAACAAAAAAACAAAAACACCCCCCACCCCCCTCCCAAAAAAACAAAAGAAAACAAAACAAAAAAACCTAGCTGAAACCAGAAACATGGCTTCAGAGTGGTGTCAGCAAGAGGTATAGATCCTCATGAGCCCCCGCAACTGCGGGGGCTCATGAGGATCTATACCTCTTGCAGTTGGGATGGTGTTCAATGAGTGTCTCGGTGGCCGCACGGCTGAGCGGGATAATCATGTCCTACGTGGCCACACCACCGCCTAGTCGAGTCTGTGTGAAACTTAGGCATAGATCCTCATTAGCGCGATCATTAGGGGCCCGCTGCATGTTGCAGTGAGATGAAGTTCGCTGATGAAGGGCAGCATCGCCACTCATTAAAAAAGTATATGCCTTTAACCCCTTCGTCCCTGCCACTATACGTACATTTTTGTTTTCAAAATCTTTGTTCAAGTTCATTTCGCAACGACCAAAAGCCAACACCGTCCAAGCGGACTGAAACGGCCCGGCATGGATATAAAATTGGTCTCAGCAAGAGGCATAGACCCTCATGACTCGGGTTCATGAGAATCTATGTCTCTTGCACCGTGGATCATGTTCCCTTTTTCTCGGCAGTCAAGGGGGTTAAGTTGGTATACACGGAAGGCTGTACCGGCATCACAGGCAGTTCAGGGCTCGGGAAGCTACGTCCTCACCCTAGTCGTGGCGGCCATCTTGAGAGGATTCGCGATAAGGCCCTCATGAATCGCTGTCAGGACAGACCATGTCAATTCAGGAAAGTCCTGACGTGCCGTTAGGCAATAACAGCAAGTCTTGCCAACACCGTAGGAAACCGCTAACCGGCAGAATCTGTTTTTCCGGTTTGTTTCCAAAGATTGAGGAAGCAACATGAAGAAAAACGAGTTGAAACCGGCACTGACTTCAGTCGCTACTATCTGAAGGCTATTCTATCCTCTTAAGTTAGGATGGCGGCTGACCGCGTGACGCGCCGACGCTGCTAGACAACGCGGGGCGGAAAGCCACACTGGTTACCAGCGGTAGCAAATCGAGGGAGACAACCAGTGTGGTTGAAAGCTTGATGTTGAACTTTTCTTAGCATCCTCCTCCACCGCCTTCACCACTCCTTTGGCATGATCACTGACTCTGCTCACTCCTGGTTTCTCTCCTACCTCTCCGACACTGAGACAGCAGTCCGTCACCATCGACGGCGTCTCCTCCAACCCAGTCACGCTCTCCTGCGGAGTTCCACAGGGGTCCGTCCTCGGCCCGGTCCTTTTCACACTCTACACTTCTCCCCTGTCCAAAATCATCCACTGGGTCTCACCACATACACCACCACCTCTACGCTGACGACTCACAACTACTAGACAAAGACAAACTCGACAACACTCAGTCACTACTGACTCGCACGGCTCAGTGACTGCTACAAAGACGTGAAAAACTGGATGACAGCAAACAAGCTTAAACTGAACGACGACAAAACGGAAGCCATGCTGGTAGGCACTCGCCAGAAACTTTCCCAGCTCCCTCCCTCTCTCCAACTTCAACTCGACAGCACCCCCATCTCCGTCTCTGACTCGGCCAAAAACCTCGGCGTTATCCTCGATTCCTCTCTTTCCATGTGACCAGCTTCGTCTCCGCCACGGCCCAGGCATGCTACTTCCACCTCCGCCGCTTCAGTCAGATCAGAAAATACCTCACTACCAAAGCTGCCACCAAACTTGCTGTCTCTCTCATCCTATCTCGCATCGACTACTGCAACTCTCTCCTTTCCGGCCTCCCTCACTCCACCACTTTCACTCTCCAGCGCGTCCAGAACAATGATACTGCCCGCCTCGTCCTCAGAAAGAAAAAATCCGACCACATCACTCCCCTGCTCAAACTCCTTCTCTGGCTTCCCATCCCACAACTCATCCAATACAAGATTCTGTCTCTCTGCTACAAACCCCTTAAAAACTGCGCTCCTGCCTATCTCTCCAACTTACTTCACCCCTGCATTCCTTCCCGCTCCCTCCGCTCCGCCTCCGGCCCTCTCCGCCTCCACATCCCCCGCACCAAACTCAGCACTTTCGGCCCCCGCTCCTTCTCAGTATACGGTCCATCCACCTGGAACACCCTCCCACTCTCTCTCCGTCAGAAACACTCTCTCTCTCTCCTCCTTCCAGTCCGCCCTCAAAACTCACCTCTTTCAGCAGTTCTAGCACTATATCACCACACTCCCCACCAAGCTGACTGTCTTAATGTATTTCACTATTTGTGGTACGTGAGTCGTTGTCTAAAGCGTGCGCATGCGTGCGCGAGTTGTGAGTGCTCGCCGGCTTAGTTATAAGATAAGCGCATTATAAATACCGTAATTATTATTATTATTATTATTATTATTATTATTATTATTATTATTATTATTATTATTATTATTATTCAGTCATGACGGACACAGCTCCTGAAGTCAAGCAGGCTGAATTTGAAAGCCCTTTAACCGTCATCATTTGGAATACACGACTGTGTGAAATAAGTTTCACTAAAATAGTTGAAGGGTAGGGGCAGAATAACTTGGCGCCTCTAGGCACTACCCTTGAACTAAAGAGTATATCCTTACCTGCAAGTACTATAACTGATGTAGCTTGCACATGGCAGTGTACAAATATGGAGCTTTTAGCCTCAGTATGATATGGGTTAAATCTGAGTACAACAGTGCCCGAATTGATGGGAACTGCATGTGCGCCTGTTTTAACTCATTCTACCCCAACACCGAAATCCCAAAATTTTGCCATCTGAAGACTGCACTCTAGTGTAGGACACAGATCGACCATGATAGTTCAAGGGTGATGCCAGAATAGCTTGGCGCCCATAGGCGCCAAGCTATTCTGGCATCACCCCTGAACTATCATGGTCGATCCGTATTTTGCTGTGGTGTGTCTGGGGTAGAATGAGTTAAGTTTCGGTGCCCGGCGATTGATGCCAACACGATCTTGCAGGGTGGCAGTAAAACTGATAATGCAGCCTTGGTCAAGTCAAAGCAGCTGTCTGTATTCAGACTGAGGTGGTCCCAAAACCGCTTTGCTGATGTAAAACATTGGAATACTGTTTTTTTTCATAAACTTTCAAAACCACACCTGATTCTCAACTTAGATGGTTTCAGATAAGGTTTCTGCACCGGCTGCTGCCCACAAAGCGTTTCTTATTTATGCGTAAATTATGTGACTCAGCACTTTGTACTTTTTGTAAGAATGAGGAAGAAACTCTTACTCACATGTTTTGGGACTGCCCTTGTGCACACGCCTTTTGGTCTGACATGGGACTATGGCCGTTGAGAGATAATTGTGAAAAATGTGCTAACTTTGAGTTCACAAAGAATCTGGTTATATCTGGCACAGCTAAGAACTTAAAGTCTGACACTGTCATGGATCTTATGATATTGATACTAGTTACCAAGTTTTATGTTTACAAGTGCAGACTACAGGAGATGATGCCTATTTTAAGGCACTTTATTGCAGTTTCGAGGAACCGCTATTTATGTGAAAAATATCACTTTGGAATTATTGGCCACAGTCATAAATTCCATTGTTTATGGCATCATTATAGTACACTTTTTGGTGGATATTAATGTTGTCTTGGGCACCAGTCACAGCCCTATTAGTAGGGGCTTTGTGCTACTGGTGCCACCAATTGCAATACTAGTTGCAGTTATGTAGGGATTGGTTGGAGTTACCAGTGGTGGCCTTTTATTTGTTTTCTTCCTCATCTGGATGTCTCTCTGTATGCAGCCACCAGTGCTACTTATAAGTGTGCAGGGGGACGCATGCTGAGGAGTTCATAACAGATAACAGTATGACTGTCCAAAATGTGTCTGACACTGAACGCGGGTATGTGTTCGATCCGTATGCGTGTGTGTGAGGGGGGGGGGGAGGGGGGTATAGGAAGCTGCTTACCGCTGACTTTGTCCACTTCTTCGGGTGACTCATCTTTTTTGTATATTTATGTGTATGTACACTTATACAATCGAAAAACAGAAATAAAATAATTATAAATTATGCCTCTAAAACTAAAATGATTCGCTATGTTTGGCCTTGCTAAAACCGTGACTGGCAACTCATCATGACGTGACAATTCATTACAATGTTCGCATTATGGATGCACCGCCATAATGCGCGTTTTCAAGTTGTTGGTTGTTGTTGTTGTTGCTCATTCAATGCTATTCGACATTACTTGTTGATTGTTTAGTTGTGTTTTTTTTTTTTTTTTTTCTTTTTCTTTCATCTTTATGTAATTTTGCCCCACGCTTGTTCATTTTAATTCCCGGCTATTTATAGCGACGCTTCCAAGCAGTGGGACTGACTGGAAATTGACATGCTTGGGGTTGAATGCGATAACTGACCCATGTCGTCTTCAGTTTCGTTTTCTTCTTTTTTTCCTTTGGCTTGGTATACGAGCTATCACAACAGTAATGAATGATCCGCGGCTGACTCGTCACTCAGTCCCGCCCATCAGGCCGGGCGTAGGCCTACACCATGGTTAGCAGTGACGGTGGCTGCATGGCCGAGTATTAAACATAGTCAGTCACTGATTCAGTAACACGCACTACACAACCAAACCGACACAGTTAGTGCATCAGTTTTACTGACAGTACTGACTTGATGACAACCGATATGACAACCGATTTTACTTTATTCACCCGTGTAGTAACAGATGTCATAAACCATATCTGATGTGACTGGAGACTCCGTGTAGTGTTTAGAACTCAGTCGGCCGGGCCGCCATTTGCAAAAAATTTACAGTCGTGCATAGAACGGTTTTATTTTGGGGGTGGGCACTTTACCACAAATTAATTCCATCTGAAATAGAAACTTACAAACTGTATATTACAATGTGTTTGTTGTATGTATGTTAAGAGTTTTTGACACAATATTTTCGCACATTTTGCAACGAAAACCTCAGTCTTTGTATGCCGGAAAGCAAAGAGCCCGCCATTATTATAAGCGGCCCTTTGAGGCCCGCAAACATGTAGAATATAGAACCAAAATATGCCATGCAGCAAGCACAATCCTTTGTTTTACTATTTTGGAAATAACAAGTTGTTCCTTTCAATTGCTCAGGTGTTTATACATGTTTCGTAATACGCTAAATATGAGCCAAATTAAATAGTATTGTGTAGAAATCCACAACCCACGAAGTCAGTTCCGAAGCAAAACCTACTCTATCAAGCTGGCTTCATTAGCTATTAACAAACGTTTCAACATGCAAATAAAACATTGGAAAGACACCCTGGACAAAATTCAAATTTATGTTGTTTTGTAACTGATGAACAAAAGTGAATTTTAGTCCATCAAATCCTAAACGTTCTGAGTGAAGTCGAGCAGATAACAAATCTGACATGTCAGTCGATTTCGCCACGAAGCGAGTTTTGATCGACAACTTTGCGCCCCAAATACACCCAAAAAATTTACTCCCACAATTGCAACCATGATATTAACTACGAAATATTTACCCATAGATTGTGACAGTATTGACATTTTGTGTGCTTATGTATATTGTAGTAGATAAATCAGGAAGAGAAAATTTAGTAAGGGTTGAGAATGAGAAATCTTAATGGCGGTCGCATGTGAAACCTGTGTTTTAGTCGCGTCAGAAAACTCGTTACAACGTCCTTGACATAGTGTTTAAAACCAAAAACCTAACAGGGCCAAACAGGAAATATGTTGCTTTAATGGCTCTGTTAAAAATACACTTATCTTAATATCGGAAATTATAATACATAAGCATTTTTAGGTGCTTACGATTTTCAACGGGTCTTCTAGTTAACATTTATTTACTAATATCTCAGTGACGAGGAAAGTGAAAATTAAATGCTTTATACAGAAAGGAAGCTTAACTTCTGATCTTTCTAACGGTGCATCATGTTAATATACTTTGTGTAAATATCGAATGCTATTGAGGCGCAAACGGATGTCAACAAACACAAAATCGCTGTCTCGGGACTGAGCGAGGGCTGATTTTGCGTACGAGCGGGCGTTGCTTTCTTTGCGGCCCGCGCGCGGTCAATATATAGCGCGGAAAACTACTAGCTTTTCATTCTCGTTCTCGCCGGTCTACCGAGCAGTTGCCGAGTGTTCTCTCTTGCGTCAAGCGTTTGCTACAACTGTACTATCGCCATGGCCGATGTTGATGCTCCCGCTGCTGCCCCTGCTGCTGCTGCTGCTGCTCCCGCCAAGTCCCCAAAGAAGGCAAGCAAGCCCAAGAAGCCTGCTCAGCCTGCAGCTCACCCCAAGTACAGCGTCATGATCGCCGCTGCCGTCCAGAGCTTGAAGGAGCGTGGTGGTTCTTCTCGCCAGGCCATTCTCAAGTACATTTTGGCCAACTACAAAGTGGGAAGTGACCTCAAGCCCATCAACGCCCGCCTCAAGACTGCCCTGAAAGCTGGAGTCAAGGCCGGCACCCTCAAGCAGTCCAAGGGCACTGGTGCTGCTGGTTCTTTCCGTTTGGGTGAAAAGAAGGTAGCAGCTACCAAGCCCAAGAAGGCAAAGAAGCCCAAGGCAGCTGCCAAGAAGCCCAAGGTAGCTAAGAAGCCCAAGGCTGCTGGTGCCAAAAAGACCAAAAGCCCCAAGAAGGCTGCCAAGAAGCCCAAAGCTGCTGGTGCCAAAAAGCCCAAAACTCCCAAGAAGGCTGCCAAGAAGCCCAAGACTGCCAAGTCTCCCAAGCCCAAAGCTGCCAAGCCCAAGAAGTCTCCTGCCAAGAAGACTGCAAAGCCCAAGGCTGCCAAGAAATGAAGAGCCCTGTAACCCTGGGTTACACCACCAGTCACCTGATCGGTCCTTTTCAGGACCACACACTTTCCCAAGAAGGGACAGGTCATTCTCCTTTCGTCGTGGTCTAATGGTGTTGCCTGTTTAAAAATAGTTTGGCCCTTTTGTCCCTGACTACATTTTGATTACAATACATGCCTCTAGTTCTCCTGTGGGGACCTTGGCCCTCTCTGGATCATTCCCCCGGCTCCGGCCCTCGCGGAGATTCGGAGACTAAATATTCTGAAAGTCAATACAATACAATGGAAATTTGCTGTCTGCCCATACAACACATGGCATCGTCATTCACTCGTTGAAATAATTAAATAACCCATAAGAGATGAACTGTACCCGACGTATTGTTTACCTGTGTAACACTCTTGGCATCAGAAACACTTATGGTGGATTCCTCCTGTGCTTCTGGTGTCAGCAATGTTGCAGTGAACTACTGAAAAGGCTAGAACTAAAGAATGTTGACTGACACTATCTACTGATATTACTGTTGAAGAGGGTAACTGTGCTACTTTTGGGTACTCGAAGTCTGCAACTTCGTTTGATACGTCTGCTATAAAATTCATATGTAAGTGGATGTTTATGGTCAAGAATGTCATCCAGTTTGTTTGTAATCCGTCTGCCGTTGTACTGCGTCCAAAGTATCCTGTGCCCTACCAACATAATTTCTACCCCAGCACGTCAGTGCAAAGTTATAACATCTGTAAAAGACGTTTTTGAAGAAGCAAGTACGTTTTTGTCACAATAGCATCTGTGTTTTGTTTCCAGTTGAGCGCGTTGTCAAAACCATAGCTTCCTAGTTGTGCCCAAAATAAACACCGTATCGAAAATATCGCAGAATTTCACCGAACCCTCCACCACCACCCCACCCCCCGCCACCCACCCCTCACCCCGCCCCCCCCCCCCCTCCTCCCATAGAGGTCCAATTTTAAGGGGTAGGGGTACTAGATCGACAGTAAAGCTATGATAACTACAATAAAATACTTATTTAATTTTGGTATCGGCGTGTCCGTCTATTATCGGGCATTCAGAAAATAATAACTTTATTATATTATTTTTTGTACGTTATGACGTCACAGCATTCCATATTTAGGCCCTATGAATATGGTACCATTTGTTTAGTGCGGTGTTCTGATGCACTTCTTCAATTAGGGGTGCAGGACATTCGCGTCATTGAAAGGAGGTTGACTTTACCTATAGCTACATGATATGCTAAGTACACGGGTCACCTGCATGCTCTTCTGAAAGCGCGTCGATGTGTGTGTGCGTATTGGTGCGTGCATGCGCGCGCGCTCCAAACATATCCAAGAGGCATATATCCTCATGAGCCTGGAGGGCGCATGAGGATCTATTCCTCCTGGAGATGCGAGCATGTTTGTGTGAGAGAGAGAGCCGCGCGCGCGAGGGAGAATGACGTCATATTTATAGTATTATGTCAGTGTCTGCGTGGTGACGGAGTTGCCTCTTTTACGTCACCGCCACTGTCTGACTTTCTCTAGAACTGAGTAAAGTTTTTTGTTTTAGTGTTTTAATCTTTTTCTGAAAAGAATTAATTTTTACTCAGAAATATGACAAAGATTACGGACACTAATCTGGATCCACCGACTTCCTGAAAACGGTTGTTTATGTCTTCAATGAGACAAATGTACGTTCAGCAGCGAGGTTAATTTTTATCTTGTTACTTCAACTGTTAGAGGTCACAGTTTAGCCTGCCCGCCTTTGACGTGGACATGCTATCGCCCCAACGCGACCCGTCCTAAAAAGTCCCTTCTACAAATAGAGAGGACTTAAAAATGGAGGGCAGTGAGGGGGTCGAGAAGAGACGACTCAGAGGAGCACTTTTGTCAGATTTTCATAACTGATGGTAACAATGATGCTCACCATTTAAACACACACACACACACACACACACACACACACACACACACACACACACACACACACACACACACACACACACACACACACACACAACCAAAAAACGTAGAGGTCCATGTCAATGTTCATATTTTACCAGTGAAGCGCGTAGGCAAAGCAAAATATCCTGTAAGAAGTTTGTTTTCCAAAAGTGTTAAGGTCTGTTCATGAGCAGCGGCAAACTCTCAGTGCTCAGAATGTCTATTAATGAGAAGATAGTTGTTTTAGTAAAAGAAAAATTAAGTTATGTTAGCTGTTTTACAAATGACTCCGACAAAGTGGTGCAGAAAACTGTTTAATTTTCACACCTAGGGCATACAGGTCACAATTGACCTAATCGTACCCGAAAGACGAGACAAACTGTATGCTTATGTAAATACCATATACGAAAAATCATGCGATTATTAATGAGAAGAATGTTGGGGTTTTTTTTTTGTAAAAAAAAAGATTCAATTGTTTTAAGATTAACCCATATAATTCGTGAATTAATCCCAAAAAAAGTGAAAATATATTTTTTCAAAAATTATTTAATTATCACTCAAAAAGTTCGTACAATGCTGGATAACGAACTTATTCAACATGTCCCTTTTATCTAGCTATATGCCAAATATCTAGTCAGTAAAAACTGCTACGGACTTCAGTGTGGATCAACCGGCTTTTGTGAAATGGCCATTTTCTCTCGCCAATGAGCATCTTTATCAAAAAGTTTTTAAAAAGGTCCGGGGATAATTCTTTTAAGGACAATATCCTAAAATTTCAAGCTTGTCCGTCCTCAAACGCGGGCTCAAGTCGCTGTCACACACACACAATCACACACACACACACACACACACACACACACACACACACACACACACACACACACACACACACACACACACACACACACACACACACATACACGGCGCTTTGGCACCAAAAGGACGTTCTCATCTAGCAAGATTTGCGGCGTAGCTAGACGTGACGTCATTTTATCTTGTTACTTCTTTGCCAGAATTTCGGCTCGCCAAAAACGTCATGTGCATGCTCCGGAATGCGCCCGACCCAGCCCCATTTCAGTCTACCGTATTTTTTAAATACGATAGACAAAAAACACTGCAAACATTGAATGATGTGTGTGATTTCATCTCTGATACCCCAACGACGAGAAACAATTCCGGGGGTGGATCCAGGGTGGGGGGAAAATGAAGTAATCCGAAACGCAACCTACCTAGAGCTCCTGTCACCATAAACTCATGTAGAAGGTTCTAGTCAATGCACAAGCTACTGTCAGCTACTGCGATGTGAACGATTTCAGTCCGCCATTTGTCCACAAGAAATTGAAGAATTTGGGATAAATAGATTCCACGTCGTTAGTATATAATGATGGTAACAAGAAAACATTTACGTCACTCGACAACAAGGTGACGTCATATTTTTGTTGTTCATAATTTCTGTGACGCCTCATTCTGCGAAGGCTCTTTACGGGTAACTGACCCCGGCCGGGGCCTCAATTTTTTTTCGGGCTCTAGAACCGAGGCCCCGAATCCAACCGCAAAGAACCCTTGACGCATTAACCTACTGGATGATTTGACGGATCCGTCGCTTGGGGTGTCTTTTCATCATCATCATCATCAGTCCCTTGCCCGAACTGGGCGTTGGGGGGACTGAAAGGCAGCAGCAACAGACAGTGCTCTCCACTGAGTTCTATTTTGGGCGGTGGCAAGCAAGTCTGGCATCTCGAGTTCGGTCCATTCTTTTATGTTTGCGACCCAACTCTTTCTCTGACGACCTCGCCGACGACTTCCTTCGAGAGTGCCTTGGAGGATAGTCTTGGACAAGGTGTTGTGTCGGGTCACGTGGCCAAACCAAGCAAGCTTGCGCCGTTTCACGGTTGCCAGAAGGGGTTCATGTGGGCCCACCAGGGAAGTGACGATGCTCCGTACATATTCGTTGGTCTTGTGCTCGCGGTACGAGATGCGGAGCAACTTCCTCAGGCACTTGTTCTCAAAGGCCTGGATTTTCTTTTCTGAGTCTGCAAGCAGTGTCCAAGTCTCACAGCCGTAGAGTAGAATAGACACTACGAGGGACTTGTAAAGCCTGTACTTGATGGTGAAGCTGATGGAGTTACTTCGCCATATCCTGTCCAGCCTGGCCATTGCGGATGTTGCTGTACCTATCCTGATACGGATCTCTGCTATGCAACTACCGTCTTTGGACAGGGTGGCTCCCAAGTACTTGAAGCTATTGACCTCTTCTAGCTTCTGGCCGTTCATGTGAATGTTGCTGCTGCTGTCGCTTGTGGTGTTGATCATCACTTTGCTTTTATCCGTCTTTAGACGGGAAAAAATCTCCATTTTTGAACACGTGATGCCTTTATCTCCGCCGCAGATTTGTCTTGGTAAAAGTATAGCTGGTGGTGCATTATTACTTAATATTTTTTCTTTTTCTTCCAATAAAAAGTGTTCTCAAGGAAGTACAGTGTTTTCATATGTGTACTGCAAGAATGAGGCGTCAAAAGAAGTATGAACAAGAATATGACGTCATTTTGCTGTCGAGTGACATAAATGTTTTATCGTTACCATCATTATATGCTAATGACATGGAATTTTATTTATCTCAAATTCTTAAATTTTGTGTGGACAAAATGGCGGGAGGTCTAAAGTCGTTCACATCGCAGTTGCTAACAGTGGCTTGTGCATTGACTAGAACCTTCTACATGAGTTTATGGTGGCATAGGAGCTCAATGTAGGTTGCTTCTCTGGTTCCTTCATTTCTGTTTTGATATTTCTGTCGTTTAGCGCTGTGCCACGATCTCTACGCTTAAAAAAATAATAATAATAATAAAAAACAAAAAAAAACCCCATAGGCTTATTAATTAGTAAGCGCTGTTCCTTGGTATGCGCTGTTCCTTGGTGTGCGCTTTGTCTACGAGCTACCTTACGGGAAGAAAAAGAAAAATACTAAGGAATTGTGCACCACCAGCTAAATATTGTTACCAAGACAAATCTGCGGTGGAGATAAAAGCATCACGTGTTGAAAAATGGAGATTTTGTTAGGCTTAACGACAAAAACGATTCACCCCTGTCACCAATTCGGCCTCGCCGCAGGCTTCGGTACAAACAGTTCCGGTATCTAAAATCTGAATATTATTTGTGTCATCACTGCTAGTCGTTTGCTGCACGTGTTAAAAACTCGTTTCGACTATCATTTCATTTTCACAAAGAAGAATACTTTGAACTGTCAAAGCCGCATTCATCCAATCAAAAAATTCACAGATTCGGCCATTTGCATGCAGAAACGAGACATCGGTTTCTTGACTAAACTTGGGCGTGGCAGAAATGGCTGGTGTGTAACAACCCAAAACAACGGATACGATCAACTTACATTATATAAATATAGTGAACTTAGGTGTTCCGAGAGCGTGCGGATCCAATATAAGTTATTGGTATTAGGGGTTTGCTACACGGACCTTTCAGTGTAGACCTGACGGAGGTCAAAGGAACCATTGTACCCCGAAGGACGAAGGTCTGAGGGGTACAATGGTTCCTTTGACCTCACGAAGGCGTACAAGGGTCCGTGCAGCAAAGCCTGGTACCAATAACGTATTTGTTTTCATTCCTCCACTATTTTTGTAAAGGAAATTAGGCTGAAATCTTCCGACCTGAAAGTCACGCCAGATATGACTGACGTCAAAAGAATATGCATGTATATATAATAGACTTATGACGTAATTTAAGATCTGTCATCACGTTGCCGTCTGCATGACCAGCAGCATTGTCTACAAATTATCAGTGAGGTGAGTGACTGTTTGCCTCAATTTTTTTAAAAAAAACTCTTCAATAAAATAGTCGCTCGTATAATAATAATAATAATAATAATAATAATAATAATAATAATAATAATAATAATAATAATAATAATAATAATATTTATATGGCGCATTTCTCATATTTATAATATAACAATGCGCAGACATAGCCGCGAACTGAACCCAACAAGCACGCTCACGTGAAACACGCTCATTTCCTCACACACTGTACATAAACACAGAACATTCACGTGGTGCTAAGGGCAAGCTCAAGCGAGCAACTGACATTTTTTTGAAATTTAAATCGTTTTTTCATATTTTTAAAATTTTATTAAGTGTACTGAAATTAACACCAAATTCGTGAGGGAGGAAATAGCCGGAGTACCCGGAGAAAGAACCCCCCACGGTCCGCCCGAATTAATGGTGACACTTACTAGAGGAGAAAAGTCCGACGCCAGAATCGGGCATCGAACCTCGCACCTCTGGCATTGGTGGCAGGCGCTCAGTTTTACCGCTGCGCCACGGACCGCCGCCCCACGGACCGCCCCACGGTCCACCGCCCCACGGACCGCCCTACGGACCGTACGCTTTGGTCGTCCGCAAAGATTCATTCTTTGGTGGACTGTTACACACTATTGCTGCAAATGCGTGCTACAAATACCTCCAGTAGTGTGCTTGTTGTTTCGAATAACACTAAGTACCTTTGTATTAACTCGTTCTACCCCAGACACACCACAGCAAGATAAAGATCGACCATGATAGTTCAAGGGTGATGCCAGAATAGCTTTGCGCCTGTGGGCGCCAAGCTATTCTGGCATCACCCTTGAAATATCATGATCGAGCTGTGTCATGCACGGCAATGCAGTCTTCAGAGGACAACGGCAAAATTTAAGGATTTCGGTGTTGGGGTAGAATGAGTTAAGTAACTTTGTATTTTAGAACGTTTTGTTGGTCTTTTATAGAACAAAACTGGCATCCAAGACGCGCCATTAAAAGGGCTACAAAAAGTCCGCCATCAATCGCTATGATGTTGTTTTTTTTTTGTTTTTTTTTTTTTGTTTTTTTTTTTTTTTGTGGCGAGGTCATATGCTACTGGTTGCGTTAAAGTATTGGTGGCGTGACGTAGGAATAACAACAAAACATCTTATGCGTCACCACCAGATCATCCGGTAAGTTTATGCGACGAGGACCCTTTGCGGATGGATTCGGGGCCTTGGTTCTAGATGTGTTGTACCCGTCTTTTCTAAGCGTGTTTCTTTCTCCCGTTGGGTACTTCTTGGTTCTAGAGCACAAACTGAAATTGAGGCCCCGGCCGGGGTTAAGGATTACCAGACTAATTCAAAAGCCGGAATAGCGAATTGTCCGGCCTTGGAGTAGAACAATGAACAATGAACCTTTATTTTCCAACGGTAGAAGTTATTGGTATCACAGGACCAGTTTTCAAACTTGCCGTTGCTACATCTACTACATAAGTGACAGACAAGAAAACATACACATACCACACACTGCCGCGCTGCATGCATGCATTCGCTCACGCACGAGTAGAGAGAGAGGGCCGAGAACTTTTCCCCAGTGCGCAAAAGCCATCGGGCCGACGTCGGCCTGATGGCCTCTTGCGTATTGGGTCGTTTAGACAGATGTGACGTTATCTTGCACATTAATGACGATTTTTCTATGTAATTGCTATTATGTTTTAAATTAAGCACAGAACGCGTCACACACATATGAAGTCGCGGAAGGGCGTCAGATTTGACGTGTCAATGTTTTGGGAATAAGAATTGTACAAGAGGCAAACTCCGCCCAGTCAAATGGATCATCTGAAGATTGCCGCATTCACCTGAAGACAGCCCGCGGAAAATGTCTTTAGCGAACCATGGGTGAGTACGGATTTAGCAGACGAGACGCTGCAAGCAATGTGTTTATGTCTGTCCGCTGTCTGTCTCTTTGCATTCAACGTGACCTGAGCCAGCCACCGAGGTAAGATGAAAAGCATAACTCTGGCGTTCACCATAATAGTTCAAGGACGATGCCAGAATAGCTTGGCGCCCATAGGCGCCAAGCTATTCTGGCATCACCCTTGAACTATCATTCCAAAACACAAAGTCCATAAAACAGTTTTGAGAAGCCGGGAAGGGGGTTTTCTTTTCTTTTCTTTGCAAATATGGCCATTATTAAATATTGCTTGAAGATATCCATAAAGCACAGTGCCTGTGTTATTATCGTTCTCATTTTGCTTTTCGTGTGTAACGTAATAAAAGACAACAGGAGATGTTGCTGCTTGCTTTTTTTTAAAATGTAAAGCTGAGGGTTCAAAAATCAAGCAATGACAACACTGTGCTTCGTCTGCGTCATCCTGAACTTACTGTGATCTACTGTGTGTAGTCTTATTCTTGCAGGACTCGCTGTGTATATTACCTGCTACTTGTCAGGCTGATCATTAACTCCGGCAAAAATCCGCCGAGTCAGGCAAGACGCAGTCCCGCAACAGGCAGGCAAAACATGGTCCCGCCACATCTAGGCAGGCAAAACGCAGTCCTGCAACAGGCAAGCAAAACGCAGTAATTTTGTTTTGTTTTGGTGTGTGTGTGTGTGTGTGTGTGTGTGTGTGTGTGTGTGTGTGTGTGTGTGTGTGTGTGTGTGTGTGTGTGCGTGCGTGTGTGTGTGTGTGTGTGTGTGTCAGTGTAAATCGGTCTGAAGAATGTACTCCGACACTTATCGTTTGTTTGTTACACGAACCCGCTCCATACGACGGTCCGGCCACCCCAATAAGCAAAAATCCTCGGGCCCACAGCAGCCGCAATGGCTGTGCGCGGGCCCACTGCGGCGGCTGTGGGCCCGAAGGCGTTGTGCTACTGCAGACGGGCACATTCTGACTAAGGACGGGCACATTCTGACTAAGGACGGGCACATTCTGACTAAGGACGGGCACATTCTGACTAAGGACGGGCACATTCTGACTAAGGACGGGCACATTCTGACTAAGGACGGGCACTTTCTGACTAAGGACGGGCACATTCTGACTAAGGACGGGCACTTTCTGACTAAGGATGGAATGATCGTTTTGAATATTTTGCTTTGAAACGTGTCTATATAGCAACAAAAATTCCTTTAAAGCATAAAGATTTTAAGAAGCCACAGCCATTTGGGGGGAAAATTGTATATTATTTTACTCTTTTGATTCACAAGGGAAGACAGACACAAATATGTTGTACTTTTAAAATTGTTGAAACTGTGCGTCTGAAAGAAGGATTCGCAATGCAGCCGCAAACAATGATGGAAAACCAACCATATTGTACGTTTCTTTCTTCCTCGATCTATATAAGTATATATTTATTCCTCGATTTATATAAGTATATATTTATTCCTCGATCTATATAAGTATATATTTATTCCTTGATCTATATAAGTATATATTTATTCCTCGATCTATATAAGTATATATTTATTCCTCGATCTATATAAGTATATATAAGTATATATTTATTCCTCGATCTATATAAGTATATATAAGTATATATTTATTCCTCGATCTATATAAGTATATATTTATTCCTCGATCTATTTAAGTATATATAAGTATATATTTATTCCTCGATCTAAATAAGTATATATTTATTCCTCGATTTATATAAGTATATATTTATTCCTCGATCTATATAAGTATATATTTATTCCTCGATCTATATTAGTATATATTTATTCCTTGATCTATATAAGTATATATTTATTCCTCGATCTATATAAGTATATATTTATTCCTCGATCTATATAAGTATATATAAGTATATATTTATTCCTCGATCTATATAAGTATATATAAGTATATATTTATTCCTCGAGCTATATAAATATACATTTATTCCTCGATCTATATAAGTATATATTTATTCCTCGAGCTATATAAGTATATATTTATTCCTCGAACTATATAAGTATATATTTATTCCTCGATCTATATAAGTATATATTTATTCCTCGAGCTATATATATTTATTCCTCGATCTATATAAGTATATATTTATTCCTCGATCTATATAAGTATATATTTATTCCTCGAGCTATATATATTTATTCCTCGATCTATATAAGTATATATTTATTCCTCGATCTATATAAGTATATATTTATTTATTGTTTAACCCTTTTAGCCTATTGGAAGTGTTACTTAACGACTATGTACCCCCACCCGGGTCTGCCCTGGGGGACTTGGGTGGGGTTAACTACTTTTTAGTTCCCAGGGTCACCCGGGTCAGCTCCACAGGGTGGGTTTTCCCCTCTATTCTGGGGCATGTGTTTCTGTCTACCCTTGCTCCATTCACCTGTATTTTTCTTTTTTAAGCTCTCCCTACTGTCTTCGTGGCCTGTAGCTCTTAGTATTGGATGTGTGTTGCTAAATGGTCTTAGGTTTATTTAGCGTGTTAGACCTTATGGCGACATACATTCAATATTCTGGTGGTTTTTTTTCACAAGCAGTGCAGGCTCGCCCTGCCGAGAAAGTCTTGTTGCTGTCGGGACGTTAAGCAACGTACAATCAATCATTAACGACTATGTACCAGTTGCAGGAGGTGCGGATTGACCATGACAATTCAAGGGTAGTGCCAGATTAGCTTGGTGCCTGAAGGCGCCAAGCTAATCTGGCACTACCCTTGCATTATCATGGTCAATGAATCGCCTGCTGTAGGGTGCTGGCGCTGAAAGGGTTAATAAGTATAACGTTTGGATTTGTGCGCTCACTTACCTATAAACGTTGTGTGGGGCGACGAACGTGCAGTGCATGTACATAAACACTGTTTCCTTAACCCTTATCATTCGGAGCACACCAGTGTGAAAAATAAGGTTGACTAAAATAGTTCAAGGGGTGGTGCCAGAATAGCTTGGCGCCTCTAGGCGCCAAGCTATTCTGGCACCACCCCTTGAACGAGAGCCATTGGTCTATATCCATATCTGTAAGTACTAAAATGTAGCTTGCATGTGGCAGTGCAAAAATTTGAAGCTTTTAGCCTCAGTATGATATGGGTTAACGGCATTATACATGTATAACTGTTTGTAGAGTCGCAGAGGCCAAACAGGTAGGGTTACTTTAATCCGGTCGTTGTGATTTGAGAGTTAAAAAAAGACAACGTTCATATCGATAACGCAAGACTTGTGTTTTCAGGCCCGTCTGCAATGCCCGATGAAACAGTCTGCCCCCAACCAGCATTCAAACGCGGAACTTCAACAAACAACCACAAAAAGGCAGCAGAGGGCGTTATTTCCATGTCGACATTTCAAATAATCTTCGTCGACAAAACCTTGAATGCCAGACTACACGGTGATAACCAAATTAGACTTCAAGAGTTGACCGACGGCCCTGTGCACGAGACAAAAATGGACGTGTTTTCTTCGGACACAAACCTGTCAGCATTAAACGGCTCAGGAGAAACCACACAGAATAATGCTGGAAAGTCGTCCCAATGGAGAGAGAACATTTCCCCGCTGTGGAGCATTGGGGCACCCATAATTCTGTTGTTTGGAATCACCGGCAACACCCTAGCTATGACCACTGTGTACAAAATGGACAAATCTGTTACTTATTACTTATACATGTTTGCACTGTGCGCTTCCAATCTGATGGTTCAGTTGACTGGCTTGTTACCTCAGTGGTACCGTTGGCAGTTTGGTACGAGAATTGAAGATATTAACATAGCCACCTGCAAACTGAGTCGATTTATTATGTATTCTTTCGGAATGTTGTCTTCCTTTATGACCGTGGCTGTAACGTGCTGTCGCGCTGTAGCCATAGCCTTGCCTTTCAGGGTTCCTGAAAGCAGACGCAAAACCCAGAGAATCATCGCCAGTATTGTACTATCAGCTTTCATTATAAATAGTTACATGCCGTTCACACTCGAGCATACTAAGGTCAATTGCAGATATACGGCTGAGTATAACAACTACGACGTACAGGTGCGCATTGTCACTGCAACCCTCTTCTCTTTCCTGCCGTTTGGCATCCTGCTGAGCTCCAACTACATTCTGATCCGGGAAGTGTTGCTTTCGGCCAGGAGGACACAGCGTGGAAACTCCCGACAGTCCAAAGTAACGATCCTGGTTCTGGCCATCTCCACTAGTTTCCTGTTGCTCAATGTGCCCTCGTCTATCATACGCATTGTGCGAAGCGTACACCCGCAACTGGACTCGCAAGATTACTTCAGATACCTGTACGAGGCGTCATTGTTCCTCTTTTATATGAATAGCGCTGTGGACTGTTACCTCTACGTCCTGTCGGGCAGCGGCTTCAGGAGAAAGGCAAAGACGTTGTTTTGGAGAGCCTCTGGAATATTCGTTCCTTCCCTGAGGCGCATGCGGAGCCGGTCAAGGGAGGTCCGAACTAGAACTTATTCGTTTGAGTCGCCCACTGATATTACAATCCAGTTATCACCACGTTCATCGGAGCGTGGAAGCAACGCACCCATTGCGCAAAAGGCCAGCCTAGTCGCCACGGTGCTTGCGCGCTGGGTATCTAGGTCTGTTCGTGCCGCTGCAGCAGGCCGCAGAGAACGGACTGATGCTAGGTGGAGTCTTCCGGCAGACGCAGAAACCGATAAGGAGGATACCACTCCTGTTTTAGCAGACGCAGAAACCGATAAGGAGGATACCACTCCTGTTTTAGCAGACGCAGAAACCTATAAGGAGGATACCACTCCTGTTTTAGCAGACGCAGAAACCGAAAAGGAGGATACCACTCCTGTTTTAGCAGACGCAGAAACCGATAAGGAGGATACCACTCCTGTTTTAGCAGACGCAGAAACCGATAACGAGGATACCACTCACGTGTCAAAGAACGAACAACCTTCTGATGCTAAATTCAGCTGTACCGCAAACTCCCGAAATAACACAGCGACTGTAGAATTGGCCGCCGACCAAGACAGTGTTACAACACGATGTTCTACTGGTGTTGACGCCGCAATCAGTCAGCAAGGTTTTTCAAGGTGGTCAGTACAGCCGTCTAACAAACAGAAGGAAACAACTATTTGTCACTCAAAGGTATCTCAGATAGACGTCCACATGGTATCCCAGTCGCATATCGGCGACCAGTCTGATGTAGACGCGGAAGTGTAGCCCTGAGTGTACACAGGTCAGACCTCAATGCGCAAGAGGCCATCGGGCCGACGTCGGCCGCCGTTGGCCCTTTGCGCATTGGGACTTGTGTATACCCATTGCGCCAATTAACTCATTCTACCCCAACACCGAAATCCCCAAATTTTGACTTTCTCCGAAGACTGCATTGCAGTGCAGGACTGCACAGCTCGACCATGATAGTTCAAGGGTGATGCCAGAATAGCTTGGCGCCCATAGGCGCCAAGCTATTCTGGCAACACCCTTGAACTATCATGGTCGATCCTTATCTTGCTGTGGTGTGTCTGGGGTAGAAGGAGTTAAGTCTTCGAACCACCGGTCATGGAGTCACGCAGCGCGTTCTTGGCGGCGTTTGTGATGATGAACCACTCAGCAAGCAAACGCTATTCGGGCAGTCATTCAGCCTTACTCAGTTGGCCTGGGCATGATCCAACTATTGCTGACGTCGGCCTGAAAAAAACCCTGTTGCTCACCTGGCATCCACATGACTGAGAACCACAAATATGTTTACGCTTCACCCGATTTGCTGACGGATTGAATGTGTACTATAATTAACGCACTGACTCCTATTCAGTGTCGCGTAAAGCTCCAGATGTGGGAGTTGTCCTCTTAACTCATTATACCCCAGACACACCACAGGAAGATAAGGATTGACCATGTTAGTTCGAGGGTGATGCCAGAATAGCTTGGCGCCTATGGGCGCCAAGCTATTCTGGCATCACCCTCGAACTATCATGGTCGATCTGTGTCCTGCACTGCACTGCAGTCTTCAGAGGACAACGGCAAAATTTGGGGATTTCGGTGTGGGAGTTGTCCTCTTAAGACAGCGCACCAAATCGGCAGAAAGGTCGACCATGACAGTTCAAGGTTGGCGCCATGCTATTCTTGGACAAAATGGCCGCTCCAAAACAGGAATGAACACGTGAATCCTCGCACGACGGGAGGTCATTTGGTTCCCAGCTTGAAGGCATTTTTGTGTGGATGCGTGCTTTGATTTGGTGAATAATGGCATGTTCTGTGCCACAACCACATTGTACACCCACACTGATCATTCCCACAGATGGACAGGAAGACAGAACTTGAAACGAATACTGCCGAAATCACGCGACTCTGGACTGGCGATGTATTCCACTTCCGTGGAGTTTATTTACAACGTGCTCATTTACTGAGCTACTGTCGTATCCACTCTATTGGCAACCTAGTAATATGAGTAATGAAAACCACGCAAAATTGCGTAATCTTTGTTTCTATTTTTTGGGGGAGGGGGCGCTGAATGCGCCACAGAACAGGAACCCAGTGAGCAAAAGCCATCAGGCCGACGTTGGCCGCCGTTGGCCCGCGCACGGTCGTGCGCAGGCCAGCGGCGGCCGATGTCGGCCGGGGGGGGGGGGGGGGGGGAGGGCCTATTGCGCACCTTCTCAAATGAATGACCCGTTAAAAAAAAGGTCAAGGTCATAAAAGGCCAAGGTCAGAAAAGGTCACGGTCGCATAGGTCAAGGTCATGTAAGCTTACACAAATGATGCGGCTCAGTCATGCACGTGAGCCATGAGGGCTTCGCCGTTCTTGTTCAGTATAAATAGGAACAGCAACGATGAGCAGACGCGTTGTCATCGTTTAACCTCTTTAACTGCCGGGGCAAGGCGAGCGATGCCCAGCTGCAAGAGGCCTGTTAACCCTAAGGATCCTCCGCAGTCACGGGCGCGGGCGGAGTGGTCTCTTCCCACAAGGCCATCGGGCCGACGTCGGCCGCCATTGCCCCGCGCACAGTCGTGCTGCCGACGTCAGCCCGATGGCCTTTGCGCACCGGGCTGCTTGTTCCATGTTATATAATATGCCAATTGTTGTCCCAATTAACCCTTATCCTACTGAGGCTAAAAGCTTCCAATGTGTACACTGCCATATCAAAGCTACATTGATAGTACTAACAGATAAGGATATAGACCAATGGCTTTAGTTCAAGGGTAGTGCCAGAATAGCTTGGGGCCTAGAGGCGCCAAGCTATTCTGGCACTACCCTTGAACAATTTTAGTCCAAAGTTATTTCACACGCATTTGTTTCAGACGCGAAGTTCGTGATCATTGAGGCAAAGGGGTTAATTTATTCGCTCACTCTGGGAAAGGCATCAATCCGAAAATGTACTGAATCGTTCTGTGCTCGTTCTTTCAAATCGTGTTTCTTTTTTCTTTTTCTTTTTTTCTTTTGTTCCTTGTTGGTTACCTCTTCGACTTGACTTCGACTGTTACTTACGGAGAGAGAGAGAGAGTGAGAGAGAGAGAGAGAGAGAGAGAGAGAGAGAGAGAGAGAGAAGCTGTTACTGTGATAGTTTATTTATATAATAGTGCCTGATTACGCGTACACACTGCAAGTGTGCGCGCGCACACACACACACACACACACACACACACACACACACACACACGCACGCGCGCACGCACGCACGCTCGCACGCACGCACAGGCACGCACACACACACACAGGCACGCACGCACACACATACACACACACACGCGCGCCTATCCACATATTTTGCAGAAAAGAAACTGATATACATAGTTCTATTGTTGAATTTATTATCAAAACATGCTGCATTTTTCAAAGGTTAGCTCCAATGACTATAGATAAAAGAAAACACACATACCCAAACTTCAATAGACGACTACAGCTTGTCTAGCGCTGCGCTGCTTTCCAACACCAATGCGCATGTTGCGTACACATATTACATGTATGTAATCACTAATTGATTTGGCACTGTCCCAATACAGCAAACATGACACAAGTTTTGGCACACAAAAGCAAAACCCTGAATTAATATATATATATATATATATGAAAGACAGGCAACAAAATCGCGCAGCACATAAAATCGACCACTGACAATTTCTACTCCGAGTGCCCAGACTAACAGGTGACTGATGAACGGCGAGTCAAATCAACTCAAATGCAGAGAAATTCCCAACAAAGAACGAAACACGTTTAGAAAGAAGGCAAGCACAGCACGTGTGGTGCACGTGCCCTTTCTAAGCACATTCGCTTCTTTGTGGGTGATTTCTTTGAATTTGACCTTCGAGTATGCACGCTTCTCTGAGCTTTAACTCATTCAGCCCGGCGCACGTATTTCCCAACTTTTGGAGGCGTCGTCTAGCGACTATGCGCAGGCTGTTGCAGGAGATGGATCGACCATGATAATTCAAGGGTAGTGCCAGATTAGCTTGGCGCCGACAGGTCGGTCCATCTCCTGCTGAAGTGCGTCAGGGCTGAATGGGTTAAACTGACAAGTCCTCCAGGAAGACATGACTTAACTCATTGTACCCCAAGACCGAAATCCCCAAATTTTGCCGCTGTCCTCTGAAGACGGCATTGCAGTGCAGGACACAGATCGACCATGATAGTTCAAGGGTGATGCCAGAATAGCTTGGCGCCCATAGGCGCCAAGCTATTCTGGCATCACCCTTGAACTATCATGGTCGATCCATATCTTGCTGTGATGTGTCTGGGGTAGAATGAGTTAAGACTCACAACAACAGCGAGCTTCTTCCGTTGTGCGAAAGGCACAAATTGTCTTGCCGATCTCCTAATGTCTGGTTGGAGCAATGAGACTCTGCACATCTTGCACAGACGAGGTAAAGTTGAGAAATGCGACACTCAGTTTTGGAATCATCGGAAACACTAGAAACCAGAAACGTTGCATTCTTTTGCTCGTCGCCATTGACATATCGACGTCATGCAGGTTTCACGGTCTATGCCGCTGATCAGACCTCTGCAGTAAGTTCATTTTTTTGGTGAAAAGCGATACGTGCATTTTCATTGAAATACAGCGAGAATCAGTCAGTCTCGCGTTTCACAAAACTGACTTGCTCTCTTTTTGCCATCGCAGGGCAGAGGTGGTCTCCACGGCGTCCGCTAATCAGTCATCTCCTGAGTCATCTCACACTAAACCTTGCAGACAAGTCTACAGGTGAATGTTCAGTTCACCGCGCATCGTTTCTTGAGCAATTGAATTAGAAATTATTTCCAACTTTGAGCACACTTGAGTCGAGCAAGCAAATGAAAGTTTCCAGAAAGCGTGGTTTTGTCATCTGTCATCTCCATGTGCGCAAAATGCCATCGGGCCGACGTCGGCCGTCGTTGGCCCGTGCGCGGGCCAACGGCGTCCGACGTCGGCCCGATGGCATTTTGCGCAATGGGTACCGTCATATATGGGACTGAGCGGCATAGGCTGGTCAACCATGTTGCCCTTTGAAGCCAAAAGTCCATTTTTGTGGGAAGCGAGGTTTATAAACAAACAAAAAAAAAAAGTACCACATGAACATGTCACTTTCCACAAGACTGGACTTTTGTTGCTGTCTTTTGTTGTCGGAGCGCAAGGGTGGTTTACCTGGCCCGGGGCCGGCTCGTGGTCCCAGGTGAGATACCCCGCGTGCCGCTGTCAATGATTACTTATGTCCTAGTATGTAGGTCGCCGGTGATAGCCTACGAAATCGGTGATGAGGGACAAACGGCACCAAAGCCGACCAAACGCGCCGTTTGCATTTGAGCAGTAAGAAAGTCAATGACAGAAGTTTGAATTCTTCGTGAATCACTGTGTCCATCAGGGACGGATCAGTTACCTCGAGGAGGTGGGGGAGGGGGGGGGGGGCTTTAAGGCAAGTGCCTGTGAAAACTCTTCCCAAAATATCAAACTGAATGGGAGGGGTGGGGGGTAGGGTGGGGGGTGGGGGGGAGTCCAAACTCCACAAAATGCGACTTTGTGATAGCATTTTAAAGATTTTTTTGCCGGGGAATCCGTGGACCCCTCCCCCTCCCCCCCCCCTTCCCCCCCCCACCGCCGAGATCCACCCCTGTCCCTAAGCACGGTACTGATAATCCAACAACACGTATTTTCTGAAGACGCACGATGCCATAATCACGCAGGTCATTGACATACAGATGTCGATTACATTTTTACAAATAATTTCTACATTTGGAAAATAATCGGAACATGCCATTATAATGTGGCAAACGAAAAAAAAGGAAACAATAACAAACGTACAAAAGACAAAAAATAAGCTCATTTCTATCTTGAGAACAGCTAAATTCCGACCTCACGTGTGAGATAAATAGGTTTAAATCGCACTGTGGATGACCACTGCCTGGCTAGCTGATAATTATACATCCGTTAAGCACAAACCGGTCTACAAACTGGATCGGCCCTAAGAAAAGGCGCACTCGAATTCATGCAGCTTGCTACCTAAGCTGAAGTGTAAGAACATAACGCCAACCTGATCAAGGCCATCCAGTTAAGAACAAGGTCATCACTCCTGGCGTCCAAGAGTGATGGCTCTCCTCTAACAGGATGCATCAAGGCTTGCCAGAAGGACGTAAACAACATGGCTCCCACTCTTTGTCCCACTTCTACAGGCTTTACAAAATTAGCGCGTCAGTTCTCCAGAACAATCCAGGCGAGCGGTACAAAGACAAAGAGGTTAACTCATTCGAGACGAACGGCATCCGGATACGCGGCTGAAGCCGCGTATCCGGTTGCCGTTCGTCTCGAATGAGTTCACCGTTTGCCAAAGACGTTTTTATTTTTCCTTTCTCCGGGGTGCTTTCTGCTTGTTGTCATACACGTTGATTGAACACTGCTGTTTTTGCCGCTCCAGTCTGTCCCACAGTTAGATTTGGGTGACGCTCACGCGCTTGTTACTGGACCCTGCCGGCGGCGGGCTTTGAAACCAAAATCAAGGACTACAGATCTTGACCACCCTCATCCCACAGTCTACTAGAAGGTGGCGTTGCTTTACAAGTCGTATTCCAGGAGCGAGGAGTACTTGGTTTCATCCTCCCCGTAGTTAGCGTTGAGCGAAGCTTTGGGCGTTTTGCCCTTGAAGCGAGACAGCCCCTTCACCACGCCCTCCCACACTCCGTCCTTCCCCTGGGTCAGGTGGAACCACTCGGAGTCCACGGTCAAGGCCACGGCCTTGGCCCCCGGGATGCAGACCTTGAAACAAAAAAACAAAAAAAAAGAAACAAACCCTGAACAGACCTACAGAGTGACTTTACGCGCCGTAGAACAACAACTGCTACCCAGTACGCAGAGTCCCATTATCGTGCGCGGGTCAACGTCGGCCCGAGGACTCTTTGCGCTCTAGGTTTGTCTTTACTGCTTCATGCCGTATTTTTTTCTTTGTCGCTTGTACGCATTTTGGCTACTGTCAGCGCCTGGCCTGGTTCGACAAAGGAACTGAGCTACGCCAAAGTTATGCGAGGATTTTCTTCAGCTAGGTACTGAATAAGCTTAGCAGTTCATTTCATTCTCAGCAAACGGCGATAACAAAAATCCAAGAAAGTCGTAATGTTGAGGAGCGATTGTTACACCCCAATCCGGCATTTGCACGCCCCAAGCTTAGTCAAGAAACCGGAACTGAATCTCATTTCAACTTGCAAATGGCTGCAGCTGCCGTGTGAACTGTTTGATTGGCTGAATGCTTAGACAGCTCAAAGTAGTCCACTTAGTGAATGTTAAATGACAGTCAAACCGAGTTATTAACACGTGCAGAAAACGACAAGCAGTGAACATCACAAATAAAATACAGGCTTTTAGAGACCGGAACCATTTTGTACCGAAACATGGGGCGTGGAGGCCACGGACCACAGTGCTGTTTCCGTACTGTCCAGTCTCTTAGCCTTAGTCAGTCCCAGTCATCCCCTAATTTTTCAATTCCCTAAAAAACACTACCGCCCACCAGCTGCACATTTGCCATGCACAAAATACCCACACACAAAAAAACAGCACATGACCCGTCTATTTCTTGGCTATGAAACTGGTTCCTTACCAACCCCACACCCAAGCACAGCTGAAATCAGCGTGCCCCTCAAATCACTACGTCAAAGGCAACTCAAAATAGGCCCACAAATGTCCACTGGATAAGCTCAGGATGGTATGAATCAAAGCACCAAACATGTCTCCTCTCAGCTAACCACAAATTTCCAGCACTGAAATTCCAACATTCAGCCCAACTGCAAATTTTCAAACAAGGCAAAAATTATTTTTAAAAACACGGGGCCTTGCACTGCCTCAACTTCAGTCCCAATTTAAATGTAAACCGTGACCTGGAAATGGTTAAGGGTCTAGCAGCGGTAATGAATAGAACCCACGCGCGCTACCCTTCCAATGCGCAAAGGACCATCGGGCCGACGTCGGCTGCCGTTGGCCCGCGCACTACCGTGCGCGGGCCAACGTTGGCCGACGTCGGTTTTGATGGCCTTCGCGCACTGGGCTCTCACCACGCTAGGGGCGTCTTTCTGCTCCTAAACACAAACCAATACACTGACAAGAAGTGCGTACGGGCCGCACACCGTGAACCTAAACACAAACGCCAAACTACTAGCATTCCTGACGCTTAGTTAGTATACCTCGCCCTGTGCCTAGGCGGCTAAACTGACCCACCAGCGGCGCCAAAGTTGTTTCACCGTCGTAGTCAGACTGAAGTACGAGAGACTATGTTCGCACTACAAGTACAATGGACTTGATTCAGGAGCGTGGGGCGTGTCACAAGCCGCCGCTATCTTCAAGTCTACACTTGAAAACTGGCGCCGGCGCAGTTCTGGTGCACATGACCGGTCCGAGCGACCCGCGGTCAGTGTGGTACGACAATAGCAATAATGGCGTCGCTGGTGCGTTTAACCTAGGTACAGGGCGAGGTATACCAAATCATGCATTACTGACGCACCTTAAAGTTGACGGTGTCCAGGCTGGGGAGGTTGTTGAGCTGGATCGGCTCGTACAGGTAGCACCCTTCCTTCCACTGGGCGTACTGCTTGGGGTAGCTGGACACGGGGCGGGATGGGGGCGCCGTGTTGTGGATGAGGTAATTGAAGACGTTGGGCAGCGTCTTGCTGTCGTCCTCGGTGGGCAGGGCGTAGATCTGCAGCTTGAAGTAGCCGGCGGCGGGGAAGGAGACGAGCAGGATGACCACGTCGCCCAGGGTCTGCGTGAACACCAGGTCCTTGTACTCCTTGTCAGTGCTCGCCTCGATCAGATTGCTCGTCACCTGCACGAAGAAGCGAACTACAGCCGCGGGATGACGAAGCTTGCACGGACACGTGTGTGGAAAGGTCATCGGGCCGACATCGGCCGCTGTTGGCCCGCGCACGCAGTGCGCGGGCCAACCGCGGCCGAAGTCGGCTTTTTTTTTTCTTTTTTTTTTGCGTACTGGGCCGAAGTATTATAACAAGAAATAGAGGATGACGGCTGCCTTAAGTACTCGCACTTAAATGACTATTCGCTGAAGTCAGACAGACGAAAGCTAGTCAGTGTAAAACGGCGTCCTTGCATGCTTCACGGACAAACGTCACAATGACGCGAGTACTGACAAACGGCTGAATCCCGTTGGCAATACGCATGCCACGAGCCGGCACTACGTGTCGATAGAATTACGGCCGTTAGAACTACGTGTCGATAGCACTACGCTCGATAGCAGTTGCGAACTACTTAGCGATATTTTTTTTTTTTTTTTTTCACCATTGTTATAATGTGGCTAAAACCGTACGCGCGCATGTGATCCCAACGAAAGAAAATTTGTCGGCTAGACTGACACAATAAAGTATTTGAATTGAATTGAATTGAATATCGCTACGCAGAGCTAGCGACACCTAGTCACCTAGCGAGTCGTAGTCACGGCTAGCGATCGTAGTGCTGTCGACAGGTAGTTCTCGTGATATGAAGTGCCGTACGCATCCCTGACAAACCAGTGTTCAGGTTTGTGACTATGAACCTTACAGTCTTACGCCAACAGGACCAAAATCACAGGTCCTCAAACACAGTATAAAATCTGATCAAAACATGATACGCGAATGAAATACTTGAATACATATCCGCGGGTGAGTCTAGACGAAATGAGAGTAATATCCGAATACTGCGGAAAAGGCCATCGGGCCGACATCGGTCGCCGTTGGCCCGCGCACTACTGTGCGTGGGCCAAAGGTGGCCGATGTCGGCCCGTGGCCTTTGCACACTGGCATGCGTGTCACGCAGAGTATTCTGTTTTTGTTTATAGATGGATCCGGCGCGTGGCGCAGCGGTAAAAGTGCCTGCCACCAATGCAAGAGGTGCGAGGTTCGATACCCGGTTCCGGCGTCGGACTTTTAGTCTCCTCTAGTAAATGTCACCATTAATTCGGGCGGACCGTCGGGGGTTCTTTCTCCGGGAACTCCGGCTCTTTCCTCCCCACGACTGAATTTGGTATTAATTTCAGTCCACTTAATCAAATTTCAAAAATATAAACAAAACGATTAAAAATTTCCCAAAATTTCAGTAGCTCGCTTGAGCTTGCCCTTAGCACCACGTGAATGTTCTGTGTTTATGTACAGTGTGTGAGGGAATGCGCGTGATTCAGGTGAGCGTGCTTGTTGGGTTCAGTTCGCAGCTATGTCCTGTGCATTGAGTTATATTATAAATATGAGAAATGCGCCATATAAATGCTATGTATTATTATTAATATTATTATTATTATTATTATTATTATTATTATTATTATTATTATTATTATTATTATTATTATTATTATTACCCGGCAGCGTGTAGATGGACGAGTGGTATGACAGGTGGACTGGGTACTGAGGTTGATGATCGATAGGGTGGATGGACGGGACTGATGGGTGTACGTGTAGAAAGAGAGTAACCCCGCCTTCACTGCTGAAGGAAACACGATCCATCTGCACTAGATTGAGACACTGGTCCTCATGATCCCCCGCAACTGCGGATGCGCATGAGGCCGATCTATGCCTCTTGCTGACCCCACCTTGTATCCATGCAGCGCCGGGTCAATCAGTTTTCAAGGGGGGGGGGGGGGGAGGGGGGGCGTCAACTTGTATTTTTTCTCGGAGTATTGCCAGGGTCTAGTATATATCAAAACACCACAACCGAAACTGTTCTTCTGACGTTTTTGGTGTTACGTACGGCACTGAAACACAAGCGTTACAACTCAATTTTAAACACACTTATTTATGGTTTGATGCCAGCCGAGTTGGGGGGGGGGGGGCGGGGGGGGGATGGTGGTGGTGGTGCTGCAGCACTAAAGCACACCCCCCCTCCCCGGATCCGGCCCTGTATCTATGTTTTCTTCATGAATTATGGTCTTCGGCATTAACACAGAAGCGCAGTCCGTCAGTGATCGGTGACAGGGAAAGGATTGACCCTTTGCGTGTCGGGCGTTAGCGCGGTTTTTGTCGCGATGATTCCTGTAAGAACCATCGCGACAAAAACCGCTACCGACACGCAAAGGGTTAAGGGCAGCGAGGGTTCTCAAGCGCGCGTTGACTGACGTAGACCAAATACATAATTACGCTTCAGTTCTTGTAACGCAACTGTTGCTACACCCCAACCACTGATTTCACCACGTCCCAAGCCTCTTCGGTACAAAATAGTTCCGGTCTCTAAAATCTACAAATTAGTTGCACCTACACTGCTCAGCGTTTTCTGTACGTGTTTAACCCATTCATTCCTGATGCACTACAGCAGGACTGAGATGGGTCGACCATGATAATTTCAAGGGCAGTGCCAGATTAGCTTGGCGCCTGTCGGCGCCAAGCTAATCTGGCACTGCCCTTAAATTATCATGGTCGATCCATCTCCTGCAACAGGTGCATAGTCGTTAGATGACGCCTCCAAAATTTGAGTGGGAAATACGTGCGTCGGGCTGATTGAGTTAAAACTCGGTTCGATAATCATTTTGACTTTTACCTTTTACAAGGAGGAATACCTTCGGCTGTCTAACGACTGACCCAATCAAACAGCGAGCCCAAAGCTGCGGCCAATTGCACGTGAACTAGAGACTTCCCCAGTGCGACTAAAAGGCCGTGCGGCCGACGTCGGCCCCATGTCCTTTTCCGCATTGGGTCCGCTTTTTGGCGAAGAGGTTTGGGGCGTGGACATGTTTTGGGTGTAACACTGCCGATCACGAGAAGCCTACCTTCATGGGTTTGGGCGTCCGGATCTTGATCTCCAGCGGGCTGGTGTTGGTCGTGATCTCGGGGCTGTTGTGACTGACGTTGGACATGCGCCACTCGGAGAACTTGCTCTGAGGGCCCAGGTAGCCGTGGGGCAGCTCCGGACGAGACATACTGAGCGGACTAGCAAGCTAGGGCGGTTTGAACTCGGAGAGGAAAAGGACTGTCACACTGAGCACACCAGGGAGAGAGAGGAAAGGGATGACGGGATGGGTGCCACTAGACGGGATAAACTAGTCTGTGCGGCGGAACTGAGAATTGAGGCCGCCTGAGCCTGTGATGGCAGCTTCGGCTACACCGTGGAGTGGCGAAGGAAAGAAAGTAAATCTATTTTTTTGCGCCAGCTGGGTGAAAACTTGTGAACAGAGCTAAGCAGGCAGGGAGCAAGACTGAAAATAGCTGACGTGAAGAAGATTACTTCGACAGATACTCACATAAGTGACGCACCGCCGTAGCGCGCCGCTTTGAACTTGGATCAGGGCTACTGAACAATAGGGTCGTAGGGCTACTGAACAATAGGGTCGTAGGGGCGGCTACTCTGGGAAGGAATGAAAAAGGTTCACGCAGACTATCGGGATCAGTCCACCGGTACTGAGCAACACGCTTTTACAGGGCGGCAATCAGCAATCAAGTCTATCTGCAGTTGACAGCATCTACCCACTCAGTCGAGAGCCACAGGGCAACAGTCAAATTCTCCACACAGTTCAAAGCTAAAGGTCCGAAACAAACACCAACTAGTAGACTGCTGCATGCAGGAAAACAGACCTCTTCCTACCACGTTGACGATGACTCCAGCACGGTCTGCAGACAGGACCAGGGCCAGCTAGCCGCTAACTCACCTCCAGTTCCACTGAGACACCTCCTGCAACAGTCCTAGAATCCGGAGACTGCCCCGGCCAGGGCCTCGTAACCGACCCAGCAAGCAAACGGTCCTCGGGCCGACGTCGGCACGAGGACCGGTGGCTTACTGGGAACTCAGATTATCAGTCTAACGTTGCGTTGACGACTGATCCGAACGGGCAGATCAGTTACTGACTGTACTCAAGTGTATCGGTGAATAAAAATATAGAGCACACTAGGCTAGAACCTGCAACCGTGTACGACAGCTACTCCGTCTTCTCTAAGACTGACTGGCTCGGTGCAACAGCACGGAAAACTACCGAAAACGCCAGTCTTTGAATCGCAGCCAACATTGGAGGCCGGCAAGTTTGCCTACGGTTTGAATTTGCGAGACTGAAATCTGTGCTGACTGCGGGACTTTTGCAATAGACGTTGGCAAAGCTTCAGTTCACACAGTGCCGCGCGGCAACAGCCAAAAAAAAAAAAAAACCAAAATGAGTGAAAACCCAAATGATACCGTTTGAATACCTCTGTTGGTTGAGCAGATATACTGATATAGCGGCAAGTTGATGTGGCCGATTCAGTCAAACCAAACAAAAGACATAGGGGGCAGGGGTTCACGAGAATCTATGTCTTTTGCAGACGTACTTGGGTTGGATGATGCGGAACTGTTGATGCCAAGTAATTTCTAACGCAGTCTTGGCGGGCCGGATCAGTACACTGAGAATACCTCGTGTGCAGCGAATACATAAACACAAACAAGATACATGGAAGTTCGTGTTTCTAAATCCTGCCAACATTTCAGTATGACGATCTGTACCCGTTGGAGAATAAAAGGGAATGGTGGTTGGGCTTCAAGCTGCAATTTTTAAAGAAACGCGGGTGGTTCAGTTTAGCCTTCCGTTTTTCGGCCCCGCCTACCGGAGTCTTGCTATGACTGACACTGCGGCCAAGCCGGGAGGCAAATGTTGCCCGGCCGCGCTACCAGTCAGTCTCTTCACTTGTACGCCGCGTCTTTCGGTCTATATCTTTACTCATTCTACCCCAAGATCGAAATCCCCAAATTTTGCCGTTGTCCTCTGAAGCCGACTGCATTGCGGCAGTGCGGGACACAGATCGACCATGATAGTTCAAGGGTGATGCCAGAATAGCTTGGCGCCCATAGGCGCCAAGCTATTCTGGCACCACCCTTGAACTATCATGGTCGATCCTTCTCTTGCTGTGGTGTGTCTGGGGTAGAATGAGTTAAAGTCCCATTATTGACGCGTAAATTGGAACACACATTTCAGCACCATGTGTGTTAGTGATGCCCGTGTCGACACACTCCTAATGAACTTGAAGAGCAGTTGGGACACGCAGCAAAAGCACACGCGTAATCGCACTTCTTTATTCTGCCCAGCCGTTAGCGTGTCAATCTAATTTTAGCCGTTTCTCGTACAGAAAGCGTTGTATTTATAGAACGGAGTGGAGTCATTGTCAAATTACTTGATATCAAAACGACGTGTGCTGAACTGTATTCTCCTGTTGAAACGATATCTAGACCTGTGTGTAGCGTTTCGTAACCATCTGTTACAGAAGTGTCTCCGTCTTTGAATAGTTACGGCGGTAGTGGGCCTTTAACCCCTTAGCGGCCCACCAACTGCAAGAGACATACGGATCCTTATGAGCCCCCGCGACCGCGGGGGCTCATGAGGATGTATGTCTCTTGCTGAAACCAGTCTGTATCCAGCGGGTTTCTTGGACGGTCAGTGTTGGCCATATGCTTTTGCCGCCAGGGGCGTTGAATGATTGCGGAACTCACCAAGACTGATAAGTTTCACTGAGAAACAAACATGTACGTACTGTGTACTTGTCAAAGTGGCAGCCGGGAAGGGTTTAACTCAAAGCAATCTGCTCCATTACTGACTTGGACTGCTAAAACTCTGTCTGGCGCGCGATCATACCGATCCGCATAGGCAGTGCTTTCTGGTCCCACAGCTATGGCTTTTTCTATCCGGGCCGCATCTTTTCACACTGACCCCGTGTGAGTAGGTCACGTAGCCGACTGAGAGGTTATTCTGTTGCCCATGCCGTGTAGCGGAACAACTCTTCTACTGACGTGCAAAAAAAAAAAAAAAAAAAAAAAAAAAAAAAGTTAAGAGCAGAAAAGTTATTAATTTCATGACACTGAATCCGCAAATTTACAAGTTGTCCCTTTTGTCCAGCATATACGACATACTAGGAACCCAATGCGCACAAGTCATCGAGCCGACGTCCGGCCGCCGTTGGAGTGTGTGTGTGTGTGTGGGGGGGGGGGGGGGGGGGCGGTTCGGGTCGAGATGAGGATCTATGTCTCTTGCTGAAACCAAACTCCACAAAATGCATTTCAAAGATGTTTGTGTCGGCCCGGCGGAGAGGGGGGCCGGAACCCCTGGACCCCACCGGCCCGGCCGAGATATAGGAACCCTGGCAATGCGCACAAGTCATCGGGCCTAGATCGGCCCGGTAACCGTATGCGCAATTGGGAACGTGTATGAACTGAGGACATAATGCGAACCATGTATTTACGTTTTAAGTTTACCCTTAACACGGAGTTAGTGGCTGTAACCCTGGACACTGTACTGCCGTACATCAGTCTTTGATTCTGACCTGAGATTCAAGTTCAAGATTCAAGATGACTTTATTGTTGCTCTATAGCCAAGTTTGTCTTGCCACCTCAGGTGCTACTCACATTCACTCACTCGCTCATTCCACAAATTACAATAACAGAGCTACCGACAACATGGACAATGACGGACTCGGCCGGGACAGGTAAAGCCCGTCGCCAAGGCATCTAATGGCCGGCGCCACTGAGTGGCCTCATCTAATAAAAAAAATTAATAATTACGGTATTTATAATGCGCTTATCTTATAATAATTGGCGCGCACTCACAACTCACGCACGCATGCGCACGCTTAGACAACGGCTCGCGTACCACAAAAAGTGAAATACATTACGACAGTCGACTTGGGGTGGGGAGTGTGGTAATATAGTGCTAGAACTGTTGGAAGAGGTGAGTTTTGAGGTCGGACTGAGGAGAGAGAGTGTTTCTGACGGAGAGAGAGTGGGAGAGTGTTCCAGGCGGATGAACCGTATACAGAGAAGGAGCGGGGGCCGAAAGTGCTGAGTTTGGTGCGGGGGATGTGGAGGCGGAGAGGGTCGGGGTGAAGTAAGTTGGAGAGATAGGCAGGAGCGCAGTTGTTCAGGGATTTGTAGCAGAGAGACAGAATCTTGTATTGGATGCGTTGTGGGATGGGAAGCCATTGAAGGAGTTTGAGCAGGGGAGTGATGTGGTCGGATTTAGTTTTTTTTTCTGAGAACGAGGCGGCCGGCAGCATTGTTCTGGACACGCTGGAGGGTGAAAGTGGTGGAGTGAGGGAGGCCGGAAAGGAGAGAGTGCGGCAGTAGTCGATGCGAGATAGGATGAGAGAGGCAGGAAGTTTCGGTAGTGAGGTATTTTCTGATCTGACTGATGCGGCGGAGGTGGAACTGAGTAGCATGCCTGTGCCGTGGCGGAGACAAAGCTGGTCATGGAAATAGAGGAATCGAAGATAACGCCGAGGTTTTTGGCCGAGTCAGAGTCTGGACCCGAACCGGCCTCAGCCTGACAAAAACAGAATGCTAAGACAGCCCTATGTCTCCTGAACACACTAGTATATGTTCTTTTGTTAAGTTCCTACTTGACTAGTACAGCTAGTACATGAAAATATAACGGTTAACCACGGAAACAAAATACCGCCCATAGGGGAATGATCTCCGATCAAAGGCAACGTAACACAACGCCTGGTCAAAACCGCTGCGCCTGGGGGCCCGTGGCTATAGTACAGCGCTGGTCGGTGAAGTCTTTAAGGACCAAAGTCAAAACCGTCCAAGACACCTGGATACAAACTGGTCTCGGCAAGAGACATAGATCCTCATGAGCCCCCGCGTCCGCGGGGGCTCATGCTATGTCTCTTGCAGTTGGATCGCGTTGACTTTTCTTCTCAGCAGTAAAGGGCGGAATGAAACACACTCACTAGCGTGCCGCCAAACTCCCGACGGCATCTTACCTGAAATCCGGCGAAGACTTGGAGCAGCCAGAGCCGGGTGATGTCGGTAAGCAAAAAGGCATAGATGCTCATGTGTCGGCCGCTGCAGCTGCAGGGGCTCGTGTGAATCAATGCTTCTTGCAGATGGAAGAAACTGACTGACAAGCTTGAACGGGAACGAAATTCTTCCTCACACTTCCTCTGATGCCATCTACCTTCCTGTATTCAGTTTTTCCTTGTCTTATCCAGCATTGGCACTTTTAGTTCAGATACCTACCTCCCTCACCCCACTCCCCTCCCCACCCCCACCCCCCCCCCCAAAAAAAAAAAAAAAAAGAAGAAAAAAAAGGAAGTGTGGACCGTTAGCCGGCAGCAGCAGCAGTAGCAGCAGCAGCATGTACTGTCATCATTTCGACGAAAATCGTTTTCCATCTCTTTCATTACTCATCGTTTGCCCCCCCCCCCCCCCTCCTCCACCTCCCCCACCTCCACAAAGCTGAGTGGGCCAACAATTCCCCACGTAGAGCCTGAGCACGTTTGTTACTGGGCTCATGTATGAGCGATTTTGATGTCAGGCAGTGACCAGTGCGTGTTGTGATAGATACAAAAACACATTAATAATAATAAATAATAATACATAGCTCTTGTATAGCGCTGTTCTCCAGGAAAACACTGGACTCACTGCGCACGCACAACAGCACACCCTCTCTCTCAGACACACGCACGATTATACACTACTTTAAACCACCCCATCTCTTCCCAACACCTTACATTCACTTTCTCTAGGATCAGAATAAAAGGCAGTCAACAGTTAGCTAAAGATGAGCTAAGTGTTAAATGCCCGACAGAAAAGAAAAGTCTTTAAGTGAGCTTTCAACTGTGACAATGTGGGCAGATTCCGCATTTCAGTACACTCTGGATATAACAAATGACCAGGACACCCAGTTTTTCTTGTTGTTATGTCCGACGTTTGTTATAAGCGAAGTAACTTACATGGAAAGAGTGCTGTTGGGACCTGAAAAAAATGTATTGTCATATCCGATCTTGTTATAAGCGGAATGGACTATTTACTAATGGTCAAAACTTAAGTGCCTCTTTTTATCGGAGACGCACCGACAACACCACACAAATAATGTAACAATACTTGGAGTCAGTACTTTGCTAATTTATTTAGTAACAATTTCATTTAAGTTTTGAGTAAATCAAGCAATTGTAACAACAGCAGTACGTTAGAATGTCTAAATTGAAAAGTCACACAAGACTGGTCCAGTCAGTAGCGAGTGTACCCACCGTTTTCAGCCAAGAATTCAATGCAGCGTTGACGCATGGAGTTCACCAGGGTTCGGAGAACATGTGGGATCGCTTCCCACGCTTGATGCAGGAACTAAGTCAGCTGGGAGACGCCTTGAGGTGGGGGGTGGTTGATGACTACACGTTGCCCCAGCACGTCCCAGAGGTGCTCTATGGAAGCCAGATCAGGTGAACGAGTTGGCCACTCCATTCTTATGATGCCCCTTTGCTCAAGGTACTCATCTACCACACGGGCGCGATGAGGTCGAATGTTGTCGTCCTGCAGAACAGCGTTGTCGCCTGTGGCTTGGAGAGCTGGCTGGATGAGGGGCTGCACAATCTCATCCCTATAGCGCAGTCAAGTCAGGGTGCCTCGGATGACGTGGAGAGGGGTCCTGCCTTCCCTGCTGAAGCCTGCCCAGACCATGATTGAGTCTCCTCCGTAGCGATCCACCTCTTGGACGCATCATTCCGTGAATCGCTCGCCCTGGCGTCTCCAGACCCTCACCCTGCCGTCGCTGAAAGACACAGTGAACCGTGACTCATCAGTAAACAGAACCTGAGTCCACTAGAGTCTGTTTCACCTCACATGTTGACGACACCAGGCAACCCGGGCTCTGCGATGAGCTGGAGTGAGGGGTATTCTCACTGCTGCTCTGCATGTAGCCAGGCCAATTTCGCGCAGATGTCGGCAGACTGTGCTTTCTTGACGTTAACGTTTGGAGCTTGCATCAACGTCGCAGAGTGGTTGACGTGACATTTCGGTCGCGCAGAGCCGCCACACAGAGGTATCTGTCCTCCCTTCTGCTGGTGCAGCGCGGGCGTCCTGAGCAGGATCGTTGTTCTGCCCTTCCAGTTTCTTGGAATTGTGCCAGCAGCTTCTGGATCACTGAATGGGACAGCCCAAGACGTCTCCCAACTTCTCCTCCGGAAATTCCATACTGCAGCCATGCTAGCGCCCGGCTTTGATCTACTGGCGTTAGCCTTCGTCGTGGTGGCATGAATAGGAAAGTGACAAGTACGCCCCTACTGTACCGTTCTAGACCTCACTGTGTGTGATCCTTCTCTCATGCTGGACTTTGACTGGAAGGTTCACGACGACTTGACTAACCGGTCGTTCCATGTCCGTGCGGGCTCCACCCTCTCTGACTCCTTTGAACAGGAGATGAGTGTCCCGCAGGGCAGCATTCTATCTCCTGTTTTATTTAGTGTTAAAATTAATAAGATTGTGAAGGTCGTCAAGGATGATTCTGAATGCTCTTTGTTTGTTGACGACTTTGCTTTGTGTGCACGTGGTCGAGGATTTGCGTCCCTTGAGAGGCGCTTGCAGCTGTGCATTGTTCGCATCCAGCGGTGGGTGTCTCTCAATGGATTAAAGTTCTCGCCCTCCAAGACAGTCTGTGTGCATTTTACTAACCAGACGAATTCTTTTTTCTCCATAACCTAGCCTGAGCATTGCTGGAGTGCCAATTCAGGTGGCCGAGGAGGCAAAGTTTCTGGGTGTCATCTTTGACAAAAGACTTACCTTCCGCAACCATATTAATTACATCAGAACCTCTTGTCAGAAGGCTCTCGACGTTCTTCGTGTCGTTGGTCGTACTGACTGGGGTACGGACCGTACTGTCTTACTTCGACTGTACCATCAAGGTCTGCGGATATGTCTTGGGGCCTTCAGGACGTCTCCAGTTCCTAGTCTGTATGCCGAGGCAGGGGAGCCTTCTTTCAAGCTCCGCCGCATCCGCCACATGCTCAGCTACATTCTGAAACTGAAGACCCATCCAGACAATCCTGCCTATGATTGTGTTTTTAAACCATCGTTTGCAGAGATTTACGATACCCATCCGGGAGCTGTCCGTCCACTTTCTTTCCGTGTCCGACCTCATCTGCAGGCGGCCGGATTGGACCTGGACAGAGTTTCGGAATCCCTGCAACACATCACTCCACCTGGCTCTTACCAGTTCCTGACATCTTGCTGGACGTGACTGCCCACAAGAAAGACTCTACTCCACCAGCCATATACCAACAGAGCCTCAATGAACTCCTTTCAATTTTTCATGGCTATTGTCGTATGATCTATACGGATGGGTCAAAGTCTGAGGATGGTAGAGTGGCTGCGGCCGCAGTGTCCTCTCGCCATCCTAGACGCCCATTTAAGTACCGCCTCCCAGACCACTCATCTGTATTTAGTGCAGAACTGCAGGCGGTTCTGCTGGCACTCAAGCATGCTTATCGATCTAGAGAAAGGAACTTCCTGATTCTGTCTGACTCTCTTTCTGCCCTGCAGGCCCTTCAGGGCACGGGAAATGACCACCCACTGCTGGTGCAGATCAGAGGGCTCTACGCAGACTTGATGAAGGAATATTATGACATCATTTTTATTTGGGTCCCAGGGCATGTGGGCATCGAAGGCCACAGGATCGCAGATTCTGCTGCCAACGATGCCCGCAACGACCCTGTCCCTGACACACAGACTGTTTATAGTGATTTTAGACATGTGGTTAGTGCGTACATAGCCCGTGATTGGCAGTCCGAGTGGGATAAAGAGGAAGTTAACAAGCTGCATGAAGCCCTTCGTAAGTTGTCCGACGGTCTACTTTATCGCTGCAGCAGCCGCCGTGAGGAGACTGTCCTGGCTCGGCTCCACATCGGGCACACGTATGTTACGCACTCTTATTTACTAAAACAGGAGGAGCGCCCATGGTGTTATGTCTGTTCAACACTTTTTGCTGTCTTGTGCTGATCTAATCGACACAAGATATAAACACTTCACAGCAGACTCCTTGAAGGTTTTGTTCCGGGATGTGCCCCCGGACAAGATCTTCAGTTTTCTGAGAGAGTGCCATATTTTTAATAAGATTTGAGCATTTATAGACTATGATGTTTCCATTATTTTGACCTTTTTGAGAGTCTGTCGACGTTTTCCTTAAAGACCTGTGCGACATTTTAGCCCGACACATTTTTAAGGTATATTTACATCATGTCTTAAGACCTTTCTTTTAGTCTGGCTGACCAGATTTTTACCCATCCCGCCGTGAGATGGCCTTAGTTGCCTGCTCGGCGTTAAACCCAAATAACAAGCTAACCCTACTGTACCGGTATTTGTAGCGAAACAGGAGTGCTCAGTGTTCACAACTGACCCCTTTAGCACGTGCATCACGACTTTATCGAGTTTTCCCACCTGCCTGCCTTTGGTACGCTTGCCAATATCGCACAGTGACGATGTTTCACGTGCATTTGACACGTTCGTGGAAATTGATGAATTGTTGTCTACAGTTCCCTGTACAGTGGACTGTCTAAGGTCAACTTTTAACCCATTTGGATCGAAAGAACATTGTATTTTATTAGAGTACTTGCGACGATAAACAATGACACAAAAAAGTGGGGTGGCCCTTAAGTTTTGACCATTAGTATATAATAATAAAATGCGGCTTCTGTGAGTCAGCCGATGCGCGCAGTTATTATGGGCTCACTCGCATAAACCGTATTTCTTAGGGAGGCAAGGCACACACTCAGTACGTGCCTGTTTTAACCAATTTAGCCCCGAGTCCCTACAGCAGGAGATCCGGATTGACCATGATTATTCAAGGGTAGTGTCAGATTAGCTTGGCGCCTTCAGGCGCCAAGCTAATCTGGCACTACCCTTGAATTATCATGGTCAATCCATCTCCTGCAACTGGTACATAGTCATTAGGCAACACCTTCAAAATTAAATGGGACCGTGGGCTAAAATGGGTGAAGTCAAGGGCAGCTGCCATCCAACCAGAAATCTTGAAGTGGCACCCGTCAGTAAAAATATCATTTAGTAGTTGTAGTTATACATTACTTAACGTCCCGACAGCAACAAGACTTTCTCAGGACGTGTCTGGCACTGCTTTTGAAAAAAAAAAAAAAAAAAAAAAAAAAAAACCTAAACAGAATGTATGTCGCCAGCCGGTCTAATACGCTAAATAAACCCAAAACACATCCAATATAAAGAGCTACAGACAGCGCAGAGAGTAGGGAAAGCTTAAAAAAGGAAAATACAGGTGAATGGACCAAAGGGTAGACAGACACACATGCCCCAGAATAGAAGGGAAAACCCACCCTGTGGGGCTGACCAGGGTGACCCTGGGAACTAAAGAGTAGTTAACCCCGCGCAAGTCCCCCAGGGCAGACCCGGGTGGGGGCAAATATCATTTAGGTGGCTATAGCCACTTGCCTAACGATTTTTCCTGACAGGTGACGCGTCATAAGGGTGGTTTCTTATGAAGTACAATTACGCGTAAAATTGAAGACACATTTCAGCACCATTTGTGTTTGTTGTGCCTTGTCGACACACCTAATGAACTTTAACCCATATCATACTGAGGCTAAAAGCTTCAAATTTGTACACTGCCACTTGCAAGCTACATTATAGGTAAGGATATAGACCAATGGCTTTAGTTCAAGGGTGGTGCCAGAACAGCTTGGCGCCTAGAGGCGCCAAGCTATTCTGGCACTACCCTTGAACTATTTTAGTCAAAACGTAGTACAGTCACACACTGGTGTATTCCGAATGATAAGGGTTAACAGCAGTTGGGACACGCAGCAAAAGCACACGCGTAATCGCACTTATTTATTCTGCCGCCAGCCATTGATTGGCGCGTCAAGCTATTTTTTAGCTGTTTCTCGTTGGTTGGTTAGTTCGGGTTTAACGTCCACAGCACCGAGGTGATCATGGACGGCCCTGACGGGCGGGTTATGGGAGACAGGGAAATCTATTGCCTATGGAGTACGACCTGAACACTGATCAACTCAGGCGCACTCCAACTGTGCCACTTTGATTTACCAGGACCTTTCAAGCCTGTTTCTCGTACTGAAAGTGTTCTTTTTATAGAACGGCCGAGTAGAGTCATTGTCAAATTACTTGATATCAAAACGACGTGTGCTGAACTGGATTGTCCTGTGTCTAAATGAACCATATCTAGACCTGTGTGTAAGGTTTCGTAACTATCTGTTACGGGGGGGCGGGGGGTGGGGGGCGGTTCGTGGCGCAGTAGTTAAGGTGGCTGCCACCAATGCCGCTAAAGGTGCGAGGTTCGATTACGGGTTCCGGCCGTCGGACTTTTCTCCTCTAGTAAGTGTCACCGTTACTGAATTCGGGCGATCGGGTTCTTTCTCCGGAAAACTTTCCGAAACCTCAGTAGCTCAGCTGACCCTTCGCACCACGAGAATGTCCTGTGTTTGTCTTCAGTGTGTGTGTGTGTCACCGGCGTGCGTCAGTATTGGGTTCAGTTCGCGGCGCTTTGAGCCGATTCGCAGAATTGGGAAAAGCGCCTATATAATAACCGGTATTATTATCTTTGAACAGTTACGGCGGTAGTGGGCCTTTAAAACATGTTCTGCTGTAGTACTATTGAGGGTGTATCGTGCGTCCAGGGACGCAACTCGCAGAAACAGTATTTCGTGCATCAACAAGCACTAGTCAGGCGCCTGTACCCCAAAAGTGGTATAAAACATTGCCTGCAAAAGACAAAGGCGTTGTTTATGGGGCAGGCATGCTTCACTCTTGCAACGCCAGGAAGATAATTGTACGGATTCCACAGTTTTCTGCAACCACACCGAAAATCAGTTTCTCGCAAAAAAAACTAAGGGAAAGTTCTGGAAGACTGCGGGAAAGCTCATCAGCCCAGGAATCTCCAGCGGCAGGATCCAACAGAGCTGAAGCTATAGCGGCGCGGTATTTATGTAACAAAAACACCCCGCGAACGCTATCTATCTTCGTCTGGCAAGCAACCCCCATCTTGTTTGAAAGTTTACCTTTTTATTTTCAACTCTTTCTGTGGTGTTGAGTCACACGTACGCTCAGGCGCGCGCGCGCGTGTGTGCGTGTCTGTGTGTGTGCGTTTATCTGTGTGTGTACTTGTCAGAAATGATCACATACACGCACAGTTCAACACCACGGCCAATGCGCGAAAGGCCATCGGGCCGACGTCATCCGCCGTTGGCCCGATGGCCTATTGCGCATTGGGGCACCTGCTGGCACGCATATCACGACATGAAACTCGCATAAACAGGCAAGCGTTTTATTACCACTGGGGGTGACCAAAAACAAAAGCAAGGTTTCGTTACATCACTTCTGGCCGTTTCACTCAACCACAGTATTCGCCCTTTCACCTCCTGAGCCAAATGACGATGTCAACTTCAGCCTTGACGTTCAAGCCGCAGGAGTTGGATCGACCGCGGCAGCTGAAGGGTTGCGGCTGATCGGCGGCTTGGCAGCCCGCAGAGGTGCCGAGCTAATCTGGCACGACCCTCGCGCTGTCACGGCTGATCCGTCTCCCGCTGCTGGCGCTGGAAGTGAAAGGGACCATCCTAAAACAACCGGCTCGAACGCTTTTTAAGTACAAACACTGCGCAATCCGCCACCAAAAACCTATTTCAACTTTTATTTGTTCACCTTTGGATGAGTCACTATACACGCTCGGCAAGACCTAAGGCCGAGAGAGAGAGAGAAAAAAATTGCATGTACGTAAGTGGTATCAGCAAATCTTCTCTAGACAAACACCAAAGTCACAAATCGTGTGCCGGTGTCTGATTTTGAAGCCGTGAGGTCCACTATCACACACCAGCACACTACAGGTTTTCTTTCACACAAAGAAACAGATCAGAGATCCCAATACAAACTTGACAAACATGAGCCTACTACAAGGCGGCACTGAAACTCGAAAGCAGGTTCACAGGATACAATGTACAAAACTTGATTCTCAATATACAGATCAAGACTGCTCAAGCGAGTGCCATTCAAAACAAAAACCGATTCTTACAAGATGCTGCTAAGCTGTTGTTGCGTCAGAAGAAAAAAAATCTACGCTCCGATATATCCGGGAAACAGACGCGAGTGATTCCTATTGATGTGATAAAACATACAAATCAGTGTACTTGTATTTGCTGTTGCTATGGCTTGGTACATCACATTGTAAAGGCTGGTTGCAGAAGCTCGAGAACCATCAGTTTTCCTAATACTGGCAGTGGTCTTAACCCATTACATCCTGAGATTGACTCTTTTACATTGTGCTTATTGTCTTATGAAAGCTACATTACAGATGTATGAGATAAATCAACCATTTTAGTTCAAGGGTGGTGCCAGAATAGCTTGGCGCCAGAGGCGCCAAGCTATTCTGGCACCACCCTTGAAATGACTTAGTCAAATGTATTTCAAGCAAGAGTGTGTCAGGGTGAAAAAGGTTATGATTACTGTCTAAAGAAATTCAGATAGGTGGCCTAATGATGTTATACCATTTATTTTATGTTTATGCGTGCCAATATAAACTAGCAGTACTACTGAAAAAGCAAAATACCCGTTCAGTAGATGCACTCAGTGGTCTAAAAGTTCGACAATACCTCTTAAACTCCCAAAACTAAATGACTTCCATTCTATTGAAGAGATAACGGCTTCTGAGCGCGCAAAATATAAACCTGATCGGGCGAGATTCGTAACACAAGCCAAAAATGACAAAGCTTGCTGGCTGGAGTTTCAAAGGCGCAGCAGTGAACCACCCTTGCAAGGCAAAGGACAGCAAGTCCATTTCTGTGAGAATCTTTGTGCCCTGTGTGTGGGTGTGCATTTGTGTGAAAAGCTACGTCGTATTACAATGGCATTCTCGTCTTCACAAAAATCGACTGTCTTGTGACTTCCTAGGGCAGTGAAGTTCACAGCCTAAGCGAGGGACACATTTCTGAAGCAAGGTCAAGGGTGAGAGAGAGAGAGAGAGAGAGAGAGAGAGAGAGAGTTCTAATTTCCTATGTTTTACTTTAAGAATCAGTAATGGCATGCCTATTTAACACCTTGTCTCACAGACAATTGAAGGGATTTTTTTAAAAGTGAAACACACACACACACACACACACACACACACACACACACACAGGGCTCCCTAAGCTTTACCCCCTAGAATTCTGTTCCAAACATCCAGGTAAAAGAAAGATAAGACAATCCAAAAGACAACAGACACAACGAAGAAAAACAGCAAACCTAAGAAAGCCCACAATGGCGCGTACAATCTTACAACAAATAAACTAAACCCGACGCAAAACAAACGACTACGGACTAAACAGAAATGGACTCTCTTCGACAAAAAAAAAAGATTGTACAGTAGAACTGGTCGAGCGCTGCCACCTCTTTTACAAGACAAAAATGACCCTAAAACGTAAGGTGCTCTCTCAAGGGCAGTCTTGAAGAGCAAAACGCGTCACCTGTCAATCAAAGACAATCCTTTAGGGTGACTTTAGCCACCTCAGAGATGGTCTTTTAACCCACTTAACCCCATGGCCACTTTTCCCAACTTTTGAAGGTGTCAACTAACAAAACTATGCACCAGCTGCAGAAGTTGGACCGACCACGATAATTCAAGGGCAGTGCCAGATTAGCTTGGCGCCTGTTGGCGCCAAGCTAATCTAGCACTGCCCTTGAATTATCATGGACGATCCATCTCCTGCTGTAGGGCCTTGGAGTGAAAAGGGGTTAATGGCAGGTGATCTCTCATACGGGTGGTTTGCTCAAAGCTTGTTCTGCTGTAGTTGTACGTGCACGCTCTGGCAAAATATGGCCAGCAAGAAGCTTACGTTAATTCATTCGAGACGTGCTGCCTCCGGATACGCGGCTTAAGCCGTGTATCCGGAGGTGGCACGTCTCGAATGAAGTATTAGTTATGTACAATTTTTTTAAAACAAACTAGCAGATCTTCATGAGACCTGCAGAGGGGACTCATGAGCATCTACAAGGATTCCCAAAGAACATATATGCAGGTGTCCATGAGGAGCTATCCCTCTTGAAAACAGATGCAGATCACTGATAGACTACAAAATGGGGGGGGGGGGGGGGGGGGGGGGGGGGGGGGAGGACAAACGCGAAATTCTGCACTGCGAAGGCACAGGTCAGTAAGTTCTTTTTTGTGTGTGAAAAGCAACATGTACACTGTACTAGACAGAATATCTCAATTGCTACATAAAGACCTTATTGTCATTTGACGTCACAGGGCTGAATTTACATGGTAAAATACTTCTTAAAAAGCTGTCGTGAACATAAGACCCTTAACCCATTACATCCTGAGGCTGAGGTTTTTTTTAAAAATAATGTTTATTGTCCTGTGAAGGCTACCTTACAGATTAGGAGATAGATCAACCGTTGTAGTTCAAGGGTGGTGCCAGAACAGCTTGGCGCCTCAGGCGCCAAGCTGTTCTGGCACCACCTTTGAACTATTATAGTCAAATTTATTTCAAGCCATGGGTGCATCAGGATGAAAAGGATTAAATTAACAGACTACGTATTCACCATCCTCTACATACAGGCAGAAAGATGTATGCCTGAAGTGGTAACCAAAGCAAGTGCTGCAGTAAAACGTTTCATTTCAAAATGAATGTAAAATAAATACACTTTTGGATTTAAACAATGAACAGCTACAAAGAAAATGTGACTTAAAAATGACTGAACAGGCACGCAAACTATAAAAATAATAAATAGATGTCTCACCAGATCACTATGCTGTTCATAGCAGCCTTTTCTGTAGCACCCACAGTCAATATTAAGCCTTTGCTGGTAGCACTTTTTAATTTGCGAGGATTCCTGCAGGAATCATCATGACAAAAAGTGCTACCGCCAGCCATAGGGTTAAGGAGATCACTCTTTCACATCTAGTGCCAACTGTGGCAATGGTTTGACCATGACAGCTCAAAAGTAGGACATGATTAGCATGACGCTACAGTGACACTAATCAGGCACTACGCGTAAACTGTCATGGTCAAATGCATATCCTATAATCATATCTGTAGATAGATTAACACGTTTAAGCCCAAGGTTGTCACATTTAAAGGTGGCACGTGACAATTATGTACCAGTTCCAGGAGATGGATCGATCACGTCAATTCAAGGGCGGTGCCAGATTAGCTTGGCGCCATCCGGCCCCTGAATTATTAAGGTAGATGCATCTCCCGCTTCAAAGCGTCAGCGCTGCCCTGCCAAAGACATTAGGTCCATTTATGTGAAAAGCAAGTTTTTTCATTGTAATAAAATGGAAATCTTGCTTCTCCCAAAAGTGGGCTCAATGTCTACAGCCAAATTAACCCTTTTAGCCCCAAGGTCCCATTTCTCAAAATTTGCAGGTGTTTGCCTAACAACTTTGTGGCAGTTGCAGGAGATGGACTGACCATGGCAATTCAAGGGTAGAGCCAGATTAGCTTGGCGCCTTCAGGCGCCAAGCGAATCTGGCACTACCCTTGAATTATCATGGTCAATCCATCTCCGGCTGTAGTGCGTCAGGTCTGAATGGCTTCAGTTTCATGACCACCCTGTAGACCAGTTGTCTCTGGAAGTGAAAGGGATAAACAAACCTACATGTATCAGCATGGGTGGGACTGAGGGAAAAAAAAGTTGAATCCTGAAGCGAGGGTCTTGGGGGCACTTTTTAAGTGGGGGGGGGAAAAAGAAAAAAAAAATTTAATTTTTAAAAAAAAAAGAATTCGGAAATTTGGCTGTAGCCGGAAAAGTCCCACCCATCTATCAGTGTAAATGCTGTACTCTTTAATCCATTCAGCCCCGACACACCCCAGCCAGACATATATCGAGCATGATAGTCCAAGGGTGGCGCCAGAATGGCTTGGCGCCCACAGGCGCCAAGCTATTCTGGCACCACCCTTGAACTATCAGGCTCTCGATCTGTCTCTAGAATCGTAATACAGTCCTTCAGAGAGCAACTTCAAAATTTGGGGACCTTGGTCCTGGGGCAGAAAGTGATGACATATTTTCCAGAGGTGGTGCATTCTGATATTCCGATATCAGAACATCTCAAATGGAATTAGTGACCGTTGGACACATTTCTACAAACCAAATAATGCAGACAATCATTATCAGTCATTACATAAAAAAAGAGAAGAAAAATACGTGAAAAATAATGTAATGGCGGCTCCAATAACATAATCACATCAACCCCTTGGCTGTTGGTAGCCGTTCTTGTCACCATGATTCCTGCCGACAGTCAAACAGTTACAGTATTCCAAGATGTCACGCTAATTCCAAGCACATGTAAAACAGAACCTTGACTTGAACATTATGAAAATACCCCATTCGACACAATTGGTTAAAAACAGTTGACACGCTAAAAGTAAATATATACTAAAGTTTCAGACAAATACATTTACCGATAAGATTTTGAAATCTGTAAATATAAAACTTGATTGCAATTCAAAAGTACCTGAAAAGGTGGGCAGCAGATACTGCAGCAATATGGATTTTATAAAGTATACATACATGCTACATTTGTATATGAATAACATGTATTACATAAAATCTTGAATTACTTGCTCATCTATTAAGTACTACAGCTTCACAAGAGATTATCTTATCAACATGCACTTGATTAAAATGCTTATATGCAGTTTCGCTTCTTCAAGACGCCATGCACCTGAATATGTTGAATACAGCTGCATATCCAGATACAGCACGTCGTCAGCGTGTTAAAGGCCAAATAAAACAAGCAACAACACGCACGCCCCAAAAATGCCCCCAAAACATTCCAGTTTGACAGAACCATTTTCATTTCATGGTAAATGTGACCTGTAATGTTTTATCAATTTTATTTAAGTACCAGATGGAAAGAATTTAGATTGGGGCTGAATTCACATTAAGCACACTTGTATTTTCCATGGCAACTATGCTGCTTGTGAACATTTTCAGTGTATTTTAGGTGTCTGATGGCAGAATTTGATCAAAAGACTATCATTCCTTGAATCGACAGTGATTAGGTTTTAATGTCTTCTTTAAGTCTGTAAGTGAAGTACCAGTATTCGCATCACACAATTCCCACAGATATCAATTTATAGCAACTCAGTATAAATTGTTCTGTACACATACCCCATGCAGATGAAAGACTACACTGTATATCTGCGCACTGAATACAGATAACATCATGTCAAAAATGGACTAGGGTGGGCATCTGACTAGTTTGTTTCTTCAATCGCAAATAAAGTTATTTGTATGGATAGTCAACACATCTGAGGTGTGCCACACACGGATATGCAGTAAATGAAATGAAACTTTATATGCCAGGTACCAGTTTTGAATGAGTTAACTCATTCCAGACGTAAGACATATACGGATACGCAGCTAAAGCCGTGTGTCTGCATGTCTTACATCTGAAATGAGCTAACCCCCGTGTGCAAACAGTGTGAGTAAGTGCATGCACCAGGGGTTAGAGTCTACACACTGAACACATCTGCACACAGCATGCAGAATATATATATGGTACAGTAGTGACATGTAGGTTTTCCATAGCTGTTTTTGCCTTGCATATTATACATCTGGGGTCAGCTGCGTGAGCGATTGTACATTGATTAACGTCTCGACAGCAACAAGACTTTCTCAGGACGTGCCTGCACTGCTCGTGAGAAAAAAAACAACTAAACAGAATACTGAATGTATGTGGCCAGCCAGTCTAATACGCTAAAATAAACCTAAGACCATTTAGCAACACACATCCAATATCAAGAGCTACAGACGGTGCAGACAGTAGGGAGAGTTTAAAAAAGGAAAATACAGGTGAACGGACCAAGGATAGACAGAAACACATGCCCCAGAATAGAGGGGAACACCCACCCTGTGGGGTTGACCAGGGTGACCCTGGCAACTAAAAAGTAGTTAACCCACCCAAGGCCCCCAGGGCAGACCCGGGTGGGGGGCTACATCTGGAATGAGCTGACCCCCATGTGCATACAGCCGCCCGTACTGTAAACAGTGCGAGTAAATGCATACGCCAGGGGTTAGAGTCTACACACTGAACACGTCTGCACACAGCATGCAGAATATGTATGGTACAGTAGTGACATGCAGGTTTTCCATAGCTGTTTTTGCCACGCGTATTATACACCTGGGGTCAGTCGCATGAGCGAGCTTAGTCCTGCGCCAGCCACTTAGCAAGGTGTGCCGCTATAGCGGCGCACCTTGCTTAGTGGCTGGCGCAGGACTAAGCTCGCTCATGCAACTGGTGCCTGGTGCATGTATCCAGTCTAGTTACATGCATTATTCAAAAGGGTTTACATTCCATAGCCTTTATCTACCTCTGTGTAAAGTCCAGAGAGGTTCGCTGCTAAGGTAAGGTCACTGCGGTCGTCTCCCTCGATTACCGGTAGCTATCGCTGACCAGCAAATTCGAGGGAGACTGCCTATGTGAGGTAGTAGTTGCCTTTCTAAGAAAGTTGCAAAGCTGCTGAGAAACTAGAATTTTAAGCTGTAAATTTTTCCATACCTCTTACAGATGGAGGTGAAACTGCTGGAGAAAATGGACTTTATAAAGCTTTCACTCCATCAAGATGTGCTGAGAAATCCTTGGAGAACAACTGAGCCGCTTATAGGTATGCTACAAATGAAGTGAATAATGCTGCGCGTTTCAAATGCTAACTTCATTTGCTGGGTATATGTCTGCTTGTGGATTTCGTGTTTTTCTACAAGATTTTCCAAAATGTATCAAACAAACTACCATCCTTCAACTCATTCCGCCCCAACCCACCACAGCAAGACATGCATCGAGCATGATAGTTCAAGGGTGGTGCCAGAATAGCTTGGCGCCCATAGGCGCCAAGCTATTCTGGCACCACCCTTGAACTATCATGCTCGATCTGTCTCTAGAATCGTAATACAGTCCTTCAGGAGGCGACTCCACAATTTGGGGATTTCGGTCTTAGGGCAGAATGAGTTAAAAACTACATACCACTTGCCGGTGATGGAGAAACCATGGCAGTTCAGAGACTAACCCAACAAAGAACGAAGCACGCTTAGAAAAGACAGTTACAGCACATGACAGTTCCCAGGGCAGGGCCACACACCTAAATGTACCCAACACTTTCTAGTTGTTCTTCTACGTGCAGCCATTTCTACGTGTATCAACGAGTCACCTGAAAGCAGAACGGAAAACATGTGCCCATGCCTGTCCATCTGCATAGTATTGTTATCTATCTATCTATATCCGTAGTCTTGCCGACCGTTGGGGCACCACTGATGACTTGGCAACCAGCTCCCTCCATTCCTCTCTGTTCTCTGCCATTCTTAGCGTTCTCTGCTAACTTGGCAACCAGCTCCCTCCATTCCTCTCTGTTCTCTGCCATTCTTAGCGTTCTCTGCTAACTTGGCAACCAGCTCCCTCCATTCCTCTCTGTTCTCTGCCATTCTTAGCGTTCTCTGCTAGCGTTCTCTGCTAGTTCTCCGATAGTATTGCTAACCAGCGACAAAACAAGGGAACTGGTTCAACTCGAAGTGAAGGTGAAAATGTCATGGTTGTTTGATAACCCATACACACGGCACCCAATACGTGGCTAATCCAGCACTAGGTACACAACAATCACCAGAGCTACTGGACATCGTCAGCAAACATGTACATGCAGCTACCCAACTCGTTGCATCCTGAGGTGAATTTTGTTAACTCATTCAGCCCGACGGCCATATTTCCCAAATTTTGGAGGCGCCATCTAGTGACTACATGGGTGGGACCGAAAAAAAAGTTGAATCCTGAAGCGAGGGTCTTGGGGCACTTATTAAGTGGGGAAAAAAAAAGAAAAAAAAAAAAGAAAAAAAAATTAAATCCGGAAATCCAGCTGTAGTCGGAAAAGTCCCACCCATGTGACTATGCACCAGTTGCAGGAAGTGGATCGACCATGATAATTTAAGGGCAGTGCCAGATTAGCTTGGCGCCAACAGGCGCCAAGCTAACCTGGCACTACCCTTGAATTATCATGGTCGACCCGTCTCCTCCTGTAGTGCGTCAGGGCTGAATGGGTTAATTGTGCTTGTTGTCCAATGAAGGCTCTGCGGCATATTAGGAGACAGATCCACCTTTTTCGTTCAAGGGTGGTGCCAGAACAGCTGGGCGCCGCAGGTGCCAAACTATTCTGGCACCAGCCTTGCACGAGCACAGTCAGATTTCAAGCAAAAGTGTATCAGGCTGAAAAGGGTTAACAAGCTGAACAGACCAGACCGAATAAAGAGCTATCCAGCAAAACAAGATTTCCTCAAACACAACGAATCGATTCAACCCCATTCCACGTGCAGCCACCAGCACTTTGTTTAAATCACCAGTGGCTCCATGCACAAAGGGGGTTAACCCATATCATACTGAGGCTAAAAGCTTCAAATTTGTACACTGCCATATGCAAGCTATATTATAGTACTTACACGTAAGGATATAGACCAACGGCTTTAGTTCAAGGGTGGTGCCAGAATAGCTTGGCGCCTATTCTGGCACTACCCTTGAACTACTTTAGTCAAACTTTTTTGACACGCTGGTGTATTCCGAATGATAAGGGTTAACATAAGCACATGCATCAGTACTATACTAAACAACAATGGAACACCCAAAACTTGATGCACACATGTAGAGTTACCTCTGTATAATATATACATTCATGTCCATTTGACAACTGTGCCTATATTCACCGAGAATGGACAGTTCACAATTTCTCGAAGTCTCTCACACAAGACAAGTTTGGCAACTAAACTTGCAAAACTGAGAGAGGGAGAAAGCGAGAGAGAGAGAGAGAGAGAGAGAGAGAGAGAGAGAGAGAGAGAGAGAGAGAGCGAGCGAGCGAGAGAGGATCCATCAAACATACAACATGCAATAACAACATCCATGAACGTTATATTGTGGTACTGATGGATTGGCGTAGCTGGAGTGCACACATTAATTACACAGTTGCTTTTCTATCACAGACAAGTTGCCAAAAAAAGCAGATATTGGCCTGGCTAACTGACAAAAATGACAACAGCACTTGGACAGCTAATTTCACACATTTAAAAGGACGATGTTTAAAAAGGGATAAAAAGATATGAAGTACACAGAGAAGGAAAGAAAAGATAAAAAAATAATGCAGATGAATGAGAAGTTACACAATGTGTTACACGCATTTATATTTACACGTAAATAGTTTACATTTTTCATCCCTCTTTACTCCTTTGGCCGACCGTGGTGCTTTTTGTCGCGATGATTCCTGTAGGAGTCATCCCGGCGAAATGCGTTACTAACAGCTAAAGGGTTACAAGATCTTTGCATGATGAAACACACAAAAAAAAAACAAAAAAAAAAAGAAAAGAAATGGCAACCTAACCTAACCCATGTTTTTAGTACCATCAGATGCATGCACAAGAGGGCCAGCCCATTCAGCCCGACGGCCATATTTCTAAAATTTTGGAGGCGTCATCCAACGACTATGCACCAGTTGCAGGAGATGGATCGACCCTGATAATTCAAGGGCAGCGCCAGATTAGCTTGGCGCCAACAGGCGCCAAGCTAATCTGGCGCTGCCCTAGAATTATCACGGTCGACCCATCTCCTGCTGTAGTGCGTCCGGGCCGAATGGGTTAGGAGGACTTTCCGGTCCTGGATGCTGACCTGTTCAATCAAGACCTCTCATCCAAGAGGAGCAGAAACATTCCATGTGGATAAGCAGAGATCTACAAAACATTATCTCATGTGACTTGACGAATACACAAACAATGTTTGGCTGTTTAGGGGTGACATGTTCCTGGTTCAGTCACCGACTGTTCGTATGTTATTAACCCATTCAGGCCTGACGCACGACATCAGTAGATGGGTCGACCATGATGATTCAAGGGAGTGCCAGATTAGCTTGGCGCCTGTTGGCGCCAAGCTAATCTGGCACTGCCCTTGAATGGTCACGGTCGATCCATCTCCTGCAACTGGTGCATAGTCGTTAGATGACGCCTGCAAAATTTGGGAAATACGGCCGTCGGGCTGAAGGAGTTATGTCAGCTAGTTCACTGCTTAACGCATTGAAGACATGCCGCATTATGCCGCGTTTTCAGATGCAGCATTTCTTGAATTAATAAACACGTTAACACAGAATAAGACATGGGTGAAGAAAGGTAATCAATGCTTCTGCATGCTGTGCCGTTTTGAATGAATCACAATGTAAAAATCCAACTATTTTCTTGTGAATGTTTATAATTTGATGGCATACTGTTCCACCCACAATGTCAAAACGAAAACTGGTGATGAAACCTAGCATGGCATGGCAGGTGGATTTGGCCAACTGGTGCGATAACTGTCCTTGTGCATTATGTCACATAACTGGGGGTTCTCACGATCACTTGTGTGCTGCTAGACCGTAACAACTAAGCCGACGACGACTTGTGTGCTGTTTTTTTATTTTGAACCTTAGGGCTATCAGCCATAAGCACCAAAATCCCAAACCAGAACACGTTTTCTTGGGGTGGCCTGCTGTCTAGTCTATACACAAGATTTCTTACATCAAAGCATGCAGGCATTTTCGCGTGATGGCTTCAACCCTTCATCCTTCGCTGGCAGGAAAAGGCAAAGACCACACAACTGCAAGAGGCAAAGAACATCATGGCCCCCCGCAGATGCAGGGGGCCATGATATTCTTTGCCTCTTGCTGACCCTACGCACATTGTGTTCCTTGAATGGATGGGGTTATTCGCTGTTGAATTTAACGTGTTCAAAGACACGATTCATGCACGCTGGCAATGTGCGGCTGGGGTGACGGGTCGTGTGAGGTGGTCTGTCAGCTGGTTTCAGTGCAAGATTTTTGTCCTGGCATAGCAGCGCTCCCGTCCCCTGGGGTTGTCAGTGCGGCGTGGCAAGTATTACACACCAGCACTGTTTCCTTCGATGCAGCAGGGGCTGAAAATGCAAAAGAATTGCACTGATCATTTTTTTTGCCCTCTCCGGTGATACTGGCCATACGGTCAAAAATCCAGGACCAGGGGTCAGTTGCGTGAGGATTGATTGTACATTGCTTAACGTCCCGACAGCAACAAGGCTTTCTCAGGACGTGCCTGCACTGCTTGTGAAAAAAAAACCTAAACAGAACATTGAATGTATGTCGCCAGCCAGTCAAATACGTTAAATAAACCTAACACATGGGGCCTAAATAAAGCTAAGACCATTTAGCAACACACATCCAATATCAAGAGCTACAGGCAGTGCAGACAGTATGGAGAGTTTTAAAAAGGCAAATACAGGTGAATGGACAAAGGGTAGACAGAAACACATGCCCCAGAATAGAGAGAAAAACTCACCCTGTGGGGTTGACCAGGGTGACCCTGGGAACTAAAAAGTACCTAACCCCACCCAAGTCCCCCAGGGCAGACCCGGGTGGGGGAAGTTGCATGAGGAGCTTAGTCTTGCGCCAGCCATTAAGGTGCTCTGCTATAGTGGCGCACCTTGCTTAGTGGCTGGCGCAGGACTAGGCTCACTCATGTGACTGACCCCCAGCACATTTGGAATTTGGTAATAGTACACACTTGAACCATTTCCTTCAATGCAGGTACAGATGAAAACAGAACTGCAGTGACTATTTGTGAACAGGTCTGTAATTTTGGACCTTATGCATCTACGTCAAAAGGTCCAAAATCACAAACCAGAACACACAATTTTAGAATTTTAAGAAAGTAAAATGGAAACAACACTGAACAAAAACAGCAAAGCAGTTCACTACTATCTGACAATTAGTGGTTTTTCAACATTCAATTTTTTTTCTCTTAAATTGTTATTTATTTTTTTTTTTTTACATCAGGTGGTTGTGCACTTTTGCAATATCTTTTCCAGCCTTAGTCCTGTCACATTTTCTAAAACAGGCAGAAATAATGTACAAGTAAGAAAAATATGATTTACATGTTGCCCCAAACACTGAGCGAGGAACCTTTTGGTTGCAGCACTTGTGACAAAATCCATTCCCGCAGTGGCGACAGTAATGCTGTTTAAACAAACAAACAAAAAACAGAAAGAAAGAAAATCAGGCCAAAGATATAAGTCACGCCCAATTATAGTAAAAACAGACGGCAGGATGCGCCCATTTTTCATCTACCCTTATCATTCGGAATACTTGTTTGACTAAAATAGTTCAAGGGTAGTGCCAGAATAGCTTGGCGCCTCTAGGCGCCAAGCTATTCTGGCACCACCCTTGAACTAAAGCCATTGATCTATATCCTTATCTGTAAGTACTGTAATGTAGCTTGCATATGGCAGTTTACAATTTTGAAGCTTTTAGCCTCAGTATGATGGTTTAACGAGTTCAGTGCCGAAAAAATATGAACACCAGGGAACTGCAAGAGGTATAGATCCTCATAAGCCTCTTCAGTATGACAAGGGTTAAGGAATAAAGAGAACATTTCGCTAGTTCACCGGCCTTGATCACTGTGTCCTCACAGCAGCTGTACTGTTGATACCAGGCAAGTACCTCAAACTTAGGATGTCAATGAAGCTACTCCTTGCAAACAAGAGGCATAGATTCTCATGAGCCCCTGCAGCTGCAGGGACTCATGAGAATCTACGTCTCTTGCATATGGAGAAGGCTGGATGAATCCACGGAATGTTTTAAGGCCATGCAGTGGTTACCCTTCGTTTGATTTAGAAACTAGGAGGGTAACATGAGAATGCATAAAAAAAAAGTGAAACGTTTAGGGCTTAATGTCTTTTGTCCACCACGAGGGTGATTTCAAAGACGGGGCACCGAAAAGAGGTCTGTATTAATTTTTACCCCAGCTGGGTTCGAACCCACGACCTTTCGGACGAGAGTCGAACGCTCTACCACCGAGCCACCCAGATCCCTGAGAATGGATCAAGCTGGATGAACATCTGTACAGCAATGATAACCTTGATGTGTACCTCTTTGCAATGGCATTACACAGATCCATGGATGACAGTGCAAACTATTGAAATGAAACGACCCATAGACTACCCAGTAAGTAAAGTTCGTCAGACCCACGACAGCTGCAGTAGACCTGTGCATGGCTGCAGCCGCCATGGGCCCAAAGGCGGGTTTGCTACTCGGGTATTTAAGTCACCTGCTCGGCGTTAAAACCCCAATAACTAACTAGCTGCTACTGGGGTAACCATGCCCCATGATCCGTAGCCAGCAAGTGACATAAATTCGCTGCTGTGGACACAGGGGGCTCATGCGAATGTACGTCTTGCAGATGGCACAGGTTGGTGGAAAGAGCGATCTGTCTGATAAAAAGCTGAAAGGCATCTTCCTGGGATTTTGAAAAAGCCGGTTCAGTCCCCAGGACTGAAGACTGCCGCTCATGCAGATCATTTTCCTTTCGCCACTTCCAGTGACTTTCCCCTACATCCACAAATGGAGTTAAACGTAACACAACTCACCCTTCTTTTTAATATTGATGAAAATGAAACTTTGCAGCCGTAACAGTTTTCTGAAATAAATACAGAAAGAATGCCATTAACCCATTAAGCCCTGACGCACTACAGCAGGAGATGGATCGACCATGATAATTCAAGGGCAGTGCCAGATTAGCTTGGCGCCTGTTCCAAGCTAATCTGGCACTGCCCTTGAATTATCATGGTCGACCCATCTCCTGCAACTGGTGCATAGTCATTAGACGATACCTCCAAAAGGTGGGAAATACGCCGTCGGGCTGAACGAGTTAATGATGATGGCCAAAATAAACCTCCATTGACAACTATGTGAATGGGTAACTAATGCACATCATAATTCAGTTTGCCTGTTGTTGGCTCTTTTTGTCAACAAATAGCGCTCCTGAGAGCCGAAGGGTTAAAAAACCCTTGCACATGCAGCCCCCATCACTGTTTACACAAGGGGGTTAACGGTTACATTAATAAATGCGGAAATTGTCAACATACTTTTACAAGCGTCACAAGCACTGCAAAATACATTAACAGGATCAACTACAATGTCTACTTCTAAACTTTTCTACTGCAAAAAAAAATTGAGTCTGTGTCTCACCGCTTGCCATCTGGGTTCTGCGTCTTTTTAGCTCTAGCAGGCGGGCCACCATACCAGGCCGTGAGGGGGGTGGCTCTATTTTAGCCAGAGATTCGTCCACGGCATGGCTCATCTCGATCAGATCAATCTGCAACATACACGCAGGGACACTGACATACAGCAGAACCGGGTTTGAGCGACACCCCCCCCCCCCCACCCACCCCCCATAAGAGAACACCTGTCATTAACTCATTATGCCGGAGGTACGAAATACCCACATTTTGGGGTTATCCTCTGAGGACCGAGTTACCATTCAGGAGACAGATCGACCACGATAGTTCAAGGGTGGTGGCAGAATAGCTTGGCGCCTAAAGGCGCCAAGCTATTCTGCCATTACCCTTGAACTATCATGGTCGAGCCGTATCTTGCTGTGGTGTGTCATAATAATAATAATAATTACACCATTTATAATGTGCTTATCTTAAGCGCACACTCACAACTCGCGCCCACATGCACACGCTTTTGACAATGACTCGCATACCACAAATACATTACGACCGTCAGCTTGAGGTGGGGAGTGTGGTGATGTTATAGTGCTAGAACTGTTGAAAGAGGTGAGTTTTGAGGGCAGACTGGAAGGAGGAGAGAGAGTGTTGCTGACGGAGAGGGAGTGGGAGAGTGTTCCAGGTGGATGGACCGTAGACGGAGAAGGAGCAGGGGCCGAGTTTGGTACGGGGGATGTGGAGGCGGAGAGGGTCAAAGGCGGAGCGGAGGGAGCGGGAAGGAGTGTAGGGGTGAAGTAAGTTTGAGAGATAGGCGGGAGCGTAGTTGTTGAGGGATTTGTAGCAGAGAGACAGAATCTTGTATTGGATGCGTTGGGGGATGGGGAGCCAATGAAGGAGTTTGAGCAGGGGAGCGATGTGGTCAGATTTCTTCTTTCTGAGGACAAGGCGGGAAGCATTGTTCTGGACGCGCTGGAGAGTGAAAGTGGTGTCGCGAGCAGAATGAGATGAAAGCAACCATCATCTCGGTAGCTACAGCTGCCTAGCATGATACGTCTTCAATGAGATGTGACAGGACATTTTTCGCCCGTCAAGACTTCTCCTGAATATCCGTCTTCGATGACCACTATTTTCTTGGAAAAATTCATTTTTCTCTAAAAGGTATTTTTTCGAAAAATACTTACCGATGACATGACTTTGTGGAAATGTCTACTACTAGCTCAATTTTAGCCTACTTACCCGTTGTGTGCCTACACAACCCGCTAGGCACTCGGGGAACCCCAGAGGGGCCGAGAGTTATCTCCCGCTCCTCCTTACCAGTTCCTGTCACGAGACCAACCAGTCAGATACTTCGCTCGAAAGCGGCAAGCGGGGCAGGTGGGAGGGCCATCCGAGTCATGTCATCGGTAAGTATTTTTCGAAAAATACCTTTTAGAGAAAAATGAATTTGTTTCCTCAAAAACATTACCGATGACATGACTTTGTGGAAGAATTGCGATGAGGCGGAGGGTGCCGCATGACAACTCCCTAGGAGGGAAAAGAGCCGTCCTCCCAGTCGCAAACTCCCGACAATTTTAGCGAAGTGCATACCAACGGCGCAGGTGGCGCCGGGAGGGAGTGTTGCGCCGCGGCGATGTCCCCCACCATTGCGAGATTCTCTCGCTGGCCCGCCAGGTCCCTGAGGTAGAAGCGGGCGAATACAGATTCAGTCTTCCCGTCCAAGGTAGCCACGATGTCTGTGACAGCGCATTTTCTAACAAACGTGGCGCTCGTGGCCATGGCTCGTACCTCGTGTGCGCATATGTGCAGCCTCTTCGCTCCCTGCAGGGAGATATCTTGATAGGCGGAGCAAATGACTCAGGGGGCCAGGAAGAGAACGTCTGGGCCGTTATGTCATTCTGCCGATCTCAGAGGTAGGGAGAGGCGTGCACGCCCTCTGCGGAAGGCTTTAGATCGTCGCAGAGCAGTCAAAGGTGCGCACGGGATCCTGTTACCTGGTCTCCTGTGACAGGGGTTTGTTTCATAGCGGCCGTAAGGTGAAACCTGCGGCGCGGTCAGAGGGGACCTGTTTGGCAAGGAAGGCCGGGCAGTGAGAAGTAGCACGGACCCGTCCGCTCAGAACTGTAAGCAGATAGGACGCGCCTAAGCGCGTGTAGCTTGCTCCCCCGCGAGGTGGTAGCCCGGGCCAGCAGGAAGCACGTGTAGCGTGTCACATCTGCGAACGGGCCGCTGTAAGGGTTCAAATCGGGCAGAATTCAACCACGTTAGCACCCAGGGTAGGTCCCAGCGGGGAGGAGCGAGCGGTAGGCCTGGCGCCGGCTGCCGAAGTGTCCCATAAGGTCGGCGAGGTCTGTGCAGGCGCCCGGGTCTGGGTGTCCGCGGTGTCAGCGTGTAAGCGAGCCTGGACAGGTGACCCCGCACCGTGAAGGGCTAGATCTAGGTCTCAGCCGAGCCCGATAGAGCTCCGCCAGCTGCAGATACGACAAATCCGTGAGGTTCAGGCTGTGATCGGGGCATCAGGAAAACAGGACTCACCCTGTCCCACGTAGACTCGAATGGCCGAAGGTCTGGGGGCCGCAGCGATCGCCTCCACCGCTGTACCCGAGTAGCCTCTAGCACCGAGGGCTTGCCGCACACCTCCAGTCGTGAAGGATGAGCCGCTCCGGGCAGGGAGGAACAGCGGCTGGCGCAGTGGCTTGAGCATGGTGCGAGGAGTGGGAAGGCGCATTGGGGGGGGGGGGGGGGGCCGTGGCGATGCTGAGAAGGCCGGTGTTCCTGTGGCGGATCCAGGCGAACGGAGCGACTAACAGGAGGGCCGCCGGGCAGCGCCGAAGGTTGAGGAGGACTTTGGGTACAAGGATCGTCGAGGAAAGGCGGAGGCCGCCAGGACGTCCCAGGGAATGGAGCGCGCATCGACAGCCCAAGCCCAGGGATCGGGAATCGGGGCGACAAAGAGGGGAAGCCGAAGGTTCCACCTTGTGGCGAACCAGTCGACCTGGGGAGACTCCTAACGGGCGCGGGTCCACCGATAGATGTCCTGCCGAAGGGTCCAATCCGCATGCAAGAGCTGGCCGCGACGGGACAGCGAGTCGGTCCAGATGTACAGCTGTCCGGGAATGTGTCGGGCTCGCCAAGAAGGTCCGGTCCTCGCACCAACCCCAGCTCTGGTAGAGAAGCATACCAAGCTCGAGAGAGCGTGTGCCACCTTGTAACTGGAAGTAATCCACCAAAGGTGTGTTGTCAGAGAGGGCGAGCAGCTCCTGGTGTCTGAGGAGGTCATCCCAGCAATGAAGGGCTCGTCAACGGCCTGCATCATTGGCCGGACGATGAGATAGTGCGTTAATCCAAGGGCCGAGGGCCGGAAGTCAAGGGGAACCGCGGCAGGAGATGAGCATTCCACGCAGAGAGGCTCGCGTCGAACCCAGAGAGTACTGGGGCGGAGAAGATGCCCGGGGAACTGCCGAATCCAGCCAAGCGGCGTCGGTCCACCGATGAAGGCGAGGCGACAGAATCTGGGGCACCGGCGCCATCGTCAATACGTCGCCGGAAGCCGGGCGCCCAAGGAGTAGGAGATGCAGCAGCAACGGCTGGGCGTAGAGACGACCTAGGGAAGGAGTGAGATCAGACTTGCCCTCGTTTACTAGGAAGCCCCAAGTGCGTCAGGAGGTGCAGTAGCGCGTCCTTGTCTGTCGCGAGAGAGCTCTCAGACTGGCGGCGAAGGAAGAGGTCGTCTGGGTAGATCGACGTCGGACTGGGGGAGGACTGTCGGGCCTTGGCGACTAAGGAGTCCATCGGCCCGGTGAACCGCCAGGGCAGAGGTTGAGACCGAACGGGAGCGCGGGAAACTGGAGAAGACGCCGTCGATCGCGACCAGCGAACTTCCTGGGGGCCTGGAGCAGCGAGACAGCAGGTACACATCGGAAAGGTCCAAGCCGCCTGCGCAGTCTAAGGCTGGACCGCTGCTTTCAGGGCTCTGGCAGTCTCCGTCCGGAAGGAGGGCCGAAATCTGTACAGGCCGAGAGAAGAAACCTGACGCCACTTCCTCCAGGCTTCGGAACGAAAAATCGGCGGCTGTAGAAGGTTGGCGAGTCTGAGAATCGGAAAACCCCCGTGGCAACTTACCTGAGGGAGGAGACACCTCCCGCCGCGCGGAGGCCTCAGCGAAACACGGGGAACATGAGACCTCGAGGGAAAAGGACGGCCAAGACGGGGGTCAGGGCACAGTCGGCAGAGGCAGCAAAGCGTAGACCGACGCGAGGTAGGCGGCGCGGTAGGCGACTCCGCTAAGAAGAGCCGATCAACCCGGCGGCGTGATAGAAGGAAGCCAGGCGTCTTCCACACGACGAACCAGGGCTTGAGTGAGCAGCTCCAGGAACCCAGCGCAGGCTAAGGTGTTCCGCACCAGGGACGCAGTCAAATCCAGGCCACGAGGGGGGGAACGGGGAAGAAGAGCGGAGCCGCCAGCTTGCGACACGGCAGGGGGGTCCATCGCAGGAAGAGGGATGGAGGAAGCCTGGGAATGGCCGGCATACCAGTCCCGACGGAAGGTGATGTCCAGGCCAGCCGGCCAGCGACGAACGGAGAAGAACACCTTCCCTCGAGACGCGGGAAGTTGCAGGTGCGCTGAGAAGGCATCTCGCAGCTCCTCAAATCCAGGCGGCTGGGGAAGCGACTTGAACCTCTTAACTTGACGCTCGGCATCCACCAAGGCAGAGACCTTCCTCTTCAGGGGGGGAGAGGCTGGGCAGGAGTCCGCTGGCAGAGTGGCTGCGGTGATCCTGGCGGCTTCATCCAAAGCTAAGAGGGTCTCCGCACGGGACGACGACGGAAGGGTCGAGGGGACATCAACACCGACGTCGGCGGGCGAAAGGGAGCGACCATCCTCACCCAACAGGGATGAGACGGAGTCCTCGGGCAGCAAACTGATGGCTTCTTCGTCCAGGGGGCGGCGAGAAGGCGGGCTCATCGAACGGTGCGAGCGCGAACGCGCACGCGACGAGGAGTGGCGGTGGGAGCGGCGACGATCCCGGCGCGGGGAATGATCCTTCCGGCGGCGCTCGCGGGCGAGCGCGAGTGTCTAGAACTGACGGTGGAACGGGATGAGTCAGGGGCGCGACTGTGTCGCGTAGGTTGAGGCTGAGGTCTCTCCTGGCCGGACTCAGTGAGAAGGGCTCTATGCCGGCGTACAGATCCTCCGGAAGGATCAGCGGGCTTATCGTGGAGAGAGAGAGAGGAGGAAGGCCAGTCAATGTGGGACGGCTCGTGGCGGACTGCTGCAGGCCGGGCTCAGTGAGGCGGGCGCTCTGCCGGTAAACAGACCCTCCGGAAGGGTCAGCGGGTGTGGCAGCAGTGGCAGTCCTCTGATCAGCCAGCAAGTGAACTGAAAGTGGAACGGTGGGAGTCGGGGCGCGACTGTGTCGCGCAAGCTAAAGCTGACGCCTCTCTTGGCCAGACTCCGAGAGCAGGGCGCTATGCCGGCGTTCAGATCCTCCGGAAGGATCAGCGGCTTGTGGTGAGAGACGGGTGAGGAAGGCCAGTCAACGTGGGACGGCTCAGGGCAGACTGCTGCAGGCCGGGCTCAGTGAGGCGGGCGCTCTGCCAGCAAACAGACCCTCCGGAAGGGTCAGCGGGCGTGGCAGCAGTGGCGGTCCTCTGGTCAGTCAGCAACACCGAGTCCCAACAGGAATCCTTTCCGTGAGGCCAGGGCGGGAAAGGGCGGTCAGCACCGTAAGGGCTGCAGAAGTATCAACCGGAGCCGGAAGTGAGGAAGCAGGCAGGGGCCGCTCTCGTCGGTAAAGGCCCCAGAGGTCCGACCAAACATCTCCGGCCAGGTCGCACAGACATACAAAGGTGGTCCGGGTAGCAACCCGCACAAGGTAGGCAGACCGCATGGTCATCCGTCGGCACTGGAAGTTTCCCCATAGGGAGCACATAAGCATTTGGGTTCTGTAACAGACAAAGGGCATAGCCAGGTCGCAAACACAGGCAAGAGGGCGCCGAGCCCTCCTTTGTGATATCATTGTTTCATCTCACCAGCCCGACCGGGCATTCTCTTTTCAATTAGTGGGAATGGCATTTTTATCATATGCCCTTGATTATGCGTGCTGTGTACATGAAGGCGAGACAGGCAAACGTAAGCCGAGTCTGTAGAAATTGACTAGATGGAATGAGAAAAGTCCATATCCCATTCCTGCCCCCCCGGGGATACGAACCCGGGATCTTTGGTATCAGTTTCAGCCCACTTAATCAAATTTCAAATACAAACGATTTTGAATTTCCAAAAACTACAGTAGCTCGCCTGAGCTTGCCCCCAGCACCCCGTGAATGTTCTGTGTCTACGTACAGTGTGTGAGCGAATGCGCGTGATTCACGTGAGCGTGCTTGTTGGGTTCAGTACGCGGCGGCGCTTTGAGCCGAATTTCAATTGGGATAAAGCGCCTATTTAATGCGCTTATTATTATTATTATTATTATCTTACGACTGCCAGCACAGTGTCTTATCCACTAAGCTACCTCCCCCTGTCCCCCAAGGAACCCCAGGCGCCGTGACTGCCGGCGCGTGAAACAATGGTTATACTCTCCAAGGGCTAAGGGCCTTTAAGCTGGACGAACGGAACGTGAGTGCCGCCAGGCCCTACGCAAACCAGCGTCTGAAAGGCAAAATCTACTCGTAAGCTAACGAGGCATAACCAGGAGAGAGAAGGCGACGTCCCGCTAGGAGAGTCGCAAGAAGGCTGTGCAAGGCACGGAAATTATTTCAATAGTTGGTGCCCTTATGTCATAACCACAACGAAAGACGAGTCCCACGGCAGCCGGCTCTCGACCCGAGGGCCGGCTGTGGGTAGCTACCGTTACCTTACCTCCAAGCCGAAGTGGGAACGGGGGAAAGGGTAGCCATACAGCAGTCACAGCACGGAGGAGAGCCGAGGGAACCCGGAACGGCGCCAAGGAAGAAGCAGGCAGCGCTAGAAGGCGGCAGGCACGGAAGAGAAGTCGAAACGAGCGTAGGCAAGACGAAGACCGGTCGAGGCACAGCGGAGCAAAGCCCGACACGTCTTCTCGGCACGAGCGAAGTAGCAAGACTGGTTGGTCTCGTGACAGGAACTGGTAAGGAAGGAGCGGGAGATAACTCTCGGCCCCTCTGGGGTTCCCCGAGTGCCTAGCGGGTTGTGTAGGCACACAACGGGTAAGTAGGCTAAAATTGAGCTAGTAGTAGACATTTCCACAAAGTCATGTCATCGGTAATGTTTTTGAGGAAACAAAGAACCAACCCAGGTGGTCGCTATAAACAGGTCCCACTGTACACACAGCTGTGGGCGACTTGGGGAGGAAGAGAACATGCTGAGAATATTGCCAAACCCAGGCCCTCTTCCGATCCCCTTCCCGGCCCATACAACAAGAATGGCTCAGCCCTGAAGGCTCACATGCTTGACTGACCCACATAGTTAACCCTTTCAGCCCCAAGGTACCATTTCTCAAATTTTGGAGGTGCGGCCTCATGACCATGTACCAGTTGCAGAAGACGGATTGACCATGATAATTCAAGGGTAGTGCCAGATTAGCTTGGCGCATTCAGGCGCCAAGCTAATCTGGCACTACCCTTGAATTATCATGGTCAATCCATCTCCTGCTGTACGGACTCGGGCTAAATGGGTTAATGACCTTTGTGACCTTGACCTTCCAACAGGTCACTGAAAGAAGCAAGAGTTCAAACATAATATAAGGAAAGGGCTGGCACTTGTGCCCACAAAAACCACGTTTTCTCAAAACAGACACATTTTTCACTTCTCAATATCCCATGACCCTTGACCTTTTTGAGTAGTGAACCAAATTAGTATGCATAGAATATCTTCTCATTGGTTACCTTTCTGACAAATTGGGTTGAAATGTTTTGCAAAACTTCTGATAAAAACTAAAATTCTACCCAAACAAGAAAGGCAAAGCCCTTATGGCTCACGTGTATGACCGCTCCACACGTCTGACAATAAGTAAAGGGATGACTTCTGCACTAACAAAATCCATGTTTTCTCAAAATTTAATCAGTTTTCACACATCTGTGAAGCCCCGTGACCCTTGACCTTTGCAACGAGTCAACTAAATTAGGATACATAGGAAAGTCTTATCAGCATCTACCTTTGTGCCAAATTTGATTGAAAAGTTTGCAAAAATGTTCATATGTGACCCTCTCTCACGAAACCAGTCTTAACTCGCAGCGAGCCGATCGGCGCTACACGCAGTAATATGTGGTGGGGGTCAATCTGGGTCATTTTCACTTTTTTGCAGAAATGTATTCTACATACACCAAAGTATCGTATGGTTAAAATCTGTATCATGAAAAATGCCATTAAATAGGTTAAAATGATTTTAAAAGTCTGAGCTCGGCCCCAATTATTCTTTTGTTTTGTGCAAAATGACCCATTTTTAACATAACAGAACACATTGCATCCCCTACAGAACCCCATCAAGTTATATACCGTTGGAAAGGCCTTTGTCCGCACTTTCGCGGGCTTGGGTCGTGTTCTACATTAAACGGATGTGTTCCTCCCAAATAAGGAAAAAAGGGCATACACAAATGTTCAATTCTGACCAATCAGAGAGTAGAACTCTTAGCTGCATGGTAACGATGAAGTTACACGAATTCTCATTGGCTGAGACAAGACTAAGGGACACAACTGCATCCTGTTCCGCTGTTCACTTTTCGTCTGTTTACAACACGCGAAAATGAAAGCAAGACTCGATTAAACTATTGTAAATCAGGCAAAAAAACGCCTGCAGATCAGAAAGAATTGAGCGACCTGATCACAGACTATTTCGTCGCCGATTCTCATCACGATGATAGCTTCTCATACAACGATTTTGAGTTTGAACCGGCCGATCGAGAAACAAGCAAAGAAGCAACGGCTGCACCACAGTCTTCAACTCTCAATTCAACACATGGATCGAGGTATGTGCATCATTTTTGAATGCAGATGTATGATCATTAGTGTGTGTGTGTGTGTGTGTGTGTGTGTGTGTGTGTGTGTGTGTGTGTGTGTTTGGAGTGTATGTGTAGAGTGTGTGTTTGTGTGTGGTGTGTGTGTGTGTGACCAACTCTCAACAGAAGATGAATAGGCTAATTGTACTACTAATGGCAATACAGAAATGGCTCACATAAACAGACAGTTTAAAATGATTTTGTACTATTTTGTTCAGATGCAAAGGAGTGGATGATCCCCAGCATTCTGAGTGAGTGCATGCGGAACGGACTGAAGACAGTGCAGCATGAACGCTGGGTATGTATAATACATTATTTTAAGCACTAAACAGAATCATGCAAATTCATGTGTTGTGTCTAGTGAGCAATGACAGTTTATTTTCATCGACTTCATTATTGTTTTTCTTTCAGTTTTCAGACTTCATTATTGTTTTTGTTGCTGTTTTCTGACTTCATTACTGTTTTTGTTTCTGTTTTCAGTATCAGCCAAGAATCCTGACACGCCTTTCAAAGTACAACCAGACACAGGGACTGATGCCAACATGACAAAAGGCTGGGGGCAAAAGAACAACACCCTCAGCTTGACGCTCCACGACACAGACCGCGTGGTGCGCTTTATTTAAAAAACTGTGCATAGGAGGACAACGAGTAGCTTGAATGGGATCAAGACTGTTGGACGCTTCAGGTTCAGTCGCCATGGAAAGGTGTTTTAAGTTTTACAAGACGACCCACATCACCGACGCTGAAGAGGACAAGGTGCTGGCTGTTCCTGGCCATGTTGCTCACTTCACCCCCCCCCCTCCCCCCACCATGGCACTGGCAGCCATCATACCAGTTCCTGGACTTTTCAGAGACATACAACAGTACCTATTTCAACACATTCAGGACTACGCTCGAGACGACAAGTGTGACATTGTGTGCCCTCCTCCTCACAGCTGATTTCCAGTGTGCAAAGACAACTGTCTGGTTACTGTGCTTGTGTGGTTACTGTGCTTGTGTGGTGTAGTTTGCTGTGCTTGAATGGATAATTGTATACTGAAGGGAATTGTTTGGTGAAGCGGTATGCTGCCTGCAATACGTGAGGACTTTCCTTTTTTACATTTCTTCTGCAACCTGTAAGTAAATATTGTGTTTGTTTTTTTAAATTGTTGCATGTTTACAAATTTATATATGAATGTGGAACTACTAATACTCAGTTTGTAGATTTGTTTTTAGCTTTTGTGACTTCATTTTGCAGGGTAGTGGTAGTAAATAGTATTCATTTCAGTCTGGGACAACAGGCAGCCGACTGTGACTTCTGGTTTGCATGTTTTAAGGATAATTTCTGTTTAGTGTCCTTTTCAGTTTGAATCAATTATAAGTGGGTTTAAATGACAAACAATGAAATAAAGTGATTGGCAACTTCATAAATTTGATGTAAATTGTATTCAGTCTTTGTAATGATGGTTTTTATTTTGCCTTGGTGATGGTGGTTTTCACGTTCCTTGAACGCGTCCGCAATCTAATTTTAGATAACATTTGCCACTAAATAAGAGTGCTACACAGCATTTTCATACATGTTTTGCCTAAATATATTATAGCATTATACTTTTATGCTCAAACAGAATTGAAATTATTTATGCCTTGAGTTTGATAGCAAAATATGAAAATGCATTTTTCCCCCAAATCTGTCATGTTTACATTAGGTATGGCACTTTTGGGGGCTATTTATCACAAGATCCTGACTAGCTAGCAACTTAATGTGAGGTTTTACACATAGTGATGGACTTACTGAACCACCATGTAAAATATCAGGTTGATTGGTTGACTTTGAACCCCCGTTGCTAAGGTAGGTGTGCAAGACATGCACACATAAACTTTGCAGGCTGTTTTCTCAAAATGGCCACCGGTGCATTTAACAACTTTAAACCCTAATAACTTCTACAATTTTTGCACTACAGCATTCATTCATATATCAAATTAATCAGCAGGCTCTGTACATTTCAGAAATGTATATATCTCAAAACACCCAAAATGCAAGTTAAGACTGATTTCGTGAGAGAGGGTCACATATATGGCATTTCATACATATTTGTTGACGTCTTGTGACCCGTGACCTTTTCCGAAGGGTCATCCAAATTTCAAATTAGTATGCATAGATAGATCTTACCATCAGGTATCTCTGTACCAAGTTTGGGTTTGAAGTTGTGAATAGTAATTGATAAAAAACATTTCTTGTCAAAATATGGCTATTTGTTACCTACTTCCTGAGCTCTTGTGACCCTTGACCTTTCCGAAGGGTCATCCAAATTAGTATCCATAGATAGGTCTTACCATTAGGTATCTCTGTAGCAATTGAGGAAAAACATTTTATGTCAAAATATGGCTATTTTTTAACTATTTCCTGAGCTCTTGTGACCCTTGACCTTTCCGAGGGGTCATCCAAATTAGTATGCATAGATAGGTCTTACCATCAGGTATCTCTGTAGCAAGTTTGGGTTTGGAGTTGTGAATAGTAATACAAGAAAAACATTTTTTGTCAAAATATGGTGATTTTGGACCTATTTCTTGAGCTCTTGTGACCTTTGACTTTTCCGAGGGATCAACCAAATTAATATGCATAGAAAGGTCTTACCATCAGGTATCTTTATACCAAGTTTGGGTTTAAAGTTGTGAATAGTATTTGAGAAAAAATAAATTATGTCGAAAAATAGCTATTTTTGATATATTTCCTGATCCCATGACCTTGACCTTTGTGAGAGGTCACTGAAATTGGTATGCTTAGAAAGGTCTTGCCACAAAGTATCCTTGGGCCAAGTTTGAAGACTGTAGCTTGAATAGTCTCTGAGAAAATGCCAACGTTAACGTTTACCACGGATGACAGCAGACGGACGCAAGACCACTGGCCCAGAACAGACTCACTTTTGCTTTGCGCGTGAGGAAAAAAATAGACATTTTTCACATCATTTGCTTAAGATTTGTGACACTTGACCTTTCCAAGAAGTCATCCAAGTTAGCATGCATAGGAAGGTCTTACCATCAGTCATCTCTGTACCAGATTTGGGATGGAAGTTGTAAATAGCAAGGAAAAAAAAAAAAAAAAAAAAAAAAAAAAAATTGTCAGAAAATGGCCACTCTTGGCCTATTTCCTTATCTCTTGTGACCCTTGACCTCTCTGATGGCTCTTTCAAATTAGTATACATAGGAAGGTCTTACTATCAGCTATCTTTGTACCAAGTTTGGATTTGAAATTAATAATAATAATAAAGCTCAAGCTAAAGAAAAGCCGCACAGAGACAACAAGAAGACAGCGCTATAATGTAGGCCTCCTGAGAGAAACTGGAGTTAGAGAAGAGTTCAAACTGGTGTTGTCCAACCGGTTTCAAGCGCTACAGGAGCTAGTAAATGAAGAGGAGGCGGTCACCACAGAGCAGCAGTGGAAGGCAGTTAGAGAGGCGCTGAACTCAACCTGCAAAGACACTGTAGGGTTCAGGAAACACCACCACAAGGACTGGCTGTCGGCACAGACCTTGAAGAAGATAGAAGCGAGGAAGCAGAAGAAAGCAGCGGTCAACAACAGTCGCACGAGAGCAGCCAAAGTAAGGGCACAGGGGGAATACTCGGAAGCCAACCGCGAGGTGAAGAGGAGTATCAGGGCAGACAAGAGGGCCTACACAGACAGCCTGGCAGCAGAGGCAGAAAAGGCAGCAGGCAGCGGCAACATGAAACAGCTCTACGACATTACCAGAAGATTGTCGGGTAAGTATGGCCATATAGAAAGACCAGTAAAAGACAAAGAAGGCAAGCCTATTGCAGACAGAGCAGACCAACTCGACAGATGGGCCGAGTATTTTGAAGAGTTACTGAACAGACCTAGCCCACCCGACCCCCCCCCCCGACATCCAGCTGGCAGAGACCGACCTACCCATCAGCTGTGACAGACCCAGCCGGGAAGAGATCAGAAAAGCAGTGGCATTTTTGAAGAATGGCAAAGCAGCAGGGCCAGATGGAATCCCAGCGGAGTCTCTGAAAGCAGACCTAGAGACAACAGTTGAGATGCTGTACCCACTGTTTGGAAAGATCTGGGAAGAGGAGGTGATGCCAGCTGACTGGAAGGAGGGGTACCTAATCAAGCTTCCCAAGAAAGGCGACCTCAGCAAGTGTTCCAACTACAGAGGAATCACCTTGCTGTCAGTGCCAGGAAAGGTCTTCAACAGGATCATCCTAGAGAGAATGAAGAGCTCCGTTGACCCCCAGCTGAGAGACCAGCAAGCAGGATTCAGGAAGAACCGATCATGTACAGACCAGATCGCCACTCTCCGCATCATCGTGGAACAGTCTCTGGAGTGGAGCTCCCCGCTGTACGTCAACTTTGTGGATTATCAGAAAGCATTTGACAGCGTGGACCGAGAGACTCTGTGGAAACTCCTACGACACTACGGTGTACCCACAAAGCTCGTCCGCCTGATCAAGAGCAGCTACGATGGCATGACATGTCGCGTGATCCACGAAGGGCAGTTCACCAGAGAGCTCCAGGTCAGAACTGGTGTCAGGCAGGGGTGTCTGCTGTCTCCGTTCCTCTTCCTACTGGCCATAGACTGGGTCATGAAGATGACCACAGAGCACAGACGAAGTGGAATACAGTGGACACTGTGGACACAGCTTGACGACCTCGATTTTGCAGACGACTTGGCATTACTGTCCCACACTCATCAACAAATGCAGGACAAGACCACGAGGCATGCTGACATCTCGTCCCAAGTGGGCCTCACCATTCACAAACAGAAAACAAAGACAATGAGGCTGAACGCAACCAGGGAAGAACCAGTCTTGCTTGCTGGCACCCCGTTGGAGGAGGTGGAGTCCTTCACCTATCTCGGGAGCATCATAGACAAAAAAGGCGGCACTGATGCAGATGTCAGAGCACGAATCGGTAAAGCCAGAGCAGCCTTTCTCCAGTTGAAAAAAGTGTGGAGTTCCAGAGAGCTGTCACAACACACCAAAGTCCGGATTTTCAACTCCAATGTAAAAGCAGTTCTCCTATATGGAGCAGAGACATGGAGATTGACAAAAACCACAGTCAACAGAGTACAGACCTTCATGAACAGTTGCCTTAGAAGAATTTTGAAAATCCACTGGCCAGAGAAGATCAGCAACGTCAGACTCTGGGAGAGAACAGAGCAGATAACAGCAGAGAATGAAATTGGGCGAAGAAGATGGGGATGGATCGGTCACAGTCTGAGAAAGCCAGCTTCCAGTATCACTAGCCAGGCATTGTCATGGAACCCCCAGGGAAAGAGGAAAAGAGGTAGGCCGAGAAACTCCTGGCGTCGAGACCTCCAAGCAGACATCAAGAGACTGGGAACCACCTGGAGTAGAATCGAAGGAGAAGCACAGGACAGGAGTTGCTGGAGGTCTCTCGTCGACGGCCTATACCCGGGTAGGGGTGACAGGCGTAAGTAAGTAAGTAATAATAATAAAGGAGATTTGTTAAGCGCTTATTCTAAAAGTAGCTCTAAGCACTGATACAATGAAAAGGCTAACAGCTAACACGCTCACACACACACACACACACACACACACACACACACACACACACACATGACCGTGATGATGAATTGTGTATGGCTGGGGAAATGAACTAGTGAAAGTTGTGAATAGTATTTGAGAAAAAAAATCTTTTGTCAAAATATGACAAGTTTTGTTTTACCTGTTTCCTGATCCCTTGTGACCTTGACTTTTGTGAGAGTCACTCAAATTGGTATGTTTAAAAAGGTCTTGCCACAATGTATCCTTGGGCCAAGTTTGAAGACTGTGGCTTGAATAGTCTCCGAGAAAATGCCAACGTTAAAGTTTACCACGGATGACGATGACCGACAAAAGACCACTGGCCCAGATCATAGACTCTCTTTTCCTTCGCACGTGAGCCAAAAAATAAATTTTGTCAAAATATGGCTATTTTGGACCTATTTCCTGATCCCATGACCTTGACTTTTGAGAGAGGGTACTTAAACTGGTATATTTAGAAAGGTCTTGCCACAAAGTATCCTTGAGCCAAGTTTGAAGACTGTAGCTTGAATAAGTTTCCAAGAAAATGCAGATGTTAAAGTTTACCACGGACGATGGCAGACAGACGACGGATGGACGGACGACCACTGGTCCGGAAAATAGACACACTATTGCTTCACACATAAGCCAAAAATGGGGAGGAAAAGACAACAACCAAGAAATGATACAAAAAGTTGTAAAAGCGAAAATTTACATCAGATGAATCATCTTTATCATCCAGATCCATACAGTCAGGCTCAACGGCAGGTTTTCGGCTTGCAGCATTTGTAGGGGACTGAAGCAAAAACACACCGCAAAATATAATCTCATGAAAAAGGCATGAAAAAATTACATGTAGCAGAATTTTTTACTCAGTCAGCCCCTGACACACCACAGCAAGACATGGATCAAGCATAATAGTTCAAGGGTGGTGCCAGAATAGCTTGGCACCCGTAGGCGCCAAGCTATTCTGGCACCACCCTTAAACTATCATGCTCGATCTGTCTCTAGAATTGTAATGCAGTCCTTCAGAGGCAGGGGTGGCCAAATTTTTAAATTATCATCTTTCCCCGGGCAAGCAACATGTCATTTTCATCTTTCCCGCACAAATATTATCTTGCCTGCAAATTGCAAGCAGAAATATAATGTACACTACCATGTGTCTCTGTTCGTGTGGAAGTTTCAGCACTGTTCATCACGAACAAATCTTTTGGGGCACAAACTTTCCAAACATTCTGAGAAAATGACTCATGGTGACATTCGGACAAACTTGCTCTGTCATTGGCTTCGCCTGAAGACATGCACCAATCATAGCGCGTCTTTGAGAAGCTACGGTAGCAATGTAAGGGAAGCAACTGGCTTAGAGTTTTGTTTTGCTGAAGCAGACGACAGATTTAGCAGCTGGCAAAGTCAACTGTCTGCATGTTTTGCGATCGCGTTTTGTAATTTTTTTTTTTTTTAATCCTTCCCGCAGGCAAGCTGCCTTTGGAATTTAACTTTCCCAGGCAATATTTTATCTTGCCCCAGGAAACGGTAATGGGATTTGGTCACCCCTGAGAGGTTAACTTCAAAATTTGGGGGATTTCGGTCCTGGGGCAGAATGTGTTAACTTCTTCACTGCTACTGGAGATACCACTGAGCAAACAAGATGCCTTGTTACGTGCCTTGTACACTGAACAGTATTGTGAGCCCCAGTCAAAGGGTTCAAATCCTCTACTTTTCATCTGGAAGAAGCAAAGATTCTCAAAAGTCCCTGCAGTTGCAGAAAATTCATGCCTTCTGCTGCCTAAAGCAGCAGTCTCATTTGCATCTACAGAGGTGCTCAGTGAAATAATAATAATAATAAAGTATATTTTTAAGATGCCTATACTTTCGATAGAAAAGCTCTAGGCGCCGTACAAATGACATACTAACATACATAAACCTTGCATCCTACAACACATATTTAGTGCCTAACTTACACACTCATGCAACAAGATATACAAGAAAAATATTCTTACAAAAAGAACACACACACACAAACAAAAATTGCTCACACACAAAATGACACATGTACCATAAAACCAACATGTGCATGACCTATCCACTTAATTTCGCTGACCTTTCATGACCTTGACCTTTCCAAACTAAGCAAGTTTTGAGTCTTAGCATATTTACAGAAGTTGGCCACAGTGCCTGAAAATTTCTATGTTTTATCAACTGCGCATTTTTCACATGTTCATTGACCTCCCTTAACCTTTAAGAATGGTCAACATAAAAACTACCATTCTATCACAAATAGGCATTTTTCACACATTTTATGACCTTTCATGACCCTTGACCTCTGACAGGGGTCACCCAAAATAGTATATATATAGGAGAGTCTTACCATCAGGTATCTCTGTAAAAGTTTGGCTTTCAAGTTAAAGATAGTATTTGACAAACCGTTTCAGTCCAAACAGGGCAATTTCTTTTAACCAATTTATTGACCCTCTCTGACCTTGACCTTTAACCTTTTAACTACCATACCGCTCGGTTCCGCCAGTGACATATCACTCCATGTACGACCGTACTGCCCCGTTCCGCCCGTACATACCTACTTTCAGTTTCCACTCAGTTCCGGTTCATTTCGCACCCACTCCAACTTTTAACAGAATCAATGCATTGTGGGATATGCCTACTTCCGTTTCCGCTACATGTGGGGTGCTTTTCGAGTTTGTTTTGAAACAAAAGTTAGGTGTTTTTCGAGACTGTTTCACTTACAACGTGACTTGAGCATGGAGAGTGAATGCGACCCTGAATTTACAGCATTACTGGATGATATTTGTTCAAATTCTGTCAGAGAAGATGACTCTGAATCGGACTTCATCTTCAGTTCAGTGCACATTGAAGATCTTACCGATTCTGAGTCCGATATCAACGATGACGAAGAGCTACCTGTACATACCAGTGTAATGCGGAAGATGACTCTGGCCTAGGTAGTACTGGCCACATGACGGTTTAGACCTATGTTGAGTTTCTTCGACATTCAAAAATATTTTTCTCATATTTTCTTCAGATGGAATTAGGTCAAAAACGTTAAAACTGAATACAGTTCTAAAACCTACCTGACTTGTTGGTCACCTGTGGGTATGTCATGAGATATATGCACGTGATCAGTATGATGAAATGAGTAGAGTGGTTACCTGTGGGGACTTCCTGACTGCCACTGGTATGTTTCTAACCAGTTTTGTTGTTTTCTGGATTGAATTTCTGACAGAGGTATGGTTTAGCACCTTTTACTGAGATATATGACAGGTAAACAAAGACTGTGGCACACAGACACTTAAAATGACAAAAGTATGATATACTGTATGTATTTTCCAACATTATGTCAAAATTTGGTACATTTTGAAGCAGAATTAACATCATACTTACAGTTTGAATTATGTACCCCTTTTTTTACTTGGTTTGAATGAAAAAAGTTAGGGATACAGGGCAATTTGTAGAAAAATAAGTTGGTAGCTTAAAGGTTAAGCGAGGTCCACCAAGTTGATGTGTAGAAAGGTCTTGCCACAAAGTATCATTGGGGGAAGATTGAAGTCCGGTTATTGAATAGTCTCCAAGAAAATGCTAACATTAAAGTTTACCATGGGGAACAGATGACAGACAGGTGATGGATTATCTAGTACATAGACCCACTTTTGCTGTTACATGTGAGCCAAAAATGCAAATACACTGACATTCTGCACATTTTGGGATGAGCATGGACTACTCTGGGTGGTGGGAGCTGAGCCTGATGGAGTTGTTGTCATGGTGGTAGTTGGTGTAGGGGAAACAACTCCACTGCTCTTTTCTCTGGTGCTGTTGAACGATCCCACCATGTTCATCCAGTATCTGCACCCACCTGCCAGGAAAAGGATTCTGAATTTGTGACTGCCTAATAAATGCAAGCTTTACATGTAGATTTAACATACTTGCACTGAAACCAACATAAAGAGACAGTGAATAAAGGCCTATGCATTTTGCCACAGTAGGAAGCTCATGGAAAAAAATTGTCAAGCAGAAGTAATTTAGAAAGGTAAGTAAATTTAACTGTAAGACACCAAAACAAAAGATGGATCAGCCATGATAGTTCAAAGGTAGTGACAAATTCACTTGATGCCCACCACAAAAGTTCAAACCAAGTGAATCTGTCACTATCACTGCTCATGAAGTATCATGGACAATCAGGCACTGCCCTTGAACTATCACAGCCAATCCATCTCTGACATCTTGTACACTGTCTACATAAATGCCTGCCAAAGTCATGGCAGTCATTATCAAGTGTGATTGTATTAACTCATTCAAGACATGCCGCATTTGGATACGAGGCATAAAGCTGCATATCTGAATGCAGCATGTCTTGAAAGACTCCGAAATAGCTCAGGCGGTTAAGCGTCGGAGCAGTAGAGTGAAGGGAATCGCCGGGTCGTGGGTTCGAATCCCCGTCCCCCCCCCCCGGAGGATGGACTCGCAATCCAGGGGGAAAAGATGGGCTGGTTCAATAGCATGTCCGTTGACAGGTCCTGGTAAATCAAAGTGGTGAGTGCTCCTGAGTTGATCAGTGTTCAGGTCATACTGCATAGGTAATGGATTTCCCTGTCCCCCATAACCTGCCCATCAGGGCCGTCTTTTATCACTTCGGTGCCGTGGACGTTAAACCCGGACTAACCAACCAACCAGCATGTCTTAAATGTGGTGAAGGCCTCACTTTTCAGGATCATCGGATGGCAGAGGAAGAACCAGTTGAAGAAGAGAAAACAATTCCAGCGCACAGGGAAGACAACGGCACACAGCAGGGACACGCACACCTCAGTGTGATATCTGCAACAGAGAGTAGGAAAATGTTATCAACGTATTTCCAAGTTTTATCTATGTTCACCCTTTTCATCCTGATACACCCAATGCTTGAAATAAATTTGAATGTTTTAGTTCAAGGGTGGTGCCAGAATAGCTTGGCGCCTCAGGCGCCAAGCTATTCTGGCACCACCCTTGAACTAAAACAGTTGATCTATCTCCTAATCTGTAATGTAGCCTTTATAGGACGGTAAGCAAATTTTACAAAATCAGCCTCAGGATGAAATGGGTTAAAAAAATATGAATTAAACAAGCCTGAATTCAGCCTCTTCGACTGGAAAAAATCCCGATCAGTCTGATTATGCTGGCTACAACCCTTTCATCACTGCCACCTGATTTCCAGTGAGGAAAAGCCCCACCACTCATTCCCACTGCCTGCAAATCATCACCACTAAACAAGTTGGGATGAACCATAACCCACAAAGTCCCTTCTATATGAGAGCTGTCTTCGCTGTCAATGATCTCTACTTTTGCCTTTGACTTGATTCTGATGTTGAAATATCTCCTTCTGAAAAAGCATTGCAGATGTGCCAATGCGTCATAGTGAACTTTTTTTCTCTCACCATTTGTTCCTTGGCTAAGCAACCGCGTTTGTAGCGTGGAATCATTAGTACTAGCTGTTCACGGTTTGTGACTGGTACATAGAAACTAACTAGTCATTTGTCCCCGATTCGTTTTGATGCTGTGATTTCTTGACTTATGAGCCATGGACATGGGTGGGACTGAAAAAAAGTTGAATCCTGAAGCCAGGGTCTTGGGGCACTTTTTAAGTGAAAGAAAAAAAAAATGTTGTTTTTGGAATCCAGAAATCCGGCTGTAGCCGGAAAAGTCCCACCCATGCATGGAATTCACAGATCTCCTGAAGAAGCAAATGTTCTGGACATGCATCAGTCTCCTAACATTACAAACACAAAAGTGTGCACGTTGGTGCATGTATGCACTAGATTCTCATGAGCCCCTACCACTCACTCCAAAGGTCAGAGAGAGGAATACTGAGAGAATTAAAGCTTCATTAACACAATGACTGAGTTAACCCCCTTAATTTTATTTTTTTGACCATCCATATCTATGTCCCCCGCACAGAGTAAATACCATTGGAAGTTACCCCTAAATCATTATTATTTAAACAGCCACATTTTTATGAAAATCAAAAATAATACTTAAGGGGTTAACTCAGTCATTGTGTTAATAATACTTTAATTCTCTCAGTATTCCTCTCTCTCTTAATTAGCTCATATGTCTACTGTCGCAATGATACTATGTACGTAAACACAGCCCGTCGCCAGCACTCTTAGACATGAAAGACACAACGCGTCAGAATAAAATATTCATAGCACTTACAGTGTATTTACAATGTCGCAATACGTTTGCCAACATTTTTCAAAACCTTTTCAAATCCTTGAGCCACTAGATCGGTTTGTACCGACCCTGAGTCGATATTCACACAATTTATTTTTGACCTTCAGAAAATGCACATCGAAAATCATGACCCCCCCACAAATGTAAATTGGTTTTAAGATTGTATGGGAATAAAGCCCACATTAGCTACCGCACACAGAGAGAGAGTGAGACCCACTCTGTCAACACAGACATAAACTAGTGACTGTGTCAAGGCTCCACTCATGTGAAACTTACACGTTTTAAATCAGCTTCTTTTCAATGAGTAAGTTACAAGGGTCTTACTCTGTTGCACATGTCTTTTGCAAGCCAGCTCACCTGTTTACCTTTGTGGTGTCTAATGTTGCCACGCGCCGCGCAGTAGCACGCCGCTATTCAAGCTGCCAAAGTGGTGTCACGGTTGTTTGCTTTTTGTATTACCTCTCACGCCGCGCTATTGAATAGCGGTGGCATTCCATTCCTATTCAAGGGGCAAGCTTTTGAAAAGCTCTGAGCCGTCAAAAGGCCTTTCACAGCTATAGCCTTTTAAATTGCTAGATAATGTCAAAGATCAACAGGGAGACATGTTACTTTTCAAAAAGAGAGCAGTCATTTACAAAACGGTTCTACATGTGAGGGCTTAATGTACTTATGACTGGTTTACTGACAAAGAAACAAATGTGTTTATAAATTATTTTTTTTAATTGCATTATAAAATGAACACAGATGAACTGCTATTATTAAATGATATTGGCGCTGTAGAAAACATAGACTTAGATTCGAAAAGGGAAAGACTTTTATCTGTAGTGGTTTCTGGTCATTCCAAAACTTATCTCGGAAAGCAATATTCAACTGAAGATATACAATCCCTCACGGCTGCTGATTTATTTAAACTTTATTTTAAATATGAACAGCACATGGCTTCACTAATGACCCGTGATTTGAGCAAATCAATTGTCTGCTTGTATTCAAAAGTTGTGAGTTATGCCCTTCCTGTAGACATTGAAAATCTCACAAATGACCTCAAGAGTAACCCCATTGTAACGAGTGCAATTGGTAAACTAGCTTGCCTTTTATTCTACAGGTTTGGTAATTTGCTTGCTCCTCTGGTAACATTAATTGTAACTAGCAGCCATATCGATTTCACGAAATTAAATTTTTTTGTTGATAAAAATGGACGACCAACAGACGACCCCCCAAACGACCCCACAGATGAACCCTGCCCCGGACCCTGCCCAGACCCCGATTCACACAGTGACAAAAATTAAAAATGCAGGCAGAATTCAGGCAGGGAAAAGGTTAGCTGAATGGAACAAGCAAAAAAAATTACAGCTACAGGCGCAAACAGAAAAGGCTCATGTAAGTGACCCGCCGTCAACACCGCCGGTAGGACCGGTACGACCGTCAGAACTGGCACCCCTGTCACACCCACATCAAAGTGAAAGACCTTCAACCCAGTCTAATTCTGAAACAGCAAAATATGTAGTTGCCGCATTTGTTGTCGGATCTGGTTTTGTAGCTTACCAATTATACAAAAAATACAAGCCGCACACTCGTACAGTGACCAAAAAATTAAACACTCCATCATCAAAAACAGAAGTCTCCACATTACCAACAATACCCAAAGTTGTCGACCCATTTATCATGCACTAATAAATTTATTTATTTTAATTTTTATTGCCTAAGAAATGAATGACTCAAAAAACATAATGAATCTTGTGTATCACTCTGCAGTAATCAGTGGACTAGCAGTAGCGTTTTCTATGCTGGGAAAAAGTCTACTCAAAATGAAATCAGCAGACCTCAGTAGATTGGATCTGGAAGATTCAGTTAAGCTAACTGCAGTCGTCACAGCATCGATTGCAACAAAAGATTTTCTTGTCAAGCAAGGAATTATTCCAGAAAATGTTTCTATGTAAATTAAAATAATATGGCGACGATAGCTATTATGATAGGAGGTGCGATGGTTAACGCCCTCGCATTCAGTGGCTCTAATTATCTCTTTTCTAAAATTGGTAGAGAAGAGAGTGCAGAAGAAATGAAGCGTCATAATGAAGCGTCAGAAAAATTAGCACAGGCAGAACAGGCGTATGAAAAGAATAGAATTGAGAAACTTGATTTCATCAATGAAAAACTCCGTCTAGAAAACCATGCACAACATACTTTTTCAAATACAGACGACGCAATCAGGGAATACTATCTTGTCACAGGTGAAGACATGTCTATACCGAAACCAAAACTAAGTGACTATTACAAACCAAGCCCAGAACAAAGAAACGGGGAGATAATCTTTGTTCTAGTGGGAATGATATTTGTTTATTTTACTGGAGTTTTCATTGCTAGAAAAAATGGCAGCCGAAAATAAACTATCGAAAATATATTACTCACCATCGGGGTATTATAAAGGAGCAACCGCTATTGAAAAATTACATGCCGCTGTGGGCGGAGATATAACACTCAATCAAGTCAAGCAATGGTTACAGAGACAGGCAATTTGGCAGATATATCTCCCTGCTCCAAGAAAGATAACAAGACCTCATTTTGAGAACACAACACCTAATGACACACACCAAATGGACCTTCTGTTCTTACCACATGACACAATAAGAAAGAAACGATACAGGTATGCATTAACTGTTGTAGACATTGCTTCAAGGTACAAAGACGCTGAACCTATATCTGACAAAACAGCTACCACTGTTGCTACAGCATTATCAAAAATATATGGTCGAGGCCCTTTAAGATACCCCAGACTTGTGCAGGTTGACGACGGATCAGAATTTAAAGGTGCAGTTAATCAGTTATTTGCGAAGCATGGTGTACTGGTCAGACGAGGCATTCCAGGTGTGCACAGATCACAGGCAATTGTAGAGAACTTTAACAAACAGTTATCAGAAAGACTTTTCAGTTACCAGTATTCTAAGGAACTCATGCATGACACCTGGAACACTGAGTGGGTTAAGAGATTACCACATGTGATAAAAGCAATGAACAATGAAGGCGATCCTAAACCTGCTGATGCTATTAAATTGAAAACAATTACAGAGCCAAAAACAGGATCAACCCCAGCACCAGACACAAGTTTATTTACCAAACAGGTGAGATATCTATATCAACCTGGAGAATCAGAAAACAACGTGAGGCGCAGGGCGACAGACCCCGTCTGGTCAACATCCGTTCATAATATAAAAAAAATAATTCCTGGTCCTGATGCAACAATATATTACCTCTACGACCCTGCGCCCCAGAGGGCATTTGTCAGAGAAGAATTACAGATTATTCCCCCAGACACCGTTACTCATTTCAGTAACTAAGTCGTCAATTAATTCATCAACCAGTTCATCCGCTATTTCTTCAGATAACTTGAGCCTGTAATGTCCAGGTGCATAAGCTTTTTCCTTAGTGTGAAAAACACGTTTCGTGTCTCCAACTGCAAGTGACTTCTTATGTGTTTGAATTATTTCAAGATTATGTTTGTTTGATCTCAGTGACTTGTTTGGATAGTCAGGCATTAATGCACCATCTAACACTTGCTTGTAATGTTCATGACGAATGTCTTTATTTTTTATTGCTGTTTTTTTTATTCCTTTGGCTTTTGACTGACTACCCTTCTGGTGCAGTATAGAATACATTTTTGATCTCAGTCCAACGTACTCAACTATTGGCACACCATTTAGTTCATCCTTAAACTTACCAGGCACTTTTTTGTTTTGTGTGCTAAACAGTGGATGGTCTTTAGGATAGTCAGATGTGTCGTACATGTGTATTGATTGATTGTACATTGCTTAACGTCCCGACAGCAACAAGGCTTTCTCAGGACGTGCCTGCACTGCTTGTGAAAAAAAACTAAACAGAAAATTGAATGTATGTCGCCAGCCGGTCAAATACATTAAATAAACCTACAACATGGGGCATAAATAAAGCTAAGACCATTTAGCAACACACATCCAATATCAAGAGCTACAGGCAGTGCAGACAGTAGGGAGAGTTTTAAAAAGGCAAATACAGGTGAATGGACAAAGGGTAGACAGAAACACATGCCCCAGAATAGAGAGAAAAACCCACCCTGTGGGGCTGACCAGGGTGACCCTGGGAACTAAAAAATACCTAACCCCACCCAAGTCCCCCAGGGCAAACCCGGGTGGGGGTTCGTACATGTGTAGTTCTGTTTTCATGTCTTCATAAAAGTCTTCAGTACACACATCAATGATCATAGAGTCAGTGTCAGTGTATAGCAGACGACACTCAGGATACTTTGGTTTGAAGTAATCATAATAAAATTCAAGCATCAACAGTTTTGACAACTCAAGAATTGCCATACCAATGAATACTGGCTTGTCCAGTTTAACAATCTTTTTTTTGAGTGACACAGCATACAATGATGAATGAAATTCTTTATACCCTGTGTACTGAGGCTTACCTGTAAGTTTAATTGCGCCCAATTCAGTTGTGACCAGTCTCACATCTTTTCTGTGATGAGGATTTTCCATTGTCTTGCCAAAACAGGCATTGTTCATAAGCTTAAAGAAGTCTTTGTCAAATGCAGTGTTGCCGTCTCTGGCACGAAGGGTTGTGTTCTTCATTATGTAATCTTTCATGAAAGCACTCTGATCAAATTGAATACCTCTGTGAACTTTCTTTAGTACTAACCCGTGTCTGATGTAAAACTGCAACAAGCGGTAGTGACAAACGTAATTGAATTTGTCATTTAGATTTGGCACAAGTTTAGTGTCTTCTTTTTTCCCCGTCATACTCATTTTCTCAACAGCCAACGGATAATCATTGTGATAATCATGTAGGTGGTGTGGGTACTCCAGGTCGACTTCAAAGATCCAACCCTTCGCGTCGTTTCGGTCAAGATTCATAATATTGTTTGTTAACCCTGTTACATCATACTGTGACAAATCATACAGACAAAAGTTTTTCAAGGGCAATAACTCACACATTGCGAACCCATACAAATTGTTCGAGTCAAGGTACGTAATGAATGACCTTGACCTTGAGGGGTCAAACCCAAGGTCACCATGGGCGTCCAAATATTTATTATTTGCCTTGGCGTAATTGTTCGCTGCAATACTAATACCACCTCTCAATCCACGTTCCACCATTTCACCCATCATACGATCAGACAACAGGTCTATAAATATCTTACTGGATTTCAAAAATGCATCCCATGTCATGCCAGGACTAGTTATGTAACAGGCAGGGTCAAGTTTGTAGTGTAACAACCCCTTTTCACGGTAACTTTCAAATACGTCTGCTAGCAAACAAACGTCTGCTTTCAAGTACTGGTCATGGTAGTCACCAATCGTCTGACACCCCAACTTCCCCCACGCATCAAGAGCGTGTTGATATTCAGAGTCAGAAATACTTTTTCCAGTTAGTGTGGAATAAAATTTCTCTTTTGGTGGCAGTCTTGTTTCCTCAAACACAACCCAGTGATCAATGTACTCATACGGATACACTCCTTTCTTAACCAAGTCTGGCTCAAAATATTTACTTGTTATTGGATACTCAGTCAGTCCTTCTGCTAGACTAGCAAGACCTAAAGACAAATGTTGCATGGAGTCATAAAATGCTAATTTGTCTAACCTAAAAGTTAAGTATTTCTCAGTTGTCTGGGCAATGCAACTTATGTTTTTGTACGACTCGTCTACAGCCTGCATGATAATGTGTGAATCATATCCCTTCAGATTGTGAAAAAAGATTGGTAACTTGTATGTCTTAGGATCTATTTTTAATAACAAGTTACAATTGTTATGTGCAGCACCTCTGTAACGTCCGGTTATGTGATCATGGTCACGAACTTTATCACCCCCCAGAGGTTGTTCACAAATCCAACACTTCTCTGCTGTATCAAATTTTAGTTTGTCTTCTTCTGTCATCACCAAAGGCATCTGACATGTTGTGAGATATTGTACTACCTGACTATACAGTTGTCTCATTTCTGTTAAAAACAAACATGCTGCATTTTCACCCCTGTAGATAACAGGCTCTGAATGCAAACCGTCTGACCTAACAATAATGTATCCAAAAGAACACACCACTTGGTCACTCAATTTTATAGTCTTTGGTAATGACTCTGGAACAGGACCCTCATATGGTACTACTAATGATTCGAAATCTGCATATACTACAAACGGCAGCTTTTGCTGATTCCCATAGTTCTTAAAATACACTTGACTACCAGGATTTGGATACTTAAGTAGTTTGTATGTCATCAGGTGACCTACAATGTAGGATGTGATTATGTGCTATTTTAATAGAAGAGAATCTCTGTAAACATCTCTTGCACACTTCCTGTTTGCCATTGTGTTTTGTTGTATGTGCATGAATTAGACGTGACATATTCCTGATAATTGTGTAGTGAAAGTTATTGTCATCGCCGATTAGCAACATGTCAACATGTTTATCTTCTGACTGCCCATATGTTGGAGCAATTGGGGACACTCTAATTGGTTGTAACTTGTTCTCAGATTCATTATCCCACACAAACACATTCACAGATATACCAGGATTTAATTTTTCAAACAAGTCTATGTCCTCTATTTTAACAGGGAACTCAATGCCACTAAAGTTGAGTTCATTTACAAATTTGATGTAGTTAGATACGCGATCAGGTCTTGACCTCACAAAGTGTAGTTTAGCAAGCACACACCACATGAAACAGAAATTGTCTTTGTTCTGTATGTTAACAACAGCCTTTTTGTTTGCTACTTCTGTTGGCAGTGGTATCCATGCTTTACCTAATATAGGATGATACCTAGACTGCTTTAGTTGCAGTTCATGTACATGTCCTTCATGCCAACCAGACCCCATCATTTTTGCACTGTCAATCACCTGGAGGAAGTCTGGTAATAGTCTGTCTCTAAACACGTTCTCTAATTCCCTTCTTGTGTTAACTGTGTGTTGTCTTGTTGATATATACGATACAATCACCTCACCGTCCATTCTAGTGAATTCTATTTTCGCAACAACCTGAATTTTAAAACTACCTGTCAGAAGATTTTGTTGTATGACAGAAAAAGAGTTTTCTATTGATTCATAGACATTGTTACTATTAGATATAGGCAAGTTTGTTGTGTGAAACACATTTCTTAAACCAGATGAGCCAGGGTTTGATGGGCCAGGGCTTTGTGAATTGTCCGTCATTTTTATTTGACCGACAAAATAATAAAATAAAAAATATTACCGCTGACTCTGCTTGCTCACCTTGTGTAATACCACTTTATTAACTGTAACACTGTCAATATAAACATTTAGTTTGCGCAGTTGTTTAAATATGCTATAACAAACTTCTCCTAACCAACCATAGTTGGTATCATTAACTTTAAAAGTAGGTGTCTTTAAATCAACTGTCATGCGCTCCACATCTGGATGCTCATCGACATAATCCAAAGTCACACTATATGTAGCATATATTTCTGATGGTGCTGAAAGGCTTATGTAAGTCTGTTTGGGTGATATTAAGTCAGTAAAGTGCATATATATTTCTGATGGTGCTGAAAGGCTTATGTAAGTCTGTTTGGGTGATATTAAGTCAGTAAAGTGCATAACATCTTTGAAAAGGTGTGTGAGATCAAGCACCTGTATGATTTGTCCGTCTGTCATTTTTATTGGACAAACAAATGTATAAATTAATTTACATCAATTTACTAACCCATACCCTGTGGGCTGATCTGTCTTTAAAATGAGCTTTAGATGCTTAGTTGATTTCAGTTTATTTTTCACATCATCCCGTTCATGCTTATTTGGGATGACATCGTTTTCTCTGAGACAGTCTTCGAAGCTGTCACGATCCTTACAGTAAAACAAACAGATAAACTTTAACTGTTCTCGAAAATCTTTCAGTACAGCATTATATTTTTGAGTGAGAATCCATACACTGATGTTTGCATGTCTGCCACTGAAGGCAAGTTCTGATAGAGTGTTTCTCTTCTTGACAATGTCTTTCTCTGCAGAACAGTCATCAACAATAAACAATGTTGGCTGTCCTTCAAATTGCTTGTAAAAATATTGTAGGTAGTCATTCAGTTTTTTCTCAGGGTCAACTAAGTAAATGTTGTTGTCAGTCCAAATGAATAAACGGTTGTGATAAGCTTTGTTGTGTTTGATTGTTGGACAAAATATTACAATGTTTTCAAAATGGTGGATGTATCTTGTTTGTAATAAGTCAAGTACGAATTGAGTTTTCCCACACCCTGTGGCACCAACAAATAAGCCACAATGGGGGTCAAGGGTCATTAAGCTTCGGTTCATTTTAATACACAATATAATTTTAATATATGTGTCCACTTAGTCTGCTTTCTGCAATATTGAGTTGTGCGTCATATATCAGGTACAAATATATGTTTATGGCTTCGGCTTTTTCAACCTTCTTTTGTATCTGAATTGTTATTCCATCACTGCCGTTCTCAACAGTTCGACCTGACCCATGAAGAAAATCGTCGTCTGTACTGCGAAGGTCTAACCACTGTGCATACTTGTTTGTAAGGTATTGTCCGATCCTAACATCATACAGATGTAGATCTTTGCACGCAATGTTTGCAGGTTTATCTCTAATCCTTCCACCCGCAAAATACTTTGTGATCTCATCGTAGTGTTGATAAGGTAACATTCCAGACGCGTACACTTGATTAGGGCGGCCTTCAATTGTGCAGGACAAATGTGTAATCTTAGGATTGTAGAATTTTTCTGAATCCCGTTTATATGGATCTGCTGGTTCAACAAACAACATAAGAATACCTTTCAGTGACCTAGCTGGTGTGTTCAAGTTTATGTTCCACATTGGGTCACTCTTGTCTTTGGGTATTAAACTATGTCTAATCACCCTGTCATAATAAATTGGCAGTCTTGACTGATACTGATTTTGAATGAGTCTGGCTAGATCAGTGTGTGTGACAATTTCATATTCCAAGGAAATGTTAGAGATCTTGTATGTTGCATCTGTGGCAGATGATTTTATAACTTTGGAGTAGTCATTGAAGGTTAGTTCAAAGCTCAGACGGTCATTCAGTGCCCCTTGATAATAAGGCAAATGAGCTGTTAGGATTTCAAACTCAAGTGGAATGTAAAATCTGGTTCCATATGTTTCAGCTATAATAACTTCCTTTGGTACCCCAGTAGTTGTTTTGTCTCCAGCATTGATTCGAAGTTTACAAACATTATCTGGCTGTATGCCTTGATAAATATGATCTTCTCGTTCTTCTCTTGTGAGCCAAAGGTCTTTGTAACAGTAGAACACATCAGAGTCGTCAAGACTAAACACTTCCTGTCCTTCAAGTTTTACTTTAATAGTTCTAACAATTGCTCTGCCAAGATTGTCAACTAGAGTTCTGTTCACATCTGCGTCTGATGAAAGTTCAATATTAAATGCTAGGCGTGCAGTGCCAGGTACGATAACGCCACTGGGGCCTAGGTTTGGAAACTTGACTGTAAGTGTTTGGTTCTGGTCTATGGTACTTGGATTGTTCGTGATGACGATTGATTGTCTTATGCCCTTAACACCCAGAGGCTCACGTAGTTTTCTGTATGGGTCTAACTTTGATCCGTAAGACTGTGTCATTTTTATTATGCACAATAAAAAATAATAAATTAATAAAACAATGGCCGCGGGAGGATTTAATCATGAAGATTTTGAAATGGATGACACGTATGATTTTGGTAATACAACAGATATGACAGATATGACTGGTACAAGAAATATTTACAGTTTACATCATGAACTTTTAGAAACCAAAGTGAACTCGTTTTATGATCATGTTGGTAATCGCCCAGACAACATAGACCCTAACGAGTTTGATTGATTGATTGATTGATTGTACATTGCTTAACGTCCCGACAGCAACAAGGCTTTCTCAGGACGTGCCTGCACTGCTTGTGAAAAAAAAATAAACAGAACATTGAATGTATGTCGCCGGCCGGTCAAATACATTAAATAAACCTAACACATGGGGCCTAAATAAATCTAAGACCATTTAGCAACACACATCCAATATCGAGCTACAGGCAGTGCAGACAGTAGGGAGAGTTTTAAAAAGTCAAACACAGGTGAATGAACAAAGGGTAGACAGAAACACATGCCCCAGAATAGAGAGAAAACCCCACCCTGTGGGGCTGACCAGGGTGACCCTGGGAACTAAAAAATACCTAACCCCACCCAAGTCCCCCAGGGCAGACCCGGGTGGGGTCCTAACGAGTTTGAACTTGATGGCAAGGGTCATTTATATTTAAATACTGTTGACAAAGGAAAAGTACTATTGACTAACAAAAAAGACCCTAGTAGGTTTAGGGCTTTAAGTACAATAAAAAATGAAGGAGGTGTTAGTGCCTTGCGTCAACTTGGTATTGGAGGGTCTCCTGTCACGCCAAGACTGGCTAGTGTTCTTCACGACACGCAAACAAAGTTGCCAACAGGGCAACAAATTGAAATGGCACCTGTAACAAGCCTACCAGAAATAGCAAACACAGTGATACAAGAAACCTCATTTACTGAAGGACAAATAAATGACGCTTTGAAAACAATAGATGATCCACCTTTGTCAATGAGAGAGATTATAGGGTTGGATAAATCACTGCAGTCAATAAGAGGTGAGATGGTAAACAATATTGCCAAACTGGGTGAACTTGATAAACACATTGAACGTGAAAAAGAGAAACTGGCTACTGCAGACAATGGGAATCTTGACACAGAAATGAAAGAAAGAATCCAACACAGATTAAATGATTTGCAGGTAGAAAGATCAGGGCGGTTAGAAGTGATTAGTATTGGAAGACAAAAACTAAAATCACAGGTCAACAGAATAAGAGAAACTATTCAGAAAATACTTCACGAAGACACTACTCTGGCTGAGAGACTTAAAACACTTTTCAGAGAGCAGGGTATCACAATTGCCAGTTTAATTACTGCTCTTGGATTTATTATCAGTACTGCTGTGTTGGCTGTCTCCGGTGCTGGTGGACCCGGTGGTTCAACACCGCCAGCCCCGGCACCTCCAGCACCACCAACAGATCCAAAAAATTTACAGTCGTGGGTAAAGAAACAACTGTCTCACATTTCAGACTTGCTTAAGAAATTGGCTCTGAAAGCAGTAGACTCGTTACCGGGCATTATAGGCACGGTTGTCAGCTAGTTGATTAGTACAGCGGCAAAGGCAGTAGGGTTTATGGCGGAGCATGTGTGGGTCTTTTTGGTGACAGTAGGAGGGTTAATGATAGGTTATTTAATGAAACAGGTAAAGAAGTAATATTCCTAATCCTGTTAATCCTATTGTCAATGCGGTTCTCTCGGATTCATGTGTGTCAGGCTGTATGGTTGTTGGAGCAAGGGAAGTAATCACTTGTAATGGTTTTTTCAATAGTTTATGCGCAGTTGTTCCTCCTAAATTTACAGTTTTATTGAGACCTAGTTTTTGATCAACACCAGCAACAATGATTTCATTATTATAATTTGTTATTGTACCCATTTGGAGTTGAAGGTCAGATGGTAACATGTATAACCCAGTGCCAACTACAAAGTCAACTTTCGATCTGGCATATCTGAGTACATCTTGGTAGCGTTGTATGCTTGATGGGAGATCAACTGTTGAATTAATTGAATCTTCTAGATTAGCGAGAAATTGTTTTTGCGAATCGAATATTCCACTTCCATTCAAAATATTTGATTCTGTTAGTGATTGAGCACCTAGTATACACCAGACATATGTTCTGATAGACTCATTTACGCGCTCAACTCCCGCTTGAGTAAACCCGTCAGATTTATCTAAAATAAATGTGGTCCACGCATTAGTCTGCTTCTGCTCTATTGATCCTATCCAGACTTGTGATTTTGATGAGAATGAAGTGTAACCAGGGTAATAATCTTGAGGGTATTGTCTGTGACTCAAAGCGTAATACAATGTACCAATGCCGTGGTGATCATCAAGTTTTTGTGTGAAGTCATACTTAGTGCTTATGTTAAATTCATTACAAATGCGTTCAAACGCTTTCATATCCATGGGGTTGTTATACCTGTTGAAACTGGATTCAGTGGGTAATGGTGTATGCAGTTCTGACAGTATACGTCTAAGCTGGTAATAAACATGGAAACGGTAGACAGACCTAATCAGTTTGTTTGAGTGATTCAAGTGGTCTGTAAATGAAACACCACAGCCTGTAGTTGAGCATAGTATGGCAAAGTTAAGTTGATTTTGAAACATCTGTAGTGGACTTGAGGACCACTTTCTTGCAGTAGAGTCGTCTGTTATTGGAGGGTTTAGGTAATGATCAAATGGATTTGGTACTTTGACTTGGAATAGATCTTGTTCAGACACAGCTATGTCAAGCTGATTTAGTTGAATTATTTTCTGTTCATAAGTAGGTGCAACATTATATTTGGCATCCACATTAAATTGAAATGCGTTTGTAGTGGTAATGGTTGGTGATTTAAATTCCATCCTTCTTTTTATATGAGATAATAAAAATGTTTATTACCTTAACAAATCTTGACACAAGCAAACCAGTGTGGTTAACTAATGGGATTGATAATCGTGATGGTAGCAAGGCTGTAGCTATCCATGAAATGTTCTACACAGTAAAATGGTTTAATGTAGAAGATGATATATATAATAAAGTAAATTTAGATGGTAAGACTGAAGCTTTACCACCCGGGTATTATGACTTTTGTACTATAGCTGAATGGTTTCAAAGTAATTTTAAAATTAAAGCAACTTTAAATCCAGCTAACCTACTTGTTACATTAGAATTTCCGACACAAAATTGGTTAAAGATCTCAGATAGATTTGCATATTTACTTGGATTTTATATTGATGAAGATTGGTGGAGATCAGATGATTTAGGTGAAGCTATGACCGGTATTATAACAATGAAGACCAAAAAAATTAAAATAACTGGGAAACGCCCTGTCAATTTGTCAGTACACACAGTATTTAATGTTTATTTAAAAGAACTAAACACAACTGAGAATGTTCACAATGGAAAGCCTTCAACTTTGTTGAGATGCTTACCTACTGGAACTGCTCTGTATTGTGAAAGTGTAGTTGTTAGATTTCCTAATTTGCAGTTTAAGAAATTAGGTTCTAGTTTCTTTGAGTCACTGAGTATATCTGTAACTAATCAGGATGACAAACCAGTTCTTATGCATGATTTTAGTGTAGTGTTAGAAGTTAAATAATTTTATTTTTGTTTATAAAAATGAGTGGTCTTGGTCCAAAGCGAACAATCATACCAGTTGCGTGTCCGGTTACAGAGTTGAAAGATTTGGCAGACGTCCAGGATTTTGAGAAGGAAGGGGATGTTGGAGAAATATATGGTTTTGAACTTGATTTAAATGGCATGTACAAGAGGAAAGTAATTGTTGACATGAAAGACGGTGAAAGACAGATTCCTAAACTTGGTCAGCTGCGTGATGTTACTGTACCTACTCCACCTGTAAATAATTCGCCCTACAACTTAATACATGTGGGTAGTAAGTGGGTTGTTTCACCCGTTCCACCTGCACCTACGCCAGCACCCACAATTGACTGGGACATAAAGATTGAATTTATTAGTCCTTATGTATACACTGATGATGAAGGCGCCTTAGTGTTTAGGAAGGTTGTTAACTCTGGGCCGCTTATTGTAAGCCTTGTTCCAAGCTTTGCTTCAGACGACAATAGCAGAGAAAAACTGAAAGTTGAAAATTATGAGAAACGGAGATATCTTCTTACGCACAGGAAGGGTAGGTCTGATGCGAAGGTCGTGTTTGCACCAATAAACTTTCCCATCGCAAGAGAAGCGACAATAGTATTTGAAATTATCATGAGATCAGTAACTACTGCTAAAGAGGCTCAAATTGCACAAGGAATTAAACTTACATGGAATGACACAGTGGCAGAATCATCAAAGGTCTTTATTGCTATTACAAAAAATAATGATGTTATTAATGTTTCGAGCAGTGTTCCAGCTGTCAAGGTGGTGGTCGACAAAGCAACTTTTGTTCGTCTAACTTACATAAACCTTGAACACATTGATCTTGTTGCATTTTATTATGCTAACAAATTGTATACTTTTGAAGAGTTGCAAAATGTAATTGCTGATTAAATAAAAAAAAAATATTTGTCAATAAAAATAAATGGTAAACTTCTATCCGCAACTACCGATGCTTGAGCCGACTGAAACAAATGTGACAACTAAAACAACACTTGCGCCTGATCCACAGGTGACAGCTGTGCCAATTGCTTCAGATAAAACATTACAGGCAGACGCATTCAGATTAATAAATATTACAGAAGCTTTAAAATATTTGGAAAGTGAAGAGGCTAAGTACTCACAGTGCAAAAGGAGGTATAAGTCAGTATTTAATTCTGTTCAAAACACTTCTATGGCTATTGGTGCAGTTTCAGCTTCATGTTCTGTAGGGGGTATAGTTCTGTTCACCACAGGAATTGGGAGTTTGGCTGGAATAGCAGTTGAGGCTGTTAGCGTTGCTACATGCCTGGCTTGCTTTGGTTTGGAGGCCTTGAACAAGAGGTTTCACACAAAATTAGAAAAACATGAAGCATTGAGTACTTTGGCGGGTGCGAAGCTGAGCAGTCTTAAACTTATTATCAGTAAGGCATTGAATGATAATTTTGTTGATGACGAAGAATTTAAGCGAGTCCAGGATGATTTGAATAATTACAAGAAACAAAAATCTGAAATCCAGAATAAAATGCGTAGTCAATCACCCGTGAATGTTGAAGAACTGAAGGCTAGTTTTTTAGAGATGGGGAAAAAGATCGGTGTTCAGGAAACCACAGAAAAACTACACATTCTTTTAAACAAATAAAAATCAGATTTGGTAATCGTTTATTAATGTCATACACTTCACAGAGAGATGTCATGCCACTTACACAGTTTAGGCCTGCACCATCTGCACCACCAGAATATTATTGAGGAAAAAAAAGTTTTTCGTTGCCCTTGTGTCTTGGTAAAAAAGACTTAGTATATGTGACTAGAGTCAAGTTGTTATTAAGTACTTGTAAGTAATTAGGATAAGTAATTAATAAGTTCTTAATGGTAAGTAGTTAATAAGTTCTTATGGTAACTCACTTAAAGGTAACCTTAAAGTTAGTTGTGACTTATTGTTTTACTTGAGACCACTTGATAGTTTCTTATCCAGCTGTTTTTCAGTGCCTTATAGACATGAGTACATTAAGCCCTCACATGTAAAACCGTTTTGTAAATGACTGCTCTCTTTTGAAAAGTAATATGTCCCCTTCTTGAACTTTGACATAACTTAGCGATTTGAAAGGCTATAGCTGTGAAAGGCCTTTTGACGGCTCAGAGCTTTTCAAAAGCTTGCCCCTTGAATAGGAATGGAATGCCACCGCTATTCAATAGCGCGGCGTGAGAGGTAATACAAAAAGCAAACAACCGTGACACCACTTTGGCAGCTTGAATAGCGGCGTGCTACTGCGCGGCGCGTGGCAACATTAGACACCACAAAGGTAAACAGGTGAGCTGGCTTGCAAAAGACATGTGCAACAGAGTAAGACCCTTGTAACTTACTCATTGAAAGAGGCTGATTTAAAACGTGTAAGTTTCACATGAGTGGAGCCTTGACACAGTCACTAGTTTATGTCTGTGTTGACAGAGTGGGTCTCACTCTCTCTCTGTGTGCGGTAGCTAATGGGGGCTTTATACCCATACAATCTTAAAACCAATTTACATTTGTGGGGGGGTCATGATTTTCGATGTGCATTTTCTTAAGGTCAAAAATAAATTGTGTGAATATCGACTCAGGTGTGGTACATACCGATCTAGTGGCTCAAGGATTTGAAAAGGTTTTGAAAAATGTTGGCAAACGTATTGCGACATTGTAAATACACTGTAAGTGCTATGAATATTTTATTCTGACGCGTTGTGTCTTTCATGTCTAGAGTGCTGGCGACGGGCTGTGTTTACGTACATAGTATCATTGCGACAGTAGACATATGAGCTAATTAAGAGAGGAATACTGAGAGAATTAAAGTATTATTAACACAATGACTGAGTTAACCCCTTAAGTATTATTTTTGATTTTCATAAAAATGTATTTTTCATTAAAATGTATTTTTTTGAAAAATACTTACCGATGGTATTACTTAAAGGAAATGGTTTCTTAGCTAGTCTAATTTTAGCCCAAAATTGTTGTGTACGAGTATGGTCATGATGGCAGGTGAGGGGCGCCATAGCCTAGACGGAAACCCGGGTAGCCTCCCTTCCGGTTCAACCACGCATGCGCCACACCACTCATACGCCAGTCAGTTTTCTTAGCGAATCAGCGGCAAGCGGGGCAGGTGGGAGGGACCTTCGAGTAATACCATCGGTAAGTATTTTTCAAAAAAATACATTTTAATGAAAAATACATTTGTTTTCTCAAAACACATTACCGATGGTATTACTTAAAGGAAGAATCCCGAGGAGGAGGCGGGTGCCGCTATAGCGACCCCATCCCCTGCCATCCTGGCCGCTCGAGTCGGCCACCCTCCCGCAACCTCCCTCTAATTTTAGCAAAGATACTTACGGCGCCTAGGGCGCCGGGAGGGAGTGTTGCGCCGCCACGATGTCCCCCACCAGCGATAGGTTCTGGCGCTGGCTGGAGAGGTCCCTCAGGTAGAAGCGTGCGAAGGTGGTCTCCGCTCGCCAGCCCACGGCCGCCACAATGTCTTTGACCGCACAGTTCCGGTCGAATGCTAGGCTGGTGGCCATGGCTCTGATCTCGTGTGCCCTGATGCTCATGCGTTTGGCTGTATCCGGGGCAAGCTCCTGGTAGGCTGATCGTATCACCCACCGGAGCCAAGAGGATATCGTTTGGGCCGAGATGTCGTTTCTACCTGGGGACAGAGGAAGGAAAAGGCGGGTGCGTTCCCTGCGTATCGGCTTGGTCCGGCGCAGGTACACACGTAAGGCTCGCACCGGGTCCTGTTGTCTGGACTCCCGGGTGGAGCTTGGGTCTCGTAATGGTTGAATGGTGACCAGTTGAGGGGCCGTCAAAGGCGATCTGGTCTTGGCTAGGAAGGCCGGGTCAGGAAGCAGCTGAACCGAGCCATCAGCCCGAAACTGTAAGCAGGCGGGGCGTGCTGAAAGTGCGTGCAGTTCGCTGACTCTGGAGGCTGACGCGAGGGCCAAAAGGAAGCAGGTCTTCCGAGTCACGTCCGGCAACCGCGCCAACTGGATCGGTTCGAAACGGGGCGAGTTGAGCCAAGTGAGTACCCAGGACAGGTCCCATCGTGGCACCAGGGATCGGCGGGCAGGGCGTTGTAGACCGAAGTGGGCCATCAGGTCGGCTAGGTCTTTGCAGGAACCCGGGTCGGGCAGTCCCAAGTGTCTGTACGTGTCGGCAATCATGGCCAGGTAGCCCCGGATGGTGATCGGTGCTAACTGCTGGTCGCTGAAAAGCCAGATGAAGAAATCCGCCAACTGGGGAGTTGTCAAGCCGATGGGGTGAAGGTGTCTGTCGTCACACCAGGCGCAGAGGACTCTCCACTTGCCTTCGTAGACTCGTCTGGTCGAGGCTCGACGAGCTGTAGCGATCGCGTCCACTGCCGCACCTGAGAAGCCTCTAGCTGCGAGGGCTTGCCGGACAACCTCCAGGCGTGGAGGAGGAGACGCTCGGGGCACGGGTGGAACAGCTGCTGCCGTGGTTGCTTGAGCATTGTCCGCGGTGTGGGGAGCGGTAGCGGGGGAGCCGTGGCAAGGTTCAGGAGGTCGGTTGTCCATGACTTGGTCCAGCAAAATGGCGCCACCAGGAACAGGATCGTGTTGCACCCTCTGAGCTTGAGTAGGACCTTGGGGACTAGTACGGTGGGCGGGTAGGCGTAGGCGACCAGGCCGTCCCAAGAGATGGATAGAGCGTCGACTGCCCAGGCCAGAGGGTCTGGAATGGGTGAAACGAAGAGGGGAAGCTGTCGATTCCACCTCGTGGCGAAGAGGTCGATCATGGGAGCCTCCCAGGTGACGGCGATCAGTCGAAAGATGTCGGGTCGCAGCGCCCACTCTGTATGGAGCAGTTGACCGCGTCGGGAGAGGGAGTCGGCCAGCACATTCAGATGACCCGGAATGTGACGTGCGCGAAGAGAGATGTCCCGATCCTCGCACCAGCGGAGCACCTGGTAGAGTAGTATGCAAAGGGATGAAGAGCGGGTCCCGCCTTGCTTCTGGATGTACGAGACGACCGTGGAGTTGTCCGAGAGAACCAACAGTTCCTGATGTCGGATGCGGTGCTCCCAGGCCAGGAGAGCTTGCCATACTGCCTTCAGTTCTAACCAGTTGATGTGTTTGGACAGCGATTCCAGAGGCCACAGGCCGGAGGCAGTCTCGAACGACGGAAGGAGGTGAGCTCCCCAACCTGCGAGGCTCGCGTCGACGCAGAGCGAGAGAGTGGGCGGCGGTGAGGACAGCGGCACTCCCGTCGCGAGCCAGGAAGGATCCGCCCAGCGCAGCAGGTGGGGACGGAGCATGGCAGGTACTGGAATCGGGGCCTCGAGGTCGGACGACGACAGTCGCCAGTGAAGGAGGAGATGCAGTTGCAGAGGGCGGGAGTAGAGACGTCCTAGCGGTAGCAGGTCCGCAGCAGCGCTGATCAGACCGAACAGCTGAAGCCACTGCCTGGCTGGAAGCGTCGTCAACTGGGACACCTGCCGAGCTAGAGTCGCCAACTTCTGGATGCGCTTCTCCGGCAGTCTGACGGTATTGTGGTCGGTGAGGAACTCCATACCGAGGTGAATAAAATGGCGTGCGGGAATGAGGTCGGACTTGCCAAGGTTGACCAGGAAGCCCAGGTTCTCGAGAAGTTGAAGCAGAGCATCTCGGTCTTCCCTCAGGGAGCGCTCGTCCTGGTTCCTCAAAAGTAGGTCGTCCAAGTAGTTCGACGTAGGGCTCGTGGAACTTCGACGGGCTCTGGCTACCACTGCGTCCATGAGGCGAGTGAAGACCCAGGGGCTGAGGTTGAGGCCGAAGGGGAGCGCGCGGAACTGATAGACGACCCCCTCGAAGGCAAAGCGTAGGTAACGTCTGGAAGCAGGATGCATGGGTACGTGCAGGTAAGCATCTGAGAGGTCCAGGCTGACCGCAAAGTCCATCGGCTGTACCGCTGAGCGAAGGGCCCGCGCAGTCTCCATGCGGAAGGCCGGAGCGACGATAAACTTGTTCAGCGCCGAGAGGTCTATGACGGGGCGCCACTTCCCGCCCGGCTTGGGCACCACAAAGAGCCGACTGTAGAAGGCTGGGGAGTCGTGCCGGACCACCACCTCCGTGGCGGACTTCTGAAGCAGGGAGGAAACTTCGCCGCGGAGAGCTTCGGCTCTGAGCTGGTCTGAAGGAACTGTAGTCCACACCGGGCTCCGGCGCACGGGAGGTGGGGACCGGAAGGAGATCAGTAGTCCCTGAGTAATGGTAGAGAGAATCCACGGGTCGTCCGGAAACAGCGAGCGCCAGGCTTCGCTGTGAAGCGCCAGCCTCCCGCCGACCGGAACTCCGGACGAGGTCGGCGGGGGCCGGAGGGGGAGAAAGTCAGTGCGCCCGGCCCCGCCCGGGGCGCCGGGCAGGTCTGGGCCAGGTGCGGGCAGGGAGGGATGGGGGAGGCTCGGTACTGGGGAAAGGGCGGGCGCGAGGAAAGGCTGGAGCTCTGGGGGGTAGGCGACCACCTCTGGTGAACGGGCGGGCGGTGGGTCTAGCAGTCCGCAGGGGGCGACCCGGAGCCTTGCGGGTTGGTCGAAAGGAAGTTGGAGCTGGGCGGTTGGGCCAGGCGTCCTTGTTAGCTTCCTTTACAGCGAGCCAGGTGGGGCCGAACAGTAAGTCACCGCCGAGGGGCGCCTGCCGAAGCTGAGTCTTCACATCCAGCGGAATGGGACAGGAACGGAGAATCGCATCTCGACGCAGTAAGTCGCAGTTAGAGGCGGCTGCCATGGAGTTGACAGCGACATGATATACAGCGCGGTTCCCCGAAACTGCTAGGGCGAGTAGGTCTCCCAGCAGAGGCGAAATTGACGGATGCCAGGAGTCCTCTACACGTCGGACGATGGCTTGCGTGACCAAATCTAGAAATCCCGCTGCTGCCAGGGTGTTCCTAATAAGTGTCGCGGTCTGTTCTACCCCGGGGAGGAGAGACTGACGTAAGGAAGTCCCAGAGAACGCCACTGCCGCGGGGTCCGCTGTCGGTAGAGGGCAGGAAAAGTGTTGTGTATGGCCCGCATACCATGACTGCCGGAAGGCGATGTCTATACCTGTCGGCCACTTGGAGTCTGAGAAGAATCCTGTACCGCATGCCCCTTGCGCAAGATGAGCAGAAAACGCATCACGTAACTCCCGGAAACCCGGCGGCTGGGGGAGAGACTTGAATCGCTTGGCCTGTCGTTCTGCGTCCACAAAGGCGGACGCTTTCCTTTTAAGAACTGGAGAGGGAGGGCAGTCTTCTGCAGGGAGGCAAGCCGCGATAAGCCGTGCCGCTTCATCAAGGGCCCGCAGTGTCTCTAACCTATGTCCAATGGCAGCCGGCGGGAATTCCTCGTCACCACCCGAGGGATTGGACGGGGCGGGGCTGGCCACCTGTAGTAGTGCCGACATCGATTCCTCGGGGTTCAGACTAAGGGTGTCCTCTTCTGCCGGAACTGAGTGGGGAATCGGGTCCACTCCCAAACGAGGAGGAAGACTCCCGTCACTGGGGCGGGTAACGGTCGTAGCTGGTGGAGGAGATCTTCTCACTGGTGCGTGGCGCCGCCAGTGTCTGCTAGATGAATGGTCCCGTGAAGCACTCGACGCTGAGCGGGAAGCCCGAACTCCTGACCTACGACGGTGTCGCGGGCGACGAGCGGCACTCCGCCGAGCGGAGCGTGAACGGGAACGGGGGCGGCGATGCGGGGACCGGGAACGTCTGAAATGGCGCGAAGCTGAACGCAAAGCAGAGTCATGCCTGTACTGTGTCCGCGAATGTCGGCTGGATTCCGACCGGTAGTAATCGGTCCTCGGGCGAGTAGACCTGTCGCTCGAGCGTGAACGATGTCTAACAGCTGAGGTTCGCTCGGACTGAAGACGGGGAGTAACTCGCACCGCAGCAGAGCGGAGGTGACTGCTTCGTACCCGAGAGCGGGAGCGCGTCCGGCGAGAAGACTTGTCGGAACTTGACGCCCGGACGGAAGGAGCTGGGCGGGGCGCTGGCGTTCCGCGCTGGTCCCTAGCGGAGAACAGGGTAGCGGAAGCAGCAGGACGAATCTGTGGCGAGAGCTTGTCAGCTACCTGGAGATCCGTATTAGTCAGGCCCGCAACCAGAGCGGGTGTAGGAGCCTGTATCAGTTCCTTATCAGTTGCCTGCAGAGGCGTTGCTACCGGGTAGAGACCACTCGACTGGACTGTGGTGGCTACCGGAGTCTTGTTTAGAGGCCTAGCCCGAGGCGCTCTAGGATCCTTGACCGTACAGAGACCACTCGACTGGACTGTGGTGGCTGCCGGTACTAGAGCACGTGCACGCGACCGAAGCCGCTGGTTCGTCTGCTCAGACACTCGGTCAGGGCCACTCGACTGGACTGTGGCGCGTACCGGTGTGGGATCGTTCTTCCGTGCTTGCGTAGGTTTCTTGCGGCCGTAGAAACTCCACAGCTGGGTCCATTGTTCCTCCAGCCATGGGGCGCAGACCGAGCACGGACGCGTGGAGGTACAACCGGAACAGGGCAGGCAAACCAGATGTTCGTCACTCGGCCACTGGAATTGCCCACATCGAGTGCATGTTCGGACTTGCCAACTGCAAAACATAAAGTACAATGAAATGCGAGCGAGCGTGCCCCCGTGGGCCCGCACCGAATCCGCGTGAACGAACGAAGCGTACCGTGTAAGCCTACGCCCGGCGCTCCACCACTACCCTTGAGCGCCTGACGTAGGCCAAGGCAGAGATATTACCTTGCCATCCGAAGAAGTGAGGCACCAACCCGGTCGAAGACCCACCAGAAAGGCTAGCACGCAGACACGGCCCGGCGTCGGACGGCGACCACGTAACGCTGATGCCGGGCGAAGCCACTGGCGTCAGTGAAGGCGTCGAAACGAAGTCTCCGCAACAGCAGGCACTCAGAGCAGGCTGAAGAGCGAAGAAGAAGCTTGGCACACACGAGTAGCACGCACTAGGGCCCGAGCGGCACTAGGCGTGAGTACAGTTCAACCTGGCGTCGCCGCGCCCGGTAGGATAAGATGGCGCCGACGGGTGAAATTCACAAGTAACGTTCACTAGGAACAAGTTCCTAAGTCCAAAGACCGACGGAAACCTCAAGCCCAGTTTCCCACCTTGAACAAGCTTCCTTCTGTCTAGACTTTCCTAACGAAGATAGAGTCCTAACGAACAGAGCGAGTCCCGTACACAACCTTCTGAGACTAGCAAAGAAAACTGACTGGCGTATGAGTGGTGTGGCGCATGCGTGGTTGAACCGGAAGGGAGGCTACCCGGGTTTCCGTCTAGGCTATGGCGCCCCTCACCTGCCATCATGACCATACTCGTACACAACAATTTTGGGCTAAAATTAGACTAGCTAAGAAACCATTTCCTTTAAGTAATACCATCGGTAATGTGTTTTGAGAAAACAAATGTGGCTGTTTAAATAATAATGATTTAGGGGTAACTTCCAATGGTATTTACTCTGTGCGGGGGACATAGATATGGATGGTCAAAAAAATAAAATTAAGGGGGTTAACTCAGTCATTGTGTTAATGAAGCTTTAATTCTCTCAGTATTCCTCTCTCTAGGTCTACAAGTTGAACTCAGCACTGTTATACAATACACACTGTATTAGAGTAAGAATGCCCAGATTGATTTGTAGGCCTATGGTACAGATACGCGTGTTGGCGCATGTACGCACTCAATTCTCATGAGCCCCTTCCACCTGCAGGGGCGCATAAGAGTTTCTCCCAAGTCAACGAGCAAAGAGCAGTCAATATGTGGTCACCTTGGCAGATTATGTGACTGCACAGTAAACCAACTTGAAAAAGAAATGTGGACACGGTCAGACAGATAGCGTGACCTTCGTTACGGACTGCTCACACAGCTGGTGAGCCTATGGCACGTCCGTCATTGTGCAATGGCACAACCTCTGGGCTTTGTCAGAGGATGGCAGATGGCTTGATGTCGAGCGAGCAGTCATCGACCTGTCACACGTTATGGCTTTACCGTGCCAGTCTGATATGCTGACCCTTGGCAGGTGACCCTAAAATCAAGGTACTTTACATAGTAAATATCGTCCATGCAACATGAATGCGACGGTAAACAGCAGGTGACTATAACTCATTCTACCCCAGACACACCACAGCAAGGTAACGATCGAAGATGATAGTTCAAGGGTGATGCCAGAATAGCTTGGCGCCTATGGGCGCCAAACTATTCTGGCATCACCCTTGAACTATCATGGTCGATCTGTGTCCTGCACTGCAACGCAGTCTTTAGAGAACAACAGCAACATTTGGGGATTCCGGTAATGAGGTACAATGAGTTAAAAAGGGTGAATGGTTCATAGGAGGTTCTACTCTATCTTATTCACTCACATGATGGCTGGCACAGTGTCATCCCATTTTAGAACAGCATAAATATAGCTCAGGTACTCGTTGCTCTTCACAACAAAGTCATGCATCTGGATCAGGCTGCAACAGATCGTGCCAAAAAATTTTTCACCAAAAATAAAAGAAGAATAAATCTGAAACTGCCTTGGGAACAACATGGCACTAACAACTAATACCCCACATTGAAAATAACCTGAACGCATACAAACAGCTATGTCCTTTTTGGTTGCCTGACAACAGCCAGAATGCATCGAACAAGACCCAAATGCATGCGACTCACATTTGTGACAAAGGTCCTCATGAGCCTCTGCTCATGCTGTCCTCAAACACATCCATGGGCCTCGGGCAGACAGTGAATCTGTCGAGGTGTTAGAGACAGCATTTTGTGTCTGGCAGTTGTGGAGCTTCCTCCCCCCTCCCCCTAGTCCCCGCTACCATCGAAAGGTAAGGCCTCGGTCTCGACCCAAGACAGGCCTTCGGGCCCGCCGTCAGCCTCAACCGTGGATCGCTGATTTCGTTTGCCACAGTTTGTGTTTCGCTCGTATTCGCCGTGGGCCCCATGGGTTCCCACGCCCTGTCGCCTTTCATGTTTGATGTGTGTTGCAGCTGCCAGGTCCACACCTGCCTCCGTTGCGGTGACTTCCAAAGGCCGAGTGACAACCACAAGATCTGCCTCCCCTGCGCCGGTTGCGCCTCTGACCGCATGTGCATTTGTGATCCACCTGGCCTGAAGATCGCTGGTCACAGCTGTGGAATTTCTATCGACGCAAGTGCCCGACGTCGGCTCCCAGCCGTACGTCCGACATGGAGTCACCGCCCTTACCATCTAGACACTATAAGAAGAGTTTAGTCGGAGATCGGGGAGAGACCATCACGTCAGGCCCGTAACTACATAACAGGTCTCCTCAAGGCCTCGTTGACAGTGGTACCTGGGCAGACCCGGCAGGCCTACGTCACTGACGTCCGCGTGCACAGATCCCACATGGAAGATGCTGATGTTTTGGGCCCTGACGCTTTAGATAGGGACACGCCCACTCCCTCCCAAGGGGGGAAAGGGGGGGGGTAGCACGGCCGCGAGCCTTCCTCACTGAGGTCCGCTCGCAGCGACCTTCATTGCTACGTCCCAGGACGAACGACAGACCTCACAGATTGTGTCGCGACAGGACCCCCATATGCCACCGCTCCTGGGATGGGACCCTGACCAAAAACTGAGATGTGAGACGCAGCCCCCGGCTCTACGCGACCTCGCGTTACGCGAGACCACGCCCGCCTTTGCATTCGTCTCGGCCCGTTACACCACGTAGGTCACGCCAGTCCTCCACACCCTCTACTCGACACGATGCAAGCATCTCGCCTGATCACCCCCGCCAGCTACGCTCTTCCCGTCGATCGCGCTCCCCCCCATGATAGGCCGCCAGCTTGTTCCAGCGTCACTTCGCCCTCTCGTTCGCTCAGGACGGCTTCGTACCGCTCTCCCGACAGACTTCATCGACGCTCACGGAGGTCTCCATCGTATGCGTCTCCCAGCCACGGACGTCGGGATGTGACCAGCGACTCCCCCAGCTACCTGGCCCCCCTTCGGGACGACTCTCGGCGCCGCCACCAGCCGTTGGATGTGGATGCCCTGAGTTTACAGCCTGATGACTCTGTCTCCGCTCTCCTTGGCACGGACAGTAGGTCTCCCTCCCCCCGCTCGTCCTCACCTGCCTACCTTTCGTCGCCCGCGGTCCACTCTGGTCCTAGGGCGGAGACTCTCCATTCCCTGGACGAAGCGGCTTGTCTGATCGCAGTGTGCCTCCCGGTCGACGCATGCCCACCATCCCCCCCTGGTTGACGCCGACCATCAAGTCAAGCGGAGGAAGACGCTGACCCAGCCCCCGGGCTTTAAGGACCTGGCCGACACCTTTTCCGCGCATCTGCTGCAGCCTTCCTCGCATGAGGTCTTCTTCTCCGACAGTCAGGTGCCTGCTGGCTTGGATATCGCCTTCCGTCAGGATTGGTATGCTGGACATTCCCAGGCCTTTTCCTGTGCTCTCCCCGAGGTGGATCCTCTGGTGCTTCTCTTGGCAGGTGGTAAAGTTTTTGCGCGACGTTCCTTCTCCTGCGGCATGGACCAGACAGCTTCCCTGATTCACAATGCCTTAGTCTGTTCGGGTTTTTGGGGAGCTCCTGACTGGAGCGTTCATCTGTCACATCGAGGATGCCTGGCACCCTTCCATTTCACCCCTTTCTGCGAGACTTCTTCGCCCTGGCGGTCGCCGCTAACCATGCTGCATACGACTCCTCGGGGGGGGGGGGGGGGGGGGGGGGGGCACCCTCCTCCTTTTCATAATTCTTCCATACAGTAATGCCATCGGTAATGTTTTGGGAAGAAATAAATGAATTTTTCTCTAAAATGTATTTTTACGAAAAATACTTACCGATGGCATTACTCGGATGACCCTCCCTCCTACCCCGCTTGCCGGTGGTTCGCTCAGCAGTCTGACTGGCGGATCACCACGTGGTACATGACTGGATGGGCAGGGACGGGAAGTTACTGGTTACAGTTCCCTGAGTTGCCTCCCTGGTTGTGTAGGAACACAACAGGTTCTTAGGCTGAAATTGACTAGCTAGTACACTTCCATACAGTAATGCCATCGGTAAGTATTTTTCCAAAAAATACATTTTACAGAAAAATTCATTTTTCTGTGGGCTGGCAATTGGGTGCCTGATAGGCGGGGTCTGGGGATCTAACTGTTTGTCTATCCAGCGCTGAGTAATTCCCCTTGGTATGTGTACAATTCTACTAATGCTAGCCTCACCTATCTGGTTTGTGAGGAAAAAATCTTGTCTACCTGCATGTGCAAAAACACCTACATAAACATAAACAAACAAACTCACCTTAGTACAGCCAGGCAGTAAATTTTCACACTATATAAGTGATACACTTGAAAGTGAACTGAAATGGCCAGCAAGGTTTAACTCATTCAGCCCAGACACACCACAGCAAAACATGGATCGAGCATGATAGTTCAAGGGTGGTGCAAAAATAGCTTGGCACCCATAGGTGCCAACCTATTCTGGTACCACTCTTGAACTAACATGCTCGATCTGTGTCTAGAATTGTAATACAGTCCTTCAAAGGGCAACTTCAAAATTTGAGGATTGCGGTTCTGGGGTAGAATGTGTTAAGCCAGAAGTCTTAGCCTACTGTAATGACAGTAGGCTAAGACTTCTGGCTTAGACCACTGACCAGGCTGACCCTACCACACCGTACCTGTACTGGAAGTTTTGAATTGTTTCCAGTGTGTTTGCCTCTTCCATGGCAGAAATGACAGCATTGTCCATTTTGGTTTTGGGAAGATACTTGTCCAGAATGCGCGTGTGTAGCTGACACAGGCTAATGGTAGCCACACCGATCACCAGACATGAGGCAAGAATGAACACAGCACCTACAGAACAAGAGTTGCAGAGGTGGCTATGAAACATGCACAAATTATACACACATTGACAAACACCTCAACTAAAAAAAGATTTTCTGATTTTATATACCCGCAATTTTAAAAGTGGTATGGGCATGTCACGCGATCAGCAGGGCTTGCCAAAACAATCCTACAAGGCACTGTGCAAGGAGGACGAAGGAGAGGAAGACAGAGGAAAAGATGGGAGGACAATATCTCAGAGTGGACAGGACTGAAGCTGAGCGACACACTAAAAATGGCAGAAAACAAAGTGGAATGGAGGGAGCTGGTTGCCATGTCATCAGTGGTGCCCCAACGGTTGGCAAGACTACTGGATAGATAGATAGAATTATAAAAAATGTGCAGATATCTGGCCTACCCGTTTAACCGCCTTGTGCATGAAGCCACTGGTACTGCTGCCAGGAGTCGTGGCTGCATGCACAAGGCGGTTTACAGATCAAAGGATCCTTACCTTGCGTCAGAACAAAGCAGCAAATGTTGGCAACCAACCAAATGGCTATTGTACTGTTCGGAAACCGCCACCTGAAAGTTAAAAAAATATCAAAAACATCAAGACATTTTCGTGACAGTGTGAATAACACAACTATGCATACTCCCGTCTTCACAGCCTTCTACAAAGTTACAGAGAGAGGCAAGAGAGAGAAGGGCAAAAGAGTGAGAGGTGTGGGAGGCAGGGGTCAGCCAAATTAACCCTCTTAACCCCACGATCACATTTCCAAACTTTTGGAGGCGTTGTCTAACGACTGTGTACCAGTTGTAGGAGATGGATTGATCATGATAATTCAAGGGTAATGCCAGATGAGCGTGGTGCTACCCTTCAATTATCATGATCAATTCATCTCCTGCTGCAGGATCCTGGGGCTAAATGGGTTAATTGGGACAGGTTAATAACTGGAAAAGGGAGGCAAACTGAACATATCTGATTGTGTGCTTGCTTACGTTCTTTGGTAAAGACAGTTGGCAGGCACAAACACAGAGACACGTGGTGGCAGTAAAAAAAGGTGAGCAAGTGTTTATTTTTCACTCTTCCGATGTAATTTTTATGTTTTGGTTTTTGAGTGTGGTCACTGTCAAGTGTTCTATATCCCTTCATGGCATTTTATGCAGCATAACGGTAAACCCTTGTAAACAGATTGATTGTACATTGCTTAACGTCCCGACAGCAACAAGGCTTTCTCAGGACGTGCCTGCACTGCTTATGAAAAAAAAAAAAAAAAACAGAACATTGAATGTATGTCGCCAGCCGGTCAAATACATTAAATAAACCTAACACATGGGGCCTAAATAAAGCTAAGACCATTTAGCAACACACATCCAATATCAAGAGCTACAGGCAGTGCAGACAGTAGGGAGAGTTTTAAAAAAGGCAAATACAGGTGAATGGACCAAGGGTAGACAGAAACACATGCCCCAGAATAGAGAGAAAAACTCACCCTGTGGGGCTGACCAGGGTGACCCTGGGAACTAAAAAGTACCTAACCCCACCCAAGTCCCCCAGGGCAGACCCGGGTGGGGGCCCCTTGTAAACAGCTTGTTTGAGAAACCCACAAATACTTCAAAGGCATGATGCATATTTCTAATACAGAGGTCGCGAGTTCCCCCCCAACTGGCGTGCTCCTTAGCACGAGAGGCGATAAAGCACAGTGTTTCACGTTAATTGCTAGCATAGAAAAATGTGCAGCGCTTACCTACAGCATTATAATTGTTGACTTATAATTCCCAACTTATTTATCTATCTAAAATTATCTCTGAGCAAACGAGACATGATCTATCTGAAACTTATCTTTTCAGTTTTAGGAATGATAAAACTTCATCTTATCTGATTGTATTTCATTTGTTTGTCTGTAGCAAGGATTGGAAATCAGTGGAGTCACAGAGCACTCTCATCGTGCAGCTCACCAGCCATTGTGACCGGCGGCTTAAACCCTTATCATTCGGAATACACCAGTGTGTGAAATAAGTTTGACAAAAATAGTTCACCTTCAAAGGTAGTGCCAGAATAGCTTGGCGCCTCCAGGCGCCAAGCTATTCTGGCACCACCCTTGAACTAAAGCCATTGGTCTATATCCTTATCTGTAAGTACTATAATGTAGCTTGCCTATGGCAGTGTACAAATTTGAAGCTTTTAGCCTCAGTATGATATGGGTTAATTCTTCAAGAAAATAGAAACATAGCTCCCCCCCCACCCACCCACCCCCCTCCCCCCCCCCCCTTTTTAGTTGAGCCCCCGGCTTGATCAATAAATCAAAGATGCTTTGGTGGCACTTCAAAAACAGCAGCAACAAATGCCATCCTGCCACCTTTATTTCATCAGGGAATTAATTTGGAATGTGATTCTGCTGATTTTTGTTCCATTGTTTAGTTTTATGGAACATTGGAACTAAGCAGAAAGTGTTGATGTTAATGTCTCTACAAATGTGCTCAGGAAAAACAGGTCAGTGGACCATACTTTACAACATGGTGACCCATTTTACATGACCATTTCTGTCTACTGTATTGAAAAGGCGGTAGACTTGAAATGGGGCTGGTCGGAGCACATTCCGGAGCATGCACATGACATTGTTGGCGTGCGGGGCAGAAATTCTGGCAAAGAAGTAACAAGATAAAAAAGATGTCACATCTAGCTATGCAAACCTTACTAAAGAACGTCTTTTGGGCGCCAAAGGGCTGTATGTGTGTGTGTGTATGTGACAGCAACTAGAGCCCGCGTTTGAGGATGTACAAGCTTGAAATAGTATGATATTGTCCCTAAAAGAATAATCTCGAGACATTTTTTTTGACTTTTTCATTAAGATGCTCAGTCATTGGCGAAAAAATGGCCGTTTCACAAAAAACGGTTCATCCACAGTGGAGTCAGTAATTTTTCTTATTTTTACTAGATATTTTGCATATAGCTAGATAAAAGGGAGATATTAAATGAGTTTGTTAACCAGCATTGTACCTCTAAAACTTTTTGAGTGATAATTTTTTTTTTTTAAAGTAAATATATTTTCACATTTTTGGGATTAATTTCACGAATTATATGGGTAAATCTTAAAACAATTGAATTTTTTAATGAAAAAGACAATCTTCTCATTAATAATCGCATGATTTTTCATATGCGGTATTTACGTAAGCCTACAGTTTGTCTCGGCTGTCGGGTACGATTAAGTCAATTGTGACCTGTATGCCATAGGTGTGAAAATCAGACAATTTTCTGCTCCACTTTTTTCGGAGTCATTTGTAAAACAGCTACTTACTTACTTACGCCTGTCACCCCTACCCGGGTATAGGCCGTCGACGAGAGACCTCCAGCAACTCCTGTCCTGTGCTTCTCCTTCGATTCTACTCCAGGTGGTTCCCAGTCTCTTGATGTCTGCTTGGAGGTCTCGACGCCAGGAGTTTCTCGGCCTACCTCTTTTCCTCTTTCCCTGGGGGTTCCATGACAATGCCTGCCTAGTGATACTGGAAGCTGGCTTTCTCAGACTGTGACCGATCCATCCCCATCTTCTTCGCCCAATTTCATTCTCTGCTGTTATCTGCTCTGTTCTCTCCCAGAGTCTGACGTTGCTGATCTTCTGTGGCCAGTGGATTTTCAAAATTCTTCTAAGGCAACTGTTCATGAAGGTCTGTACTCTGTTGACTGTGGTTTTTGTCAATCTCCATGTCTCTGCTCCATATAGGAGAACTGCTTTTACATTGGAGTTGAAAATCCGGACTTTGGTGTGTTGTGACAGCTCTCTGGAACTCCACACTTTTTTCAACTGGAGAAAGGCTGCTCTGGCTTTACCGATTCGTGCTCTGACATCTGCATCAGTGCCGCCTTTTTTGTCTATGATGCTCCCGAGATAGGTGAAGGACTCCACCTCCTCCAACGGGGTGCCAGCAAGCAAGACTGGTTCTTCCCTGGTTGCGTTCAGCCTCATTGTCTTTGTTTTCTGTTTGTGAATGGTGAGGCCCACTTGGGACGAGATGTCAGCAAGCCTCGTGGTCTTGTCCTGCATTTGTTGATGAGTGTGGGACAGTAATGCCAAGTCGTCTGCAAAATCGAGGTCGTCAAGCTGTGTCCACAGTGTCCACTGTATTCCACTTCGTCTGTGCTCTGTGGTCATCTTCATGACCCAGTCTATGGCCAGTAGGAAGAGGAACGGAGACAGCAGACACCCCTGCCTGACACCAGTTCTGACCTGGAGCTCTCTGGTGAACTGCCCTTCGTGGATCACGCGACATGTCATGCCATCATAGCTGCTCTTGATCAGGCGGACGAGCTTTGTGGGTACACCGTAGTGTCGTAGGAGTTTCCACAGAGTCTCTCGGTCCACGCTGTCAAATGCTTTCTCATAATCCACAAAGTTGACGTACAGCGGGGAGCTCCACTCCAGAGACTGTTCCACGATGATGCGGAGAGTGGCGATCTGGTCTGTACATGATCGGTTCTTCCTGAATCCTGCTTGCTGGTCTCTCAGCTGGGGGTCAACGGAGCTCTTCATTCTCTCTAGGATGATCCTGTTGAAGACCTTTCCTGGTACTGACAGCAAGGTGATTCCTCTGTAGTTGGAACACTTGCTGAGGTCGCCTTTCTTGGGAAGCTTGATTAGGTACCCCTCCTTCCAGTCAGCTGGCATCGCCTCCTCTTCCCAGATCTTTCCAAACAGTGGGTACAGCATCTCAACTGTTGTCTCTAGGTCTGCTTTCAGAGACTCCGCTGGGATGCCATCTGGCCCTGCTGCTTTGCCATTCTTCAAAAATGCCACTGCTTTTCTGATCTCTTCCCGGCTGGGTCTGTCACAGCTGATGGGTAGGTCGGTCTCTGCCAGCTGGATGTCGGGGGGGTCGGGTGGGCTAGGTCTGTTCAGTAACTCTTCAAAATACTCGGCCCATCTGTCGAGTTGGTCTGCTCTGTCTGCAATAGGCTTGCCTTCTTTGTCTTTTACTGGTCTTTCTGTATGGCCATACTTACCCGACAATCTTCTGGTAATGTCGTAGAGCTGTTTCATGTTGCCGCTGCCTGCTGCCTTTTCTGCCTCTGCTGCCAGGCTGTCTGTGTAGGCCCTCTTGTCTGCCCTGATACTCCTCTTCACCTCGCGGTTGGCTTCCCAGTATTCCCCCTGTGCCCTTACTTTGGCTGCTCTCGTGCGACTGTTGTTGACCGCTGCTTTCTTCTGCTTCCTCGCTTCTATCTTCTTCAAGGTCTGTGCCGACAGCCAGTCCTTGTGGTGGTGTTTCCTGAACCCTACAGTGTCTTTGCAGGTTGAGTTCAGCGCCTCTCTAACTGCCTTCCACTGCTGCTCTGTGGTGACCGCCTCCTCTTCATTTACTAGCTCCTGTAGCGCTTGAAACCGGTTGGACAGCACCAGTTTGAACTCTTCTCTAACTCCAGTTTCTCTCAAGAGGCCTACATTATAGCGCTGTCTTCTTGTCGTCTCTGTGCGGCTTTTCTTTAGCTTGAGCTTCATTCTTAAGGTAAGCAGATGGTGGTCTGAGGCGACATCTGCTCCCCTCCTCACTCGAACATCTTGAAGGGATCTTCTAAATTTCTTGCTAATGCAGATATGGTCTATTTGGTTCTCTGTTGTATGGTCAGGTGAGACCCAAGTTGCTTTGTGTATTCTTCTGTGTGGGAAGATGCTGCCTCCAATGACAAGTCGGTTCAGAGCACAAAAGTCTACAAACCTCTCCCCGTTCTCACTCATCTCCGAGCCTAGTCCCTGTCTCCCCATCACCTCTTCGTATCCGGTGTTGTCCTCCCCTATTTTGGCATTAAAATCGCCCATGACGATGGTGATGTCTCGCTCCGCACATTTGTCCACGGCACTCTGGAGTCGGTCGTAGAACTCTTGTTTCTCTTCCTCGTCACTGTCATTGGTGGGCGCATAACACTGGATGACGTTCAGCTTGACCTTTTTCTTGGTTCTAAAGGCTGCTGTTATAATTCTTGGCCCAAGAGGTTCCCAGCCCATCAGCACTCCCTGTGCCACTGGTGACAGCATGAGTGCTACTCCTTCTGTATGGGGGGCATTCTCCTCTTCATGACCTGAATACAGAACCATCTCCCCACTTAACAGCCTTTTCTGGCCAGACTGTGTCCATCTGGCTTCACTGATGCCTAGCAGGGAAATGTTGTACTTTTGCATTTCCGCTGCTATCTGGGCGGCCTTGCCGCTCTGGTACATGGTCTTGACGTTCCATGTGCCCATGGTTGTATCCCTGGATAGAGAGAGGCGGCTCGGTCCTGTGGCTTCCGAAGACTTCCGGCTTTCACCACAGGACGTCATAAGTCTTCTAGTAGAAGAACCTTCCTCCTCCAGGAAAGGAATTACTGTTAGTCTTTTCGTCGGCGTTTTTGTAGCTATTTCCTTTTTTGCAGGGTGGGGAAGCTACCCCCACGCCCAACCCCCTTACTAGGAGGACCAGGGGTTTTCTGTCGGGGTCACCTTCCCTTAGACCATGTTGGTTCACGGCACCTTATTTCATTCGGTGCACCCCTCTCACGAGGGACCCCCTATCCACCACCCAGGGGACGCGCCTCAACGCCGTATGGTCCCAGCGCGAGGGTAAAACAGCTAACATAACTTTAATTTTTCTTTTACAAAAAAAAAAAACTATCTTCTCATTAACACCCACATGATTTTTCATAAATAGTGTTTGCATAAACCTGCTGTTTGTCCCGGCCCTGGGGTAGGATTAGGTCAAATTGTGACATAACCACTAAGCGTGAAAATCAGCAAGAAAATTGCAAAGTTGATCCTCTGATACCTCAAATGTTAGTACTGTGATGAGTGATGTATAACATCCAGTCGTCACTATGAACACAGCGTCATGGGACTAATGATGCCATGACATGAAGCTTGAAGCGACGTCATTTCGCGCTGCTCGTGCTATTATTCTTCTTCAGAATAGCTATGCTACGCCAGACCACAGAGCTTACGAATGGGGGGAATCGCCATGTGTACGTCTTTATTTCTGTGCCAGTGTGTGTAAATCAGAGGGTGGGTTAGAGTAGAACTAGAAGGAGATGGATTCCTGTCACTACACAAGCCCACAGAGCATACTAATGGCGGGAAGCGACGTGTGTCTGTCTTTATTTGTGTGCACCGACATGTGTGTTGATCAGAGTTGGCTTAGAGAGGAGGGAAATGGATCAGCATTATAAGTCTAAAAATATAAACAACTTTGAATGTTCCTAAAAAATAAACGCATCTGAGCTCCAAACAATACGGTAGACTTTGGGATGAAATCTTCATCTTGTTTGTCTACCGTGTTGAAAATTTGGTAGACTTTGAGATGGGACTGGTAGGAGCATGTTCTGTAGCATGCAAATGACAAACAAAGGCGGGCACACATCAGACTCTGACAGTGAAGTAGCGCGATAAAATTACATCATTCCTAGCTACGCTAACCGCGCTGTTTAATGTACATTTGGCAGGAAACGCAGTTTGTGTGTGTGTGTGTGTGAGTATGTAGACACGAGTTTCTCCTGTGTTTGTGTACGTACAGGTCTGAAACTTTAGGAAATGCTTCTTTCAAGATTTATTTCAGAGTATTTTTCAACATTTTTTAATTGGATTACTCATTAAAGATAAAAATTGTCGTTTATAGAGAGTCGATTCACCCGCATTCGAGTTCGTTATTTTTATTATATTCATTTAAAATTTTGAATATAGCTAGTTTGTGTGTTCATTAACCAGCTTTGTACCTATTCAACATTTTCGTAAAAAATAATTCCCCACAGAAAATAATGTTGAAACGAAGAATTCTTTACTTCAGACAGCAACGGTGATGTAAAAGCACTAGACACAACAATGTTATACATTGTTGCTGAACTAATGCAAAGCAAAAGATGCAAAGCAACAGACACCTCATTGTTATACAAGAATTGACATAAAGCTCTCTCTCTCTCTGACAGTTTGATTTAGAAAGACCGCTTATACTTATAGAAAGTCGGTTGAGTCCGTAATTTTCTTTCTATTAACTTGTAATTTTGGATACAACTAGCTTTGAAATAGAATATTGGGTGAGTTTGTAATCCAGCATTGTAGCTCTTCAACTTTTTTAATAATAAATATTTCATTTTTTGCAAGTTTTGGATCTGCTATATACTGCCATCAAACAGTCAGCCCTGAAAGAGGCTATGTGGAAGAAAAGTCAGTCCCGGATGAGGCTGCGAGCCTTTTGGATGCATGTCAAACATCAAATTCGTCACTGTGTACATGGTGTTGTGAGACTAGCATTTTATTGCACGTGCTATTTTTCTCCTTCAGAATTCCTGTCACTACACAAGCCAACAGCGCCGTGTGTCCGTCTTTATTTGTGTGTGCCGGCGTATGTTGAGGAGAGGCTGGCTTAGAGAGGAGAGAAATGGATCAGAAGGATAAGCTTAAAAATATGAACAACTCTGAATGTTCCTAAAAGAAATGTGAGCTCCAAACAAAACGGTAGACTTTGGGATGAAATCCTCATCTTGTTAAATATAAACTCACTTTTTCAAAAAAGGCTCACAAAATCGATAAAAGCAATCCAAGTTTCGATTTTGCCAGTTGTTACCTCAATAAATGTTGAATCAAAACATGTCTTTGCTTTATCTTACCCATGCTTCTCTTAGCACCACAGGCAGTTTTGTTTAGGTTAAAGTAGGCCATGTTTTTACAGTACTGCATTAGTTATCATGAGTTCCACACAAGGTCATACATACTGATGCAGTTCATGGCACACAAAAAAAATTGTTTAATCATGGAAAACTGCCAAAAACTAGTCAATGTGTAGTGAAATTATGTACTCAGGCACTTGTCTACAATTTTTCCACATATATCCCCCCCCCCTCCCCCCCCCCCCCCCAAAAAAAAAAAAATCAATAACAGAGGTGCATTAAAACAGAGTAGCTGTTGTGCTGGCATAATTTTGTTTTGTTTTTTCTTTAATTTAGATGCCATTTTAAGCATGTTCCTTGCAATGTCACAGTGTAAAGTTATGTACTTCAGGACCTCATTCAGCATTTCTGACCAGTGTATTAGGATGTATGCCTTTTTTGTGGTAGTTCTTACCACGGCTATGTGCATCTTTGATGAATACCACAAATACCTGTACCAATTAGAATGCATTTGTGGTCATTTTCATGTCTAAAAAGTGTCTTATGTACACTAAACAGACGTGTTAAGAATGTTCAGTTTCTTTGGGGTCCAAAAACTTTGCTTTCACTCTAGCCGATAAGATTATTGAACAATCTTGCCACGGTGCTTTTTGTATGAGCTTCTTGGCATTATTACTGTGGAAATATGTGCAGTAAACTTTTGTGATGATGTAAATGGTTATGTAAACAATGCTAACTGTTTAGTATTTGTGCAGTGAAATAACAGAAATAAAGGTTTTATCAATACAGAAATACCACAGGATGTGGCATCTTGTTTTGAGTTTGACGTGTCGTATGTCTGTACCTTTAAATATGTAATTTAATTTTGGATTTGGAGTGTCACAACTTCTTCACGGTAAATCTGAGCCTGGGCCATATATATATATATATATATATATATATATATATATATATATATATATATATATATATATATATATATATATATATATATATATATATATATATAATATATATATTCCACAGATGTATAACCACAAGGAGTAAACCAGGATAATTTAGCAAGTGCCCTGTTCATTTTAGTCTCCAAACTACCAACCCTATCTTTTTCTCCTAACACTGTGTTACGGTAAAAGTTTTACACACTTTTTTCTTTGGCCTAAGATAGAGGGGTGAGACAAAGATAGAGATGGGTAAGAGATGTGAGAGAGGTAAGATAGACTGAGGTAAGAGAGAGAGGTGAGAGATATATCAGAGAGAGAAGCACGAGGTGAGAGAGAAAGGTTAGAGAGAGATATATGTGAGAGAGGTAAGAGCAAAAGAGAAGTAAGAGAGAGAGAGAGGTAAGAGAAAGAGAGAGGAAAAAAGAGAGATATCAACTAACCTTCTGATATCATCCACAACATAAAAAAGAAAGGCGAAAGGTTCAATTAGAGAAGAGAAGCGCTCGACTTCAATGACAAAGTTGGCAATATCCAACACGCCCTCGTTGTCTCGATCCTTGTTCTGCTCACTCTGAATCTGTGGCTTTCTGCCACACTTCTGGGATACAGCCATGATCACGTGTCTATATTTGTTGGAACTCAGTCACACTGTAACAGAGAGTCCAAATCAATGCGTAATTCCAAAAGTTATAGAAATACTTGTATCATAAACCTGTATGACATATTAGACAGAACCGGCCACCAGTCAAAAACAATATGAACACTGAAGCATTTAGGTTTCTTCTAGATTTGGTTTAATTGAAGTTCATGCATTTTCTTCTGCATGCTTCATCTTTACATTATGTATGAAATCACAGTGACAGTGATGCTAACAATTAATAGGGAGGAGACATGCATGCAGTTAATAGGGGGAGACATGCATGCAGACTATGAAGTATGAAATCATTGACAATTTGCTGTCTTTTAAAGTGTAATTGGATGCATTCACTTTCTAGCACACGCATCTATTTGTCCTATGCCAACACACGTAGACAGCTGAGAGCATATATTTCCCCAGGCAACTGCCCTCCCACCTATAGATGCTTTCACCAGACCCTATCAGTTATAGTCCTGTGATACGTACACTTAGTACTTACTAAGGAAAACTTAAACACTGCCTCGATCAGTGCCTGTGTCAGCACCTACAAGATTCTGTAAAATTGGTCTATCACAAACCTTAGCAAAATGAAATCAGTATGGTATTCACCTATATAAATCATTTCTAGCATTCTGCTTATGAGGAAATATCACATACATAGAGAAATTATTTCTGTCAAACGCGGAAACTCCAAATCAAAATGAGTCTAATCGTAGACCTCTCTACACATGGACCATACTTCCAGGCGAAAATCGAATGCCTCACCTTTGCAATGGAGAAATCATCCGTTTAGTACACTAACTGGAGCGTCAACAGAGCAGAAAGCATACACAATTCTCGACATTTCTCAAGAAAGTCACGAAACCTCGATTTTATGCATTCCCTTCTCTCTTCCTGCTAACAGGTGCTTGTGTACTCTGACCAGCGGCCTCTGTAGAAACAAGGGAAACAACTGCAACCAGTTTTTTCATGGGTCCGCAATGTCTCATGTTGACGATAGCGGGGAAAACCACCATGATCATAATACTGTCATATATTTATAGGAGTTGTTCTCCAGAACTGCTTAACTACTTAGGGTAGACCACCTTTTTTCCCTTGCTAATATTTTTGGCAGATTCTAGGTAGATGACTATGCCACAAATCCATCAAATATAACTATATGCCAAAGTGACTGAGTTCAGTATGATCATGACTAGCCGGCGGGGGCACATCGACTGACTGAGGTCACCGAGTCGGTGTCTACATGATGAAATTCATAATGAGAATAAAAGTTTAACAAGATGGGATGAACCATAACCCACAAAGTCCCTTCTATATGAGAGCTGTCCTCGCTGTCAATGGTCTCTACCTTTCAGTGTCTTTGACCTCAGTGACCAGTACGGTTCCCGTGATGTTGAATCGGCTCCTCAGACCGAAGAACTACATATGCCTTCAGCCTTCCCTCCGCGGCAGGACTGAGATACGAAACTGTGACGTGCAAAACAAATCGCAGACGTCTTTCGTTTCGTGCCATCATGACTATCCGTCTCCTAAATGATGCCATGGCATAGACCTATAGCAGCGCCGGATCGATCAGTTCAGTTTCAAGTTGAAGGCGGGGGCACCCCCTGCCGCCCGCCGTAACGACAGTGTAACTGAGTTGAAATCTGTACACTGCCTGCGGCTGAATTGTGACGGTACAGTGGAAAGAGCGGGGGTATGTCAGTGGCGCTGCAATAACATTAAAGCACCCTCATCCTTATCGGACTATGTTGTGAATGATTTTTTTTTTAAGCCGGGGTGGGGGCGGGGGCGGGGGAAGGGGGGCGGGCTGGGTGTTGCAGTACCAAAGCACCCCCCCTGGATCCGGCCCTGCATGGCATCATTTCAGTGAAGGACGGTCAAGCCGATGTCAGCCTCCGGTCTACTGTGACTGAATTTGTAACTGAAGGCCGGTCATCATGTGATGCGCAAGTGTGTGTGTGTGTGTGTGTGTGTGTGTGTGTGTGTGTGTGTGTGTGTCGGTGTGCGCGCGTGTGTAGTGTGCGCGTGGTATAACTGGAGGTCACAGTGTCGTCTCAGTTAGTTGCTTAAGCACGTTTTCTTTCTAGATAGATATTAACATTACACATGGTTGTGATGTAGTACTGATAAGTGCACAGTGCTCACTGTAATCCGTGTGTGTGTGTGTCGTGTGTGTGTGTGTTCCGGCTCTCGGCAATCTCTTTACACATTTTAAATACATGAAACAAATGAAAACAATGGCGGATACTAAACAATCAAACAACCAACAACAGTGAAACAAAACAACAACAAAATCCGCCGCCGGCGTAAAACAATGGCCAAACTTATTTCCTCAGTCATACACACGATGAAATCCCACTCATGACTGAGGAATCGAAAACGAACATCAGATCAACGTATGACTGACTCAGTTACTCACCGAAGAACTGAATATCTCAGTCAGTGTCACTCGTTGAATGACTTGTTACATTTCTGTATGTGTTTGGCGGTTCATTTGTTTTCAAAAGTAGGAAACCAGCTTAAGTGCAAATGACATCAGGCTATTTATCGGCCAAATTCTTCAATTTCATGTGGACACTAAAAATCAAAGTAATTCAGTGGCGCCGTGACTGACTGAGGTCTGCCGGACATGCAGTAGCTGAGCGCTTGTGCATTGACCAGAACCTTCTACTGTGACATGAGTTAACTTGATGGCGGCACAGGAGCTCCTGGTAGGTTGCTTTTTTAGTTCCTGCCTTTCTTTATTAATATTTCTGTCCGCGTTTACGGCGTCGCGCCACCCGGGCGACTCCTCAGTCAGCCATTGACTACGGTTAATAGGCGTCAGGGCGGCCGCGGACTCCAAGCGCTGCAGTCCTTTGCCCGCGCCCCCCCCCCCCCCCTCTCTCTCTCTCTCTTCCCCCCCCCCCCCTTCTCAATTACACTGATATGAGAGTATTAATGAATTCCATTTGTCAAACTCCTGACATAGATCTGGATGAGCCCACCCGGCGGCGCGGCCGGGAAGCGACTATGTCACAGTTGATCGCTGAAGTTGATGATGCCCCCCCCCCCCCCCCACTCACACACACACCTTTAATCCGTCCATTCAATATAAATAAAAAGCTTTACCTCAAACGGCTGAACATGGGCTAGCCCCCCCCCCCCCCCCCCAAAAAAAAAAAAAAAAAAAAAAAAAAAAAAAAACCTCCTCTCGCCGCACTGAATTGTAAGAGCGGCGAGCCGTGAGCCCAACTGAGTCAGTTCAAGAACTGCAAAGGCCAGCCGCCCGCAGCGCAGCCGTCGAATCCCCTCACTGAATTAGTGCGACGGAGCTCTCGGCCGTGTCAGCAAAGACAATATATTATATTAATGTATTGTCTTTGGTGTCAGTCGCAACACCGTTTGCTGAAATGGAGTGATAATGGTGCAGATGGCCGGACACTGAATAACTGAGCAGATAAGCCTCCCACCCCCCTCCTCAGCAGCACCCCCCCCCCCCCCCCCCCCCCCCCCGGGCCGGTTTCACTACTGACTCGGCTGAACCTAAACGTAAATATGGTAGGACAAATGTCGGTTTGTTAAACCAACTACATTCCACAGCGACTGATATGAATTGCTGAACATAGTTTATGAGGCCCCCCCCCCCCCCCCCATCGCCACCCCCCCCCCCTTTTTTGACTTGTCCATTTCAGTACTATAGAATCAAAAGGCTTTACTGACCTCAAACTGCACATTGGCGGGCCCCGGGCCCCCAGCATGGTCCTCTCACCGTAGAGCCCATTCAAACTGCAAAGGGCAGCACAGCCGGATCCTTATTAGTGCCGAGCTCTCGTTAGGGCGGCGGCATGTCGCAGTGCTGAATCACTAGAATGGCCGAGTGATGATAGAATATAGACAGCCATCAGACCCCTTCCCCCGTTTCGAGTCACTCCAATACTCAGAACCTAAACGTGAATATGGTAGGACACATGTCGGTTTGTTAAACCAACCCCCATCCCCCCCCCCCCCGCCCCGCCCTCCCCCCCCCTCGCCCCGCCCCCCTCCCGGCCCCTCCCCCCCCCCCCCCCCCCATTTAACAAAAGTTGGGGAAGTGACAAAGCCGGGGCTCAAACTCAGTTTATTCCCCCTGCTACGGGCCGGCCTGATGAACGTAACATGTCAGTGTGAAAAGCAAATGTGGCTTTAATAAGTGCATTTTGCAATATATTTTAACGTTTTTGTTATCATGTGCCTGTGGGAAATTGGGTCGGAATTTGTTAATCAAGTCGCCTCCCTTTTTGATATTCTCAAGGGCAAGGTCGTTTTGCCGACTGCAGAAGGTCGTTGGTGTTCCCTTTTTGCAGAGAACAGTCACACAGCCATGGCAAAATACACTCTTATCCTCGTGAGACACGGCGAAAGCGAATGGAATCAGAAAAACTTATTCTGTGGATGGCATGATGCTGATTTGTCAGACACAGGCGTGAAGGAAGCGAAATACGCGGCTGAGGTGAGCTCAGATTTTAAGGCCACTATTCATGCCATGTACATTTGTTTCACTTTCAAGCATTACCATTGCCTTTTTAAGTATAGCTAGATCACACATTAATCTCCTTCGCTTTTGACAAGTCACATATTTGAAATCTGATCTTTATTTTTTTTAACGTAGCATATTTTCTTTTTGTAAATTAGCTAGCATATTTTCTTTTTGTAAATTAGCAGTTCCAGAGCCCCCCCCCCCCCCCCCCCCCCAAAAAAAAAAAAAAAAAAAAAAAAAAAACAAAAAAAAAAACTGAGGCTCCGACAGGGGTTAGGTCATGCCTCTTGAGCAGTTGATTCATCATGAAGATTTGTTTCTCTTTTGGGGAGGAGGGATGGGAGGGTGGATGGGAGGGGCGGGGACTGGTGTGGTGGCTTGGTGTAATGTCTTGTGTTAAAAATGAAGCTGATTCTTTCTCTATTTAACACGTACGTGTGCAGAATTGAGTGTGCAGTCAGTTTTGCACATGTTTGATGCAGTCTGTGTATCTGCATCCTATTTGTTTTTCTTTGTTTGTGTGCAGCTGATCAAAAAGAAAGGGTTCACCTTTGATGTAGCCTTCACAAGTGTCCTGACTCGAGCCATCAAAACTCTGTACCTTATCCAAGAGGGCACAGATCTTCATTGGGTGCCTGTACATCGCTCTTGGCGTCTGAATGAGCGTCATTATGGAGGTCTGCAGGGGCTCAACAAATCAGAAACTGCTGCCAAGCATGGAGAGGAGAAAGTGCAGGTTTGTCTGAGTGTTGATTGTGTTTTTAAGAGTAAACAAAATCATGTAAAGTGACACTTCAGAAAATCATTTCAGCATTTCCAAGTTTGTATAATTTGTTACTTTTCTAATTGTCATTCCTGTCCCTGGCACCACATTTGACAGAATTCTTTCAGCAGATGTCTTTCTTTAGCCTAGACTTGTGTCATGTCACGTCTGCATTGAAGTTTAGAGTAAATCGCCTTATGCAATTCTGCAACTGTAATTGTAAACAGTACTGGTGGTTCAAGATTGCAAAAGCACATCTTGTACACATTGTATCAAGGACAGTGCATACAGGGACTAGATACAGATTCATTGGCCATAATGTGATCATTGCCTGCAATCTTACTATGAACAAACTACATGAAATCTACATGTATCAAAACTGTTATTTGGACTTTTATGCTGGTCACATCAGTGAAACAAAAACTATTATAGAAACTAGATGCTTGTTTATGCCCTGTTACTTTACTGCTAACAGAGGCGTGAAATTTCCTATTTTATATTTGGGCAATACGTGATTATGAAAACGCATTTAACGGAAATAATCTTTGTAAAAGTGCAAACCCATGATGTAAAGTTGAAAGTTATTTAACCCCCTTGTGCATACAGCCACTGGTACTTAACAGTACTGTCAGATGCATGCACAAGAGTGTTAACCCATTTAACCCCAAGGCCCCATTTCCCAAATTTTAGAGATGTCACTTAACAACTGTGTACCAGTTCAAGGAGATGGATCGACCATGATAATTCAAGGGTAGTGCCAGATTAGCTTGGTGCCGTCAGGTTCCAGTCTAATCTGGCACTACCCTTGAATTATCATGGTCGATACATTATCATGGTCGATACATAACCTGCTGTGGGGCTTTTGGGCTCAGTGGGTTAACATAAATTACCTATCATCTGTTATAGATCTGGAGACGTTCATATGATGTCCCCCCTCCAGCGCTGACGCCTGCTGATGCAGAATGGTCTGGAAAGGACCCAAGATATGCCGTGAGTTCTAGTTCTTGTATTGCCGGAAACCAGGTCATTCTGTATCAACTTTGAACATTTTTCAGAATGCTGTTGTGAATCAGACCGAAAATGGTTTTTCATTTTTGGCCCACCTGTGAAGCAAAGATGAGTCTATGTTCTGGGCTAGTGGTCGTCCATCCATTGTCCGTCTGCCGTCATCCATGGTAAACTTTAACGTTGGCATTTTCTCGGAGACTATTCAAGCCACAGTCTCAAACTTGGCCCAAGGATACTTTGTGGCAAGACCTTTCCAAATGTACCAATTTGAGTGACTTCTCACAAAGGTCAAGGTCACAGGGGATCAGGAAATGTCAAAAATAGCTGTATTTTGACATAATTTTTTTTTTTCAAATACTATTCACAACTTTAAACCCAAACTTGGTACAAAGGTACCTGATAGTAAGACCTTTCTATGCATACTAATTTCGTTGATCCCTCGGAAAGGTCAAGGGTCACAAGAGCTCGGGAAATAGGTGAAAAATAGCCGTATTTTGTCAAAAGATGTTTTTTCTCGAATACTGTTCATAACTTCACAACCCAAACGTGCTACAGAGATATCTGATGGTAAGACCTAGCTATGCAAACTAATTTGGATGACCCCTCGGAGAGGTCAATGGTCATAAGAGGCTGGCAAATGTGTGTAAAATGCAAATTGTTGATAATATTGTAGGTATTATCAACATTTTTGCAAATTTTTCAACCAAATTTGGCACAAAGATAGCTGATAATAAGACCTTCCTATGCATACTAATTTAGTCAACTTGTCACAATTGTCAAGGGTCACGGGAGGTTGACAGATGTGTGAATGTTTACATTTTCAGAAAACATGATTTTGCTGCTGCAGAAGCCAGCCCTTGTCACAAAGGTCACACATAATTATGTAAATCGGTCATTACATGAGCCATAATGGCTTTGCCTTTCTTGTTCTTTTAAAAAAACAACTTCTCATTAACACCGCATGATTTTTCATAAACAGTGTTTGCATAAGCCTGTTGTTTGTCCCGGCTCTCGGGTAGGATTAGGTCAAATTGTGACTTGTAAGCCCTAGGTGTGAAATTTGCTAGAAAATTGCGATGTTTGATCCTCTAATATGTAAAATGTTAGTACTGTGATGAGTGAAGTATAACATCAAGTCGTGAGTATGAACACAACTTCGTGGGACTAATAATGCCTTGACATGAAGCTTGAAGTGATGTCATATCGCTGCTTGTGCTGTTATTCTTCTTCAGAATAGCTATCGCTATGATAGCCCACAGGCACAGAGCTTACGAATGGCTGGAAGCGCCATATGTCTGTCTTTATTTCTGTGTGCCAGTGTGTGTGGATCAGAGGGTCTTTTAGGGTAGAAGGAGTTGGATCAGAAGGATAAACTTTAAAATAGGAACAACTTTGGGCTGGGGTCCTATCTTGTATTTTTTTGCAAATAACTTTTGAATGCAGAATATTTCAAAACGACTCTAAGAAAAAAGATGATTACCAACCTTGGTCTTAACTTATTATAATTTTGGGTTCAAGCCAACTAATTTACTTATTAATTTAATGGGCCTCTGCAGGAGTGGCAGTCCCTGTTGCAAAGATCACAAATGTACGTGGTCGCTGGCCTGATGGAGTTGTTGCACTCCTTTTTACGTGCCCGCTTGTCTGCTGCTGCTTTCAACATCTTCTCTTCCTCTGACTTGAAGTGTTGGTGGAGGATACTTCTCCACTTTGCATGGCCGTCTGCAAGGTGTTCCCAGGACCCACTGTCAATGTCCAATTCTCTTATCTACAAATTGTAGCTTGGGGCGACCCGTGTTTCTTCTCCCAGCTGCCAGTTCTCTGTAGAGGATGTCTTTTGGGATGCGGTCATCTTTCTTGTGATGAACGTGGCCGAGCCAGCGCAGTCTGCATTGTCTGAGTAGGGTGTACATACTGGAAAGGACAGCGCGGGAGAGGACTTCGGCATTGGTCACTCTATCTTGTCAAGATATGCCCAGGATACGGTGGATGCTTCTCAGGTGGAAGGTGTGGAGTCTTCTCTCCTGTCTAGCATATGTGGCCCATGTGTCACTGCCGTATAGCAGTGTGCTGATGACGCAGGCATTGTACACAGCCATCTTTGTTTTCACAGTCAGCTTGGGATTTGTCCACACGAGTTGTGAGGTGTGCAAAAGTTGCAGCAGCCTTCCCGATTTACTTATTATAATTTAATATATGTAATATAATAATTTACTTATTATGATTTTGGGTTCAAGCCAACTAATTTTTCAAATAAATTAGGACAGTCTTGTTTAAAAGTTAACTCATTCAACTCTGACACGCCACGGCAAGACATGGATCGAACGTGATAGTTCAAGGGCTGTGCCAGAATAGCTTGGCGCCCATAGGTGCCAAGCTATTCTGGCACAACCCTTAAACTATCACTCTTGATTGAGCATCCTCCAGGACTGTGGGAACCACCAGCTGCTGAGGAGGGGAGATATGGCAGAAGCCCGCCACTCTACAAGAGAAACTGTACAGGCCTGTGGAGGTGCTACAGAAGACCACAGATTTCATTTTGAGAGCCAAACTCCAAGTGTGACGGCGTTCAAGAAGAAGAAGAAGAATCACTCTTGATCTGTTTCCAGAAGTGTAGTACAGTCTTCAAGGGGGGGTGGGGGGGGGGGGGATGAGGGGGGGGGGGGGGGGTGCAACTTAAAAATGTGCAGATTTCGGTCCTGGAGCAAAATGTGTTAATTGGAAAATAACAGTGGCACGCTTTGCTCCAACGGACTATACCACCATGTTAATGTCATTCAGGAGCTGGACCCCAAAGTTGTACCTGCATGTGAATGCCTGAAGGACACCGTGGCCCGAGTGCTCCCTTACTGGACAGATGCCGTTGTTCCTGTTCTAAAGGTATCAATGATAGAATTGGTCGTAGTTTGGCAGATTGAAGAACTACCACGTTTTGGCATGTCTCAGTACTGCATAGATGTATGCTGAAACCCATTAACTCTATGAACTCTAAAAAGTGCCTCAGATGCGTGAAAAATAGGTTTGGTAGTAGAACCTTTTATTATATGCACTGGTGATAAGATGAAATTATTATTTTTTCTTCCTAGACATTGTATGTGTAAAAAGAGAAGACGATCATGTTCACAGTGCCATTTTAACCCATTCAGCCATGACGCACTACAGTAGGAGATGGGTCGACCATGATAATTCAAGGGTAGTGCCAGATTAGCTTGGCGCCTGTTAGCACTAGCTAATCTGGCACTGCCCTTGAATTATTATGGTCGATCCATCTCCTGCAACAGGTGCATAGTCGTTAGATGATGCCTCCAAGATTTGGGAAATACGTGCGCCGGGCTGAATGAGTTAAGCAGACCAAGCAAGTGGTATCTTGGTTTACGTATAGAGCCCTAATCTAATTTTCAGAGTTGTTCACCAAAGGCTACATTACAGTTGAGGAGACAGATCAACCATGATAGTTCAACTCAAGGGCAGTGCCAGAATAGCTTGGTGTCTCTAGGCACCCAGCTATTAATAATAAAGGAGATTTGTTAAGCGCTTATTCCAAAATAGCTCTAAGCGTTGATACAATGAAAAGGCTAACAACCAACACGCACAACACACACAAACACGTGACAGTGGGGATGAAATTCAGATTCATGCACCTCACTTAGTCTTTCAGGGTCAATCCATCTTCTGTTATACTGGGTTAGTGTGGAATGGCTTGATCGTGTCATTTCTAATGCACCTGTACCATGTTTGTTACCTTACACCAGTCAGGGAAGAGAGTGATCATTGCTGCCCATGGCAACAGCCTGCGTGCCCTGGTCAAGTACCTTGATGAGATGACCGATGATGCTATCATGGGACTCAACATCCCCACAGGTACGCATCAGCTGCTGGAAGTTAGGAATCTGAATGGTGCTGTTCTTAATTCCTACCCCTCGCACCCCCCACCCCCACCCCACCCCCACTCCCCCCCCCCCCAAAAAAAAAAAAAAAAAAAGGGCTAAATGTGCATGCAGCCACTGGTACTGTAAGCCGCTGCACCTACAAGAAGGTTAAAGCCGAGATCAAGTCTCCAGTTTTAGAATGCATTTTCTTACAAAGATAAATCAGCCATGATGGTTCAAGGTAGTGGGGTGTATGGGGTGTCTGGAGAGAGGTAGTACCTTTGTAAACCTGGCAGCAGCACCCATCCGGGTGGACGGGAGCACTGGTCCTCACCCAGTGCTCAACTCTTACTTCTGGCTCCAAGAACACTGTTAGGGATAACAGTGGCCACACCCTGGTAAACTTCTTCTGCTGGCGGGCTAAACGATGCGAGGGGCCAATGTGTTGTTACTCATTGGTGGGCAGACCGAGCTCATCAGTCCTGAAAGACAGTCGGTCTAAGGGAGGGACCCCTGATACACGTTCTTGGTCGAAGACAGAGATGCAGGACCTCTCAGGTGCCTAACGGCTGCATCATGCATATTGCGCTTCATCGAAGCGATCGAGGAAGAAGAAGGAAGTTCAAGGTAGTGCCGTATTAGCTCGACACCTAGTCAACTGATCTGGCAATAGCCTGAAGTTATAGGCCGTTTGACATTGGAGCGCAGGTTTTTGCCAAATATCTCTGCAAAGGAAGACTTTCTGTACCACTTTAAGAACAAATATCATTTAGTGCCAGTTGCCCTGCTATGGAATATCTACTGAACTCCAAATATTTATGGTTCCCAGGGTCACCCTCGTCAGCCCCACAGGGTGGGTTTTCCCCTCTATTCTGGGGCATATGTTTCTGTCTACCCTTGGTCCATTCACCTGTATTTTCCTTTTTTAAACTCTCCCTACTGTCTGCGCTGCCTGTTGCTCTTGATATTGGATGTGTGTTGCTAAATGATCTTAGCTTTATTTAGGCCCCATGTCGTAGGTTTATTTAACGTTTTGGACCGACTGGCAACATACATTCAATATTCTGTTTAGTTTTGTTTTTTTTCACAAGCAGTGCAGGCACGTCCTGAGAAAGTCTTGTTGCTGTCGGGACGTTAAGCAATGTACAATCAGTCAATCCAAATATTTGTCGATTTTGCTCTATAGTCGTAAAAAATTGGTGAAAAGACGAGAACAAGCCATTATCTATACCCTAAATAGAGCCCTGGGAGATTTCAATATCGAGGTCAAGCATGCAGACTTCATGTATGCATGCACTGAATCAGGTTTGAAAACTTGGCCAATGCACGTGAAAATGGATCTCCTTATACTAGGCTTAATATATCTGGGGCACATTTAGGGATGTAAAATCATTCTCATCGGTGGGACCGAAAAAAAGTTGAATCCTGAAGCAAGGGTCTTGGGGCACTATTTAAGTGAAAGAAATTTTTTTTTTTTTTTAATCCAGAAATCTGGCTGTAGCCGGAAAAGTCCCACCCATGATTTTCATGATGAAAAAATTCTGAATTTTTATGACCGTACAGCAAAACTGACATATCATTCAGGTTTGTTACAAGTAAATCGTATTAAGTCAACTGTCACTGAATGCTATTTGTTCTAGGATTGGTATAGAAAAGTGGCTCTTTGTGGAGATATTTGCTTCGATGTCAAATGACTTATACTATGGTGGACTCTCGATGTCCACGATGCTAATCTGACACACACGTTATATTGTGGTGGTCATCAGTTTCATGCTAGGTGCTTTGTTAGATGTGAACTAAAGTGTATTCAGAATCAGCAGAAATGAACGTTAACCCTTATCATTCGGAATACACCAGTGTGTGAAATAAGTTTGACTAAAATAGTTCAAGGGTAGTGCCAGAATAGCTTGGTGCCTCTAGGCGCCAAGCTATTCTGGCACTACCCTGGCAATAAAGCCATTGGTCTATATCCTTATCTGTAAGTACTATAATGTAGCTTGCATATGGCAGTGTACAAATTTGAAGCTTTTAGCCTCGGTGTGGTATGGGTTAACAGGCATGAGATCCTGAAAAAAACACAGCTTAAAATATGCACAGCCGCTCACTTAGCCTCCATTTGCAAGAGGCATATATTCTCACGAGCCCGTGCAATTGAAGGGTCCACAAAAAAATTCATGCCATCGCTTGTACTATACGATTCTCATCAACTCGAATCTGTGTTTAGACAGTTCGATGACCCCCTCCCCCCCCCCCCCCCCCCCGCCCCCCCCCCCCCCCCCGACCTTCAAAAGGTGGATTTCCACCAGAAAAATCGCATGCCTGTTAAATACATTTTAGATTTATTTCTAGTACTGGTAATAGGAAACATTTCACTGCTGTGTGAAATATGAAAATGAAATGCGATTTATTCGTGCATTTACAGGCATTCCACTTGTGTACGAACTAGACGCAAACCTGAAGCCACTCAAGCACTATTACCTGGCTACTGAGGAAGAGGTGAAGGCTGCAGAAGCGAAGGTGGCTGCTCAGGGAAAGGCTAAGTAAGAGGTGGTTGCGCTTATCTTAGAATCTTTGCCATGTGGAGATACTCCACGTTCAGATATATGTACATCTGTCAGCTCAATTGCAGGTGTTAACAACATAATGTCACATCATAGACTTTAACTCATTCAGCCCGACGCACGCATTTCCCAAATTTTGGAGGCGTCATCTAACCACTATGAAACCTGTTGCAGGAGATGGGTCGACCATGATAATTCAAGGGCAGTTCCAGATTAGCTTGGCACCGACAGGCGCCAAGCTAATCTGGCACTGCCCTTGAATTATCATGGTCGACCCATCTCCTGCTGTAGTGCGTCGGGGCTGAATGGATTAACCACCTTGTGTATGTAGCCATCATCATTGTGAGCAGTACCATTGGCCACATGCACAAGGAGGTTAAGACCGTCAGTTTGTACATTTCCAAAACTTTGGAAATTGTTTGATATTGTACCACATTAGCTGGATTGAACAGATACATTGCAGTGTGTGATTACCAATATTTTGCAAGTCCTTGTATTTTTCTGCTTATTAGTTGGTTAATTTATCTACTGTCAAGGTAGTGACATTTTTGTCTGTTGAAATAGAACAACAAATGAGGAAACATCTGTCAGGTTTGTTTTGTTAACAGCGCAGGCAAATTCAAGGCTCCTACAGGATGCTGTGGCATTCTTCCTGGGAGATAATAACAAAATTGTGTGTGTGTGTGTGTTTGGTTTACTGGGTATGTATTTGTTGTTTCTGTGTGCAGAGTTTGTTGAAACTGTTCCTTTTCTTCACGTTTTTTTTTTTTTTTTTTTTTTTTTACAAAAAGGAATAGGAAGCAGACTTATAATGCGCTAACATTTTTGATTTAGTTAATAGTTGCCGTTATCAAGCTTTATCTTTTCCAGTGCAATTGTTGCACAGTTCATTGCATCACTGCAAGGATTGCACCGTCAATGAATATTGCATGCTGCAGTTCACATTTTCCTTTTCTTTAATGCATGTACTTTTAAACAGCCTGTGTCATTTGGAAATAAAAGGATATGTGTCAATTATATCGCATTGTTCAGTGTTTTTTTTTTTTTTAAATAGAAAACATGAGTGGTTGCAAACAAATGTGGCCCTGCAAAGAAAACCATGGCAAAAGTTGGAAAAATGAAAAAAGGAGTTAACATTTCCCAAATCCCAACATCAGGCATCATGCAAAAAACACAAGTTTGAATATCTTGAAGGGCTTCCTTTTTGAGTGTCTTTCAAAGTCTTATGTTTGCATAATGATCAGTAGCGGGAAGTTTTTTTTACTATGTACAATCATTTTTGGCTCACGAGCGATGCAAAAGTGAGTGTTCTGGTCCAGCGGTCCATCCGTCTGTCATCGGTGGTAAACTTTAATGTTGGCATTTTCTCGGAGACTATTCAAGCCAGTCTTCAAACTTGGCTCAAGGATACTTTGTGGCAAGACCTTTATAAGCATATCAGTTTGAGTGACCTTAGATCTCAACGGTCAAGGTCACAGGATGCGGAAATAGGTAAAAAAAATAGCCATACTTAGACAAAATTGATTTGTTCTCAAATACTATTCACAACTTCAAACCCAAACTTGGTACAAAGGTACCTGATGGTAAGACCTTCCTATCACAAGAGATCAGGAAATGGGTGAAAAATAGCCATATTTGACAAAAGATGTTTTTTTCTCAAATACTAATGACTACTTCAAACTCAAACTTGATACAAAGAGACCTGATGGTAAGATCTATCTATGTATACTAATTTGGATGACCCCTCAAAAAGGTCAAGGGTTGCAAGAGGTCGGGAAATGTGTATAAAATGCCAGTTTTTAAGTCTAGTTATGCTAACCTTGCTGCTGAATGTACATTTGGCGCGAAGCGCCGTATGTATGTCGGTGCGTAATGTGTGCATGTAAACAAGAGAATCTCCGATATTTCTGTACACTAAGGCTTGAAACTTGACGAAATACTTTCTTAAAGGGGTGACTAAGAGAGCCTCTGAGCATATTGTGATTGAATGTCTCATTTAAGACAACCGTTTATAGGAAGTCAGTTGACCCAGATTAGAGTCCATAATTTTTGTCATATTTACTTGAACTTTTGGATATAGCTAGTTTGAAGAAAGACATTGGATGAGTTCGTTAGCCAGCTTTGTATCCTTCAACTTCTTTAGTAAAAATTAATTATTTCAGAAAATAATTAAAACAGTAAAATACCTCGACTTCTAGAGAAAGTCAGCGTCAGTGACGTAAAAGAGGCAACTCCGTCATCACGCAGACTTGACATAATGCTCTAAATATGACGTAATTCTCTCTATTGCACGCTCTCACACAAACGCGCGCATCTCCAGGAGGAATAGATCCTCATGGCCCTCTGGGAGCATGAGGATCTATGCCTCTTGGATATGCACTGCTTTTAGAAGAGCATGCAAGTGACCCGTGTAATTAGTGTATCATGTAGCTAGGTAAAGTCAACCTGCTTTCACACAAATTATAGCAAGACTGAAATTGTACCGTGAAGTTCTAGTTTTGTCACCATTTTCTCAAGCCTATGAAGTGAAAGTGAAACTCATCACATAAAATATAAAGTTACGTAAAAACTAAAACTTACGTCATGACAAATGACGTTTGACGAATCAATTATGTCCTTGTAGAACTCACCGACACATTGGCAGATCTGCGAGACTTTTCAATAGGAGATAATTCAACATCAGAATCAGGTCAAAGACAAAAGGACAGCTCTCATATAAAAGGGACTTTTTGTGGGTTATGGTTCATCCATATTTTTGATAGAATTGTAGTTTTTATCAACATTTAAAAAACTAAATTCAATCAAATGACAAATGTGACTCACGGTAGCTGATGATAAGACCTTCCTATACATACTAATTTAGTTGACCCATCACAAGGGTCATGGGATGATCCCAAAATAGTTTTCCAAAAGCGATATTTTGACAAAGTTTTTTCTTAAATACTATTTTCAACTTCAAACCCAAACTTGGTACAGAGATACCTAATGTAAGACCTATCTATCCATATTAATTTGGATGACCCCTTGAAAAGATCAAGGGTCACAAAAGTTTTTTTAAATGTGAAAAATGCAATTTTTTGGTTAGAATCGTATTTTTTGCCTCATGTGCAAAGCAAAAGTGAGTATGTTTTGGGCCAGTGGTCGTCCATCTGCCGTCGTCGGTTGTCCGCGTTAAAATTTAACGTTGGCGTTTTCTCAGAGACTATTCAAGCTACAGTCTTCAAACTTGGCCCAAGCATACTTTGTGGCAAGACCATTCTAAACATTCCAATTTAAGTGACCTCTCACAAAGGTCAAGGCCACAGGGGATCAGGAAATATATGTTAATTTTTTCTCAAATACTATTTACAACTCCAAACCCAAACTTGGTACAAAGATGCCTGATGGTAAGTCCTTTCTATGCATACCAATTTGGTTGCTCCCTTGATAAGGTCAAGGGTCACAAGAGCTCAGGAAATAGGTCCAAAATAGCCATATTTTGACAAAAGATGTTTTTTTCTCAAATACTATTCACAACTTCAAACCCAAATGTGGTATAGAGATACCTGTCTATCCATACTAATTTGGATGACCCCTTTGAAAAGATCGTCACAAGAGGTCAACAACTGTGTATAAAATGCCAATGTTTGATTAAATTATAATTATTATCAACATTTTTGCGAACTTTTCAATCAAATTTGGCACAAAGGTAGCTGATGATAAGACCTTATGTATACTAATTTAGTCAATGCGTCGCAAAGGTCAAATGTGACGTTGGTTTGACAGATGTGTGAAAACTGATTAAATTTTGAGAAAACATATTGGTGCAGAAGCCATCTGTGTCGCTATATCAGAAGAATTAACCCTGTGGGTGTCGGTAGTGAATTTAATCGCACCAATTCCTACAGGAATCTTTGCAACTAAAATCGCTACTGACACCCAAAGAGTTAAGCCACACTGGGATCTCATGGCTTGAGCTACCATACTGGTTTCCTTCCTCAATCACGTAGCAGATCTAGGGAGGTAACCAGTGTGCTCGAGGTATGTTACCACTGAAAAGAAAATCAATGTCACTGTCGATAGCCTGTGCACCATTCATAAAACAAGATGCAACACAAGTTTACTCAAGCATTCCACATTTATTTTTCTTCAGAAAATTAACTACATTTATATACCAAAGTCTGCACAAGTCACCATTCACACTGCAGAGTAGAGCGATGGAACAGACACTCGGGTCATCTTCACTAAGAATGTTAAATCACTATTTTGGTATGAGGCCTACTTCCTTTCCAAGTGCATTCATCTCAGCTGAAACATAAAGAAAAACAAGTGTTGAGATAATTTGTGTGCAAAGATCATAAATGCAACAGGATGACTTTTGCTTGTAACCAGGCTAAATAATTGGATATTTCAAAAGGATTTTTAACAGGTCTGGAAGCATCAGATTCAGCGGTAACAAGATGAGGATTTCATCCAAATTCTAACATAGTATATGACCTTACATGCTTTTCCCCAACTTTTAGAAACCTTCCCATTCAGAGCCACATGGCTGCAAAATCGGCCAGAACGCTTAGGGCACTGAACACGATTGACAGAGTTGAGTTCTAACTCGCTGCTTTACGTATGATATAATGGATGTTTTTCCGCACTATACTGATACAGATCTCTATACACAGAATTTTTAGTCATATGACATATATATCAACATTTTGAAGTCATGATGTGTTCTAGGCACGCAATTTTTAAACAATACTTTTGTAAGATGTGTGCGCGTGTCTGACACTGTGTCTGCCTGATGTAGTGTTGCTAGAACTCTGAACAAGGATAGAGAGATTTTTTTGGGTGTCATGGTGTAGTGTGATGACATGTGGTCTCTTAGTCACTGTGCTGTCTGCATGAATTTTTTTTGTGTTTCTTGATTCCCCCCCCCCCCCCCCCCCCCCCAAATTGAATTAATTATCACTCAGAAAGTATATGAGGTAAAACAAACTCATTCAATACTCACAAACCAGATAGGTGAGGCTAGCGCTGGCAGAATTGTCAGTACTCAAACCAAGGGGAATCACAGCGCTGGACAGACAACAGTTAGATCCCCTGCCCCCGCCTATCAGGCACCCAATCGCCAGCCCACAGAGAAATACGCAGGTATAGAATAAGACAATCATTTCCATTCCTAATAAGAATGGATCAGGTCTCTTATATAACCCATGTCTTTCTCCGGAACTTAGGAAGTAGGCAGGAGAAACATACATACACAAACATGAAGGTGCGCTACTATATGTGGTCGGGTAAATACCCTGATTTCCCACAGTAGATGCACAGAACATTACACAACAATGTAACGATACAAATTTTGCCTCGAGTTATACATGATACTCACAAACCAGATAGGTGAGGCTAGCGCTGGCAGAATTGTCAGTACTCAAACCAAGGGGAATCACAGCGCTGGACAGACAACAGTTAGATCCCCTGCCCCCGCCTATCAGGCACCCAATCGCCAGCCCACAGAGAAATACGCAGGTATAGAATAAGACAATCATTTCCATTCCTAATAAGAATGGATCAGGTCTCTTATATAACCCATGTCTTTCTCCGGAACTTAGGAAGTAGGCAGGAGAAACATACATACACAAACATGAAGGTGCGCTACTATATGTGGTCGGGTAAATACCCTGATTTCCCACAGTAGATGCACAGAACATTACACAACAATGTAACGATACAAATTTTGCCTCGAGTTATACATGATACTCACAAACCAGATAGGTGAGGCTAGCGCTGGCAGAATTGTCAGTACTCAAACCAAGGGGAATCACAGCGCTGGACAGACAACAGTTAGATCCCCTGCCCCCGCCTATGATAGGCGGGGGCAGGGGATCTAACTGTTGTCTGTCCAGCGCTGTGATTCCCCTTGGTTTGAGTACTGACAATTCTGCCAGCGCTAGCCTCACCTATCTGGTTTGTGAGTATCATGTATAACTCGAGGCAAAATTTGTATCGTTACATTGTTGTGTAATGTTCTGTGCATCTACTGTGGGAAATCAGGGTATTTACCCGACCACATATAGTAGCGCACCTTCATGTTTGTGTATGTATGTTTCTCCTGCCTACTTCCTAAGTTCCGGAGAAAGACATGGGTTATATAAGAGACCTGATCCATTCTTATTAGGAATGGAAATGATTGTCTTATTCTATACCTGCGTATTTCTCTGTGGGCTGGCGATTGGGTGCCTGATAGGCGGGGGCAGGGGATCTAACTGTTGTCTGTCCAGCGCTGTGATTCCCCTTGGTTTGAGTACTGACAATTCTGCCAGCGCTAGCCTCACCTATCTGGTTTGTGAGTATCATGTATAACTCGAGGCAAAATTTGTATCGTTACATTGTTGTGTAATGTTCTGTGCATCTACTGTGGGAAATCAGGGTATTTACCCGACCACATATAGTAGCGCACCTTCATGTTTGTGTATGTATGTTTCTCCTGCCTACTTCCTAAGTTCCGGAGAAAGACATGGGTTATATAAGAGACCTGATCCATTCTTATTAGGAATGGAAATGATTGTCTTATTCTATACCTGCGTATTTCTCTGTGGGCTGGCGATTGGGTGCCTGATAGGCGGGGGCAGGGGATCTAACTGTTGTCTGTCCAGCGCTGTGATTCCCCTTGGTTTAAACTCATTCAATGTCTTCTTTTTATCTTGGTATGTGCAAACTATCTAGTTAAACTAAGACAAATTGCGAACTCATCCAATGGATATTCTAAAAGCTGAATGCCAAATTTATTGTGATTGTGAATAACAAAGAATTTAGAAGCAAATGTGGGGCAAACCACTTTCTCCCAAACTTTCACTTTTCTTCAATAAACACACAAAGTTTAATATCCTCGGAGGCTGTCTTCTACCTTTTAGATTTAGTCCGCATTCCAAAGTCGCAAGTTTGTAAGCATACAAGCAATGGAGATACTGACAAACACATACCGGTGCATGCATACATACGTACATACAGACCCCCCCCCCCCCCCCCCCCCCCCCCCCCCCCCCCCCCCCCCCATACACATGGTGCTCTGCACCAAAAGGTCAGTTCTGCAGCAAGATTAGCATACCGGTAGCTAGACATGACATAACTCTATTACATATTCCACTGTCAGCAGAGATACCTTTGATCTTCACATCTTTTCTGTACCGAGTATAATTTGTGTTGCCAATGTGTCATATGACGTCAAACGTTCCTTATTGTGTTCTGTGACCATGCCCTACCCTACATTTTGGGATTTTGTAACCATATTGCCTCGATCTGAGTGAAGGTTAATTGAGAATGTCAATAAAAGTCAGAAAACACACATCACTGTGCGTTTTTATAAATATGATCACCAAGACCACCATTTCCTTCACTACCTCTCCTGTTGCATTTGTTTGTTTGTTGCTTACGTGATCTACAGTCTTTGATTTAAAATACAGAATCCTAGATTCCACCAAGCTGGCCACTGCAAAACACTTTGTTTTTTGCTGTAACCCACATGGTATACCCAAGCTGAAAGTTTTTTGTGTGCATATCACAAGCATAAGCACTAAAATTGTATTTCTCAATGATTACGTGCAAAGACCTATTTTGAACAATATCCTTGCGCGCGGGTACACACACACACACACACACACACACAAGAGGCACTCGGTGAAAACATGGTTGAAAAGTGCCTCAGCTTACCCCGAGTGTAGGCATCTTTTTCTGCTTTCAGCTTGGCATCACGAACTGCTCTGAGCTTGTTTTCATGTTCTTGGATATCTTCCTCCCTCCTAGTCAAAGATTCTGCACAATACATATGCTCAAATTCATTAACTCTTTGCCTACTAAGTAACTTTTCTGTGTTATGTACTCTGCTACTAAGTAATTTTGTTAACCCATTCAGCCCTGACACCCTACAGCAGGAGATGGGCCGACCATGATAATTCAAGGGTAGTGCCAGATTAGCTTGGCGCCGACAGGCGCCAAGCTAATCTGGCACTGCCCTTGAATTTTCATGGTCGATCCATCTCCTGCAACTGGTGCATAGTCATTAGACGACGCCTCCCAAATTTGGGAAATACGGCCGTCGGCTGAATGAGTTAAGAGTTCATTTGTGGATTCAATGCCCTTGCCAAGTAACGGCTTGTAACCAAACATTCAGGGCTAAAAATAGTCAAACAAATAAAATAGTTTGCAGCAACGATTTTACTACAAGTAAAGCAGATACACAACCCAGACCAAAAAGGTGACTGCCAAGCGTGTAAAATGCAGAGAAGAACCCAATGGAGAAAGAAACAGGTTTAGAAAAGACGGTTACAACACAATTTATTAATATTAATACCCTTTTTCAAAGCAGACAAACAAACATATTACAGAGATCAGTTGCTAATTATATTCATTATTGCAGAACTGAAGGAATGTGGCAACTGAAGGATGTGACGTAAAATAAAAGATTGGTTGTTACATTGCTTAACGTCCTGACAGCAACAAGACTTTCTCAGGACGTGCCCGCTCTACTTGTGGAAAAAAAATACAAAATAAAATCTAAACAGAATATTGAATGTATGTCGCCAGCCGGTCTAATACGCTAAATAAACCCAAGACCATTTAGCAACACACATCCAATATCAAGAGCTACAGGAAGCGCTGACAGTAGGGAGAGTTTAAAAAAGGAAAATACAGGTGAATGGACCAAGGGTAGACAGAAACATGCCCCAGAATAGAGGGAAAAACCCACCCTGTGGGGCTGACCAGGGTGACCCTGGGAACTAAAAAGTAGTTAACCTCAACCAAGTCCCCCAGGGCAGACCCGGGTGGGGATAAAATAAAAGAACAAAAGTGCGTTAAAAAAAAGTAAAATTGACGTCGATGAAAAACTCATAAGAGAGACCGAGAGAAAGTGATCATGAACTACAAGGAGAGTGTGTGTAAGCGCGCGCATGTGCAAGCAAGCATGAATGAAGATGCGCGAGGCCAGAAAGAAAAAAAAGAGAGAAGAAAAAACGGAGATTACCCTTGGGCAAAGCTCAGTTAGGTTATACTAACTTTCATCATCGTCTTGTATCTCTATAAACAATGCCAATCATTTATATCAATATTTTTCAGAGCTGAGGAAGGTTATACTATCTTTCATCATCGGCATGTAACGGTGTCACGTGAAACACAGCAACTTACTCCATCAACACCCTCATATTTCCCAATTGACAAGGTAATAACTGATAACCTGCATATAAAAAAAAAAGGAAAACATGAAAGCAGTAGGTCTTAAAAGCACTTTTAAGTTGTATGGTTTCTAACATTTCAGTGTCAAACTACTATGATCAGTATATTAATACAATAAATGATGAAATTTTTGTTGTTGTTAAGCTTTAAGGCTTAAAATAAATTCTCGTAATTATTTCATATCAAAATAGGTTGCTTTTGAAGTTTCATTCTTATATCTCCTTTTATCTGCACATCAGTATCAGTGAAACGTTAGAAACTCCTTTAAGTGGTTGACCACTAATTTCAACATCGAAACTACTTGACCCCAAACATTTTGCTAATTGATTCTGAAACTAAATGGATACAACATGCCGCAAATTAAATTTCACTTTTCAGGAACTTTGGTTAGGTTTCAATTCTGTAAAACAAATCCTCCCTTTTGTGACCAGTACCAAATAATGACTCGGACAGAAGGGTTCTAAAATGTCTGTGATGAGTACTTTATTTGAAGTGACAAGTTTTGCACATAATGTTATGGGTGTTTCTAAACAACCTCTACACTGGTACTCTATGTACCTAACCCTTATCATTCGGAATACACCAGTGTGTGAAATAAGTTTGACAAAAATAGTTCAAGGGTAGTGCCAGAATAGCTTGGTGCCTCTGGGCGCCAAGCTATTCTGGCACTACCCTGAAACTAAAGCCATTGGTCCATATCCTTGTCGGTAAGTACTATAATGTAGCTTGCATATGGCAGTGTACACATTTGAAGCTTTTAGCCTCAGTATGATATGGGTTAAAAAAGATCAATCTTGTTTGTTTTTGTTTGGAGAAGCAATAATACACAGGAAGTGAGTTTTATTTTATTTTAAAAAGAAGACAGACATGTACTTACTCAGTTTAAAGGACCCATAGAGAAATCCTGCGAGTAGGGCCGAGTATCTTGAGAACTGAAAACAAATAACAATTGATAAAAATCGTCTGAGTGACTTAATAATGTAATTGTACCTTTTTTTTAACCACAGTAAAATGCGTACAGTGTTATTAAGGAAGCACTGATGCATTGTTCATGAGAAGATTAGTGTTGCCTGCTGCCGGGTGGGAGCAGAAACAAGTTGTAGACACTGTAGGCCACAGTAAAAAAAGTGCATAATTTTTTACTCAAATCACTAGTTTGATTATTTGCTGGACACCTGAATGCATATCAGATCAATAGCCCTTCAATTTGTTGTATGCAATGCACAGGCAATTTCTCAAAACTGTTCAATGACTGTCTGGCAGCATCTTAAAATTGTTTGTCTCCAGATAAATTAAAGGCAGCCACATGGCGCAATCTTCTCACCGTTTCTTGTTAGCCTCAGTATGATATGGGTTAAATTTTCAATGCAATTTTTCTTAGTAGTCTGTAGTAAGTAACCAATAAAAAAACATAACTGCAACAAACAAAAAAAATGCGTGTTCATTTTCCATACATGTATTTACAAGTACGTAACGATACATACAACTGGCAATACATAGTAAATTGTATTTTTAGCAGTCAAAACCAAACGAGTTGGCTGACTTGGCATGCTGAAAAAAATGTGCTACCTGGCATAGAGTTACCGTTCTTGTATAAAACTGTTATTTCAAATAAACCATCAAACACATTTGTCTCCGAAAAAATTCAAGTGCAACGTTGAAGTATAGTAAATATGATATGCATTTTAGCAGGACTAGAATTATCAAAGCTGTAATGTAGGTCAAAGAATATGTACACCATGAACCCATTCTACCCCAGACACACCACAGGAAGATAAGGATCAACCATGATAGTTCAAGGGTGATGCCAGAATAGCTTGGCGCCTATGGGCGCCAAGCTATTCTGGCATCACCCTTGAACTATCACGGTCGCTCTGTGTCCTGCACTGCAATGCAGTCTTCAGAGGACAAGGGCAAAATTTAAGGATTTCGGTGATGGGGTAGAATGAGTGAATAGGGTTTGAAGTTCAGGCTCGAAACAGACTACACACAGTAAAATGTAATCTGCCAGTCCAAATAATCAACTCTATTGATTAATCAATCATTTATTTATAGAAGAGACTTTTTAGAATATGGGTTGCGGTGGGGCGAATTCATTAGCATGTCCATGATGACATAGGCGAGCAGATCTAAGAATCTGACAAGTAAGAAACCAGACAAAAATTATTTCATGTCTAACCTCGCTGCTAAACATACTTTGGCGGAAAGCGCCGTGTGTATGTGTGTGTGCAGACATGAGTATCTCCGGTGTTTGTGTATGTACAATTCTGAAACCTTAGGAAATGTATACTCCAAGATGTATTTCTGACAGCCTCTGAGCATTTTCAAAATGGATGTCTAATTAAAGAGAAAAATTGCTGTTTATAGAAAGTCAGTTGACCCGCATTTGAGTCCATAATTTGTGTTCTATTCACTTGAAATTTTGGATAAAGCTAGCTTAAAGAAATACATTGGATGAGTTCATTAAGCAGCTTTGTTACCTCTTCAACTTTTTCGTAAAAAATAATTCATCACAGAAAAAAAAAAAGTCAAGATGAAGAATTCTCAACTTCAGACAGTGACAGTGATGTAAAAGCGTCAGTCTTAAACACTGTTGATGAAGTGATGCACAGCACCAGACATGTCATTGTTAAACATGAACTGACACTATGCTCTCTCTCTCCCACCCAGACATTTTGATTTAGGAAGACCACTTCTATTGTCCTTATCAGTGATATCTACAAGCATTTTCTGCAAAAAAGTGCGAAAATGCATGCAAGCTCATATAGAAGACTTTGTGGTCTGGTCCATCACTATGTTGAACATTACTAAGGATAGAAATTTGAAATTTGTGTCCTTCCACAAGTCACAAGCAAATTTAGTGTGCGTCATGGACGAAAGAAGCTGCCATTGTGAGGGAATGTTCACATCTTGGGGTGTCAGTTTCAGAGCCATCAACAAAGGTTTTTGAATGAGCTTTTCACTGGTACCCAGCGCATGTGCACATGTTAATTTCCAGACAAAATCGCATGTAAATAAAGGATGATTGCTTTTTCATAAAAAGATATCTATAGACATTTAGCCCCGGCACCCTACAGCAGGAGATGGGTCGACCATGATAATTCAAGGGTAGTGCCAGATTAGCTTGGCGCCTATCGGCGCCAAGCTAATCTGGCACTGCCCTTGAATTATCATAGTCGATCCATCTCCTGCAACTGGTGAATAGTCAGACGACGGATCCAAAAATTGGCAAATACGGCTGTTAGGCTGAATGAGTTAACTATTTGAGAAATACTCACAAGAAAGTGGTTCGCGGTCATTGCAAACACACTATACATGTACACATATGAACAAATCTCAAAGGTCGCTTGTCTGGAACCCTGTTCAGAAATAAGTATGTATTGACTCACTGAATGTATATATCTGTAACTTTGCTCTTTTTTTTTTTTTTTTTTTTTTTTGGGGGGGGGGGGGGGGGGGGGGGCAGCTGAATCAGAATTGAATAAAGAATTCTTGTACCAAGTTGTGTGTCATTGAGTGGTTTGTTTGCGAGATGATTTTAAATTAAAACAAACACGAGAATTTCGGCACAAAAAAAAACATTACACAGAACGGGTTCCTCTGACAAGGAAGCTTCAGCAGGGAAACGGATGACAACTTGAAGTAAATCGTGTTTGTGTGTTGCATAGGGGTTAAAGTATGTGCACAGGGCAAAGTGTTTGGTTGATGATGATTTTTTTCCAAATTATAATTTGAATTTGAAAATTACGGTGTCGGGCGTTACCTTTACGGTCATAGTAGTCCCAAAAGTTGAGTAAAACAGATGATACAGCTAAAGGTACATAATCACAAGAGCAACATCACCACACGTTTATTAATGCCTTTATTTTGCAGAAAACGAGCTTTATCAGTTAAAATGAGTCAAAAACAATTATTTAACAGGGGACAAAAAAGGCATCGTGATCCCTGTCATTCATAACGTACAAAACCTTGACTGTAGTCTGACACCATGCTTAAGGCTTCCTCACACGGAGAAATGAAACGAAACATTTTGTCGAAATGTCCGCATTTCAGACCATTTCTCCAACATTTCACCGTTTCACGAAATGCGAAACGACAATTTCACGAAATAGAACTTGTCCTATGCGCGAAACATTTCGCCGAAACATTTATACCCGTCGCCCAATCAGTGCCGTCCGCTCGGTCACACCCCAATCTGACGTCATTCAAGCCCAAACACTGAGGACTGCAACGGTAAAGCGATGCCGTGGAGTCAGGTCTATTATGGCTAGAATTGCGTGATGTGACGCACGATTCTGTAAGATTTAAGCGAAGAAATCATTTTCGAAATTGAATCTATCAAGTATCATCACTAAAGTACCACCAAAATATGATTTTAGGTCAGTTTTCTGAACCCCACTTTCATCGGCTGCTCTGCGAAGCCGCCTACAAGATGGCAGCTATCGCTTCGAGACGGCGGCATCCTCGATTCACTTGAACCAGCCTTGTTTACGCATTCAAAAGCGCTTACGTTTATTCGATATGGTCGGCAATTCATTTTAATTGTGTAAGTGAAGGCACACATGTCTTATATGTTTAGTTTTTAAGCGTCAGTAGTCAGAAATATGACCCGATATCCACCGATACAAACCAGAGCATGTGTCAGTGAACAGTTACTTCCACTGTACCAGGCGAAATGAATTTTCACCGCGTTTCTGCGTGTGCGGAGAAGGCATTTCGATGCAATGAAAATGTTTCGTTTCTTGTGCATTTCGTTTCTCCGTGTAGGGAAGCCTTTAGCACAATACAAATTCTTGTCTAACTCCCTAAAAAAGAAAACAATTGCTGGATACTGTTTCAGTAGTGTCAGATACATGCAATCAAATCAAAATGTTCTCAAAATGAGAGATGAAATTTCAGATCTGTGTAATGTTTTTGCTCTGACCTTTTGAGATTTGCTCATACACAGTCGATTCTGCTTATGAAAATGCAACCACATACAACACTTTTCCAGAAGTCCTGATCATACATTTTATGTGTAAATTACTTTGCTTGTATGAAATTTTAGGTAACACAAGCAATAATAATAATAATAATATTGGTGATTTCTATGGCGCCTAACATCAGATTTAACTCTTAGACACCTTACAAATTTCAAAAATGAAATTTAAAAAAAAACTATGCAGTATTAAAAACACACAAACACATTCCAGGCATCATATCAAAACTACAACAGAATCATCCGCTGCCAATGTTAATCGGCGGGGTAATAGACTTGTTAAAGGTGTATTTTTAGCACAGATTTAAAAACGTCTTTTGAAACACTGTGGCAGACATGGAAAGGGAGTTCATTCCAGGACTGTGATCCAAGATATGAAAAAGACCGCTGGTCTTTGGGTCCCCTGACATTTTTATATGAAAGCATGTGAGCCATTCTCAAAAGGTGAAAGCACCGAACAGTGATCATGTTTGTCACTCAACCATTAACATTATATTAATATATTGCACTGATAATTCCATTTTGTTGAATACTGAATGAAGAAAGACATATAACAAGCACGCAGTGTTCGAAATTAACGGGGGCGGGGCACGAAACACCCCAGAAATCAGCACTCCGCCCCATGCTCAGTTAAAGCTGGGGCCACATCCGCCTTGTCAAAATTTCTCTAGTCTGTTAGATTACAACCTTTTCCTTGCTGCTATACTATTGTTTTCTGGGCGCTTTTGTTTGTTTTCTCTCCACCAGGGGCTTAAATTGGATTGTAATAACAAACGTTTCTCAAAACTTACGCTTAAAATGGGACAGAACTAAAAGCAGACCAAGGGAAGCTACTCAGGAAATATAGATATAACAACATTCCTTTTCCTGGAAGCCGACAAGTTTGCGCAGGTAATTTACAGTTTGACATGATGGGCGCTAAGTTTTGCTCCTCTGCCCCAGCATTTGCTGTGACTGGGGCCCAAAGCTGAAAAAGTGAATTTTGAACTCCGAGCATGTCTCGATTACTCTTCTGAAAGTGTACTTTGTTGAGGATTAATTAGACAACAAGATGGGATAAACCATAACCCACAAAGTCCCTTCTATATGCGAGCTGCCCTCACTTTCATCTTTGACCTAATTCTGATATTAAAATATCTTCTTTTGAAAAAGCCTAGCAGATCTGCCAATGCGCCACAGCCAATTCTAAAAGGGGCACAGTGCATACGCATCATTGGTTTGTCAAATGTCATTTATGACGTATTTTTGTTTTTTACATAATTTTATATTTAGCGTGATACAAGTTTCACTTTCGCTTTAAGACTTGAGAAAATGGTGACAAAACTAGAATTTTACAGTACGATTTCAGTCTTGCTGTATAATTTGTATGAAATCAATCAGGTTGACTTTATCTAGCTTCGTCTCCGCCACGGCACAGGCATGCTATTTCCACCTCCGCCGCATCAGTCAGATCAGAAAATACCTCACTACCGAAGATGCCACCAAACTTGCTGTCTCTCTCATCTTATCTCGCATCGACTACTGCAACTCTCTCCTTTCCGGCCTCCCTCACTCCACCATTTTCACTCTCCAACGCGTTCAGAACAATGCTGCCCGCCTCGTCCTCAGAAAGAAAAAATCCGACCACGTCACACCCCTGCTCAAACTCCTTCACTGGCTCCCCATCCCCCAACGCATCCAATACAAAATTCTGTCTCTCTGCTACAAATCCCTGAACAACTGCGCTCCTGCCTATCTCTCCAACTTACTTCACCCCTACACACCTTCCCGCTCCCTCCGCTCTGCCTCTGACCCTCTCCGCCTCCATATCCCTCACACCAAACTTAACACTTTCGGCCCCCGCTCCTTCTCCGTCCACGGTCCATCCACCTGGAACACTCTCCCACTCTCTCTCCGTCAGAAACACTCTCTCTCCTCCTTCCAGTCCGCCCTCAAAATCACCTCTTTCAACAGTTTTAGCACTATATCACCACACTCCCCACCCCAAGCTGACCGTCGTAATGTATTCCACTGTTTGTGTACGTGAGTCATTGTTTAAAGCGTGCGCATGCGTGCGCGAGTTGTGAGTGCGCGCTTAGAGTTATAATTATTATAAGATAAGCACATTATAAATACCGTAATTATTATTATTATTATTAGCTACATGATACACCAAGTACACCTACATGCTCTTCTAAAAGTGCGTCGATGTGTGTGTGTGTGTCTCTTGTGTGCGTGCGTGAGCACACTCCAAACATCTCCAAGAAGCATAGATCCTCATGCACCCTTCAGGCGCATGAGAATCTATGCCTCTTGGAGATGCACGCATGTGTATATGTGAGAGAGAGTGCGTGAGAGAGAGAGAATTACATCATATTTAGAGTATTGCGCCAATGTCTGTGTGGTGATGGAGTTGCTTTTTTTTATGTCCGACAGTGGGTTTTACACTCAGATTTCCATATTACGCAGCAGATGTGATAAACACATAAGACTCTGTTTTTACGTGAAAAGAATAAACTTTATTTTCTATTTGTTTGTGCATCTGCAATAAATGACAATTTACTAAGCACACATTCTGGGTTTTTTTATTTTTTGTTGCTGAGACGACTTTGCTTAACCCATATCATACTGAAGCTAAATGCTCTAAATTTGTACACTGCCATACGCAACCTACATTATAGTACTTACAGATAAGGAATAGACCAATCGCTTTAGCTCAAGGGTGGTGCCAGAATAGCTTGGTGCTAAAGGCGCCAAGCTATTCTGGCACTACACTTGAACTATTTTAATCAAACTTATTTCACACACTGGTGTGTTCCGAATGATAAGAGTTAAATGTGACGTAAAGAAATCGGTGGCTGAGCTCTTGGAGGTTACTGATGGCACAACGTTTCTTTCAAAATACATTTCAGTAAACATGTGTGTGCAATTTTCTGGTATTATTTTAATGGAAGTGGGCTATTTGGACGGCGCCATCCAAGCAGATCGTAGGCTATTTGGACGGCACTGGTGAAATCTTGCGGAATATTTGCACAAATTCAGTTTCTTACAGTCGATCCCATCACTGAAGATGGAGGAGACACCGCCAATACTGTTGTCCGTGGGCAACTGTTATTAATTCGTACTTAGTATTAAACCACAAACTAACAAACTCAAGAATCGTGCTTCTTCCGCGTGGTTGTGCCATTGGCTCACCAGCTGTGTATGCGGTCCGTAACGAAGGTTGCGCTATCTACTTGACGGCCGTGTCCACATAAGTCAGTTTACTGTGTGGTCACGTAATCTTTTGATGTGACTAAAATGTGACCGTTCTTTCGCCCCGGGTTCCAAAATGGCAGAAACTCTCACGCGCACCTGCCGGCAGATGGAATGGAAAGGGCTCATGCAAATTGAGGGCGTCCGCGGAAAATGCTCGAGTCAGTACCACAGGCCTCCAAATCCATCTCAGCACTCGTACACTATGCGGTTTGTTGTATAACAGTGCTGTGATTGACTGCGGGGGCTCATGAAAATCTAGCGTGTATATGCGCCGACGCGCGTCATTGTGTTTATGATTTTCGGATACGGGCCGATTCGTATATATATATCCAGAACATTCCCTTATATTCTTCAGGAGATCATTGAATTCCATGGCCAGTCAAGACTTGAAATCACGGCATTAAAACGAATTAGTGGCTGCCAGTTAGTACCAGAATGAATGATTTGTCAGTTTCTATACTAACACCGGCCACAAACCTTGAAGTCGGTTCTAACGATTCCATGCTACACACGCTTAGCCGAGGGAAAAAATGGTGAGAAAAAGAAAATGGTTACACATAGGCCGGAAAAAGTGCAACGCATTTTGCCTTGGGACAGTAAGGCGATTGGATATTGACCCCCGTCTCGTGTCATTGCCACGCCCTCTGTACTCTGCCGTCACCCGCCCCTCCTGTCCTCACTGTTAAAGACAAGAACATGGCAGCGACACGCATCGGCGTGCGTCGCTCTCTCTTCCTCCCGTACTAGTACAGACTGTACACACAAGCACAATTTTATTTTCTTTCATCACACAGAGAAGATCATAGTAACGAAACATCGGCGTCACTATAGTAAATGCATGAAGAGGCCGACGAAGGTCCCGTTTTGGTGTTGGCCCATCCATATCAGTGCTCCTATCCGAGTGTCACAAGGGGCCCATGTCCGTTTTCATCAAACCTCCCGTGAACGGTCAGCCGCCGTTTACGGCGGCCACGTTTTCGTGTTGGTAATAGGGGTGACCATTCATTGGAGGTTCTACTGTATGCGTGTTGATTTGTTATCAGATTTTGTCCTTTTCTTTTTCTAGATCTGATTTCAGGTATTTTCAGTTGCACATTAAATTTTTGCACGTTAAATTTTGTGTGTATTAAATTTTGATTATCATACGTAATTATTGTGTTACCGTCAGTAGCCTGTAATAGTTTGTTTGCCAGCTTTTTGTGGGTTGCTTCACTAAAGAAAAGACAGAAAGAAAAAAAGCAGCATACATGTTATCAGAATCTTCAGTATTCAGTACCGCTCCGGACCGTAGCATAGAGTGTAAATCAAGTCCCGACGCTCGCGATTCAACACAGCCTGCCGTGCACAATCACGCATGATGTCACATACTCGCGGAGTAGTTTCCCCTTACAAGTGCCGTCCAAATGAGAGCCAACGATCTGCTTGGACAGCACCGTCCAAATATCCACTACCTATTTTAATCATGGTATTAGTTCTGTCTGTGTTGGAGTTAAAAGATGCACACATATGCTTATTTTTGTTGTTGTACTAGATGATATTTCCTGTCATCAGTAACCTTCATTCTCCTTTGATTTTGGACATTTGAAGGAATCTAACAGTAATACAGAATCTAAGATTATCTTTTTAAACGCCGTTTTGAAAACTAGAATGACAAAACATGCCACAGACATTAAATAGTCAAGTTTCAAAACATTTTAATAATTTGAGTTTTTGTCACATTTTGGTGTTCACCCTTTGAGAATGGCTCATGTTTGTTATGCATATCTGTTTTTACCATCTCTTTTAACCCACATCATACTGAGGCTAAAAGTAAAAGCTTCAAATTTGTACACTGCCATATTATGCAAGCTAAATTATAGTACTTACATACAGATAAGGATTTATAGACCAATTGCTTTAGTTCAAGGGTGGTGCCAGAATAGCTTGGTGCCTAGAGGCACGCACCAAGCTATTCTGGCACTACCCTTGAACTATTTTAGTTAAACTTATTTCACACATTGGTGAATTCCGAATGATAAGGGTTAAGAGACTCTGCAAGGAACTGTACATCTTAGTGTAGGGCTGTTGCCCCTGCGAGATGTGGGGTGTTGTTTAGATTGTCAAGACCAAAAGGTGACTGCCAAGCGTGTAAAATGCAAAGAAGTACCCAACGGAGAAAGAAACACGTTTAGAAAAGACAATTACAACACAATTTATTAATATTTCGGGTATATGTCTCTTTCTCTCTCTCTCTCTCTCTTGGCTTGACTTCGCGAACGAAGATTTTATAGGAGTTGCCCACGACGTCTGCAGGCTTGTTCGTGGCTGCGGAGGCCAATCCGAGACAGGCAGGTTCGACCGCAGTGGCTGCAGGGGAAGGTATGGCCAGGGTTCTGAGCTGCGGCATCTCTGTTTTTTCTCCTGAGCCGCTTGTCCTTAAGGCTAGCTCTGTGAGAGTCCTCAAAGGAGACAGCTGCCTTGTAAATGGTGGAGCGCCAGGTGTCACGGTCCGCAGCAAGCGAAGACCAATGGTGGTGGTCGATTTGGCAGGCACTAAGTGACTTCTTGAGACAGTCTTTGTATCTCTTCTTTGGTGCCCCTCTGTCTCGGTGTCCAGTAGCAAGCTCGCCGAACAGGGTGATCTTTGGTAGGCGATGATCCTCCATCCTGGAGACATGCCCCGCCCAGCGGAGCTGTGTCCGCAGCAGCAAAGCCTCGATGCTCACAGTTTCAGCCTGTTCAAGGACCTCGATGTTGGTGACATAGTCACTCCAGTGAATGCCCAGGATGGTACGCAGGCAGCGCTGGTGGAAGCGTTCGAGGAGTCGTAGTTGGCTGCGGTAGAGGGCCCAGGACTCGGAACCATACAGCAGGGTGGTGAGGACCACAGCTCTGTACACGCTGATCTTGGTGCCTGTTTTCAGTTGTTGATTGTGCCACACCCGCTTGAAAAGTCGCCCGAAAGCGCTGTTTGCTTTTGCTAGCCTGCTGTCAAGCTCTTTGTCCAGCTTGGCGTCTGACGTGATAATGCAGCCAAGGTAGGTAAACTGGTGCACTGACTTTAGTTCAGACTCGCCAATGGTGATGTGAGGAGGGCGATACACTGTCTTGGGAGCCGGCTGATGGAGGACCTCTGTCTTTTTCAGACTGACCTCGAGTCCAAAGAGCTGGGCAGCATCTGCGAAGCAAGACGTGATGCGCTGCAGGGCTCTTTCTGTGTGTGCAACGAGGGCAGCATCATCAGCAAAAAGCAGCTCACGAATCAGTTGGTCTAGGGTTTTCGTGTGGGCCTGCAGTCGTCTGAGATTGAACAGGCTGCCATCGAGACGATACCTGATGTACACTGCATCGTCATCATCGAGGTCCACTGTGGCCTGCTTCAACATCATGCTAAAAAAGATGGTGAAGAGGGTCGGTGCCAGCACGCAGCCCTGCTTTACGCCGTTGAGAATAGGGAATGGTTCTGAGAGGTCATTGTTGAGTCTGACCTGGCCTTGCTGGTCCTCGTGTAGCTGGACAATCATGTTGAGGAACTTTGGGGGACAGCCAAGTCGCTCCAGGATCTGCCACATGCCTTGCCTGCTCACAGTGTCGAACGCTTTTGTTAGGTCGACAAATGTTACGTACAGCCCTTTGTTCTGCTCGCGGCACTTCTCCTGTAGCTGTCTCAGCACAAAGACCATATCGGTGGTGCTCCTGTTTGCTCTGAAGCCACACTGGCCCTCTGGGAGTTGGTCTTCAGCGATGGCAGTACCAGCCGATTCAGGAGCAGCCTTGCAAGGATTTTCCCAGCAATGGACAGCAGGGTAATTCCCCGATAGTTGGAACAGTCAGACTTCTCGCCTTTGTTTTTGTACAGGGTGATAACGACTGCATCACGGAGATCTTTTGGTAGTGTTCCTTCCTCCCAGCAGCAGAGAAAGAGGTCATGGAGCTTGTTGTGCAGTGCTGTGCCTCCATGTTTCCAGATCTCTGGCGGTATTCCATCAATGCCTGCTGCTTTGCCACTCTTGAGCTGGTGGATGGCTGTGAGGGTCTCTTCAGCGGTGGGCGGTTCGTCCAATTCAACCTTTACTGGGAGGTGTGGGATTTGTAGGACGACTGCTTCTTGAACAGTGCGCTCAGCGCTGAAGAGGCTCTGAAAGTATTCCGACCAGCGGTTCAAGATGGAGGTATTATCTGTGAGGAGTGCCTGGCCATTCGCGCTTCGCAGGGGACTTTGTACCTGGTGCCTGGGGCCATACACTGCTTTCAGTGCTTCGTAGAAGCCCCTGTAGTCACCATTGTCAGCGCAAAGCTGGGTCCTCTGTGCAAGTCTGGTCCACCACTCATTCTGGAGATCTCTGAGCTTGCGCTGGAGACTGCTGCAGACGAGGCGGAAGGCAGACTTCTTCACAGGGCAGGAAGGCTGGGCTAGGTGGGCCTGATGGGCGGCTCTTTTTTTTTGCTAGGTGTTCCTGGATCTCTACATCGTTTTCGTCAAACCAGTCTTTGTTCTTCTTTCTGGCGAAACCCAAGACTTCTGCAGAGGATTTTGCAATAGCAGTTTTCAGTTGTTCCCAAAGTGTTTCAGGGGAGGAGTCTACTGGGTCCGCTGTGTCTTTGAGCCTGCGCTGTAAATCTGTCTGAAAGGCAGCTTTCACATCGTCACGCTGAAGGCTGGCAACATCAAGCTTTTTCTTGGGGGGCCCCCATTTCTTGGGTTTTGGCTTGAAGTGGAGCCTGAGTTTGCAGCGGACAAGGCGGTGGTCAGTGTGGCACTCTGCGCTGGGCATCACTCTGGTGAGGAGGACGTCACTGCGGTCCCTCTGACGCACTAGGACATAGTCGATAAGGTGCCAGTGTTTGGAGCGAGGATGCATCCAGGTGGTCTTTCGACTGTCCTTTTGCTGAAAAGTAGTGTTGGTGATGACCAGTTGCTGCTCCGCACAGAACTCCAACAGTAGGCGGCCATTGTCATTGCAGTTCCCCACGCCATGCTTGCCAAGGACTCCTTTCCAGGCTTCAGAGTCCTGGCCCACTCTGGCGTTGAAGTCGCCAAGGATGATGACTTTGTCGTCTGCAGGGGTACTCTGTAGGAGGCTGCGCAGGTCAGTGTAAAACTTGTCCTTTTCAGCAGGCTCTGCCAGGAGGGTTGGGGAGTACACACTGAGAAGGGTGACGTGTTGCTGGTGTCTCAGTGGGAGGCGCATGGACATGATGCGGTCTGAGTGGCCCGTTGGTAGGTTTTCCAGCTTAGTCGCAATGAATGTCTTGACCATGAAACCCACGCCTGAGAGCCGTCTTTCTGATGCAGGCCTGCCTGACCAGTAGAGGGTGTACCCAGCACCAAGTTCTTGGAGGCTGCCTTCGTCCGGAAGGCGTACTTCGCCGAGCGCGGCGATGTCGATGTTTAACCTCCGCAATTCATGGGCAATGAGGGCGGAACGACGTTCAGGGCGTCCGCTGTCTGCTTTGTCGAGCATGGTTCGGACGTTCCAGCATGCTACGTTGAGTCCGGTCGTGGTCGTCATGAGAGTGGATCCGTTATTCTTTCTTGTTTTTTGACCGCAGGAGAAGATGCCCGTTGACCGCGGCTAGCCAACTGGGGTTGCGAGGGGACGAGCTTTGGTTAGGCCACCTTTTCTAGGCCCCTCTCCGTGTGGAGCAAGCAGTGCTGTCCCTAGAGAAGGCTGCTTGGTCGTTCAGGGTGTGCCGAGTGATGTTGTCATCCCCAGGTCAACATCAGGCGACCAATATCCTGAACCGCCTGCATGCAGGTTTGAGACTGCGGCTTCCAGTGACATCTTTCACCTGCCGTTTCGCCCCTCGCTACAGGACTAGGAATGGTCAGTGTCATGGTCCGTGGACGTTTCCTAAAGCCTGCGCGGTGGAGCTTTTTGGTGGAGTGCAGTGTGCGCAGTACTGGCCCCACCCTTTAAACCTTTGGTTCATCTGCCATGGCCTAGCAAGCTGGGACGATGGCATCGAGGTCCTCGGGTCGTAGGTTTTATATCAGACTGTCCTTGTCCTAGTCTCTGGCTCAAAAGCCTTCCCCGGAGACACGGGGGCTTTGATGTCAGGGGTTTCCTCCCTTAGCCTTTCCGCAGCCAAGCGGCCAGGCCTGCAAGGCAGCAGGCGACTCGTGGAGGGCGGGGTCGTCTATGTCCCGTGCAGATGTGAACATCTGCCCACTGCCCCATATGTACATAGGTATATGTACCCTTTGTCAAAATAAACAAATAGAGAGATCGGTCGCTACTTATGAGTTGCCACATTCCGTCTGCGATTTAAAAGATAAGTAGCGACCGATCTCTCTAATTGTTTGTTTGTCTATTTTGACAAAGGGTATATACCCGAAATATTAATAAATTGTGTTTTAATTGTCTTTTCTAAGTGTGTTTCTTTCTCCGTTGGGTACTTCTTTGCATGAAACTGAAAGAGAAAGACTGACCAATAGCTACGTTGAGTGCAAAAGCAAAATGATTCCTTGGGTGGGTTTTTATGTACACAATTATTGTAAAACAGATAGTAACTTCTGCACACACAAAATGCACCAATAAAGAGACAATTAATACCCGGATAAGCGGAGAGACGTTTTTTGCAGGACCAAGTGGGCCTCCTAAGGTCGCCATGCTTGTGGTAGAGGACACAGAAGTATCGAAAAAATACAAATCGGCAGCTGTGCGGCGTTGTAATAGATATTTTGCAATTCATCAAATTTATTTTACACATACACATTTTTAGTTGCATTGGGGATTTGCAAAATGTTTTCTATGGCTACAAAATATTAGTAAAATTTACTTCTAATGACTTTCTTTTTAAATTATCGGTTTACCTTGGCCTTGACCTTTACAACCCGCTCATTGGGCTCGTGTAAGGAAACTGGACATGCGAGGTGGCTGAAAGTGTGTAAACGTTTATCAGGACAGAATGTCTCTTATTGTAGAGCAGCTGTTTATCACAGCACTAACGCTGTTCTTTTTGCCTGTTGTTAGCGTACTGTTTCTCACGATTGTCTTAGCATCTTTCGGAAAGTCCCTCGGAATTCGACGCAGATACGTCGCTTTGCTGTTGAAGATATTTGAGGTGAGTGCGTGTAAGCAGACGACACGTCTGCCAACGTGCAGTGAGTGGACTTCGCTGACTCGTGTCGCCGGTAGCATGATAAGAGTGTGAGAGAATTACAGAGCAAAGTCACACACAGGTGAGTGTGGTGTACACAGACCATTGCCAGAGATGCAGATAGAATTCTATAGTGCGGATTTAGTACTTTGGCAGTTGATGTTTTAGGTTGGGGATGCCGTTCAAATGAAAGTGGCTATACCAAAGTCCACGTGCAGACAACATACAAACAATTGCAAGGGCAGAAACAATTTAATGTTAAGAATGATTTTGTGGCTATGCCAAAGTCCACATGCAGACAACATACAAACCAAATGCAAGGGCAGGACTAAACAATTTAATGTTGAGAATTTTTGGCCTTTCAATCATTTGATTTCTCTTCAAAAACAGATGAATAATGTTTACTGTCAATTGAATACAGTCTGCAATAACATGACCCATTGATTGTGCAGTGGTTTAGTGTCTTGGTGTCAGATAACATGTGTAACTGGACTGGTTAATAGTTATTAGATAGTCATGCAAGAACTGTGCGATCTAATACTCAAGTGCCCATTTTAGTCCACATTCCTTTTGTGGTCTACGGGGCTGGAGATTTCTGTGGAGAGTAAATTATTTAGATAAGTCTTATGGTCTACCCTAGTCTTGTATGCGCACAAAATCTATGTTTATTTGCCTCAGGTTGTGTTCAAAAGTCAAGTTACCTGCGCAATGGACTAACCACAGTACCCCGAAAAAAACTATTTTGACTGGATTTGGTGTTTGTTGCTTGCTATGAGCGTTTTAGTCTATGTTTGAGTCTGCAGCTGTTAGCGTGTGGGTTTCTACCGCTACCAACTGAACATGTGCTCGAAGTAAGGTTCCAAGATTTATTTACACTAGCAAAAGCATTCATGATGAAACAACTTTGATCAAAGTTAGCCAAACCATTGCAAGTCCTAATAACCTTAAACACCTTAGGCCTAACACCTAGACCTTCGAATACGACACCTAGCAAACCTAACGCTTATGTCTGACACCTATAACATTGAATACAATTCCTAGCAAACCTAGCTCCTGGGCCCTACACCTATACGCACTTAACGATAAAATCTATGCGCTGACCTAACACGTCGTAAATCCTGTTTAGGTGAGTAAACTGAAGCACTACTGTCCCTATAGAATCTTATGGGGTAGAGCCGGGGTGGTTCGAGAAAATTATTGTCCACAGTCGCCTCGTGAGCTAGGGCCAGGGTGGTTTGAGGAAATCATTGTCCACAATTGCCTCGTGGGGTAGGGCTGGGAAATGTAGATCACTGTTCGCAATCGCCCACAGAGGAAGAGGGGTGGTGATCATTGTTCACAATCACCCAGAGACTGAGGATCAGCTGCTTTATATAGGCTCCCAGCCTCTGGAACCGGAAGCTATGTCACTGAGCTTCGCGTGTGTAGTCCGCTACACACCAACTAGCTAAGTCAGCAAAAATACTCGCACACAGTGTGTCAAGCGTGCACTAAACCACTGAACTTTGACTCACAGGTAGTAACTAGCGATAGCAGAGGGCTCCTGCTACACATGACACCTGGATGTTGCAAAACCACACCTTGCATTTTCAGGATACAAATAACAAAAAAATCCATGTTCAGAATATGACATTTATAATACTGCTAACAAACATGCAGTACATATGATAATGTGCATTGAGCCAAGTTTATGGCTCATCTTAGCAACTACCATCTTACTTTATTTGTCAGTTATTTGAAATATGTGAACGTTACTATGTTACGACATACATTAGGTTATAGGTAGATTGGCTAGTTGCTGTACTGTTTCCATTCTGTTTGTCTTTCCTCCTTTCTTAGCTCTGTCAGCATCCCAGGATTCAGTTCCAATTAATTCTGCACTGAATATTCACCTAATAGCCAGTCGAAAGTTAAGGTGGGAAAAGACTGTTGTCTGTACAGAAATAGAACATATGAGATACAGAAATAAAACACTTACTTACTTACTTACGCCTGTCACCCCTACCCGGGTATAGGCCGTCGACGAGAGACCTCCAGCAACTCCTGTCCTGTGCTTCTCCTTCGATTCTACTCCAGGTGGTTCCCAGTCTCTTGATGTCTGCTTGGAGGTCTCGACGCCAGGAGTTTCTCGGCCTACCTCTTTTCCTCTTTCCTTCCCTGGATAGAGAGAGGCGGCTCGGTCCTGTGGCTTCCGAAGACTTCCGGCTTTCACCACAGGATGTCATAAGTCTTCTGGTAGAAGAACCTTCCTCCTCCAGGAAAGAAATTACTGTTAGTCTTTTCGTCGGTTCCAGTGTTATGCGCCCACCAATGACAGTGACGAGGAAGAGAAACAAGAGTTCTACGACCGACTCCAGAGTGCCTTGGACAAATGTGCGGAGCGAGACATCGCCATCGTCATGGGCGATTTTAATGCCAAAATAGGGGAGGACAACACCGGATACGAAGAGGTGATGGGGAGACAGGGACTAGGCTCAGAGATGAGTGAGAACGGGGAGAGGTTTGTAGACTTTTGTGCTCTAAACCGACTTGTCATTGGAGGCAGCATCTTCCCACACAGAAGAATACACAAAGCAACTTCGGTCTCACCTGACCATACAACAGAGAACCAAATAGACCATATCTGCATTAGCAAGAAATTTAGAAGATCCCTTCAAGATGTTCAAGTGAGGAGGGGAGCAGATGTCGCCTCAGACCACCATCTGCTTACCTTAAGAATGAAGCTCAAGCTAAAGAAAAGCCGCACAGAGACAACAAGAAGACAGCGCTATAATGTAGGCCTCCTGAGAGAAACTGGAGTTAGAGAAGAGTTCAAACTGGTGCTGTCCAACCGGTTTCAAGCGCTACAGGAGCTAGTAAATGAAGAGGAGGCGGTCACCACAGAGCAACAGTGGAAGGCAGTTAGAGAGGCGCTGAACTCAACCTGCAAAGACACTGTAGGGTTCAGGAAACACCACCACAAGGACTGGCTGTCGGCACAGAACTTGAAGAAGATAGAAGCGAGGAAGCAGAAGAAAGCAGCGGTCAACAACAGTCGCACGAGAGCAGCCAAAGTAAGGGCACAGGGGGAATACTCGGAAGCCAACCGCGAGGTGAAGAGGAGTATCAGGGCAGACAAGAGGGCCTACACAGACAGCCTGGCAGCAGAGGCAGAAAAGGCAGCAGGCAGCGGCAACATGAAACAGCTCTACGACATTACCAGAAAGACCAGTAAAAGACAAAGAAGGCAAGCCTATTGCAGACAGAGCAGACCAACTCGACAGATGGGCCGAGTATTTTGAAGAGTTACTGAACAGACCTAGCCCACCCGACCCCCCCGACATCCAGCCGGCAGAGACCGACCTACCCATCAGCTGTGATAGACCCAGCCGGGAAGAGATCAGAAAAGCAGTGGCATTTTTGAAGAATGGCAAAGCAGCAGGGCTAGATGGCATCCCAGCGGAGTCTCTGAAAGCAGACCTAGAGACAACAGTTGAGATGCTGTACCCACTGTTTGGAAAGATCTGGGAAGAGGAGGTGATGCCAGCTGACTGGAAGGAGGGGTACCTAATCAAGCTTCCCAAGAAAGGCGACCTCAGCAAGTGTTCCAACTACAGAGGAATCACCTTGCTGTCAGTACCAGGAAAGGTCTTCAACAGGATCATCCTAGAGAGAATGAAGAGCTCCGTTGACCCCCAGCTGAGAGACCAGCAAGCAGGATTCAGGAAGAACCGATCATGTACAGACCAGATCGCCACTCTCCGCATCATCGTGGAACAGTCTCTGGAGTGGAGCTCCCCGCTGTACGTCAACTTTGTGGATTATGAGAAAGCATTTGACAGCGTGGACCGAGAGACTCTGTGGAAACTCCTACGACACTACGGTGTACCCACAAAGCTCGTCCGCCTGATCAAGAGCAGCTATGATGGCATGACATGTCGCGTGATCCACGAAGGGCAGTTCACCAGAGAGCTCCAGGTCAGAACTGGTGTCAGGCAGGGGTGTCTGCTGTCTCCGTTCCTCTTCCTACTGGCCATAGACTGGGTCATGAAGATGACCACAGAGCACAGACGAAGTGGAATACAGTGGACACTGTGGACACAGCTTGACGACCTCGATTTTGCAGACGACTTGGCATTACTGTCCCACACTCATCAACAAATGCAGGACAAGACCATGAGGCTTGCTGACATCTCGTCCCAAGTGGGCCTCACCATTCACAAACAGAAAACAAAGACAATGAGGCTGAACGCAACCAGGGAAGAACCAGTCTTGCTTGCTGGCACCCCGTTGGAGGAGGTGGAGTCCTTCACCTATCTCGGGAGCATCATAGACAAAAAAGGCGGCACTGATGCAGATGTCAGAGCACAAATCGGTAAAGCCAGAGCAGCCTTTCTCCAGTTGAAAAAAGTGTGGAGTTCCAGAGAGCTGTCACAACACACCAAAGTCCGGATTTTCAACTCCAATGTAAAAGCAGTTCTCCTATATGGAGCAGAGACATGGAGATTGACAAAAACCACAGTCAACAGAGTACAGACCTTCATGAACAGTTGCCTTAGAAGAATTTTGAAAATCCACTGGCCAGAGAAGATCAGCAACGTCAGACTCTGGGAGAGAACAGAGCAGATAACAGCAGAGAATGAAATTGGGCGAAGAAGATGGGGATGGATCGGTCACAGTCTATCTGAGAAAGCCAGCTTCCAGTATCACTAGGCAGGCATTGTCATGGAACCCCCAGGGAAAGAGGAAAAGAGGTAGGCCGAGAAACTCCTGGCGTCGAGACCTCCAAGCAGACATCAAGAGAATGGGAACCACCTGGAGTAGAATCGAAGGAGAAGCACAGGACAGGAGTTGCTGGAGGTCTCTCGTCGACGGCCTATACCCGGGTAGGGGTGACAGGCGTAAGTAAGTAGTAAGTAAGTTTTCGTCGGCGTTTTTGTAGCTATTTCCTTTTTTGCAGGGTGGGGAAGCTACCCCCATGCCCAACCCCCTTACTAGGAGGACCAGGGGTTTTCTGTCGGGGTCACCTTCTCTTAGACCATGTTGGTTCACGGCACCTTATTTCATTCGGTGCACCCCTCTCACGAGGGACCCCCTATCCACCACCCAGGGGACGCGCCTCAACGCCATATGGTCCCAGCGCGAGGGGAAATAAAACACACCCACTATAAAATACCGAAATAAAAATGTTGAAGTTACTTGGCTGACAGTACTTGACATGGAGTAAAACATAGATGCAGAAACGGTAACAGAGATGCAGAAACAATAACTTCATGCTTACACAGTCTGGCTATTTATTTTGAACAATTAAAAATTGCCAGAACCTTCAAGGAATGGTATTGCAGGTTGCAGAGACTTTACAGATGTGACTAGAGTTATAGCAAATGGCTGCCAGTCTGGAATAAATGTCACTGCATGGATTTTACTCAAGATGTATACATGGTAACTAGCGGATTGTCTAGAGCTACATGTTCTTAGCTTAATAATTGTGTAAATGATGCTTGTACCCTTCTTTTGTAAAAGAGGCTTGGTCTACCCACAGGCAAACGATCATGATAGCTGTATAAATTTCTACTTTTTGTTGGCTCCCGTGCGATGGCAAAAGTGAGCCTATGTAATGGGCCATCCGCGTCTGTCGTCCATGGTAAACTTTAATGTTGGCATTTTCTCAGAGACTATTCAAGCCTCAGACTTCAAACGTGGCCCATGGGTATTGTGGTAAAACTTTCTAAACATTCCAATTTCAGTGACCTCTTTTAAAGGTCAAGGTCACGGCCTAGAAAGGTGTCCTAAATAGTCATTTTTTTAAAAATACAAATTGTTTCTCTTCAAATACTATTTTCAACTTCAAACCGAAACTTGGTACAGAGATACATGATGGTGAGACCTGTCTATGCAAAATAATTTGGATGATCCCTTGGAAAGGTCAAGGGTCACATGAGGTCGGCAAATGTGTGAAAAATGCCACTTTTTAATAGAATTGTAGTTTTTAATAATAATAATAATCTATAACTCTTCTATAGCGCAATATCCCCGCATGAAAGGCTCAGAGCGCATTACATCTAGATAATCTTACTAACTGAAATTAACTAAGTAAAGTGTTGACAAAGAAGTACCCAAAAAGAAAGAAACATGTTTAGAAAAGACAATTACAACACAATTTATTAATATTTTCAGGTAAATACCCTTTTACCAAATAGACAAACAACCAAATATAGAGATGAGTCGCTACTTATCTTCATTTATTCCTCTGCTATAAATGAAGATAAGTAGCGACTGATCTCTATATTTGTTTGTCTAGTTTGAAAAAGGGTATTTACCTGAAATATTAATAAGTTGTGTTGTCTTTTCTAAGCGTGTCTCTTTCTCCGTTTGGGTACTTCTTTGCATTTTACACGCCGGGCAGTCACCTCTTTGGTCAGGATTAAAGTACAGACAGCATACAAATACACTCATTCATAAATACAAATGCACATTCAAACAATACTAAAATAATAAACAAAGTTTAATCTAAGTTTTGGCCAACATTTCAGTCGGAAACACAGCGGTCGGTCTATGTGTGTATGCATTCGCAAAGTATTTGTTTTGCCTTGCAGTTTGTTGGCAGTAGAGTTGCTGCCGACTTGGAGCTTAACAATGGAGATGATGAGGAATCGGACTCTGAAGACTCTGAAACAACTATTGATCAAGAGCAGTTAGAAAATCTCAATGACAACCGGGCTGGTACGTGGTAATATTTTATTGTCATGGTTTTCAGTTTTGGAGCTTAAACTGTGCCCCTTTATATCACTTTTATGGGGTATTTCTAATTCTTGGTTGGTTCAGAGTTTAAAAATCCATTCATTACCTGTTTTGAAGTCCACAGCACATCTGGGGCTTTTTGCAGACACAAATTTTACACTACCAGTACTTGGAGACTGTGAACTCATTTGCCCTGCAAATGAAGTTAGCTTGCTGCGTGCCGCAAAAATGCATCCCATATACAGGTATAGTCTGTTTGAGCAAACCTTGTGGTGTGTTTTTTTGCAAATAACTTTTGAACATAGATGATTTCAACACAACTCTAAGAAGAAAGAATGACCAAGAAACCTTGGTCCTAATTTACTGTAATATTCTTTTAGTCCTAACATCTTTTGCCCTCAAGAAATTTTGAACATGACCTACTTAACCGTCCCCTGATTAACCCATTCCATCCTGAGGTTGATTTTTTAAAAATGTGCTTTTTGTCCTATAAAGGCTACATTACAGATTAGGAGATAGATCAACCATTTTAGTTCAAAGGTGGTTCCAGAATAGCTTGGCGCCAAGCTATTCTGGCACCACCCTTGAACTATCAGATTTATTTCAAGCAATGGGCATATCAGGATGAAAAGGTTAAAGGTTGAGAGTTCATTCACACGTGAAAAATGCACATATCTTGAAAAGAATACGATTTTGCAGGTCTTGCTGCTATTTAACATTGGAACACTTGCTCGTGTGAGTGATCTGTCAGAAAGGTCAATGCCGCAGAAGGTCAGACAAATTATGTGTTGTATCAGTCATGCACATGTGCTATGAGGGCTGTGCTGATCTTGTTAAGTCTTGTCTTTGTCGTATATGATTGTCTAAGATAGAGTTTTTTCAGGTGAAAGTAAAATTATTTCATTTTTGGCTCCAGTGTGAAGCAAAAGTGAGTATGTTCTGGGCCAGTGATTGTCGTCTCTTGTCCATCCGCCATCGTCCCTGGTAAACTTTAACATTGACATTTCCCGGAGACTGTTCAAGCCACAGTCATCAAATGTGGCCCAAGGATATTTTGTGGCAAGACCTTTCTAAAAATACTGATTTGAGTGACCTCTGTCAGAGGTCAGGGTCACAAGAGATCAGGAAATAGTTTAAAAAGAAACATTTTGACAAAATTGATTTGTTCTTAAATACTATTCACAACTTCAAACCCAAACTTGGTACAAAGATACATGTACCTGATGGTAAGACCTTCCTGTGCATACTAATATGGTTGGTCCCTCGGAAAAATCAAGGGTCACAAGAAAAAAACAGACCGAAAGGGTTGACTGCCAGTGCCTGTAATTTAGAAAAAACTACCAAGTGAGTAGGAAAAGGCACTGTCAAGGGAGAGAAGTGTGCATGATCGACCAGTGATCATAGATCTACTGTGGCCAAAGCACACAAAAAAAAAGAGATAGGAAAGAGAGGGGGCGCTAAGAAAGTGACTGAAAGCAATGCATATGAAAGCCCCCCCGAAGGGGGGCGTATCACATATCCACTGTTCCAGCCACTCAGTGCATGGAAATTTAAATCTAGGTCCCCCCAAGGGGGGTCCAGATATTTAGCCGGTGTGGACAGCTGTTTCAGTCTTGGCGACCTCTTCAGCACACCATCGGCAATACTGGAGGTGCTTTGGCCACAGTAGATCTATGATCACTGGTCGATCATGCACACTTCTCTCCCTTGACAGTGCCTTTTCCTACTCACTTGGTAGTTTTTTCTAAATTACAGGCACTGGCAGTCAACCCTTTCGGTCTGCTTTTTTAACACAATTTTGACTGCAAATCCTTCCCCCTTTTTAGTAGGTTCTCTCTTAGGGTGCATGGAAATTTGGCTCTAGGTGGAGGCATGGAATGTATGCCCCTGCAGAAACCACAGTAAATTGTGGTCTTCTTTGCAGGTAAGCAGAAGTTCCTTCTTCCTCCAGTATTGCCGATGGTGTGCTGAAGAGGTCGCCAAGACTGAAACAGCTGTCCACACCGGCTAAATATCTGGACCCCCCTTGGGGGGACCTAGATTTAAATTTCCATGCACTGAGTGGCTGGAACAGTGGATATGTGATACGCCCCCCTTCGGGGGGGGGGGGGGGGGGGGGGGGGGGGGGGGGGCCTTCCATATGCATTGCTTTCAGTCACTTTCTTAGCGCCCCCTCTCTTTCCTATCTCTTTTTTTTTTGTGTGCTTTGGCCACAGTAGATCTATGATCACTGGTCGATCATGCACACTTCTCTCCCTTGACAGTGCCTTTTCCTACTCACTTGGTAGTTTTTTCTAAGGGTCACAAGAGATCAGGAAATAGGTGAAAATTAGCCATATTTTGACAAAAGAATTATTTTTCTGAAATACTATTCACACCTTCAAACCTAAACTTGGTACAAAGATACCTGATGGTAAGACCTATCTATGTATACTGATTTGGATGACCCCTCGGAAAGGTCAAGGGCTACAAGAGGTCGGCAAATGTGTGTAAAATGTCAATTTTGATAGAATTGTAGTTTTTATCAATTTTCAATCAAATTTGACTCAATGATAGCTGATGTTAAGACCTTCATATGCATACTAATTTAGGTGACCCATCACAAAGGTCAAGGGTCATGGGATGATCCAAAATAGGTTTTAAAAAGCAGTATTTTGACAAAAAATGAAATGGGGCTGGACGATTTTGGCGTACTTACTTACGCCTGTCACCCCTACCCGGGTATAGGCCGTCGACGAGAGACCTCCAGCGACTCCTGTCCTGTGCTTCTCCTTCGATTTTACTCCAGGTGGTTCCCATTCTCTTGATGTCTGCTTGGAGGTCTCGACGCCAGGAGTTTCTCGGCCTACCTCTTTTTCCTCTTTCCCTGGGGATTCCATGACAATGCTTGCCTAGTGATACTGGAAGCTGGCTTTCTCAGACTGTGACCAATCCATCCCCATCTTCTTCGCCCAATTTCATTCTCTGCTGTTATCTGCTCTGTTCTCTCCCAGAGTCTGATGTTGCTGATCTTCTCTGGCCAGTGGATTTTCAAAATTCTTCTAAGGCAACTGTTTATGAAGATCTGTACTCTGTTGACAGTGGTTTTTGTCAATCTCCAAGTCTCTGCTCCCAGCCCTGAAAGTCTAAAATTTTGCCCACCAGCCTTTGGCTAGTGACTTCCAAGTTTTACTAGCCAAACTGAAAATGTTACTAGCCAAAACTGAAAATTTTACTAGTACTGAAAATAGCCCAACTCAACAATATAATGTACCACAAGTGTTTGACGCCCAATGTTAGAGAGTGTTTTCTGCCCAGAGGCATTGAGAACAAATATTTGAACAGACAACCATAACCAAGTTCATGTTTATGTCCTGACTTCAAGCTTTTGTTAGTATCAAGTGGAGAAATAACTGACAAAGTCCCCATGTGAACTGTGGTGAGGTTTTTTATTTATTAATTTTTTGTAAGTAGAGCTGGGCTTCTGTTTGCACAACAGGTTAAAGGGTCTGTAGACCCCCAGGTATAAATTTTAGAGGGTACACAGATCCTAGCATTATAGAGGGTCCGCAGATTTATTTAAGAAAAACTGCATCATCTGTATGTTCCTTAAAATAAATTATCCCCACCCGGGTCTGCCCTGGGGGACTTGAGTGGGGTTAACTACCTTTTAGTTCCCAGGGTCACCCTGGTCAGCCCCAACAGGGTGGGTTTTTCCCTCTATTCTGGGGCATGTGTTTCTGTCTACCCTTGGTCCATTCACCTGTATTTGTCTTTTTAAAACTCTCCCAACTGTCTGCACTGCCTGTAGCTCTTGATATTGGATGTGTGTTGCTAAATGGTCTTAGCTTTATTTAGGCCCCATGGCTTAGGTTTATTTAACGTATTGGACCGGCTGGCGACATACATTCAATATTCTGTTTCTTTTCTTTTTTTCACAAGCAGTGCAGGCACGTCTTGAGAAAGCCTTGTTGCTGTCGGGATGTTAAGCAATGTACAATCAATCAATCATTAAAATAAATTTTAAATCTCATTTCACTCTCTCCTCTTTAAATGTGTTGTGATAGTGTGTGTGTGTCTTTTCCATGATACTGATTCTTTAACTGGTGAGCTATCGCGCAAAAGCCTGTCTCCCTCGCTATCTCACACACAGAAAAACATATCTATTTATTTGTATGATTGTTTGATAATGTATTGTAACAGAGAATGTAGCGTTTTCTGCTGAACGCGGCAGATTGACAACCAACGTTTGACTTGTCTAAACTGTGTGTGTAGTGTGTGTGAACTGATGTACTTAAAAGTTTGTTTCAACCCGTTTAACCACTCAGAAAGACGTGTTTCTCAATTTTTGGCCTAATAACTGTGTACCAGAAGATGGATCGACCACGATTAAAAAAACCTGACAAACTTATTTCTGTTCAAATTTCTGGACTTGCTTTTGAGTTTGCCTCAGTGCTCATTGCGCATGCCATTCGAGTGCCGTCGTGCTTTAGCCATGGAAATACACTCAGCACAGCCAAGACCTCTGAAAACTGTGTCGTAGCGGTGGTTCCACACACGGCCCAGGGGTAGCATTTCTGGTACTGTCGCTTGTCGATGGAGATGGCGGTGTTGAAGTGCAACTTTATTCTTAGCGATTATCAAGATCAGACAGTGCCGGATTGAAGAATCCGAAGCATTCCAGCTCTTCCTTTGCTTTTTCTCCGCCATGTACAACTTCGTTCAAGATTGAAAGCGAAACGCACGATGCCGTATCCCATGATAGTATTATGGTGACGTCACAGCAAGTAACGCGTTCAATATGCAGCGCGCACTTTGTAATAACATGCTGACACCACACATAAACTAACAGTTTGCACGCCCTGTTACACTCACACGGACCCCGGCGTCGGGTCGATTCTGAACGCAGCCGCGACTGAGCGAGCGGCTAAACGAAACAATTCAGTCGTCACTAAAAATAGAACGACTGTCACCGACCTCTGTTATGGTACACACAGTTCGAGTGACGTGTTCGGCTACTGCCGCAATGTGATGTTTGAATAGAGGCGGCTCGCGGTGGCAGGTCACGCGCCGGAGTACCTGATGTTCGGCTGGCGGTTAGCCGTTGGATTGGAAAACGCACTCGCATTTGGCGAGTGGGTATTTTTTTTTACTCGCCAAATTTTTTTTTCACTCGCCATGGCGAGTAAATTACTCGCCATTTTCAGGGCTGGCTCCATATAGGAGAACTGCTTTTACATTGGAGTTGAAAATCCGGACTTTGGTGTTTTGTGACAGCTCTCTGGAACTCCACACTTTTTTCAACTGGAGAAAGGCTGCTCTGGCTTTACCGATTCGTGCTCTGACATCTGCATCAGTGCCGCCTTTTTTGTCTATGATGCTCCCGAGATAGGTGAAGGACTCCACCTCCTCCAACGGGGTGCCAGCAAGCAAGACTGGTTCTTCCCTGGTTGCGTTCAGCCTCATTGTCTTTGTTTTCTGTTTGTGGATGGTGAGGCCCACTTGGGATGAGATGTCAGCAAGCCTCGTGGTCTTGTCCTGCATTTGTTGATGAGTGTGGGACAGTAATGCCAAGTCGTCCGCAAAATCGAGGTCGTCAAGTTGTGTCCACTGTATTCGGCTTTTTCTCTGCTCTGTGGTCATCTTCATGACCCAGTCTATGGCCAGTAGGAAGAGGAACGGAGACAGCAGACACCCCTGCCTGACACCGGTTCTGACCTGGAGCTCCCTGGTGAACTGCCCTTCGTGGATCACGCGACATGTCATGCCATCGTAGCTGCTCTTGATCAGGCGGATGAGCTTTGTGGGTACACCGTAGTGTCGTAGGAGTTTCCTCCTCTTCCCAGATCTTTCCAAACAGTGGGTACAGCATCTCTACTGTTGTCTCTAGGTCTGCTTTCAGAGACTCCGCTGGGATGCCATCTGGCCCTGCTGCTTTGCCGTTCTTCAAAAATGCCACTGCTCTTCTGATCTCTTCCCGGCTGGGTCTGTCACGGCTGATGGGTAGGTCGGTCTCTGCTGGCTGGATGTCTGGGGGGATTGGGTGGGCTGGGTCTGTTCAGTAACTCTTCAAAATACTCGGCCCATCTGTCGAGTTGGTCTGCTCTGTCTGCAATAGGCTTGCCTTCCTTGTCTTTTACTGGTCTTTCTGTATGGCCATACTTGCCCGACAATCTTCTGGTAATGTCGTAGAGCTATTTCATGTTGCCGCTGCCTGCTGCCTTTTCTGCCTCTGCTGCCAGGCTGTCTGTGTAGGCCCTCTTGTCTGCCCTGATACTCCTCTTCACCTCGCGGTTGGCTTCCGAGTATTCCTCCTGTGCCCTTGCTTTGGCTGCTCTCGTGCGACTGTTGACAACTGCTTTCTTCTGCTTTCTCACTTCTATCTTCTTCAAGGTCTGTGCCGACAGCCCCATGGTTTGCCTGTGATGAGCAGTTTTCTGTTCGACACTTTTTGCTGTATTGTGCTGACCTAATTGACACCAGATATAAACACTTCACAGCGGACTCCTTGAGGGTTTTGTTCCGGGATGTTCCCCCGGACAAAATATTCAATTTTTTGAGAGAATGCAATATTTTTAACAAGATCTGAGCAATTCATAGACTATGTGAATTTTTTTTGTTGTTGCCCTTTCTGAGAGTCTGTAGACGTTTCTTTTCAAGATGTGCGACATTTTAGCCTGAGATTTTTAATCTATATTTACATCTTGTCTTAAGACCTTGCTTTTAGTCTGGCTAACCAGATATTTACCCATCCCGCCGTGAGATGGCCTTAGTCGCCTGCTCGGCGTTAAACCCAAATAACTAACTAACTAACTCTGTGCCGACAGCCAGTCCTTGTGATGGTGTTTCCTGAACCCTACAGTGTCTTTGCAGGTTGAGTTCAGCGCCTCTCTAACTGCCTTCCACTGCTGCTCTGTGGTGACCGCCTCCTCTTCATTTACTAGCTCCTGTAGCACTTGAAACTGGTTGGACAGCACCAGTTTGAACTCTTCTCTCACTCCAGTCTCTCTCAGGAGGCCTACATTATAGCGCTGTCTTCTTGTTGTCTCTGTGCGGCTTTTCTTTAACTTGAGCTTTATTCTTAAGGTGAGCAGATGGTGGTCTGAGGCGATATCTGCTCCCCTCCTCACTCGAACATCTTGAAGGGATCTTCTAAATTTCTTGCTAATGCAGATATGGTCTACATATTTGGTTCTCTGTAGTATGGTCAGGTGAGACCCACATTGCTTTGTGTATTCTTCTGTGTGGGAAGATGCTGCCTCCAATGACAAGTCTGTTTAGAGCACACAAGTCTACAAACCTCTCCCTGTTCTCACTCATCTCCCCTAGTCCCTGTCTCCCCATCACCTCTTCATATCCGGTGTTGTCCTCCCCTATTTTGGCATTAAAATCGCCCATGACGATGGTGATGTCTCGCTCCGCACATTTGTCCACGGCACTCTGGAGTCGGTCGTAGAACTCTTGTTTCTCTTCCTCGTCACTGTCATTAGTAGGCGCATAACACTGGATGACGTTCAGCTTGAGCTTTTTCTTGGTTCTAAAGGCTGCTGTGATAATTCTTGGCCCAAGAGGTTCCCAGCCCATCAGCGCTCTCTGTGCCACTGGTGACAGCATGAATGCTACTCCTTCTGTATGGGGGGCATTCTCCTCTTCATGACCTGAATACAGAATCATCTCCCCACTTAACAGCCTTTTCTGGCCAGACTGCGTCCATCTGGCTTCACTGATACCTAGCAGGGAAAGGTTGTACTTTTGCATTTCCGCTGCTATCTGGGCAGCCTTGCCGCTCTGGTACATGGTCTTGACGTTCCATCTGCCCATGGTTGTGTCCCTGGATAGAGAGAGGTGGCTCGGTCCTGTGGTTTCCGAAGACTTCCGGCTTTCACCACAGGACGTCATAAATCTTCTGGTAGAAGAACCTTCCTCCTACAGGAAAGGAATTACTGTTTGTCTTTCGTTGGCGTTTTTGTAGCTATTTCCTTTTTTGTAGGGTGGGGAAGCTACCCCCACGCCCAACCCCCTTACTAGGAGGACCAGGGGTTTTCTGTCGGGGTCACCTTCCCTTAGACCATGTTGGTTCACGGCACCTTATTTCATTCGGTGCACCCCTCTCGCGAGGGACCCCCTATCCACCACCCAGGGGACGCGCCTCAACGCCATATGGTCCCAGCGTGAGGACGATTTTGGCGTGCGGGGCAGAAATTCTGGTAAAGAAGTAACCAAATAAAAATTATGTCACGTCTAGCTATGCAAACCTTGTTAGAGAACGTCTTTTTGGCGTTGAAGTGGCATATGTTTGTATGTGTGACAGTGACTAGAGCCCGCATTTGAGGACGGGCAAGCATGAAATTTTAGGAAATTGTCCCTAAAAAAATTATCTCAAGACCTTTTTTCTTGCTTTTTTTTTTTTTATTAAGATGCTCATTAGCGAGAAAATGGCTGTTTTATAAAAACCGGTTGATCCACACTGGAGTTCGTAATGTTTCTTATTTTTACTAGATATTTTTCATATAGCTAAATAAAAGGGAGATATTGAATGAGTTCATTAACCAGCATTGTACCTCTAGGACATTTTGAGTGATAATTAAATATTTAAAAAAGAAAAATATTTTCACATTTTGGGGATTAATTTCACGAATTATATGGGTAAATCTTAAAACAATTGAATCTTTTATGAAAAAACGTTCTTCTCATTACTCACAAACCAGATAAGTGAGGCTAGCCCTGGTAGAATTGTACACATACCAATTGGAATTACTCAGCGCTGGACAGACAAACAGTTAGATCCCCTGCCCCCACCTATCAGGCACCCAATCGCCAGCCCGCAGAAAAATACTCAAGTATAGAACCAGACGATCATGTACATCTGTTTGTCTGCCCAGCACTGAGTAATTCCCCTTGGTATGTGTACAATTCTTCTCATTAATAATCACATGGTTTTTCGTATATGGTATTTACATAAGCCTACAGTTTGTCTCGGCTGTCGGTACGATTAGATCAATTGTGACCTGTATGTCCTAAGTGTGAAAATCGGACAATGAATTTTTTCTTTTACGAAAAAAACTATCTTCTCATTACTACCAGCATGATTTTTCATAAACAGTGTTTGCTTATAAGCCTGCTGTTTGTCTTGGCCCTGGGTTAGGATTAGATCAAATTGTGACCTGTAAGCCCTAGGCATGAAAATGAGCAAAAAATTGCAAAGTTGATCCTGTGATATGTCAAATGTTAGTACTGCGATGAGTGACATATAACATCGATTTGTCACAATGAACACAGCGTCATGGGACTAATGATACCATGACTTGAAGCTTGAAGTGACGTCATTTCGCTGCTCGTGCTATTATTCTTCTTCAGAATAGCTATGCTACATCAGACCATAGAGCTTTTGATTGGCAGGAATCGCCTTGTGTCCATTTTTATTTCTGTGTGCCAGTGTGTGTGGATCAGAGGGTGGGTTAGAGTAGAAGGAGATGGATTCCTGTCGCTACGTTAGCCCACAGTGCGTATTAATGGCGGGAAGCGCTGTGTGTCCGTCTTTATTTGTGTGCGCAGGCGTGTGTTGATCAGAGGTTGGCTTAGGCAGGAGGGAAATGGATCAGCATTATAAGCCTATAAATATGAACAACTCCGAATGTTCCTAAAAGATAAACGCATCTGAGCTCCAAACAATACAGTAGACTTTAAGATAAAATCTTCATCTTGTTTGTCTACCATATTGAAAATTCTGCAGACTTTGAGATGGGGCTGGTCGGAGCATCTTCCGTAGCATGCAAATAACAACAAAGGCAGGCACACATCAGACTCTGACAGTGAGGTAACATGATAAAATTTACGTCTTGCCTAGCTATGCTAATCGCGCTGTTGAACGTACATTTAGTGGGAAACGCTGTGTGTGTGTGTATATGGTGATTTAGAGTAGAAGGAGATGGATTCCTGTTGATACACGAGCCTACAGAGCGTACTAATGACGGGAAGCCCCGTGTGTCCGTCTTTATTTCTGTGCGCCAGTGTCTGTGGATCAGAGGGTAGGTTAGAGTAGAAGGAGATGGGATTCCTGTCACTACATGAGCCCACAAAGCGTACTAATGGCGGGAAGCGCTGTGTGTCCGTCTTTGTGTGCGCCAGCATGTGTTGATCAGAGGTTGGCTTAGAGAGGAGGGAAATGGATAGCATGATAAGCCTACAAAGAACAACTCTGAATGTTCCTAAAAGATAAACGCATGTTTGCTCCAAATAAAATGGTAGACTTAGGGATGAAATCCTCATCTTGTCTTACATGTATGTATACTATTTTCAACTTCAAACCCAAGAGATACATGATGGTATGCATAATAATTTGGATGACCCCTTAGAAAGGTCAAGGGTGACAAGAGGGTTGGTAAATGTTTGAAAAATGCCATTTTTGTCTACCATATTGAAAATACGGTAGACCTTGAAATGGGGCTGGCCTCAGCCCGTTCAACACCTAGTACGCGATAACATAGACTGGCAGGCGTCGCATTGTAAAAGTGTAGTAACAAGATAAAGTTACGTCACGTCTAGCTACGCTAGCATTGCTGTTAAATGCAGATCTACCGCCAAAGCGTCGTATTTGTGTATGTGTGAGCTACTAGAGCCCGCGTTTGTGGATGGATCAGCTTGAAACTTTATGAAATTGTCTTTAAAGAATTTTCTGGAGGCAATTAAATTTTTTTTTTAATTAGCATACACGTTATTGAGACATAGCCGTTTCACAAAAACCGGTTGATCCGCATTAGAGTCCGTAATTTTTCTTATAAATGCCTACTAAATATTTTGCATATACTAGATTAAAGGAAAACATTGAATGAGTTCGTTAGCTAGTATTGTACCTCTTCAACTTTTTGAATATTTAAACTGTCCATCCAGTTTTACTCCCACCAAAGAGTCAGCCATGGAAGAGGCTGCCTGGAAGAAACTCTTGTGTTCCTTTCACAACTCAGACAATGACACTGATGTTAAAGCGCCAAACACATCAGTGTTATACAATGTTCCTAACTAACGCAAAGCATGAAAAGTCTTCAATGCGTATGGGTAGAAGCAATGCTCTCCCTTTCTGACAATTTGATTTAGGAAGACTGTCTCTCTATATTTGTTATGATGTCTGCGAATGTAATGTGGAAAACGTGGGAAAATGCAGTATAAAAAAGGCTTTGTGGATATGGGTCATCCCATCATCTTCTTCGGAAAGCATGTTTTTACGCCAGCCAACAGAACGTATAACTGGCACCATGTGTGTCGGTGTTTCTGCAGATTGGGGGCTAGGGTGGGTTAGGGTGGAAAGGGATGAGTCAGAAGGATAAGCTTTAAAAAAAAATAGTAACAACTCTGAATGTTCCTAAAGGAAATCGCACATGAGCTCAAAACAATGAGGTAGACTTTGGGAGTAAATCCTCATCTTGTTTGTTAAAATTATAGTTTTTATAAATGCTTTTGCAAACTTTTCAATTGTCTTCTTTTTCTTCAGCATTCTGGGTTTTTGGCTCATATCAAGATTGGTTGTTGAGATGAAATTTGTGTTCTGCAGTAGGTCTTGAATGGAGCCCCAGAGTTTCTCTGCCAGTGTCGCTCCATGTGGCCAGTACTGTATCCTGGCGTCTTGGTACAGGGGACAGGACTGCAGTACATGCTCTGGGGTCTGTAAACCAGTTTCACGCACGCAGTCTGCAGTGTGTGACAGTCCAAGGTGGTACAAGTGTGCACGCAGTCAGCAGTGTCCATTCCTTAGACGGAATATGGTGGTCTGTTCGTGGCGCTGGAGGTGTTTTATCTGGTCATCAGATGGTGGGTTGTGTTGGGTCTGCCAGTCTGCATGATAGTGCCGCTTGATGAGGGTTTTGACTTCCTGGAAGGACATCGGTTGGTTTGGCTGCTCAAGCTTGCTGCCGGACTTGACGAGTCTGTCTGCCTCCTTATTTCCTGATAGTCCACAGTAAGCAGGTACCCGCTGAACAGCCACTTGTGTTAGGTGTGAGAGGCCGACCAACAGGTAAAGTGTTTCTTTCTCCAGCTGCTCACTGGGGGACTGCAGGCTTTGGATGGTGAATCTGCAGTCGGTCAGGAAAACGACATGAGAGGGCAGGGGATTGTCTGCACTGACAAGGCTGGCAGTCTCTCGTAGAGCAGTGTGTTCAGCCCGGTAGTTGGTTGTCAGTCTTCCCGCAGGCGTGTGGTGTGTCCATCTGTGTACGGGATGAAAATTCCACTACCTCCATTCTTGACAGCTGCATCTGAGGATCCGTCTGTGAAAACGTGTGCCCAGACTGATGCATTGTAATCCCGGTCCAGCATTTCCAGTGTGAGAGACCTGAGGATGGCTTCTGACTGGGATTCTTTGCTGGCTTTTCCTGGGACATCAGTAACAAAGAGCACGTTTTCCAGGGAGGTGTTTCAGTCCTCAGCAGCTGGAAGAGGTTCTCGACCATTTGAGGAATTGTATATGGTGTCCTGGTGAGCTCTTGTGAGTTGTTTTGTGAGGTGGTTGATGCTTCTCTTTTTCAGCCTGTTCTTTGTTTGTTCTTGGAGTTGCTGGTGGACTTGGTGGATGGGCAGTCTCTGCAACTTTTCACTGTGAGCAAGGACCTTCTCCTCCAGTCTTTTGTCTAGGCAGTGAAGACCAGTGGTGGTTTCTAAGGTGTGGATGGGTGTTGTTTTTAGCCCGACTGATGATGCGCATGCCTGCGTTCTGCACTTTGGCCAGCCTGCTTGTGTTGCTCTTGGCAGCGGTGGCCCAGGCTGCTGAGCCACACTCCATCACAGGACGGATATTTCCTGTGTACACCTGCTTGAGGATGCTGCTGTTTGCTCCGCTTTTAAATCAAATTTGGCATGTAGTTTGCCGATATGCATACTAATTTAGTCGTCTCATTGCAAAGGTCAAGGGGGTTTGACAGATGTGTATGTGTGAAAAATGCTTAAATTTTGAGAAAGCATGGATTTGGCTTGCGCTGAAGCCAGTCCTTTACTTAACCCTTATCATTCGGAATACACCAGTGTGTGAAATAAGTTTGACTAAAATAATTCAAGGGTAGTGCCAGAATAGCTTGGCGCCTCTAGGCGCCAAGCTATTCTGGCACTACCCTTGAACTAAAGCGATTGGTCTGTATCCTTATCTGTAAGTACTATAATTTAGCTTGCATGTGGCAGTGTACACATTTGAAGTTTTTAGCCTCAGTAACAGTGGGTTAACAGTATTGTCACAAAAGATCACACGTGTTTTAGTCATGCATGTGAGCCATAAGGGCTTTGCCTTTCTTGTTTGGTAACTTATTATTATGATTATTGTACTGGACATGTGCTGCATTTGTTCAGGTGGCCAAGTGATCAAGCGGGACTTTCAGCTGTCTGTGTCTCATGGCCTCACACATCCTCAGTGGGAACCACTTAAGAAGAACTTTGAACTTTCTGATGTCTGCTATTTTGCAAAGTGTGGTGTTGAGGTGTGTATGCAATCACATATTTCGCTCGCATTGATTACTGCGTAGAATTCAGTTTGAAAAAATATATTTGGACTTACAGGTTTCACATGCAGGTACCTACAAGTGATTTTCATATTTCAGCTTTGTGTTCACTTACAGCTATTCAACATTTGATGATAGTAAGCAAGATAGAGCAAGTAAATGGCAGTGCAGCTTGTATAAATGTGAGCATCCCTGCCGTTTTTGAGGAAAGATGAAGTATTCAGAATTGTTTTTTTCAGGTTTGAATTAACTTGTGCAAGCAGTCATGGATACGTGTTGCTCTTTCTTGTTCTTACGGAAAGCTCCTGCAGTACGATACTGCAAGCTCTTTAATTTTAGTTATGATATTCTAACTCACCACCCCATCATAAAATACTTTCGCGCAAAGTTAAAATACAAATGTTCATTGGTTACCGCTATGATTTATCTTGTTGCAGAGTATAATTGAAGATGATGTCACAAAGTGCTTCAAAGGAGGAGGTATGCATTACGTTTTGGCTCATGTGCAAAGCAAAAGTGAGTCTATGTGAGCCAGTGGTCATCCATCCAGTGTCCATCGTCCATGGTAAACATTAACTTTGGCATTTTCTCGAAGACTAATCAAGACACAGACTTCAAACTTTGCCCAAGGATACATTGTGTTAAGACCTTTCTAAAAATACCTATGTTAGTGACCTCTCTCAAAGTTCAAGGTTACAGGGGGCCCATATATAGATCCAAAATATCCATATTTTGACAAATTTGGTACAGAGATACCTTTCTATCTATGTATGCTAATTTGGATGACCCTTCAGTCATAGTAGCCATATTTTGACAAAAGATATTTTTTTCTGAAATACTATTCACAACCAAACCCAAACTTGGTACAGAGATACCTAACAGTAAGACCTATCAATGCATACTAATTTGGATGACTCCTCAGAAAGGTCAAGGATCCGAAGAGGTCAACAAATGTGTGTAAAATGCCAATTTGTGGCTCACGTGTGAAGCAAAAGTGAGTCTGTTCTGGGGCAGTGGTCGTCCGTACGTCATACGTCCGCCATCATCCGTTGTAAACTTTAGCGTTGGAATTTTCTCTGAGACTATGCAAACCACAGTCTTCACCCTTGGCCCAAGGATACTGTGTGGCATGACCTTTCTAAACATACGATTTGAGTGACCTCTCACAAAGGTCAGGTCAGGCCAAGCTATTCTGGCACCACCCTCTACTAAAGCCATTGGTCTATATCCTTATCTGTAAGTACTGTACTGTAGCTTGCATATGGCAGTGTACAATTTTGAAGCTTTTAGTCTTAGTATGATAAGGGTTAATTGGATTAGGGGACCGTGTTGATTGCAGTTAACCTGCGTATGGCGTACGAAGGATACAGAAATGTCAGTTTATTAATGGTAACTTAATTTTTATTTAATTAGTATGGGCGCTCTGGGGCCGATATTTCTGCGTACTTTAACCCTCTTCTGCATAGAGCGCCCGCTGAAAACACACAGTGTTTGTGCATAGAACGCCCGGTAACGCCCGCTGAACCACGTGTATACTGTGGAGGCTGCCATGTTTACCATGGTAATAGAAATCTCGCGAGACCACAAGCCTCATTTTCGAGGTTCTTTCCACTTCCTGTCAAAGCACGCCATGTGCATTTTGGACATTTCCTTACGGAGCAACAAATTTTTTAAGTTTCAAGTGTGAATCGATGGCCTCGAACTGTGGTGATCATTGGTGGGGGAGAGCAGTGACTATGAAGATTTTGAGGGATTTACAGAGCAAGGCTTGGTGAAAGTGGATGGAAGAATCTGACTTAGATTTGGAATGGGATGACTTGGGGATCGTTTTTGTTTAGTCAACATCATCATCTGAGGATGAAGCTTGTGATCATCAGCAACTGAGATTCAGAGTACGTAAAACAGCAGTTCAGTCAACTTTAGATTTTTCCCCTTTATTTCCTTACACATTTTACAGCTCCACAAATGTTTATTTTATATCTTTATTGATTTAACACTTTAGAAAAAATAATTGCTCTTTCTCAAGACTTGTCTAAATATTTTTAAACATTTTTTTAAAAATGTCACCCATTCAAAATTACGGAGTTGATTCCCTTTGGTGATATTTTCAAGAGCCGCCTGGCATATGCACTTGTATGCAGAAGAGGGTTAACTCATTCAGCCCTGACGCATTACAGCAGGTGATGAGTTGACCATAATAATTCAAGGGTAGTGCCAGATACAGGCGCCAAGCTAATCTGGTACTGCCCTTGAATTATCATGGTCAGTCCATCTCCTGCAACTGGTGCAAAGTCATTAGATAATGCCTTCAAAATTTGGGAAATACAGTCATTGGGCTGAATGAGTTAAGGACATGTTCTGCGTCCAGTTTTCTACCGACTGCCGTTGAAAATCCTTTTGTTGCAATTTGTCCCCGGTCAACATAATGATTTTTCATAGGGCTCTTACACTACTAATTTAGTCAACTCATTGCAAAGGTCAAGGGTCACGGGGATTTGACAATAGTGTGAAAAATAATTTAATTTTGAGAAAACATAGATTTTGGTGGTGCAGAAAGCCACCCTTTACTTATTGTCACAAAGGTCACATGTATATGCATCAGTCATACATGTGAGCCATATGGGCTTCGCCTTTCTTGTTATCAACATTTTTGCAAACTTTTCAACAAAATCTGGCGCAGAGATCGCTGATGATGAGACCTTCCTATGCATAGTAATTTTGTTGACCTATCACAAAGGTCAAGGGTCATGGGGTGATCTACAAATAGCTATATTTTGACAATACTGTTCATTCTCAAACACTATTTTCAGCTGCAAACTCAATTTGGTACAGAGATACCTGATGGTAAGACCTATATCTATGTATGCTGATTTGGATGACCCCTTGGCAAGGTCGTGGGTCACAAGATGTCGGCAAATGTGTGAAAAATGCCAATTTGGGATAGAATTGTAGTTTTCAACAATTTTTGGGGCAAACTTTTCAATCAAATTTGGCTTAAAGTTAGCCATTGACAAGACCTTTCTGTGCACACTAATTTGGTTAACCTGTCACAAAGGCCCAGGTTCATGGCGAGTGGACAAATTTTTGAAATATGCATACATTTTCAAAAAAACATGGATTTTGCTGATACAGGAGCCAGTCCTTTTCTAATATTAAGGATTTTGCTGATACAGGAGCCGGTCCTTTTCTAATATTAAGACACTTGAACACTTGCTTATTTCTGTGACATGTCCGAAAGGTCATGGTCACAAAGGTCACACACGTGGATCAGTCATACAGATGAGCCTTACAGGCTTTGCCTATTTTGTTTTCAAGTGCAGTAACAAATTGAGCCGGCCGGTATGTATTGAGCCAACTTTCATCTGTTGTCTGTCCCTCTGTGGCAGTAACAAATTGAGCCGGCCAGTATGTATTGAGCCAACTTTCATCTGTTGTCTGTCCCTCTGTGGCAGTAACAAATTGAGCCGGCCCGTATGTATCGAGCCAAGTTTCATCTGTTGTCTGTCCCTCTGTGGTAGACTTTAATGTTGGCGTTAATATAAATTTATGACGAAAAGAAGAACTCCAGAAACGCATTCAGCCCTGACGCACAACAGCAGGAGATGGATCGACCATGATAATTCAAGGGTAGTGCCAGATTAGCTTGGCACCAACAAGTCGATCCATCTCCTGCAACTGGTGCATAGTCGTTAGATGACGCCTCCAAAATTTGGGAAATACGGCCGTGGGGTTGAATGAGTTAAACGGAGTTCAGAAAGTGAAGGAACTGACTGCAAAGAAACCAAGCACTGTAACCAGAACTTTACATGTATGTTGTCAGATTTAATACAGATCTGACTTCTTTTTTTTTAGTGGTTGCTTATGCCAGACACTTTTATATTTGGTCGTTTGAGCAGCCTCAACAGGTGGTTTAAGCTCATAGAATTTCAATGAAATTAGCTGAGTTGTGATTGCTTTGCAGCCGTTGTTTTCTCAGTAGTATTTGCTTATGGTGCAGCTTGGTGTAAGACATTGGGGCCTGACGAGTGGTGCTTTGCATTATGCAAATTCGCTGCGCCACTGCTTGCGCACGTTGCGCACGGCCACCGCATAAATAGTTTAAGTCGGTATTCTGAATTGAGCTAGAGGACACGGTGGCGCACACCCCGTGGCGCAGTGGATTTGCATTTAGTCGAAGCACCACTTGTCCGTCAGGCCCCTACGGTGTAAGAGCATTGGTAAAGATGTTCTATAGATGTTAAACTTCTCACCATCATTGCAGAGCTTACATCTTGGAATCTTCTTACACGGACCAACAAAGGCTATCAGTTTGGAAGGTATGATGTCACAAGTTTTCTGATGTAGTTATCCCTTATCATTCAGAATGCACCAGTGTTTGAAATAATTTGACTAAAATAGTTCAAGGGTAGTGCCAGAATAGCTTGGCGCCAGGCGCCAAGCTGTTCTGGCACCACCCTTGAACTAAAGCCATTGGTCTGTATCCTTATCTGCAAGGACTATAATGTAGCTTGCATATGGCAGTGTGCAGATTTGAAGCTTTTAGCCTCAGTATGATAAGGGTTAAATAGTAAGTTCTGAATCGACCCCTTGACTGCTGCTGATGATGCATCCATGGGGCAGACAACTACACCTAGTGACGCATCTTTTCTGTCAGAATGGTATCCTCAGCAGCAGTCATGGCGTTAGGAAACTGCTGGTGTCAAAATGAGAATGTATTGTTTATGATATTAACCCATTCAGCTCTGATGCACTGCAGCAGGAGATGGGTCGACCATGATAATTCAAGGGCAGTGCCAGATTAGCTTGGCGCCAACAGGGGCTAAGCTAATCTGGCACTGCCCTTGAATTATTATGGTCGATCCATCTCCTGCAGCTGGTGCGTAGTCAGATGATGCCTCCAAAATTTGAGAAATACGGCCGTCGGGCTGAATGGGTTAACCCTTTTCATCCTGATAAACCCATGGCTTGAAATACATTTGACTATGATAGTTCAAGGGAGGTGCCAGAATAGCTTGGCGCCTGAGGGGCCAAGCTATTCTGGCTCCACCCTTGACCTGAAATTTCTTGACCTATCTCCTAAACTGTAAAGTATAGCCTTCATAGGACAATAAGCATTTTTTTTTTTTTTTTAGAAAATCAGCCTTAGGATGTAATGGGTTAGCTAATTTCCTTTCTGGCCATTATTTCATTTTTTGTTTGTTTTTACCCTTAGCAAGGGATGGGTATAAGTGTTTATGTGTACAGTCCGTTTAACTCGTTCAGCCCGACGCACGTATTTCCCAAATTTGGGAGGCGTCATCTAACGACTATGCACCAGTTGCAGGAGATGGATCGACCATGATAATTCAAGGGCAGTACCAGATTAGCTTGGCGCCAAGCTAATCTGGCACTGCCCTTGAATTATTATGGTCGACCCATCTCCTGCTGTAGTGCGTCAGGGCTGGATGGGTTAAGCAAAGCTTACCTTGTGTTTTTTCCAGTTGACTTTCAAACAAGACATATTTCAAGACAACGCTAAGAACAAAAAGTTATCACCAAACTTGATGCTAATTTATTTTTTAAATGTATTTGGGTTTGCCCTTAGCATGGGGTTTATTTTTAAAATGTATTTGGGTTTGCCCTTAGCATGGGGTTTATTTTTAAAATGTATTTGGGTTTGCCCTTAGCATGGGGATTATTTTTAAAATGTATTTGGGTTTGCCCTTAGCATAAGTGTTTATGTGTATAGTCCTTTTGAGGAAAACCTTGCCTCAAGTTTTTTTCCAATTAACTTTTGAAGACCTATCTCAGGACAATGCTGACGACAAAAAGTGATCACCAAACTTGGTCCTAATTTATTTTAAACTTTAGTTGGTTTATCAACTACCTTCGGGAGATCATAAAGATGACCTAAATAAAAAGTTGAAATATCTGCCCTGTTCAGGCCTCATGATCACTGACCTGCGTCACTGACACTGAAACTGGGACAAGCTATGCACAGATAATAATAAATAATAATATATAACTCTTCAATAGCGCAATATCCCCACAAAGAAAGGCTCAGAGTGCTTTACATCTAGATAACCTAACGAAATTAACTAAGGTACCGACAACATACAAAAACACAATCATTCATAGGTCCAAATGCACATTGACACAATACTGACATAATGAACATAACATTTCAAGAGCCTGTTCAGATATATATATATATATATATATATATATATATATATATATATATATATATATATATATATATATATATATATATATATATATATATATATATATATACACATACACATGTTGATGGGAAAACATAGGGTTTCTCAATCCCTTTCAAAGGCCAGATTGAAAAAAAAGATGTCTTTGCAGACCAAGCTATGAAACAATAAATCAATGAATCAACGAAACTTTATTTTACAACGGTCATGCAACATGAGGAGCATGAAGTTAACTGGAATAAATATGTGTCAGTGTTGCTGAGTGGGCTCGATTAGGGTATATTTTAAGATGGTTTAAATAGGTCATATTTAAAATTCCATGAGGACAGCGGCTAAACCATTGTCAAGACTTTTGGAAAATTAAAAAAATTCAGGAATATCTTTTTTGCTTAGAGTTGTCTATAAATCATCTGCATTCAAAACTTATTGCAAAAAACATGAGGCAAGCGTTGCTAAGATGGACTATACCCCACCCACCCACCCACCCCTCCCCCCCCCCCCCAATCTCCCCAAGAAACCTGTATTGTCTCCTTCCATTATCATTTGCTGATGTTTTCTTTTCCTTTATTTTGCAGTGCACGATTGACTGTGCTGTGGTGCATTGGATTCTTTGTGAGATACTTTGTGCTTTTTCCCTTCAGGTAATCAAAATTGCATTCTGTCTTGTTCTTCAGATCGCACAGCTGGACATGTAGTCGATTTAAGCCCTTGTCTGCCCTATGTATAAATGTGTGTGCTGTCCTGATGAGTCATTTGAATCCTGGCTGTTAGAATGAAAGCATAGCACCAGCTGCTTTGCGACTAAACCAGAGGTACACCTTCAGGACCCGATCTTTAAAGGGTGGTTCTGCAATAGCTTGGCACCTCGTGTGAAATCTTGTCTCTTTTACTGTGTTATGTTCTTTGGAGGACAACTCAAAATTTTTACCATGATTAATGAGTTAACCCATTTAGCCCCAACGCCCTACAGCAGGAGATGGGTTGCCCATGCTAATTCAAGGGTAGTGCCAGATGGAAGACGCCAAGCCAATCTGGCACTACCCTTGAATTAGCATGGGTAGTCCATCTCCTGCAACTGGCATGTAGTCGTTAGGTAACACTTCTAACATTTCGGAAATGCGGCCATGCAGTTAAATGGGTTAACTAAACATTCCTGCTTACTAAATGCTTATGATAAGGTAACTGGTGAGCTAGATTAATGATATTAATGATTATGATGAGGTTACTGGTGAGCTAGATTAATGATATCAATGCCTATGATGAGGTTACTGGCGAGCTAGATTAATGATATCAATGCCTATGATGAGGTTACTGGTGAGCTAGATTAATGATATCAATGCCTATGATGTTACTGGTGAGCTAGATTAATGATATCAATACCTATGATGAGGTTACTGATGAGCTAAATTAATGATATCAATGCTTATGATGAGGTTATTGGTGAGCTAGATTAATTGTATTAAAGAGTTTGATGGTGCTTCTTATTTTCATTTTAAAAGGCTGGTGCTACTAGTGATCGGAGTATTCTGGCTGATTGTCTGCACTGCATTCATCGGTTACTTGCCCTCTAGTCCGTAAGTATCTATAAATAACCTGCACAACCATGTTGTGCTTTGGGCAGGACAGTAGGATATATAAAATGCCATTATATGTAAGTGACTTTTCAACATCTGCTCACTTGCATTTAACCCCTTTGTGTTTACAGTGACTGGTACTGGTGACAATACTAGTGCCTGTGAGCACGGAGGGGTTAAGTATTTACTATTAGCAAATCTCAAAAGGTGAGACAGGAAACATTACACATAGCAGAAATTTCATCTCTCATTTTAAAAACTGATTTTGATTTGATTGCATGTATCTGACACTACTGAAACAGTATCCAGCAATTGTTTTCTTTTTTTGTAACATTTTTAGGGAGTTAGAGAAGAATTTGTATTGTTCATGGTGTCATGCTACAGTCAAGGTGTTCAACGTTACGAATGACCGAAATCATGATGCCTATTTTTGTCTCCCGCTAAATAATTCTTTTTGACTCATTTTAACGGATACAGCTTGTTTTCTGCATAACTAATGCATTCATAATTGTGTGGTTATGTTGCTTTTGTGATTATGTACCTTTAACTGTATCATCTGTTGTAATCAACTTTCGAGACTGCTATGACCGTAGAGGTAATGCCCAACACCGTAATTTTCAAATTCAAATTATAAATTAGAAAAAAATCATCATCTACCAAACACTTTGCCCTGTGCACATACTTTAATCCCCATGCAACACACAAACACGATTTACTTCAAGTCGTCACCCGTTTCCATGCTGAAGCTTCCTCATCAGAGGTACCTATTTTGTGTAATGTTTTTCTGTGCTGAAATTCTCGTGTGTTTAAGTTCCTTCTATTTATAGAAGGAACTTTTTAGGACAGGTCGCGGTGGGGTGAATTTAATAGCATGTCCATGATGTCAAAGTCGGGCAGGCCTAAACTTCTCAAAATTGAAGAAACAAGATAAAAATTACGTCATGTCTAGTTACGCTAACTTCGCTGCTGAATGTACACTTGGCGCAAAGCTCTGTATGTGCGTATGTATATATGTATGTATGTATGTGTGTGCGTATGTATGTAAACAAGAGAATCTCTGATATTTCTGTACACACAAGCTTGAAACTAGGCAAAATACTTTCTAAAAGGGGGGCGACTAAGAGAGCCTCCGAGCATATTGTAATTGAATGTCTCATTGAAGACCTAATAATAATAATAATAATGAATGGTTCTTATATAGCGCAAAATCTTTTTGTGGCAAAAACTCATTGCGCTAACACACGCAGTCAAACATGACATAGACGAATACAATAACATTACAAATAAATACAACAGGACCACGGATCTACGACAGAGGAAAAGCAAGCTGGAAGAAACAACCATTTATAGGAAGTTGGTTGACCCAGATTAGAGTTCGTAATGTTTGTCATATTTACTTGAAATTTTGGATATAGCTAGTTTGGATAAAGACATTGGATAAGTTTGTTAGCCAGCTTTGTATCCTTTCAACTTCTTTAGTAAATATTAATTCTTTTCAGAAAAGAATTAAAACACTAAAAAAACCTTGACAGTGGTGGTGACATAAAAGCGGCAATTCCGTCACCAATTGCAGATACTGACATAATACTCTAAATATGACTTAATTCTCTCTAGTGTGTGCTGAGCTCTTTCTCTCTCACAGACATGCGCGCATCTCCAAGAGGCATAGATCCTCTTGCGCCTGGAGAGCACATGAGGATCTATGTCTCTTGGGGATGTTTGGAGCGTGCGCGCATGCACGCACTAACATGCACACACACACACACACACACACACACACACATCGTTGCGCTTTCAGAAGAGCATTCAGGTGACCGATATAGCTAGTTTGGAGAAAGACATTGGATGAGTTCGTTAGCCAGCTTTCTGCCCTTCAACTTCTTCAGTAAAAATTAATTTTTTTCAGAAAAAAATTAAAACGGTAAAAAAAACTTGACATCTGGAGAAAGTAAGACAGTGGCGGTGACGTAAAAGAAGCAACTCTGTCACCACGCAGACATACTCTAAATATGACGTAATTCTCTCTCTCCCTCGCTCTCTCTCTCACATCTCCGAGGCATAGATCCTCATGTGCCCGGAGGGTGCATGAACATCTATGCCTCTTCAGGATGTTTGGAGCGCGGGCATGCACACACGCGCACGCATTCACACACATCGACAAGCTTTCAAAAGAGCATGCAGGTGTACTTCACACAAATTATAGCAAGACTGAAATTGTACCATGAAATTCTAGTTTTGTCACAATTTTCCCAAGTCTTGAAGCAAAAGCGAAACTCGTATCACGTTAAATATAAAATTATGTAGAACCCAAAAAATACGTCGTGACAAATGACGTTTGACAAACCAATGACGTGTATGCACTGCGTGCGCCCCTTATAGCGTTCACTATGGTGCATTGGCACATCTGCGAGGCATTTTCAAAAGAGGATATTTCAACATCAGAATCAAGTCAAAGACAAAAGGTAGAGACCCTTGACAGCAAAGACAGTTCTCATATAGAATGGACTTTGTGGGTTATAGTTCATCCCATCTTGTTTTAATTTAAAATCATCTCACAAACAAACCACTCAAAAGAATGACACGCAACTTGGTATAAGAATTCTTTATTCCATTCACATTCAGCTGCCAATAAAAGCAAAGTTATATTTACATTTAGTGAGTTAGCCCTTATCATTCAGAATACACCAGTGTGTGAAATAAGTTTCACTAAAATAATCCAAGGGTAGTGCCAGAATAGCTTGGCGCCTCTAGGCGCCAAGATATTCTGGCACCACCCTTGAACTAAAGACATTGGTTTATATCCTTATCGGTCAGTACTTTAATGTAGCTTGCATATGGCAGTGTACAAGTTTGAAGCTTTTAGCCTCAGCATGACATGGATTAATGCAAACTTCTTTCTGAACAGGGTTCCAGACAAGCGACCTTTTGAGATTTGCTCATGTGTCATCACAGAGTTTACTGGAAGATACTCAGTATAGTACGCTTTGAATGTGTCCTGTACTGTATTTTGGTGTACACCTTCCCACTTCCCATCCCCTACCCCCCCCCCCCCCCCCCCCCCCTCCTCCCCTCACTAGAATAAGTGACAAAACACAGACCTACGGTGCTAGCATCCAGTCGTAATATTACCAGAATTATGTTGTTGACGACGCTGTAGCCTGATGGTTGTGATTTTTTTTCTTTCCTCAGTTTCAAAAGACGTCTGAACACGTATGTGTCATTGATGTGCTATCGCCTGCTGGCCAGATGTTGCTCTGCTGTCATCACTTTCCACAACGAGTGAGTCGAGGGAGAAATAGTTGCGTGTATCCCTAAATCAGTAATAATAATAATACATAGTATTTATGTGGCGCATTTCTCATATTTATAATATAACTAAATGCGCAGGACATGGCCGCGAACTGAACCCAACAAGCACGCTCACGTGAAACGCGCGCATTCCCTCACACACTGTACATAAACGCAGAAGATTCACGTGGTGCTAAGGGCAAGCTCAAGCGAGCTACTCAAATTGTTTTGGAAATTCAAATCGTTTTTTATATTTTTGAAATTTGATTAAGTGGACTGAAATTAATACCAAATTTGTGGGGGGGTTGAGGGGGGGGGGGGGAGAGCCGGATTACCACGAGAAAGAACCCCCGACAGGCCAAAGAAAGACAGTGTGGAGTGCCCTTTGGCAGCGATCACAATTCACATACTGTAAATGGAACGTTTCACTTGATTTACTGCTATCGCTGCAGCATTCATAAATATCTTAACCCATTTAACCCCACAGTGGGAGATGGGTCAACCATTATAATTCAAGGGTAGTGCCAGATTAGCTTGGCGCCATTAGGCGCCAAGATAATCTGGCACTACCCTTGAATAGTAATGTTTGATCCAGGCATTGAGCTAATTTGGCACTACCTTGAATTCTCATGATCAATCCATCTCCTGCAACTGGTAGATATTCGTTAGATGACGCCTCCGAAATTTGGGAAGTGCAGCTGTGGAGGTTAAATGTGGTGTCTAATGAACAAAACTGTTCTTCTGTGTTTCATTTGCTTGTTTGTTTGTATTTTTCTCTAGGGAAAACAAGACAGAGAGTGGCATTGTTGTGGCAAATCACACCTCTCCCATTGATGTTATCATGATGTCATGTGATAACTGCTACGCCTACGTAAGTTTGCTCTTTTCCCTCTTTGCTAACATTGTATGTGTAATTGTAGCGCAGGATGACAGCCTCAGTCTGAGAAATGTCTGAGGGTTATCTAGGTCAGCAAGAGGCATAGATTTACATGAGCCCTGCAGCTGCAGGCCTCATGTAAATCTGTGTCTCTTGCAAGTGGAGAGGGCTGGATTTGGGGATCGCATAGCCTGAATAATTTGTAATTTTGACGGTAATTTGTTTCTGTTGTTAACTTGTATTTTTATGTACTAGCTTTAGTCAAGTAGGAATTTAACAAAAGAGCATATACTAGTGTGTTCAGGAGACTTAGGGCTGTCTTAGCATTCTGTTTTTGTCAGGGAGGTTTGGGTCGGGATGAGGCACTGGCGCCGGCCATTAGATGCCTTGGCGACGGGCTTCACCCGTCCCGAGTCATTGTCCAGTGTGTAGCTCTGCTATTGTAATTTGTGGAATGAGCGAGTGAGTGAATGTGAGCAGCACCTGCGGTGGCAAGAAAATTTTTGCTGTGTATGATTATTTTCTATCACAGCAACAATAAAGTCATCTTGAATCTTGAATCCTGGATTTTATTGTCCATTTAAAAAACGCATTTGTATCCTTGGAACTTGGGTCATTATTGCATTGGTTAAACTTGCTGTCATTTTCTATGTGTTTATTTGTTATCTGTGTGCTTTTTTTATTAGGAGGTATGATATATTTGCTCGCTAGGTTGGGCAGATCCATGGTGGACTTTTGGGCGTGGTGCAGCGAGCAATGGCCCGAGCGACGCCACAGGTGTTTTTTGAGAGATCAGAGGCCAAGGACAGACTGCTTGTGTCTCGCAGGTGGGTGTCCATTTTGTTCTGTAACTACAAAAAAAAGATTGTTAATTTTTTTATGAAAACATAAGACTCATGATAGTTTGATGACTAGGATGAGATGTTTATTCGGGATACAGTTTCGGGCCTAAAATTCTAACTTATCCAAACTGTTTTCATCGTATTTACCCTGTTGAGTCCCACTGCTGCATTTCTCAGATTTTGGAGGTGTTACCTAACGACTATGTAGCATTTGCTGCAGATGGATTGACCCTGATAATTCAAGGGTAGTGCCAGATTGGCTTGGTGCCTGAAGGCGCCAAGCCAATCTGGCACTACCCTTGAATTATAATGATTTTAATAATAATATATAACTTCTATAGCGCAATATCCCCACAAAGAAAGGCTCAGAGTGCTTTACATCTAGATAATCTAACTAATTGAAATTAACTGACTAAAATTCTGACAACGTACAAAAAAACACAATCATTCATGGGTCCAAATGCACACTGACACAATACTAAAATAATAAACATAACATTTATCAGGGTCACTCTATCTCCTGCTGTAGGGCGTCGGGGCTGAACGGGTTAAATGAACGAGTTAGGCACTGTACTTTCCTGGGCGATCTGTTGCCTACAAAAGAGTTGGCAGCAACATGTGGTAAGCAGGTCTTGTTTCATATTTGCTTGTGGTGTTTCAGACTGAAGGAACATGTGGACGATCCCCAGACTTTGCCTGTTCTAATATTCCCTGAAGGCACGTGCATCAACAACACATCTGTCATGATGTTCAAGAAAGGCAGCTTTGAAATAGCTGAAACCATTTACCCTGTCGCTATCAAGGTAACTGTCATCACCAGCAAGTAAAAGATCTTCTGGCGGATGTGGGCCTATGTTAGCATGCACACGGCCCTGCTGTGTGAGGAGGGCAAAAGACTAAGATTATTTTTGTAAAACATGCAAGATTGTCATTTTATTACAAGGAACATCTTGCTTTTCGCGAAATAGACTTGCTTTCTCGCCTTCACAGGTGAAAGCTGTGCACGTGCCAGCTAAGATTTGTCACTCACAAACCAGATAGGTGAGGCTAGCGCTGGCAGAATTGTACACATACCAAGGGGAATTACTCAGCGCTGGACAGAAACAGTTAGATCCCCTGCCCCCGCCTATCAGGCACCCAATCGCCAGCCCACAGAAAAATACGCAGGTATAGAACAAGACGATCGTCTACATCCTCAAAAAGGATGCATCAGGTCTTGCATCGGGTGCCTGATAGGCGGGGGCAGGGAATCTGTTTGTCTGTCCAGCGCGGAGTAATTCCCCTTGGTATGTGTAAGATTTGTCAGCACAAACGGTATTTGGGCCAAAAGAGGTTGACATCAGCATGTGGACCTAGCTGTATTCGGGCAGACTAAAGGCTGACGCCGTGAGGATACTGTTGTCTCTTTAGCACATACAGCCCCACGGCTTCATTTCCAAAATTTAGATGTGTCATCTAACAACTATGTGCCAGTTGCCAGAGATGGATCGACCATGATAGTTCAAGGGCAGCGCCAGATTAGCTTGGCGTCGACAGGCGCCAAGCTAATCTGGCGCTGCCCTTGAATTATCATGGTCGATCTTTCTTGTGTTGTAGGGCATCTAAATGGGTCAATCACGACCGGCGACAAATGGCTTGCATTGTAGCATTATCTACTCTGCACATAGGCAAGTTGCTCATGTTGAATTGAAACATTGACCATTGAGCCAACTTCCACAGTCGCCAGTGATAGCTAATGCACACATGCACTCAGACCTGTGTAAGGTGACCACCCAAGGGACTATCCAAAGTGGTCAGCTTAGGCCGGTGGTTACCTCGCACAGTGTTGTCTAATTAACCCAATCAACCCCACGGCCACATTTCCGAAATTTTGGAAGCGTTGTCTAATGACTGTACCAGTTGCAGGGGGTGGATCGACCATGATAATGTAAGGGAGGTGCCAGATTAACTTGGTGCCTTTGAATTATCATGGTCGATCGATCGCCTGCTGTAGGGTTAAAATGGGTTAAAAGAAAACAGACCAAGGGACCAAAAATGGGTGGTCTGCTTCGACAGGTGGTCATCTTGACAGGTTTGACTGTATATACATGTGCATGTATGCAGGAAGGAACACACCCACACACATGATACATGCACATGATGCACACACTCGCACGCACACAAACACACACACACACATACACACATGATGCACACACGATACACACATAAACACACAAAACGCACACATAAACGCACACAGTGACAACCCCTTGCTTATAGTTTTGATGATGTTTTTGTTGTGTTTTCAGTATGACTTGAGGTTTAGTGATGCGTTTTGGGATAGCAGCAAGCAGGGAATGATGGGTCACCTGTTTGACATCATGACCAGCTGGGCCCTTGTCTGTGATGTATGGTACATGCCGCCCATGAAGCGCAAGGTCAGACTGTTTTACACAATCTTTTTTTTTGTGTGGGGAGGGGGGTAGGTGGTGGGGGGGGGGGGGGGGGGGGGGGGGGGGGGCAGGGCCTCAGGGCAGATTAATGCACGGGGCATAAAGCACTTGACCCTTCACTCGCCATAACCCAGATGATACTGAGGCTAAACGCTTCAAATTTGTACACTGCCATATGCAAGCTACATTATAGTACTTGCAGATAAGGGTATAGACCAATGACTTTAGTTTAAGGGTAGTGCCAGAATAGCTTGGCACCCAGAGGCACCAAGCTATTCTGGCACCACCCTTGAACTATTTTAGTCAAACTTATTTCACACACTGGTGTATTCCAAATGATAAGGGTTAATCCAGCGGTGCAACACAGTTTGTCCCTCGGATCTCGTGGCAAACTATCCTGGACAAGCTGTGTCTGCTTTTTTAATTTTTTTCTTTTTCGTCATCTTTTTGTTGTTGTCTACACCCAAGTACATGAATTGAACTGAGAGGTCTGACAGTAAAAAAAAAAAAAAAAAAAAAAATTGCTGCAAATGTACACTACGTCTTGCAGTACAATGTACTATTACTATATTATTTTGCAAGGGCAGGCAGAGGTGCGTCCCGTGTTTGTAGTTTTTGTTTTGTGCTCATTGTCTTTCTTGGTCAAGGACCTTGAGTCATAATTGTAGCACTGTATGGTGTGTTTGCTTTATTGGAAACACACTGTAGATGAAGAAGTAGTAATGTCTTGTAGTTGTACATAATGAATGTCTGTATTACAGGAAAATGAAGATGCCGTAGACTTTGCTAGCAGGGTAAAAAGAGAGATTGCAGAGCAAGGCGGTCTGGTGGATTTGGATTGGTGAGTCTATCGCACTTTGTTTGAGTGAATGCTTCTTCTTAACACATTGAGCCCGTACGTTGAATTCCCCAATTTTAGGGCTGTCATTTGATGACTACACTACAGTTTAGGAAACAGATGGATCATGATAGTCCGGAGGGGGAGGGGGGGGGGGGGGGTGGTTGTCAGAATAGCTTGGTACCTGTACCAAACAGCAGCACACTATTCTGACACCACCCTTGAACTATCATGGTCGACCAATCTGACTGTAGTGTCTCTGGAATGAATAGAAAAAAATTACCATGTAATGATATTTACGAGACACTGCTCTACTTGCCGGTCTCATATTAAAGTGAAAGTGGCACACAAATAGCTTTCAGACATTGGCATACAGATTTATAAGTTTATTTTATGTGTAAGCACAAAAGCCTTAGCAATTATATTATGCCAATAAATTTTCAAGCTTTCACATTTGTTAACCCCTTTAGGTGTCGGTAGTGGTTTTAGTTGTGATGTGACACAAACTGCTCCTGACGCCCAAAGGGTTAAAGTGCTCTGATTTAACCCATATCATACTGAGGCTAAAAGCTTCAAATCTGTACACTGCCATATGCAAGCTACATTACAGTACTTGCAGATAAGGATACAGACCAATGGCTTTAGTTCAAGGGTAGTGCCAGAATAGCTTGGTGCCCCTAGGTGCCAAGCTATTATGGCACCATCCTTGAACTATTTTAGTCAAACTTATTTCACACATTGGTGTATTCCGATTGATAAGGGTTTAATACAATTTGCATTTTTTCAGGGATGGCCAGTTGAAGAGAACAATTGCGAAAGAAACGTGGAAACAGAAGCCACAAGAACAGTACAGCAGCATGCTGAAAGTAGACTGAAGAACCAAACTTTGATAAAGTCTCAAAGTTGACTGTAGGCTTTGATACTGTCTGGAAGTGGTTTGTGGAACCAATTAACTCTGACACAGTCTAAAAGTAGACTGAATTTTTTTGTTTGTTGATAAATCTCAAAGTGGACTGATTAAAACCAAACTTTGATTCATCATCAAAGTGGGCTCATTAACCCACACTTTGAAGAACATTTTTGGCACATGTTTCTGGCATGTTGACCAGTATTCTACCAAAAATCTGTTACTGGCAGTAATGTAAATTAGCTGTTTCACTGACTCCATTGTCAGTTTACCGCATTTTCTTGTGGGTACCTGGTCCTGTGAATGGCCTGCGAGTACCTCGTCAGCTTTCAGTGCCAAACTTGTTAGGCACCACCCTCAAGCGGTCACGGTTTATCCACTTCCCTTAAACTGTGACTGGCATGATATCATTTGTTGTCATTTTTTGTTAACTATTTGGCTGTCTGTAGCGCTTTTTGTCACAATGATTCCTACAGGATTCAGGAATCGGTGCAGCAAAAACCGGTACTGACAGCCAAAGGGTTAACTCTTTCGAGACATGCTACATCCAGATTTGCGGCTTTACGCCGCAAATCCGGATGCGGCATGTCTCGAAAGAGTTGATGCTTGCTTCCGGTGCCAGGTATAAGATGCTACCCATGAGCTAACATGGTCTATCATCTTTTGTGAATTGTACCTAGTGCTTTGCCTGCTGCTGGTAAAATGTGAGGCGCTTAACCCTTTCAGCACCAACACCCTACAGCGGGAGACTGATTGACCATGATAATTCAAGGGTAGTGCCAGATTAGCTTGGTGCCTGAAGGTGCCTGCTAATCTGGCACTACCCTTGAATTTTCATGGTCAATCCACCTCCTGCAAGTGGTACATAGTCGTTCAGTAGCACTTCCCAAATTCAGGAAATGCGCCCATGGCGCTAAAAGGGTTAAAGTGAGAGGGTTACTATTCACACTCCATGCCCCTCACAGCCGGTGTGTTGAAACGGCACATCTGTCATGTCCGAGGTATTTTGAAGTTGCATGTTCGTGTCTGTGAACATGTACTTGGAGTGCACGTTCCAGAATCTGTCTCTGTTTTTGTGTGCATGCACATTGCATGCATATATTTTGGGGTAGTCATGTGTAAGCAGCTGTGTGTGTGTGTGTGTGTGATTAAGAGAGTGAAAGACTGACAGCTTTCATGATAGCACAAGTAAACTATTTTGTTTGTAAAAAGCAAAGAGTGAAACTGTGCGGTTGAAATTGTTGCCGTTGACTTGTTTGATCGCAAGTTTGTTCCATTTCTTATTTTGTATAACGGCCACAAACTGTTATTAGCACTTTATGTGTGTTTTGTGAAAGCACAGCGCTATTAAGGAAGACGACTGTGCATTATGCACAATTCTGCCTTTTACTGTGACTTTTTCCTTGGTTCAGAGTTTAGCGTCCACTGCACCGTTGTCGATAATGCATGTCACTAAGGGAACATGACCTAAACTGATCAATTCAGGTGCACTTCAGTTGTGCCACTTTGATACCAGTTCTTTTTTTGTCTACTTTTTTTCCTACCAACCACTTGCCCTATATAGTATATTCCATAGAGTCGTAGCTACATTTCAGATGGAGGAAATTGTCCCAATACTCAGCTGTCCACCCTTGATCTGGTGCCAGTTGATTCACACAATGATGAATGTGGAAAAGATGAGTAACTGATTCACTGCTTAGTTTGGATTGTGTGCTGGCTTGTGATTCTGGCCCGTGATTCTGGCCCATGTGGTGTATTGCCACAAAATCCAGAGTCACAAACAAGCGGTGCATGCTTGCATCTTTTTGTTAACGCTTTGGCAGTGTTGATCCATTCAGCCCTGACGCACTACAGCAGGAGATGGGTCGACCATGATAATTTAAGGGCAGTGCCAGATTAGCTTGGCGCTGCCTTTGAATTATCATGGTCGACCCATCTCCTGCAACTGGTGCATAGTCATTAGATGACGCCTCCAAAATTTAGCAAATATGGCTGTCGGGCTGAGTTAATTCCAGCAGGAATCTTCACGACAGAAACCACTACTGGCAGCCAAAGGGTTAAATGTTCATATTTGATGTTTCATTTGACCCACTGCGGTAATTATCACTTTTCAATTGACCCACTGTGGTAATTATCACTTTTCCATTGTTGCCACTGTAGTGTCATTTCACTTTCATTGTCACTTGAGTTAGCTGTCACCGAACTGAAGAAGAAATGACAATTTTACAAGGTTCCTCTCTAGGGTTGGCGGCCCTTGGATAAACATGAACCGGGCCGTTATGTACACCACTATCACACCAGATCAGTTATTAAGCTCATTTGCTGCATTGTCAATTTAAAGTCTTTGTCAATGAGTATGTGTTCAGTGAAGTGTTTAAAATGGTGCTAGCGTCAAATTACCTTGCTTCGCTTATTGATTTTTGGGTGTGTGTTCAGTCCTCGGAGCTCTGCGAACCAGTTGTACTGAAACTACCCTTGAAAATATCGTGGTTGATTCATTCCTTACTGTTCTTGTCAGAGCTGAAATCCTATTCTGTGTCCCAACCTCTTTGCAGTTGTATGTCTGACCCTTTCGCTGTCTAGTTGCCTGCTCGGCGTTAAACCCAAATAACTAACTAACCTTTCGCTGTCGGTCGCACCTTTTTGTCACGATGCTTCCTACAGGAATCATTGCAACAAACAGCATTACCAACGGCCAACGGATAGCCCTGGAATTACATCCTCAGTTTGAGAACAGGCATCTGGAGGCGTAGATTCTCCCCTGGCTACAGGGGGTGATGAGAATGTGTGCCTCTTGCAGATTAAAGCGTGCAGAATACAGTAGGCAAAGTTGAAAATTACATCTGAAAATTGTCCTCATATTACAGATTCTACCCTGGCTACAGGGGATGATGAGAATGTGTGCCTCTTGCAGATTAAAGCATGCAGAATACAATAGGCAAAGTTGAAAATTACATCTGAAAATTGTCCTCATATTAGCCCATATCATACTGAGGCTAAACGCTTCAAATGTGTACACTGCCATGTGCAAGCTACATTATAGCACTTCCAGATAAGGATATAGACCGATGGCTTTAGTTCAAGGGTGGTGTCAGAATAGCTAGCAATTCTGGCACTACCCTTGAACTATTTTAGTCAAACTTATTTCACACACTGGTGTATTCTGAATGATAAGGGTTAAACCAAGTCCTCCTTTTCTCTGAGGCCCCACCTCCTTTTTTCTCTCTCTCCTTTTTCTGGAGCACATTTCCATCTACCCTTAGTTCATTTACACTTTTTTTTTTTTTTACTTTTCCCTACTGTCTGTACTGTGCTGCCTGTAGCTCTTGAAATAGGATGTGTGTTGCTAAATTGTCTGCTGCACATAAGAGATAAGTTGTGTGTTTGCGGTTAATGCATCTTTTGCTCAAGTGCAAAGCAAAAGTGAGTCTTTGTTCTGTGCCAGTGGTCGTCTGTCCATCATCCATCTGTGGTCGTCCATGGTAAACTTTAATGTTGGCATTTTCTCGGAGATTATTTAGGCCACAGTCTTCAAACTTGGCCCAAGGATACTTTGTGGCATCATCATCATCATCATCATCAGTCCCTTGCCCGAACTGGGCGTTGGGGGGACTGAAAGGCAGCAGCAACAGACAGTGCTCTCCACTGAGTTCTATTTTGGGCGGTGGCAAGCAAGTCTGGCATCTCGAGTTCGGTCCATTCTTTTATGTTTGCGACCCAACTCTTTCTCTGACGACCTCGCCGACGACTTCCTTCGAGAGTGCCTTGGAGGATAGTCTTGGACAAGGTGTGTCGGGTCACGTGACCAAACCAAGCAAGCTTGCGCCGTTTCACGGTTGCCAGAAGGGGTTCATGTGGGCCCACCAGGGAAGTGACGATGCTCCGTACATATTCGTTGGTCTTGTGCTCGCGGTACGAGATGCGGAGCAACTTCCTCAGGCACTTGTTCTCAAAGGCCTGGATTTTCTTTTCTGAGTCTGCAAGCAGTGTCCAAGTCTCACAGCCGTAGAGCAGAATAGACACTATGAGGGACTTGTAAAGCCTGTACTTGATGGTGAAGCTGATGGAGTTACTTCGCCATATCCTGTCCAGCCTGGCCATTGCGGATGTTGCTGTACCTATCCTGATACGGATCTCTGCTATGCAACTACCGTCTTTGGACAGGGTGGCTCCCAAGTACTTGAAGCTATTGACCTCTTCTAGCTTCTGGCCGTTCATGTGAATGTTGCTGCTGCTGTCGCTTGTGGTGTTGATCATCACTTTGCTTTTATCCGTACTGATCTCCATGCCATAAGACCCTGCGCTACTTGAAAGTTTGTCTGTCAGGTTTTGGAGCTCACTATTGCTGCCTGCCATGAGGTCAATGTCGTCTGCGAATCGAAGATTGCACAGGGATCTGCCACCAATAGAGATTGAAGTATGGTGGTCGTGGAGGGTTTCCTGCATGATCTTCTCCAGGAATATGTTGAAAAGGACAGGAGAGAGCAGGCATCCTTGACGGACACCGATCGTCGTCCTGAAGAACTCGCCTGACTGATTGTTAAGTAGAACCGCGCTGCAGGCGTTCTTGTAAAGCGCTTCTATCATTTGGATCAGTCCCTCCTCTATGTTGAACGATCTCATGACTTGCCAGAGTCCGTCGTGCCAGACGCGATCAAATGCTTTCCTGAAATCAATGAAGTTGTGGTAGAGTTCGCGCTGATGCTGCAGATGTTTCTCGATCAGGACGCGGCAGTTGAAAATCTGCTCTACAGTGCTTCTTCCAACTCTGAAGCCAGCCTGTTCTTCTGCCAGCAGTTCCTTGGCGAAAGTTTTGAGGCGGTTGAGAATGATTCTAAGCATTACTTTGCTAGGGTGACTTATCAGACTGATAGTTCTGTAGTTCTGGCACTGTTTCAGGTTTCCTTTCTTGGGGAGCGGGATCACTAGAGACTGTGTCCATTCTACTGGCCATTTCTTTTGCTCCCAGATCTTTTGACAGAGTGTAGTGAGGACCTTCGTTGTTACTTCTCCTCCATGTTTCAACAGTTCAGCAGGTACGTTGTCTACACCTGGAGACTTTCCTCCCTTCAGGCCGCGTACGGCTGCTTCCACCTCTTCAGCTAACACTGGCAGGTCTTCAGCCTTCCTGGCCCCAGCCTGGTTGTTTTGGAGGATGCTGGTGTCTGGCTCAGCCTTGTAGTTATACAAGTCTCGGCAGTACTCAGTCCATCTGTTTAGTACAGCAGTGTTTTCCGTAAGGAGTTGGCCGCTGCTGTCTTCGATGACTGTGGCTGTTCGCTGTTGAGTCTTGGTGAGGGTCCTTAGCGTTTCATAAGCCTTCTTGCTGTTGCCGTTTGCCATGCCCTCTTCCACGCTACAACACTGGTCTTCAATCCAATCTTCTTTGGCTTCTTTCATCCTCTTCCTGATCTTCTTGTTGACAAGTCTGTACTTGTTTGCTGATGTGAGGTCTTGGCCTCTCTTTTTCTTCCAGGCTCTCCTCTCATCACAGAGATCGAGGATGTCATCGGTGACCCAGGGCTGTTTGCGCTTCCTCTGCTTCCCCAGCACTTCTTCTGCTGTAGAAAGTAACACCTCTTTTATATTTCCAGCAAGGGTGTCTACGTCACAGTCCAAAGTAGCCAAGGCTGCAAATCTGCCTCCCACCTGGGCTTGGAAGAGCTCTTCTACTTCCGGGTCTTTTAGCTTCTGGAGGTCGAATCTGATGCGAGGGCTCTTGCTATCTCGTTTCAATGCCAGCTTCAACTTGAGGCTAGTAAGGACGAGGTTGTGATCGCTGCCAATATCAGCACCAGGAAAGGACCTCGTTTGTGCTTTGTTAACGCTGGATTTGAATCGTCGAGGCAGTAAGATGAAGTCAATCTGGTTATGGACCAGGCCTCCTGGCGATTGCCATGTCACTGTTCTTGACTTCTTGTGTGGATGGAGGGTATTAGCAACGGTGAGACGGTGACTCTGTGCGAACTCTAAAAGTCGCAGGCCTCTGTCGTTTGTTTCTCCAAGGCCAAACTTGCCAGCTGTTCCTGCCCATTGTTGGTAGGCGTCAGGGCCGATCTTTGCATTCCAGTCACCGAGGACAGTCAGAATGTCTTTCTTAGGTGTTTTCTTGATGATGTTGTCCAGTTGTTCGTAAAATTCTTCTAATTCTTCATCATCATGATCTGCTGTTGGAGCGTATACTTGAATGATAGTGATGTTGTGCGGTCGGGCGGAGATGCGGATGGAGATTAGTCTGCTTGACACGGGGGTGCAGCTGATGACAGTTCCAGCCACCTCTTTCCTTATGATAAAAGCTACGCCATGTTCGTGCTTGGTTTCTTTTCCGCTGAACCAGATTTTATGGCCTTCATCTGTTGTTGTTTCTCCGAAGCCTGTCCATCGAACTTCTGCAAGTCCTACGATAGCGCTTCAACTCGTGGGTGAGTTCCTTCACTTTGCCGCACTGGTAGAGTGTGCGAACGTTCCAAGTTCCGATAGTTATTCCTTGCGTGGGCAGCTTGATGGTGGGTTTGGTTTGTGGCAAGACCTTTCTAAACATATCAATTTGAGTGACCTCACAAAGGTCAAGATCATGGGGATCATGAAATAGGTCAGAAATTTATTTTTTCTCAAATATTCACAACTTCAAACCCAAACTTGGTACAGATATACCTGACGGCAAGACCTATCTATGCATACTAATTTGGATGAGCCCTTGGAAAGATCAAGGGTCACAAGAGATCGGCAGATGAGTGTAAAATGCCAATTTTTTTTATGAAATTGTACTTATTATCAACCTTTTTGCAAAATTCTCAATCATATTTGGCACAAAGGTAGTTGACAAGATCTTCCTACCTTCCAATGCATAGTAATTTAATCGACGCATGGTAAAGGTAAAAGGGGGGGGGGGGGGGTGACAGATTTGTGAAAAATGCTTTAATTTTGAGAAAATGTGGATTTTGCTGGCGCAGAAGCCAGCCCTTTACGTATTGTCACAAAGGTCATGTAGATCGGTCATACACGTGAGCCTGCGAATATGTACAGGGAAATGATACATCATTTCCATGTACATATTTTGTAATAATGATTTTCTACTCTTTTTTTTTAAACTAGGGTACGTTAAATAAATATTCTGAAGGTCCAGTGCCCATAGCATGTCTTAGGTTTATTTAGCATATTGGACTGGCTGGCAGCATACATTCAATATTCTGGGGTTTTTTTTTTTTCACAAGCAGTGCAGGCATCTGAAAGAATTTTGTTGCTGTCAACTTTTTCTCTGAGGGAGCAAGCATCCACTTATTAGTTTTTAACAGCTCCGTCTGTGACAGCTCTTGTTTATCCCTGATCACTCGGAATACACCAGTGTGTGAAATAAGTTTGACCAAAATAGTTCAAGGGTAGTGCCAGAATAGCTTGGCGCCTATAGGCGCCAAGCTATTCTGGCTCTACCCTTGAACTAATAGCCATTGGTCTATATCCTTGCCTGTTAGGACTATAATGTAGCTTGCATATGGCAGTGTACAAATTTGAAGCTTTTAGCCTCGGTATGATATGGGTTAAATTTCCGAGAGTGAGAAAACTAGCCTGATTAGCGATGCCACTTGTGGATGGTGGACGTTTGTTTTGCCTGTGATCATGGACTGCAGAGGCAACTCGATCCAGCAAGAGAAATTCTCATGATCCCTTGCGACTGTGGGAGCATTGTGAGGATCTGTGCTCCTTGCAGTTAACCCTTTCCATTCGGAATACACCAGTGTGTGAAATAAGTTTGACTAAAATAGATCAAGGGTAGTGCCAGAAGAGCTTGGCGCCTCCAGGCGCCAAGCAGGGGTGAAGTAAGTTTGAGAGATAGGCAGGATCTATGCTCCTTACAAATTTTTGATGTACGACACCATTTGTGTGTTGTCTGTGAAGGTTGCAAAAACCAAGATATTCTGGCACCACCCTTGAACTATAATAATTTATTTCATGCAATAGTGATCAGGATGGAAAGGGTTAAATTGTCAACTGAATTGCAGTATGAGTTTTTATACTCCTCCCCCCCCCCCCTCCCCCCCCCCAAAAAAAAAAAATAAATAAATAAATAAATAAATAAAAATTAAAAAAAATAAAAGAAAGAAAACAAATAGAAAAAGGAAAAGATGGGCTCATTCATCTTTGCATATGACCGATTATATACAGTACATGTATTCATTACAAGTACATAAGTGTATTTTATGTACATGGGCCATGAAATCATAAAATACTGTGACACTGAATCAATGCACGATGTGAATTGAGGGGCCAGTGTGTAAATATCTAGTCTTGACCCACTCAGCCCCGACGTACTACAGCAGGAGATGGTTCGACCATGATAATTCAAGGGTAGTGCCAGATTAGCTTGGCGTCTGTCGGCGCCAAGCTAATCTGGCACTACCCTTGAATTGTCATGGTCAATCCATCTCCTGAAACAGGTGCATAGTCGTTAGATGACGCCTCCAAAATTTATGAAATACGTGCGTCGGGCTGAACGAGTTAAATCAATACATTTATGTTGGAAATTGCGACGCAGATTGTTGGGAGTGACGAGTTGTGGACAGTGTGATGGTGATAATGCGTTGATGAACTTTCTTTTCTAGATGTGTTGCAATGCTCATTCAGTGCCATGTTTTTATCTTGTTGTGAGGTATAGTGCATTTGCAATGCTTGTGGACCATGTTTTTTCTGCAGTAATTTTTTGGGGGGAAGGTAGTTTTGATACACTTTTTTGAGAGAAAGTGTTTACTTAGTCCAACTAAATTAACAAAAATGGGTGTTGTCTGCCTGACTGTACCGAGCTTGGGTAAGAGGATCAAGATGAGAGGTTTTCGTGAAGTGGGTCAGATAAGTTTTATCATCAGCGTGTGCAGATTTCCATGCGCGACACAAATACTATGTCATAAGATGTTATTTTGTGGAGTGGACGTCATTTATCATAATATGGATGGAAGGATCAGGAAAGGTAGTTTTTCAGCTTATTTCCATACTTCGAATCTTTTCAGCTCACAGTTTGATCAACCCATACCCATGACTTTAGAGGAGTGGAAGGTTTATGTACACGCTTTTTATGAGAAATCTGTCGGGCACTATCGAGGTTGCCTTTATTCATACAAAATTTCAAGAATTTTTGCAGTTTTGGTCCGCTTTTCCCCAAATTGTGGACGTGTCACCCAATGACTATGTACTAGTTGCAGAGATGGATCGACCATGATAATTCAAGGTAGTGCCAGATTGGCTTGGCGCCATCAGGAGATCGATCGACCATGATAATTTTAGTGTAGTGCCAGATTGGCTTGGCGCCAAGACAAATCTGGCACTACCCTAAAATTATCATGGTCGATCGATCTCCTGCTGTAGTGCTTTGGGGCTAAATGGGTTAGAAATATTCATGAAAAATTTTGGTCCATGAGCATTGCAATCATACTACAACCATCCTTCTCCCACTGTCGGCACATGGTCCTTTGAGCTTCACACAAATACCTTTTCTGAGTGGTAACCAGTCACAATTTGTGTTGCTTTGTCTCTGCACATGAGATCATGTGCGTCAGTTGCGTTCCTAGAATTGTGTACGATTTGGGATTTGTGTCAGTGTGGCCCCCATCTGAATGTACCTCGGTTGCATTGAGAATGTTGGTTGTAGTCGGAAAATATACATCACTAATCATTTTGCTCAAGTACCAAGTATAGCACTGAAGTTGAAAATGGAGTTTCAGAAAACCAGACTTTTGTCAAAATATAGCAAATTCTTTTTACCTATTTATTGACCGTATATGACCTTGACCTTTGAAAAAGTCTTTCTAGTGGTATGTCCGAAAAGTATCCCTGTGCCAGTTTTGAAGTCTATGGCTTGAAGATTCTCTGAGAAAATGCTACTGCCAATGTTTACTGCTAATGCTAAATGGACAGACGATCGGTGACAACTGCATACTCATTTTTGTTATCACATGTGAGTAAAAAAGCAAGCCTTATGTAGGCTGTATGAAGTGAATCCAAATGTACGAGTAGCCTGAGAGAGACCATACGACAGTGAGAGAAATATATTAGAGACCATGCGTGATGTTGATTTACTAGTCTTGACAATCATCACCACTGATGGCTAAACTTATAAAAGGAAACCAGCTCTCCATATCCAGAAAGATGTTATTGTTTTGTAGCTCCTTAACTGTACAGTTGATGATAAATGTTATTTTGGGCTGATTTTTTGTGTGTGAATGAGAGAACGTTTTACATACAACTTTTCACATTACAGGCCATTAGTTTAAACCATCTGTAAATGATTTAGCTACCCACAATACTAATAATAAAGAGCATTTATATGGTGCTGAATCTCCCAGGAGCAGTGGGCCCTAGCAGGCATAAGAGAATCTGTCTCTTGCAGACAGATGTTTTGTTATCAAGCCAACAGCAAGAAAGTCGTCCAACCCCGACACGCGAGATGTGAATCGACCATGATCATTCAATTGATTGTAATTGCTTAACGTCCCGACAGCAACAAGGCTTTCTCAGGACGTGCCTGCACTGCTTGTGAAAAAATAAAAAAGAAACAGAACATTGAATGTATGTCGCCAGCCGGTCAAATATGTTAAATAAACCTAACACACGGGGCCTAAATAAAGCTAAGACCATTTAGCAACACACATCCAATATCAAGAGCTACAGGCAGTGCAGACAGTAGGGAGAGTTTTAAAAAGGCAAATACAGGTGAATGGACAAAGGGTAGACAGAAACACATGCCCCAGAATAGAGAGAAAAACCCACCCTGTGGGGCTGACCAGGGTGACCCTGGGAACTAAAAAATACCTAACCCCACCCAAGTCCCCCAGGGCAGACCCGGGTGGGGTATGATCATTCAAGGGTGGTGCCAGCACAGCTTGGCGCCTAGAGGCTTTTCTGGCGCCATCCTTGAACTGTCGGTCTATCTAACCTCTGAACAGCAATGTAATCTATAGGGGAGGACACCCACATTTATGAATTTCAGTCCTAGGGATCAATGTGTTGATGACGGTTCATGTATAAAGCATACAGTTAAAAGTACAGTTTTCATGCGCTTACAGTCATGCTTGTAATGCATCACTTCACTTCCAATGGTAAACACCACATTCTGTGCAACAGGTCGCCGGTATGATGGCCAAGACGGCAGCAATGGCTGTTTAGCATGGCGCACATCTATGAGCTGATCAGGCAATGGTTTTGATCTATCATATCGGTCAATCCATCTTATGTGGGATGTGAATAAGGTCAGCTATGCATGATGTGTCAAGAGATATTTCTAAACCCTCGTGTTTCAACATTAGGCTCTACAGTAAGCATATCAAGCAGTATTAACAGTTCACACAGAAAGCTGAAGATGTGGCTGCTTTGACGTTATTTTTATTCTTTCTGGAAACCATTCTCACACTCTTTCTCTTGCACATAAGAAAATGCATGAAATGAGCTGTACCATAATGCCCAGAGCAGCATGAAGATGAACTGTTGAAGTACATCTTCTAACCTCGAAAAGTGTATGGTTTGTTGGACAATGTCTCATTATACCCAAGTACATTATGTTCAAGTTTCTGGCTGAATATTTGTCTGCAGGAGTCACAACATTCCTGTGACTCCCTGCAACTTTAGGCTCGCTAGAATTCAGCAGAACCTGTTTTATGCAACCATCCTTGTGCAAGATGACCTGTCTTTAACCCATTCAGCCATTGACGCACTACAGCAGGAGATAGATCGACCATGATAATTCAAGGGTAGTCCCAGATTGGGCTCTACAGTAAGCTAATCTGGCACTACCCTTGAATTATGGTAGATCCATCTCCTGCAACAGGTGCATAGTCGTTGGCCGACGCCTCCAAAATTTGGGAAATACGTGCGTGGGGCTGAATGAGTTTAAGATCATCATTCAGGTCATAACCACCTGAATGATGGTTTTAATAACTGGCGACACTTTCCAGACTTCTCTCGAGAGAGAGTGCTCATCATTTAACCCCCTTGTGTGGCGCTCCACCATTTACAAGGCAGCTGTCTACTTTGAGGACTCTCACAGAGCTAGCCTTAAGGACAAGCGGCTCAGGAGAAAAAACAGAGATGCCGCAGCTCAGAACCCTGGCCATACCTTCCCCTGCAGCCACTGCGGTCGAACCTGCCTGTCTCGGATTGGCCTCCGCAGCCACGAACAAGCCTGCAGACGTCGTGGGCAACTCCTATAAAATCTTCGTTCGCGAAGTCAAGCCAAGAGAGTGTGCAGTACTGGTGGCTGCACGCACTAAGGGGGTTAAGACCACCTTGCAAAAAAGATGGTTGCTGTTAACCCATATACTGAGGCTAAAAGCTTCAAATGTGTACACTGCCATATGCAAGCTACATTATAGTACCTACAGATAAGAATATAGACCAATGGCTTTCGTTCAAGGGTGGTGCCAGAATAGCTTGGCGCCTTGAGGCGCCAAGCTATTCTGGCACTACCCTTGAACTATTTTTAGTCAAACTTATTTCACACTGGTGTATTGCGAAGGATAAGGGTCAACAGGTTCCACTGTGTAACGGTGCATGTCTCATGCTGGCGCCCGTCTGCCTTGCTCATGGATTTTACGAGGCTGCCTTGCTAGCCTCGCAATTGCAAACCCATGCAGGAGCTTCAACGATAACTTCGTCGAGCTCCCTAGGGTCTCAACCCTTCACTAGGCACAATGCCCAACCTCTCCTAACACCTGTTACTGTCACCCGCCCGGGTCGGCCCTGGGGGACTTTGGTGGGGTCAACTACTTTTTAGTTCCCAAGGTCACCCTGGTCGGCCCCACAGGGTGTGTTTTCCCCTCTAATCTGGGGCATGCGTTTCAGTCTACCCTCGGTCCATTCACCTGTATTGTCTTTTTTTAAACTCCCTACTGTCTGCACCCCCAACCGGGTCTGCCCTGGGGGACTTGGGTGGGGTTAGGTACTTTTTAGTTCCCAGGGTCACCCTGGTCAGCCCCACAGGGTGAGTTTTTCTCTCTATTCTGGGGCATGTGTTTCTGTCTACCCGAGGTCCATTCACCTGTATTTGCCTTTTTAAAACTCTCCCTACTGTCTGCACTGCCTGTAGCTCTTGATATTGGATGTGTGTTGCTAAATGGTATTAGCTTTATTTAGGCCCCATGTGTTAGGTTTATTTAATGTATTGGACCGGCTGGCGACATATACATTCAATGTTCTGTTTAGTTTTTATTTTCACAAGCAGTGCAGGCACGTCCTGAGAAAGCCTTGTTGCTGTCGGGACGTTAAGCAATGTACAATCAATCAATCAACCCTACTGTCTCCGCTGTCTGTAGCTCTCGATATTGGATGCGTGTTGCTAAATGGTCTTAGGTTTATTTAGCGTTGCACATCCCGAGATTCTTGTTGCCGTCAGGATGCTAAGCAATGTACAACCAACCAACCTGTTGCTGCTGTTTAAAGAACGTATGTATAGATTAAAATTTTTTGCGTTTTGATAAGACATTACTGCATAGTCCTTACCCGTTTAGCCCCAACCCCCTACAGCAGGAGACTGACCATGATAGTTCTAGGGTAGTGTCAGATTAGCTTGGCACTACCCTTGAATGATCATGGTCAATCCACCACCTGCAACTGGTACAGTCCCAAATTTGGGACAGGCACCCGTGGGGCTGAAAGGGTTACAACCATATGCTTGTCTGAAGGGTGACAAACCAACATGGAATTCTAAAAACCAGCCATTTTGCACCAAACCATTAAATCGAGATGGACCTTCTGATTACACACTGTCACACAAAATACAGCTGCATGCCATAACAAATGTTCTTCAAAATCTTGTAAGTTCATTAGCACAGAACAAACGAGGCTCACGTGTGTGACCAGTGCACGTGACCTTTCCAACAGGTCACTGAAATGTGCATACACTCAAGTGTCTAAACATAAAGGGTTGGCTTTTTAACGGTGAAATTCAAGTTTTCTATAATTAAAAAAATACGCATTTTTCACAAATTTGTCAACCCTCCGTGACCCTTGACTAAATTAGTATGCATACTATGATGAAAACTACAATTCTATCAAAATCTGACATTTCTGAAACACTTGCCGACCTCCTGAACCTTGAACTTTCTGAGGGGTCATCTAAATTAGTATGCACAGAAATGCCTTATCAGGTATCTCTATACCAAGTTTGGGTTTCAAGTTGAAATAGTATTTGAGGAAGAAGTTTTTGTCAAAATTTAAACCTATTTCTGGACCACGACCCTTGCGAGGGGATCACTAAATTAGCATGTGCCAAATCTGACTGAAAAGTTGGCGAAAATTTTGATACGCCTCACGTCACCGACCGATCTACATGTGCGACCTTTGCGAGAATAAGGAATGGCTTCTGCACCAGAAAAAATCCATGTTTTCTCAATTTAATCAGTTTTCACACATCTGTCAAACCCCAGTGAGCCCTGCGATGAGTCGACTAAATTAGTATACATAGGAAGGTCTTATCAGCTACCTTTGTGCCAAATTTGATTGAAAAGTTTGCAAAACTGTTGATAACTACAATTCTATCAAAAATTGGCATTTTACACACATTTGCCTACCACGTGATTCTCGACGCTTCCGAGGGCTCATCCAAATTAGTATGCTTCGATACGTCTTACCATCGGGCATCCCTGTACCAAGTTTGAAGTTGAAAACAGTATTTAAGAAAAAACATGTTTTTGCCAAAATAGTCGTTTTTTAAAGACCTATTTTGTGATCATCCCTTGACCTTTGTGATGGGTCAACTAAATTAGTATGCATAGGAAGGTCATAACATCAGCTACCTTTGAGTCGAAGCCGACTGAAAACTTTACAAAAATGTTGATAAAAACAATTCCATCAACATTTTACACACATTTGCTGACCTCGTGATCCTTGACCTTGACATCATCCAGATTAGTATGCATAGGTAGGTCTTACCATCATGTATCTCTGTAACAAGTTTGGTTTGAAGTTGTGATAGTATTTGAGAAAAAACATCTTTTATCAAAATATAGCCATTTTTCACATTTCCAGACCTTTTGTGACCCTTGATGCTAGTCTCCGAGAAAATGCCAACATTAAAGTTTACCATGGACAACGGCGGACGGACGACCGACCACTGGCCCAGAACATACTCACTTTTGCTTCGCACGTGAGCCCAAAATGCATAACTCATCTCTTAGGTGCAGCAGACCATTTAGCAACACACATCCAATATCAAGGACTGCAGGCAATGCAGACAGTATGGAGAATTTTAAAATGGAAAAGAGGTGATTGAACCAAGTGTAGACAGAAACATAAGCCCCAGAATAAATTGATTGTACATTGCTTAACGTCCCGACAGCAACAAGGCTTTCTCAGGACGTGCCTGCACTGCTTGTGAAAAAAAAAACTAAACAGAACATTGAATGTATGTCACCAGCCGGTCAAATACATTAAATAAACCTAACACGTGAGGCCTAAATAAAGCTAAGACCATTTAGCAACACACATCCAATATCAAGAGCTACAGGCAGCGCAGACAGTAGGGAGAGTTTTAAAAAGGCAAATACAGGTGAATGGACAAAGGGTAGACAGAAACACATGCCCCAGAATAGAGAGAAAAACTCACCCTGTGGGGCTGACCAGGGTGACCCTGAGAACTAAAAAGTACCTAACCCCACCAAAGTCCCCCAGGGCAGACCCGGGTGGGGGAAGCCCCAGAATAAAGGAGGAAAACCCACCCTGCGGGGCTGACCAGGGAGACCTTGGGAACTAAAAGCCCTGAACGAAATAAGTAGAATGTTCCAGTAATAATTTTCACAATAGAATGTTTCAGTAATAATTTTCACAATAATGCAGAAAGAACCATATTGTATGTTGAAAACATTTAGAAATGTGTATACATTATACAGAGATAACTTCCTCGAATATAGTTTTTTATACTATTAATGCAGGTCAAACTACTAAATACAGAACATACAACTCGCACAGAATAATTCTGTTCACAAGTTACAACTGACTTTTCCTGAACATGAACAAAAGCTTTTGATGTCAAGTCATATCCCAACTTGTACACTGCCACATGCAAGCTACACTATATTACGTACAGATAAGGATATACACCAATGGCTATTCTGGCACTACCCTTAAACTATTTTAGTCAAACTTATTTCACACACTGGTGTATTCCAAATGATAAGGGTTAAAGTATTTGGATAAAGCCACAAAACCTTGTCTTTCATCCTAAAATGGACGTACAAGACAACACTACCACAGATTCATGTTTTATACAATTTATTTCTTTTTATGGTCGACAACAAACTAGCAGCAAACACGTAACTGATAGCTGTCAATAGTATTATAAGACCCACAAACATCATGTGGCAGGTTTAGCCAATAATATACTAGAGACAATTCACTACTAAAGATCTAAAGATTGTTCAAAGTATATATACTGTCCCACAAGTCTCAACAGATGGCCTTCACTAATGTACTCAATTGTCTGTACATATGCATTCTTTCGATCAATGACAATCATACAAGCCAAAAGGTTCAGTCAAGTCAAAACTGGTCAAAATACTGAACCATAAAAAGCGCAAAAATGAGCGAATGCCTGAAACATGTGCATCTTCAATAACAATTCTGGTAACTACTGCCGACACAACAAACATTAACACATTAACTCAGCTTTCTCACACGGAACCACAAGCCATCTCTGCACATCCATTCAATCGTATCATGGCAGTCGGAAGCTCTCAGTGATGAGGCGACCACTGATCATCAAAGCTCGACAGTTACTGCAACCCCTAACAATTTTCACTAAACTATCCACCACATGCATCTCATTCAGCCCTGAGACCACATCAGGAGACTACCGGGATATTTCAAGGTTAGTGCCAGAATAGCTTGGCGCCTATAGATGCCAAGCTAATCTGGCACTACCCTTGAACTATCATGGTTGATCTGTACATATAGTTTTTAACTTCTCTGAAATTCAACTTCAGGGCTGAACCAGATATTTACAGGATATCCACAATACACACACCATGCCAACGCTAGTACTGAAAAGTCGATTGTTCCTATACATGGACGATCCCAAATGATTCACTGCTCAGATATAAATGTCTGTGACAGTGTTTATGTGACTATGGCAGTGATGAGCTTTTAGTTCTTGTCCTTCTTCTCCTCCTTGGATTCCTCGCTGCCACTGCTACCGCTGCTGCTGCCGCCGCTGCTGCCTCCCTCGCGGTCCGCAGCCATCTGAAACGCGCGCACACATAACATACAGAAGTCCTATGACAATTGACATTATAAAAACCTAATCACCAGCTTTTCTGACATAATACGAAAGCATGAGACAGGGAATGATGGAAGACATTCACAAGAGGGCAACATTCCAAGGTCCCATCAAACAGCCAAAGTCTCCTAAAGTCAACATTCGATCAATTTTAGAAAAAAATCTACTGTTCTATCTACTCAGTCTTTTGATAGGAGACCGTTTATAACTTTCATGTTCAACACTATACACGACAAGTCTGAACACAAATGTGTTTGCTGTTAAATCCAAAGTTTGCAACATAATTACACTGAAAATGTGTTTCTATATCAGACTTGTGTTAAGTGCGACCTTGCTTTAAACATACCCCCTTTTTAACTCATTCAGCCCGGCACACGTATTTCCCAAATTTTGCAGGCGTCATCCAACGACTATGCACCGGTTGCAGGAGATGGATCGCCCATGATAATTCAAGGGCAGTGGCAGATTAGCTTGGCGCCAAGCTAATCTGGCACTACCCTTGAATTATCATGGTCGACCCATCTCCTGCTGTAGTGCGTCAGGGCTGAATGGGTCAAGTAAACTGAAAAATACAATGCTTACCTTCTTGTAGGCCATCTCAAAAAGCTTGAGAGAGGCCTGCTGTAGTTGGCTTGTCTCCTCGCGGATTTTCTCTGGGGCCTCGTTATCTTTGTTGGCCAGGATCTGTTTCACATGGGCCATCTTCTGACGCAGTTTGTCACACTGGAGGAAAAGACGAGGAAACAAACTTCATCAGCCGTACAGGACCAACTTACATGCTCTGAGCTTAACCCTCATCATGTGTGAAATAAGGTTGACCAAAATAGTTCAAGGGTAGTGCCAGAATAGCTTGGCACCTCTAGCAACACTTGGCACCACTGGTCTATATCCTTATCTGTAAGTACTATAATGTAGCTTGCATATTATGGCAATGTACAAATTTGAAGCCTTTAGCCTCAGTATATGGGTTAAGGAAGTTCAAGTTGTGGAGCAGCGAGACTGTGTCAGACTCTGAACCTCCTAGTGCATGCGGCCACCAGTACTGTAAACACATATGTGATGCGCTATGCTCAGTGAAAATTGTGTCAGCAGCAAACTCTGATGACGAAAAATATTGTAGCATCATCGCAAACAGCACATCTTTAATCCCAACTACTTTTCTTTAATATCTCATTCAGTGCTGGTGGCCACGAGTTTTGTATTCAATTGGCTGCCCTGAAGCCTGAAAAGTTCACTTGCCTCACACCTGGTATATATTTCAGCTAGTACAGTAACCAGCCAAATAGTAAACCAAACAGCTGCATCATTTTGAATATTAATGCATACAAATCTTAAAACTTGTAGTCTCCTGGTGCATGATCACATCAAATAAGAAACAATCTCTTTACAAACCAAATACATGGACTCATGATTGTCCACACCTATAAAAAAAAAAACCACAATAATGCGAAGCCCTCAAGGCTTGCATACATGACTGATCAGCATAATTTATTTGACCTTCTGTGACTTAACCTTTCCGATGGGTCACTAACTCCAGTCAGTGTTCAAATGTCTTGACATGATTACAGAGTTGGACACAACAACTTAAAAATCCCATTTCATGACCAAATGCCCATTTCTGACATTGACTGACCTCCCTTGTCTTTTGGACTTCAAGGGTGGACAATCCAATTAGCATGCACAGGAAGGTCTTATTCCGAATTACCTTTTTGCCAAGTTCCAGTGAGAATATTTCTGAAAGTGCTAAAGAAAACTAAACTAAAATGAAAAATGTATTTCAGACAGCCTGGTCAAAATATGGCAATAGGCACCTGTTTATGGACACTGACCTTGTCCTCAGAGAGGTCACCTGGTATGTTTAGAAAGGTCTCACCACAAAGTATCTTCAGCCAAGTTTGAAGACTGTGACCTGAATAGTCTTCGGAAAAACAACACATAGTTGGCAGACGGACAACCAATGGCCCTGTCAATCTGCTGACTTAAAACCTGATACTATTTCAGATACTATTTGTGACCCATTTCCTGATCTCTTGTGACCCTTTACCTTTCCGAGGGGTCATTCAAATTAGTATGCATAGGAAGGTCTTACCATCAGGTATCACTGTACCAAGTTTGGGTTTAAAGTTGTTAATAGTATTTGAGAAAACAAATTTTGTCAAAACATGGCTATTTTTGACCAATTTCCTGCTCCCTTGTGACCTAAACCTTTGAGAGAGGTCACTCAAATTGGTATGTTTAGAAAGTTCTTGCTACAAAGTATCCTTGGCCAAGTTTGAAGACTATGGCTTGAATAGTCTCTGAGAAAATGCCAACGTTAAAGTTTACCACGGATGATGGTGGATGGAGGACCACAGGCCCAAAACATAACTCATTTTTTCTTAGCACGTGAGCCAAACAAGAACAAAGAGCTCCATCTGTCCCTAAAATTAACACACTTTTATGGTTTATGCATTCAACTGAAAAATGCCAATATAATTTGAGACCTCCTCCTGTGGCAGCTGGTCCTTGAATTCGTCCATCTTGCTCTCTGTGTCGTGAATGATGCCGTCGGCCTGGTTAATCACCTCCACAAGTTCCTAGATAATAATAAATGGATTTGTAGACAACTCAAAAGCTGAATTTAACCCCCTTGGGCATGTAGCCATTGGTACTGTAAATAGCACTGGTGGCTGCATGCACAAGGGGGCTTAGCACACACACATTGGCAAAGACTGGCGGGTACTGCACTGGATGGGGAGGCAACCCAGAGTGTCCTGGTAGCGACCCCCTAGAGTCATCCCCCCACTGGTTGGGATGTATACACAACGGGTTTTTGGGCTGAAATTGGTAAGCTAAGCGCCCCTTCCTATTAGTAATGCCATCGGTAAGAGTTTTGAGAAAATAAATAGTAATGTCTAAACAGCACAAAGTGGATCAACAACAAATGATCCATTTCTTATCTCCTGTTTTCTACTAAAACTACAGTGAGGGGGACAACAGTGCCAGCAAATAATATATATGTCAAGATCTAATGCACTCGACTCGCATTCTAATCCTGAGTAGTACTTGCAACTCTAAAAGCCAAAGTTGTATCACATATGCCATATCCTCATGACATTGTTTTTTGTTACCTCTTTTCATTGCCAAAAAAGTGAACACCACCAGCCTGCTTGAGGCACAGATACTCATGAGCCCCTGCAGGGGTGGAGACTGAAAGGGATCTATGACTCTTGCCTGCCCAATTCTGCATTGGTCTTCCTTGGACAAGTGGAGCTCTGTGGTGCTGAATTGACCATTAGTAATGAACGGGTCAACATTTTCAATACCAGTTCAGCTTCAACGCAATCTATGGCGTCTCCTGCGAAGTGCAGGGGGATAACACACACACATACACAAGACATTAACCCATACAGCCCCGACGCACTCCAGCAGAAGATGGGCCGACCATGATAATGCCAGATTAGCTTGGCGCCGAAAGGCGCCAAGCTAATCTGGCACTGCCCTTGAATTATCATGGTCGACCAATCTCCTGCAGCAGGTGCAAAGTCATTAGATGATGCCTCCCAAATTTGGGAAGTATGTGCGCCAGGCTGAACGAGTTAAAACACTTGCCTTCTTCTTCTTGTCTTCCTCAGCGTGTGCCTCGGCGTTCTTGATCATGTTCTCAATCTCATCTTTGGACAGGCCGCCAGATGACTGGATCACAACTGAAATTGGACAATACACAAAAGCGCTGTTTGAAACAGATTTCCCCTACACATCTCATGGTTGGCTGGACTGATCTTGTGAGCTTCACGCCATGCAATCTCAGGGACCGAGCCATGAGACAGCAGCAAAAGGACACCAAGAGCCCATTTCTTTTTCATTGCTCCAAGTCATTTGGCTCTAAGCCTGTGAATCATGCTCAGAAACAAGAAATTCAGCAACATATTTCTGATGAGGAAAAATTTTTAAACATCACAGCATGATTTGTCGAACATGACCCCTTCAACGCAGCAGTATGCAAAACAGCAAGTAACCGATGGACTGATTCGTGACAGAAAAGACACCGTCTTCAGTCCATATGCTACATCCATCTGCACGAGGCAAAGATTCTTATCAGCCCTTGCAGTTCCTGGTGCCCATAAGAATCCATAACTTGCCAAAAGTAAACTATATGAGGTAATAATCAGGGTTTAAGTTTAACACCTTCACTGCGTGAAAAAATGTGACCACCACCCAAATGCAAGAGACAAAGAACCTCACGAGCCCCCGCATTCGCGGGAGCTCATGAGGTTCTTTGCCTCTTGCTGATCCCATTCATATCAACGTTTCTTGAATTGAAGGGACTCTCCACTGTTGAATTTGCCCTGCTTTCGCGCCCACTGGCAGTGAAGGGGTTAAATCTGTTGTCAAGCTGAAAGCTTAGTGATAGACTTACTCTGCTGCTCCTTGCCGGTACCCTTGTCACGAGCAGATACATTCACGATGCCGTTGGCATCAATGTCAAAGGTTACCTCGATCTGAGGCACACCCCGGGGAGCTGGAGGAATCCCAACCTGAAGCAAACAAAACAGAATCGGTGGGGTAAAGAGACTGAAATGCAGTCTAATGCATACTGCTTTGACATCCCAACGCCCCAAAAATGGATCACGTACAAATTTATAGGTCAACGACAGCACATGATTACAAGGAGAAAAACTGAAAATCAGGGATTCCACACTTGATTTACTTCAAGCAAGCGATGCAGTAACAAACTCCTGGCCAATCAATTTTCCTACACCGATGATGAAACAGACCCTCTCCTTCAGCTTCATCAGTCAGTGGCAACCAGTCCCATCTCCGTTTTTTTGACGTCTGCGTCAACTTCTTGTGACTTTTCAACATCTCAATACCAGAGAACTTTTCACTTTCAAACAAACACATAAGTACTTCAATGCTTGTCAAGTTGGTGGCATGCAAACCTAGTGCACCTCTGAAAACCTGTAAATTATTTTTATTTTGTTCCTTTTTAAATTTCAGATTTCCCCAAACCAGATATTCCGACTTGAGATATTGTAAAAAGCCAGATTTCCAACACCTAGCCTGAAAGATGTTAGCCCGTAATCGGGCACTATCAAGGAGCATTCAAGACTGACCTTATCTTCTGACAATACCTGGCAAACACAATACCTTACAATGCCTGGCAAATGCAGTTATGAACAGAATAACAACCGTAGCCACTCGTTAGGAGGCATTAATAACACATTTTATATATGACTAAGTGCCAAAAGGTGCTCTCACAAAGAGGACAACTGGGTTGAAAATCAAAGTGTGACATAAAGTACCAGAAAATGTATTAAGTGATGTACACTGTATTGGCAATGTGTTTGTAAAAGAAAAAGATATCTGAAATGGTTTTTGAGAAAATGGCTGTTAAGATTTGTAACAGATTTGTAAGTCTGGATATGTCGGACATCAGGTATTGCGACATAGTGCCTTTAAATTAGTGGGATAAAAAAACACAAATCAGTTTCTAAACAGTTAAAATAATAAGTAGTGGTCACAATTGACCTATCCAAACAATTACTGCTTTTTGGCTTAGAATGTTCTAATCCCCGAACATGATTTGTGTTGCAATACCTGACATCCGACCATATTCAATTTTTAAAACATTTTTAAAACATCCTACAACCAAGAAAAACACTTTGTCATGTTATATACCACTCACAGGAATACATGCACACATTAGAGCACAATGGGAGTTTATCTTTGCTGCCCAAATATATTTATTGGCAGTCAGGGCCAGAATTTGTAACTTATGTCGAACATCAGGATTGCAGCAGATATCCCCAGAATAGTTATCAGAAACCACAAACACAAAGCCTTTCCCCCAGTTTCAAGCTACAATATTTAACAAACAAAACAGATATGAAGAACAAACTGCATACAGCTTTCTGATGTAATATACATGATGAAACATGACGTGCTAAACAGTCTGCGCCCGAAAAAATAAAACAAATATTCAAGTTTTATCTGTGTACAGGCTGATGCACTATTTTAACTCTGACCCTCAGATTTAGAAGGTCCTAATGGCTATGCAACTGGTTGTCCAAAATGGCTCATTTTAACAGTGCCTTTGCCCCCAAAAGTTCTACAATCCATGTGTTGAACATCAGGATTGCAGCAGCAAATGTTGGCACAAGCCTGACGTCCGATACATTTATCATCATTGCATTATTATGTTATGAAATTCACCTGTTTCTTGATCTCATTATCTTACGTTTGCGTCACAACAACTGCACGTCTCCATCAAACGACAAAAATGTATTTTTCTTTAAAATAAATTTTTTCGAAAAATACTTACCGATGGTATTACTGAGAGGAAGACATACTTAACTGACAATTTCAGTCTCCAAAATTTGTTGTGTGTTGCCACACAACCAGGGACGTATCTCTAGCAAGCAGTTACCCAATCCCCCCGAGTATCCTCATTATCCTCGGAATGACTTCCTTTCCAAATCTCGCGAGAGGCCGTTATTTCCAGTTCTATCTGAGCTGACATGCGGCAAGCGGGGAAGGTGGGAGGGAAGTTTGAGTAATACCATCGGTAAGTATTTTTCGAAAAAATTTATTTTAAAGAAAAATACATTTATTTCTTCAAAATCATTACCGATGGTATTACTGAGAGGAAGAATTAAAAAGAGGGGGAGGGTGCCGCTTCTATGGTCAAAACCCCCAGGTAACTGCTTAGCTAGCTAGACCCCTGGCCGGGGCACACTCCCGACAATTTCAGTCAAGTGTTACCTTTGGCGCCGTCAGCGCCGGGAGGGAGTGTTGAGCCACGGCAACGTCACCCACCAAAGCCAGGTTGTGTCGCTGGCTGGAGAGGTCACGCAAGTAAAAACGGGCGAAAGTAGATTCGGCCCGCCAGCCCACAGCCGCCACAATGTCCTTCACGGCGCAGTTACGGTCGAACGCGACGCTCGCGGAGACAGCTCGGATCTCGTGTGCCCGAATCCGGATTGATTGTACATTGCTTAACGTCCCGACAGCAACAAGGCTTTCTCAGGACGTGCCTGCACTGCTTGTGAAAAAAAACTAAACAGAAAATTGAATGTATGTCGCCAGCCGGTCAAATACATTAAATAAACCTAACACATGGGGCCCAAATAAAGCTAAGACCATTTAGCAACACACATCCAATATCAAGAGCTACAGGCAGTGCAGACAGTAGGGAGAGTTTAAAAAAGGCAAATACAGGTGAATGGACCTCGGGTAGACAGAAACACATGCCCCAGAATAGAGAGAAAAACCCACCCTGTGGGGCTGACCAGGGTGACCCTGGGAACTAAAAAATACCTAACCCCACCCAAGTCCCCCAGGGCAGACCCGGGTGGGGGCCGAATCCGGAGCCGCTTTGCTCCCGCAGGCGATAAGTCATTGTAAGCGGAACGTATAACTCCACGCAGCCAAGCGGAGATCGTTTGGGCGGATATATCATGTCGGTTCGGAACCAAGGGCAAGAAAAGGCGTGAGCGACCCCACCGTAAAGGCTTAGACCGGCGGAGATAAATCTTTAACGCCCGAACCGGATCCTGTTGTTTGACGTCTTGGGGTGTGTCAGGACCCCGAAGAGGACGAATAGTAATCGGTTGAGGGGCCGCTGAGGGTAGCCGATTTTTTGCCAAAAAGGAAGGGTCAGTGAGTAATTGAACCGAGCCGTTAGCCCGGAGCTGTAGGCAAGTCGGAAGTACCGAGAGAGCGTGGAGTTCACTCACACGAGAAGCTGTGGCTAGGGCCAGCAGGAAGCAGGTCTTCCGCGTCAAGTCCGAGAACCGAGCCAAGTGCAGCGGTTCAAAACGAGCAGAGTTGAGCCATGTTAACACCCACGCAAGGTCCCAACGGGGGAGGAGGGATCGGGTTACTGGTCGCCGGAGACCAAAATGAGCCATGAGGTCCGCAATGTCCTTGCAAGATCCCGGATCGAGTCGACCCAAATGGCGGTAAGTGTCAGCCACCATAGAAAGATAACCTCGAATGGTGATGGGTGCCAAGCCCTGATCCTCGAAGAACCACAGGAAGAACTCAGCGAGCTGGGGCATAGTCAGAGAGGTGGGGGAGAGGTGTCGTGTCCCACACCACGACTGTAAAACCTGCCATTTACCCTCATAGACTTTTCTGGTGGAAGGTCGTCGAGCGGAAGCGATAGCCGCCACCGCTGCATCCGAGAAACCTCGAGCGGTGAGGGCACGCCGCACAATCGCCAAGCGTGTAAGAGGAGGCTCTCCGGGCAAGGGTGAAAAAGATCCTGCCGGGGTTGTTTTAGCATCGTGGTCGGCGTTGGAAGCCGTAGAGGGGGGTCCGTGGCGAGACTCAAGAGATCTGTGGTCCAGCTCTTGTTCCAAGAGAACGGCGCCACCAAAAACAGGACCGCGTGGCAGCCTCTGAGCTTGAGAAGAATCTTGGGCACCAGGACAGACGGGGGGTACGCATAGGCCAAGAGACCCTCCCAGGGGATAGAGAGAGCATCCACCGCCCAAGCAAGGGGATCTGGAACAGGGGAGACGAAGAGGGGAAGTTGTGTGTTGTTACACTATAAGTGTATACGACCAATATCACGGTCGGGTAATTTTATAATTTCCCTTGATATGAAAATAACGAGGGTATAATTAGTACCACGGGCTCACGTGAAGTTGACAAGTGGCCGGCCCTACTAAGCTCGGACTAATGAATGATAATTTCGAGTGGAAATACATCAATCTCACTCTAGCGGTCCCAATGCGGGCAGTAGCGAACTGAAAGCTGGGACTAATGAATAAATAATGGGTTACTGGTCAGCGAGGATCAGAGGACGCCGACCACCATAATAGATGTGGAATAATTAGGAGAGACAGTAATGAGTTCCTGGTCAGCTAAGATCAGAGGACGCCGACCACCATAATAGATGTGGAATAATTAGGAGAGACAGTAATGAGTTCCTGGTCAGCTAAGATCAGAGGACGCTGACCACCATAATAGATGTGGAATAATTATGAGAAACAGTAATGGGTTCCTTTGATAGCTAGGATCAGAGGACGCTGACCAGCATAACAGATGTGGAATAATTATGAGAGACAGTAATGGGTCCCTGGTCAGCTAGGATCAGAGGGCGCTATCCACCAGAGCAGATGGGGGATAGATTATGGGCGACAGTAATAGCTCCTTCGACAGATAGGGTCAGGGGACGCTGGCCACCATGATAGATGTGGAATAATATGGGTGACAGTAATAGCCCCTTTGACTGGTTGAGACAAAGGGGCGATGCCCTCGGCCAGAACGGGTATATATAGTGGGAGGAAACACCAGCACGAGAGAGCTCACAACGAAGGGAACGAGATAGAAAGAGAGCTTACAACGAAGGGAACGAGATAGAAAGAGAGCTCACAACGAAGGGAACGAGATAGAGAGAGAGCTCACAATGAAGAGAACGAGATAGATAGAGAGCACACAACGAAGAGAGAGAGAGAGAGAGAGAGATAGATAGAGGGAGCTAAGAAGCGAGAGACCGAGCACCGGTATTTTCGCCATTTTAGTATGCCATGCTAGTAGGTTGGTTGTGCCCAACCTATTAGACCCACGATGACCAAGAAATAAAAGACTCTTCTGGAAACACTCTTTGTCTGGCTGCGTCTTCCATCAACAACACCTTGCGTGTGGCTGCGGTAGTGTAACACTACCTTATCTTCTTATTTGGTGCCGTGACCAGGATCTCGGAACGGGAAGAAACAGAGGAACGAAGAAACAGAAAAACTAGACTATCAGCACCAAATCGACAGCCAACGACGCAAGGGTGGAAGAGCAGACCAGAAAGAGAAGAGAAGAGTGCAAGCCAACAACCCGAAGAGAAGAGAAGAGTTCGAGCCCACTTCAAGAAAAGCAGAGTTCGAGCCCACGTCAAGGAAAAGCAGAGTTCGAGCCCACTTCAAGAAAAGCAGAGTTCGAGCCCACGTCAAGGAAAAGCAGAGTTCGAGCCCACTTCAAGAAAAACAGAGTTCGAGCCCACGAGACGTCTGCGACTCATTCAAGACCAACATTGATTGATTGATTGTACATTGCTTAACGTCCCGACAGCAACAAGGCTTTCTCAGGACGTGCCTGCACTGCTTGTGAAAAAATAAAAAAGAAACAGAACATTGAATGTATGTCGCCAGCCGGTCAAATACGTTAAATAAACCTAACACATGGGCCTAAATAAAGCTAAGACCATTTAGCAACACACATCCAATATCAAGAGCTACAGGCAGTGCAGACAGTAGGGAGAGTTTTAAAAAGGCAAATACAGGTGAATGGACAACAGCCGAAAGGATCACGGGGTAAGTGACTTTTTTCGTTTAACCCTTGTTGAGTCTTATATAGGAGCCAGACCAGTTAGCTAGAGTTGTGTTGTTGTTACATTTAAAAAGAAACAAAAATGGCAGAGGAAGTGTTTAGGATTTTAGGCGAAAAAGTAGAGGAAATGAGTCAGGCGATTAACGCCCAGAGTATAGGGCAGATGGTAGGAACGTTTGACGGAAAGCCTACCAAATTTAGGGAGTGGATAAAAGAAATTGACAAATATGCAGTGCTAATAAAAGCCCTCAACCGGCGCCCCGTCATTGCTTATCAAGCAAGCTCGGGGGTGGTGAGTGATTTTATCCATCGATTCTTACAAACGGAAGCGGCAGGGGATTGGGATGAGCTGAAAAGGCAGCTAACCGTAAGGTTCGGCGAAATCGCCGATGAAAATCATGCTTTTGCGTTGCTACAGCGGGTGAAACAAAACCCGAGGGAAAGCGTGCCTCTGTACGCAGAGCGACTAATGACTCTGGCCGGCGAAGCCTTCCCGAGTCAGATGGGCGCTGCTGTGGTACAACGGCAACTAACAAATTTCTTTGTTGACGGATTGGCGCATGACTTTCTTAAGATGAAAGTCCTAAGGGATAACTCAAATACATTAGATAGGGCCGTGCAGGTGGCCATGCAAGAGGAAAACCTTCGCCATAGGTTTGAGCTACGCACGATAAACAATCGGCCAGTTAGCCAGCCGAGAGCGACAGCTAGGGGTGGAGAAGAGGCTATGGAAGTAGACCATGCTCGTCACCGTAATTGTTTTAAATGCGGGAGAGTAGGGCACCAGGCAAGAAATTGCCGAGTGATAGGGGCGGTTGGTCAGCAAACAATGCGTCCACCGATTCAATGCTGGAAGTGTGGGGAACGAGGTCACATTCAGCGGGAATGTAGAAAGGCCGGAAACAGACGGCCACAAGGTCAAAGAAGGTTTCCGCCGAGGCAGGAAAACTAGCAGGTTCTGCGGCACACGAAGCCGTTACGCAGGACCGGAAAAGTAGAAAGAGTCAGTTGTTTAGCATTAATGTAGCGGGTAGTCCTAAGTGCATAGTGTTCAAAATTGGGAAGCAACGATTTCGTAGCTTGATCGATACGGGAGCAGAGGTGTCTTTGATTAGCAAGGGGGCTTACGATAAACTCAGTCATAAGCCAAAGTTAGGAAAGGGAGATGTGTCGTTACAGTCAGTTAGTGGAGAAGCTTTACACGTATTGGGGAGTTCAGAATTAGAATTTACGGTAGCGGGGCAAAAGTTTAAACATAAGTTCTACGTGGTATCAGGGCTCAACAGGAACTTTATTTTGGGAAATGACTGGTTAGACAAAAACGGGGTGAGGATTTATTTTGACTTGAAGAAACTCAGAGTCGGAAGTGTTTATGTGCCCTATGAACAGGACATCCACATTTCGTCTTTGGGTCAGAGTGACTAAGACGAAAGTGATAAAACCTCAGACGGCAGAAGTACTCCAGGTACGGATGAAGAATGCTCCGTATTTTGCAAGAGAGACACTCTTAGAGATTTCGGAAACAGACAAGGGATTTATAGCACAAGAACCGGGACTGTTAGTGACAAGCACGGTAGTCAGGCAAAATAATCACCAGACGTATCCCATACTGATAGTAAACAACACAAACAAGACGTATAGAGTTAGAAGGGGTTGTGTTGTAGGGAAGGTAACAGCAGTTCAGGAAGTACATGAAGTACAGATAGGGTCGGTTGATCGGCAGGTATCGGCAGTCGACTTGACGGAAGTCACTGCGCCGGAGAAGATGAAAGGTGTAGTGTCAGAGCTTATTACGAACAATCAAGACTTGTTCGCGAATAGCGACCTTGATTTAGGGGCTACTGACACTGTCACGATGAAACTAGATACCGGCGATCATCCTCCCATTAGGATAAAACCGTATAGAATCCCGCTTCAAGATAGGGAGATTGTTGACAAGGCTCTAGAAGAGATGTTACAGGCAGGTGTGATAAGACGTTCTCAGTCCCCATGGTCTTTTAGTTTAGTGATTGTATCCAAGAAGGATTGTACAGTGCTTAACGTCCCGACAGCAACAAGGCTTTCTCAGGACGTGCCTGCACTGCTTGTGAAAAAAATACTAAACAGAACATTGAATGTATGTCGCCAGCCGGTCAAATACATTAAATAAACCTAACACATGGGGCCTAAATAAAGCTAAGACCATTTAGCAACACACATCCAATATCAAGAGCTACAGGCAGTGCAGACAGTAGGGAGAATTTTAAAAAGGCAAATACAGGTGAATGGACAAAGGGTAGACAGAAACACATGCCCCAGAATAGAGAGAAAAACCCACCCTGTGGGGCTGACCAGGGTGACCCTGGGAACTAAAAAATACCTAACCCCACCCAAGTCCCCCAGGGCAGACCCGGGTGGGGTTGTATCCAAGAAGGATGGGTCGAAACGTTTATGTGTTGACTTTAGAAAACTGAATGAGGTTACAAAGAAAACATCGTACCCACTACCGCTGATAGATGACATTTTGTCACTGCTTGGAAAGGCCAAGTATTTTACCAGTCTGGACCTTAAGTCGGGATACTGGCAGGTCAAGATGGCGGATCAGGAGAGTAGGGATAGAGTAGCATTTGCATGCCACAAAGGATTATTCAAATTCACAAAAATGCCTTTTGGTTTGGTGGGAGCACCGGGATTGTTCATGATGCTTATGAATATCGTGCTAGCCGGTTTAGAAGGTTTTGCCTGTGCCTATCTCGATGACATTTTGATCTTCTCAGAAACAATAGAAGACCATCTGTGTCACCTTCAGACAGTCTTTGATCGATTGAGACAGCATGACCTGAAGCTGAAACTCAAGAAGTGTCAGTTCTTTGAGGAAGAAACCAAATACTTAGGGTTTGTCATTAGTAGCCAGGGGATAAAACCGGATGAGGAAAAGGTAAAAGTCATTAGGGCTATGGCGGCCCCGACCTGTGTCAGAGAGTGCCGTTCGTTCATTGGTATGATTGGGTTTTACAGGAAAATGATTCCGAATTTCTCCCAGATGGCTGAACCAATCATAGCACTGACACGAAAGTATGCGAGATTCAGTTGGACAGAGGAATGCCAGAAAGCGTTTGATTTGATGAAGGAGACGTTAGCCGTAGCACCAGTGTTAGCCTATCCAGATACACGGCGTCCGTACATCCTTTACACGGATGCCAGCGACACATGCGTGGGGGCATGTCTCGCGCAAAAATGCGATGAGGATTCAGACATTTCCCCAGGCTCAAAGGTAGAAAGACCTATTTATTTTCTATCCCATAAACTTAGTACCAGTCAGAGGAAATGGTCGACAATAGAGAAAGAGGCTTTTGCGATCCATTATGCGCTTCCAAAGCTAAATCACTACTTGCATAATGCGGAGTTTGTAATCCGCACGGATCACATGCCTCTTAAGTATTTGCTTAATTCACCAATGCAGAATAAGAAGGTGCAAATGTGGGCCCTTGGCATTTCAGGATATAACTGTACGATTGAATATATCCCAGGTCCTCAAAATGTTTTGGCAGACTTACTATCCAGAATGCCGAGTGGTACTCACATGCCAGAGCATGAGGAAGAAGTAGAGGTAACCAGAGAGGTCAATGACAATGCTTTTGTCATAGGAGTCATAAACTCCAACCAATTCACACCCAAGCAGTTTGCTAGTTGTACAGTAAGGGCAGGGTGTGACGAGAAGCTGGAAAAAGTTGATCTTCCAGGGTTTGATATTATTGAGGAACAGGAGAAGGATTCTGAAATAGTGCGCTTAAAGGACTTATTGATTAGTGAACAAGGAACTATGACAGTCAATAGGAGATACATGCTGATAGAGGATGTTCTATATTTCTTGTCTCATCCTGATGATGAACCAGTAGCCAGATTGTATGTTCCGTCTCACTTGGTAGAGTACGTAGTCAGACAGTACCATGACGAAAATGGTCACTTAGGAATAGACAAGACGCATGACACAGTCAGCAGAAAGTATTACTGGCCTAACATGTACAAACAACTGTATGAATATGTTAGTGGGTGTGTCATCTGTCAGTCTAGAGTGTTACAAAAGAAAAGGGCCCCCGTACAGGAAATGGACATTCCTCCATACCCATTCGCTAAGTTGTCATTGGACTTGGCAGGTCCGTTTGACCGCTCCCTTAGCGGGAATCGCTATGTCATATCATTCATCTGTCATCTGACAGGTTGGGTAGAGGCGTTCCCTGTACCAGATAAAACGCCGCAGTCAGTGGTACAGCTGCTCGTAGAAGAAATTCTACCCAGACATGGCTGTCCATTGCAGATAGTATCAGACAATGGATCTGAGAATGTGAATAGGGTTATGGCAGAAACGCTGGCAGAACTGAACATAGATCATGTCACGACCAGTCTTTATCATCCACAGTCCAATGCTAAGGTCGAACGTTTCCATAGAACTTTTAACGACATTCTGTCCAAAAAGATACAAGAAGATTTTTCGACATGGGACGTGCATATTAACCAGGTACTAGCAGCTTATAGGGTTTGTGTTTCGGAAACTACGCAGGAATCTCCTTTCTTCTTACTGTACGGTCGCGATCCAGTGCTACCGTTAGATAACATCCTTAGACCCCGGAGAAAATACGCTGGTGAAGATTTTCACAAGATAGCGCTTGAGCAGCAACACCAGGCCTTCACCCAGGTGTATCGGCGAATTAAGAAAGCACAGAAGAAGGGGGCTAAGTATGCCAATAGAGGTGTACAGCCTGTCGAGATTAAGGTCGGTGATCCGGTGTACCTTCGTAATCACCGTAGACACAATAAGTTAGACAGTAAGTGGAGGTCGCACTATAGAGTGGTGGAACAATTGTCGCCTGTCACATTCAGGGTACGACATCAACTAGATGGCACTGAGGTCAGTTCACATGCTGAACACTTGCGGATAGCCAAAATTAGCGAGTGGCCTATTCCAAAAGCCAGGGGGAGAACATTACGTAAAGCCACACAGGTTGTTGATTGTACATTGCTTAACGTCCCGACAGCAACAAGGCTTTCTCAGGACGTGCCTGCACTGCTTGTGAAAAAAATAAACTAAACAGAACATTGAATGTATGTCGCCAGCCGGTCAAACACATTAAATAAACCTAACACATGGGGCCTAAATAAAGCCAAGACCATTTAGCAACACACATCCAATATCAAGAGCTACAGGCAGTGCAGACAGTAGGGAGAGTTTTAAAAAGGCAAATACAGGTGAATGGACAAAGGGTAGACAGAAACACATGCCCCAGAATAGAGAAAACCCACCCTGTGGGGCTGACCAGGGTGACCCTGGGAACTAAAAAATACCTAACCCCACCCAAGTCCCCCAGGGCAGACGCGGGTGGGGGCCACACAGGTTGTAGCTCCAGAATCATCCGATAGCGACAGTGACGATGCAGTAGGGCAAGAGAACGCACGAGACAGACTGACTAGGGGGGTGCGAAAAGAGCGTGAGAATTCTTCATCCGAGGAGGACGTTCCTTTAATGGAGTTAAGAAAGCGCCTAAAGACAAGAGAGAAAAGATCTCTCTCAGCAGTAAACGTTAGTTGTAACAAGGGCAAATCAGACAGTTCTGATGATGGGGAGATCGACGACAATTGTTCGATTCCGCCTAGTTTACAGACTAATGGGGTTAGGGAAATTCTTGAAGCGATACTGACTCTTCTGCCAAAGAAGGCTTCAAATTAGAAATGCGACTCTCAGACGGTATCTGGGAGAGGACTATTGCAATGTGTAAATCATGAAGCATGATTGGAGTTTTGTCAGAGACAGTGGTGTAAGTCTCTGGTGATATCTCGTACTGCAGACAACAACAAGATGAAGTTTTTCTTGAGTCTGATAGTATTGGGGCTAGCGCAGGGTTTAAATATTAATCACAATGTCGTATTTCAAAAACTTGATGAAGTTACCACTAGTAACTGGAGATTCAGGTCGGCCTGCGCCAGAATCAATGACGGCTCAGTATGACTTAGAATCCACAACAATAGCAGGAGACGCGCAACGTACGCGGTTCGCGTTCCTTACGGAAGCTGAACTTGAAGCTCGTTCCAAACCCTTGATAGGATTCTGTGCGATTCGAAGTGCAATATATCCTATGAACATTAATCAGTTTTGTGTTACGGCGCTGTTTTTAAACAATTCAGACGTAATTGCAACACACTGCCAAACAAAGGTCAAGTTGGGTACAGTGTTACCTATGGCACGGTATATAATGGATGGGCTATGGGTCATTAGTAATCATAGTCCACTAAAGATGAGTATTAGTTGTCACGGTAAAGGGGTCACGTACCAACAAATCAACCCACTATTATCACTAATCCGCCTCAATGAATCATGTACGGCTATTAGTGATAGACTGATGTTAACCCCTTACTACCAACAAGAAAGCCAGTATCAGGTGGAAGACAAATTGATAGGATGGCTGGAAAACTATGCATTTTCCAATATAACGTTATGGAAACCATTTCATAGCGCTTTACCAGACTACGATCACATCTCTTTGCCCAAAGAGATGAAATTAAGGAAATGCCAATGGATCATCTAATTGCTCGACTTCAGAGCGATTCGTTAAGCCAAAACAAGAATGGGCGATATGGAAACAGATCATCATTGGTTCTATCGTAGGGACAGTTGTAGTGATCATAATTCGGGTAGGGTGTATACGATATAAAAAGAAAACTAGCGCATGGTTTGGCTCCATATTATCACGACTCGGGAAGGGTGAACGTGAGGTCACTGTGCCTACGTTGATTTCGGCGGCTGTGCAATCAGCAGACGTGAATGACGTCGCAAGAGCAAAGGACTCTACGCCGATGATGGAGGGAGGAGTGCAGTTACTCCCCGCCTCGAACGTTGTCAAGTTTTACCCGTCGCTGGGATAACCAAGGATTAACGCTGTTGCGATCCAGGAAGGATCGTGAAGAATAACGAACACATGTGCAAAGACATAACTGAGTCGACGATTTTGATGTGAACATTTATTGGCGTGATTACGCCGGACAATAATAATTTTTAATAAGGAGTGATCGATTTAAATAAGCGGTCATTCCGAAAAATGATGTATTTTGTGGATAACATGTTTAATTGTTTGAAATGATGTTGTGGTCTGAATATTGTGTAATGAAAAAAAAACGAATCTTGTGAATTAAGATTCCTTTTTTTTCGGGTAGGTTTGGGAGGAATTGTTACACTATAAGTGTATACGACCAATATCACGGTCGGGTAATTTTATAATTTCCCTTGATATGAAAATAACGAGGGTATAATTAGTACCACGGGCTCACGTGAAGTTGACAAGTGGCCGGCCCTACTAAGCTCGGACTAATGAATGATAATTTCGAGTGGAAATACATCAATCTCACTCTAGCGGTCCCAATGCGGGCAGTAGCGAACTGAAAGCTGGGACTAATGAATAAATAATGGGTTACTGGTCAGCGAGGATCAGAGGACGCCGACCACCATAATAGATGTGGAATAATTAGGAGAGACAGTAATGAGTTCCTGGTCAGCTAAGATCAGAGGACGCCGACCACCATAATAGATGTGGAATAATTAGGAGAGACTGTAATGAGTTCCTGGTCAGCTAAGATCAGAGGACGCTGACCACCATAATAGATGTGGAATAATTATGAGAAACAGTAATGGGTTCCTTTGATAGCTAGGATCAGAGGACGCTGACCAGCATAATAGATGTGGAATAATTATGAGAGACAGTAATGGGTCCCTGGTCAGCTAGGATCAGAGGGCGCTATACACCAGAGCAGATGGGGGATAGATTATGGGCGACAGTAATAGCTCCTTCGACAGATAGGGTCAGGGGACGCTGGCCACCATGATAGATGTGGAATAATATGGGTGACAGTAATAGCCCCTTTGACTGGTTGAGACAAAGGGGCGATGCCCTCGGCCAGAACGGGTATATATAGTGGGAGGAAACACCAGCACGAGAGAGCTCACAACGAAGGGAACGAGATAGAAAGAGAGCTTACAACGAAGGGAACGAGATAGAAAGAGAGCTCACAACGAAGGGAACGAGATAGAGAGAGAGCTCACAATGAAGACAACGAGATAGATAGAGAGCACACAACAAAGAGAGAGAGAGAGAGAGAGAGAGAGAGAGAGAGATAGATAGAGGGAGCTAAGAAGCGAGAGACCGAGCACCGGTATTTTCGCCATTTTAGTATGCCATGCTAGTAGGTTGGTTGTGCCCAACCTATTAGACCCACGATGACCAAGAAATAAAAGACTCTTCTGGAAACACTCTTGTCTGGCTGCGTCTTCCATCAACAACACCTTGCGTGTGGCTGCGGTAGTGTAACAGTGTTCCACCGCGTCGCAAACAGGTCGATCATGGGTGTCTCCCAGTGCTGGCAAATCATCCGAAAAAGGTCGGGGCGAAGAGCCCACTCGGTATGGAGAAATTGGCCTGGACGAGATAAGGAATCTGCCAGCACGTTCAGCCATCCCGGAATGTGACGTGCCCGTAGCGAAATGCCCCGATCCCGGCACCACACCATAAGATGGAACAGAAGAATGCAAAGGGAGGCAGAACGGGTCCCGCCCTGCTTCTGAATATAGGAGACAACCGTCGTGTTGTCGGAGAGAACCAAGACTGCCTGGTTGGTCACAAGTGGTTCCCAGGAGATCAGTGCGAGCCACACTGCTTTCAGCTCCAACCAATTGATGTGTCTGCCCGCCACATCCGGTGACCAAACGCCCGCTGTTGTGCTGAAGTCCGGAAGCAGGTGAGCTCCCCAACCGGAAAGACTGGCATCCGTGCAGATCGACAGGGAAGGAAGCTGGGACGCAAGGGGAACCCCCGACGCCAACCACGCGGGATCCGTCCACCGGAGGAGATGTGGCCGAACTAAGGGTGACACCGGAACGCAAACCTCCAATTCCCTCGAACACGGACGCCAAAGAAGGAGGAGATGAAGTTGAATGGGACGCGAGTAGAGCCTGCCAAGGGGAAGTAAGTCCGCCGCAGCACTCATGAGACCCAACAACTGTAACCACAGTCTTGCCGGAGCTGTGGAAGCAAGATACATCCGACGGGCCAAAAGAGCCAACTTGTCGATCCGAGCTTGAGGAAGGCGCACCAAGTTCAAGTCGGTCTGAAACTCCATGCCAAGGTGGAGAAAATGGCGAGATGGCGATAGGTCCGACTTGCCAAAGTGGACTAGAAAGCCGAGGCGATGGAGAAGAGAAAGCAGGGCGTCCCTGTCTGCGGTCAAGGAGGTAACATCCTGATTCCGGAGAAGAAGATCGTCGAGGTAGTGGGAGGTCGGACTGAGAGACGACCTCCGCGCATGGGAAATCACTGCATCCATAATCCTGGTAAAGACCCAGGGACTGAGATTGAGGCCGAAGGGCATGGCCCGGAACTGATACACCACTCCGCGGAAGGCGAAGCGAAGGTATCGGCGAGTTGAAGGGTGTATAGGAACATGAAGATAGGCATCGGCAAGATCCAGACTGACAGCAAAATCCATCGGCCGGACGGCGGCCCGCAGGGCGCGGGTCGTTTCCATACGAAAGGAAGGAGCAGTCAAAAATTTGTTGAGAGCGGAAAGGTCGATCACCGGACGCCAACCTCCGTCTGACTTGGGGACGACGAAGAGACGGCTGTAGAAAGCTAGAGAATCTTGTCGCTGGACGACTTCCGTGGCGGATTTGAGAAGCAAGGCGGCCACTTCGTCTTGTAAAGCCGACGCTTTGACGGGATCGTTTGGAACCAGAGTCCAAAGCGGGGAGCGGCGAAGAGGAGGAGGGCGAAGAAACGAAAGGTGAAGTCCCTCCGAAATGGTAGAGAGGAGCCATGGGTTGTCGGGAAACAGCGACCGCCACTCGTCGCTGAATCGGGAGAGCCGCCCGCCGACCGGTGGCCCCAGAGAAATCGGCGGGGGCAGGGTGGGAGGAGAGTCATCGGGCCCTCCCCCGTCCTGGACGCCTGCCACGACCAGGCCAGGTGGGCGTCGGAGCCGGGATGGTGCGGGCATGGCCAAAATGGGAAGGACGGGAGGATCAAAGGGGAACATGGGCAGCGTAACGGGTGGAGGGTCTAAATGACCGCAGGGCACGACCCGAGGCCTTGCGGGAAGAGCGAAAGCGAGAAGAAAGATGGTGGGCCGATGGCCAGATGTCCTTATGCGCATCCTTCACGGCTTGCCAAGTGGAGCCAAACAGCAAATTACCGCCGATGGGAGCCTGGCGGAGTTCAGCCTTGACTGTCGACGGTAACCCTGAACAAGCAGCAAGAACGGCATCCCGTCGAATTAAATCACAGTTGATAGCGGCAGCCATCGCATTGGCAGAAGCATGGTACGCAGCCCGATTTGCCACCACCGCCAGAGAATGTATCTCACTCAGCGGAGCAGTAGAGTGTGGATCCCAATGATCTTCAAGAGCGCGTACAATCGCCTGGGAAGCGAGATCCAGGAAGCCGGAGCAGGCCAGCGTGTTGCGGATCAGGGCGGCAGTTTTATCAAAACCGCGAGGGACCCGGGCAAAGGCGAAACGGCGTCCACCCGCCTGTAAATCCGCCGCATCATCGAGCGAAGGCAAAGGGCACGCAAAAGCCTGAGAGTGACCCGCGTACCAATGTTGGCGGAAGCGAATGTCGACGCCTTCAGGCCACTTAGTATCGGAAAAGAAGAGAGGCTCTTTGAAAGAGCCACGAGGTAATTGCGCCGAGAACGCCTCTGCAAGATCTCGAAATCCAGGAGGTTGCGGCAGAGATCGGAAACGCTTAGGTTGAAGGGAAACATCCACCGAAGCTGACGCCTTTCGCTTCAGAGGAGGTGCAGGGGGGCAAGCGTCTGGGGGGAGAAAGCGAAGAATGAGGTCGGAGGCCTCCTCCAAGGACCGTCGAGTTTTGACACCCGGAGTGAAACAATCCGAGGACGGAGAACAGCTATGCTGAGAGTCCGCAGGGAAGGGACTCCGAGACGGAGAAAGGTGAGGCAAAGACCCAAGGTCGCAAGCAGAATCCCCTGGAGGAAAGCGAATAACATCCTCCTGAACCGGTGCTGCCAAGCGCCGGGGGGAACAGGACCCATGGAAAGAGTGACTATCGCGCGGTGGTCGAAGAGAAGATCGCCGAGGGAAGGAGGAGGAGTCCAGGTGCCCAGGTCGCTGAGAAGTCCGAATGTCAAATGACGGAGAAGAAGAAGATGAAGAAGAAGAAGAACGACGCCGGAGGGAAGAGGGCAGATGCTGACGCCTCTCAGGTAAAGGCGGGCGGCGCGCGCCGTGACGAGAAGGAGAACGGGACCGTCCCCTCTCTGGAGCATGATGAAGGTAGCGGCGACGGCATGGCGAAGGACGGTCGGAGCGAAGGCGATCCACTCGTCGACGATAGGCATGTCGCGAGCGACAGGGGGCAGGAGAAAAGGAGGGATTACGGTGACAGGGAAAGGACGATGGTGTAGGATCTCCAAGAGGAACGTCCATAATAGGCGAAGAAAAACGACGGGAGGAGTGAGAAATACGCCGAGAGAATGTACCAAGTGTGGCACGGGTGCGCGGTGACTGGCTTTTAGCCAGGGCGCGAGGAGACAGTGTTTGAGTTGAAGCGCCGAGCAACAAGTCGTGATGTGACAATTGTTGAAATTGCGACGGAAAAGTGCATGTGGGTAAAGTCACGTCTGGCTGGGGAAGGCACACGCCAGGGACTGCCGATGGTCGCTGTCTCCTCCCCCCAAAACGATGGGGTAGCCTCCGTTGGAGACCCGTCTTAGAAGGCCGGGTCTGCGGGGCTGGCTGCGAAATACGCTCATGGGAGCGGGGGCGTACACTCTCACCTGGTGTAACACCACTCACAGCGGCAGGGAAGGAGTCCGACACCTGCGCCTGAGTGGCAAGGAGCTGCAAGGATCCTGGCACAGAAGATCGTGATAGCTGTGATGGAATGGGGCTGGGAGCCGGAGATCGTGAGCGCCGAGAAGAAACACTGATAGCGGTAGAGCTGGTGGTGATAGGGTAGAGAGGAATTTCGTCGGACTGGACAGTGCGCTGACGACGGTAGAACTTCCACATTTCGGACCAGCGATCTTCCTCCCATGAAGCACAAAGATCACAAGTGTGGTCCGAAGCACAACCCGAGCACGGCAGGCAGCACGGATGCAAGTCACTCGGCCATTGGAAATTCTTACAGTTCGGGCACGTTTTAAGAAGAAAACTGCAACAGGGAACAGAGCGGAAATGAAACGCGCGTAGCCCCGAGGCTACGGAATCGAGCAGACGACCGTTAAAACCGACAACGAAGGCAAAGTCGAAACGAACGGCAAAATGCCGCAAATCCACGGACAGTGCCCCCAATTCGCCACAATCGCCGAAGGATTGATTGTACATTGCTTAACGTCCCGACAGCAACAAGGCTTTCTCAGGACGTGCCTGCACTGCTTGTAAAAAAAACAACAACTAAACAGAACATTGAATGTATGTCGCCAACCGGTCAAATACGTTAAATAAACCTAACACATGGGGCCTAAATAAAGCTAAGACCATCTAGCAACACACATCCAATATCAAGAGCTACAGGCAGTGCAGACAGTAGGGAGAGTTTTAAAAAGGCAAATACAGGTGAATGGACCAAGGGTAGACAGAAACACATGCCCCAGAATAGAGAGAAAAACCCACCCTGTGGGGCTGACCAGGGTGACCCTGGGAACTAAAAAATACCTAACCCCACCCAAGTCCCCCAGGGCAGACCCGGGTGGGGTACAATCGCCGAAGGAGGCAATGTCCGAGGCCTTACCTGGCCATGTTAAGACAAACAAGGCCGAAGGATAGATAAAGAAGTTGACGATAACGTGAGACTGAGAACGATAGATCTAAACAAAATGGCAGTCAAGTATAGAACTGGAAACAACGGCCTCTCGCGAGATTTGGAAAGGAAGTCATTCCGAGGATAATGAGGACACTCGGGGGGATTGGGTAACTGCTTGCTAGAGATACGTCCCTGGTTGTGTGGCAACACACAACAAATTTTGGAGACTGAAATTGTCAGTTAAGTACGTCTTCCTCTCAGTAATACCATCGGTAATGATTTTGAAGAAATAAATACATCTGTGACCCGTGTTCATTCAAATAACTCATTTACCAACTTGCATCGATTGGAGGTCAGATTTGCGACACGTGTTCGCGATCGAACGTCAGGTTGCTACAGCCATAAAATTTGTTATCACAAGAAATCATCTTCATTCTCCAACCTACTGCCTAAAATCGGTGCTGGAGTCTCAGGCGATTCAAACTCTTGAAAATGGTCCCTTACAATAAACATTTGGCTCTTTATTTTGTCTATGATTACACTCGAACGTCAGAAGTGATCGAACGTCAGATTTATGAAAACAGTTGCAACAAAATGTCACGAGTTGTAGCTCTCCATTGACAAACCGGACATTCAAAACAACCACGCTGGAATGTGGCCCATAATGCATCTATCATAACCGGATGATCGTAGACCAAAAAAACCCAAAACAACTTTGTTAAACTTGTCAAATAGTTGAATGTCAAATCTTGCGACAAAAACTGGCCGCTCACAATTTTTTTGCCAGCTTAGAAAACTGTGACGGAAAAGTAAATTTAAAGCATATAAAATATTCAACGAAAGCAAAACAACGCAATGACACCATTTCCGGTTTGGGTCAGCGTGCCTTTCACTAGCACAAGTTTGCGGAAATTAAGATGCTGCTGTTGCAACAAATCTGACGTCCGACAGTGGCTACTTTCAAAAGCAATAAACAAAAGCATGGCTTGCCTTCAAATCTGGGAAATACACGGATTATAAGATCAATCTTCCCTGAACATATGGGCATGGTTGGCACCAGGTTTGTTATTGTTGCTTTTACACGCGAGATCAAAACAGACCGACGGCATGTCATTGCCCGCTTTCCCGGGCCGATTTTTATTGGTGAATTCTGGCGTTTTACAGTATACTCACCAAACGGCTTTACCTTAGGTGCAGAAATTATTGCCGGTATATCTTCAATCATTCACACACACATTGCACTTGTTAAAGTCAACACGTGTCTTTTTAAACAGATTTTAGTTTCACGCAAAAGAGATCAACTCACTTTTTGCTCACCTTTTGGCACTTAGTCATATATCAGGTGTTCATATTCGTCAGTTTCATGCAATGTTGAGACTCCTCCGGGAGCGCTCAGGGCCTATAATTAACCCTTTTAGCCCCACGGCTGCATTTCCCAAATGTTGCAAGTGTTACCTAATGACTATGTACCAGTTGCAGGAGGTGGATTGACCGTGGATTGACCATGATAAGTCAAGGGTAGTGCCAGATGAGCTTGGCGCCTGAAGGCGCCAAGCTCATCTGGCACTACCCTTGAATTATCATGGTCAATCCATCTCCTGCTGTCGGGTGCTGGGGCTAAATAGGGTTAAACAGGTCATTTTCAAAATTCTGTGAAAACAGTGGGCAAACCATTGTTGTCAGGACTAAAGGAAAATTACAGTAAAATAGGTCCAAGTTTGATGGCCATCGTTCCTTCTTAGAGCCGTCTTGAAATCAAATGTGTTCAAAAGTTTTTTGGGCAAAAACACGAGGCAAGCTGTACTCAAACGGACTATACATAGTCGACACACACACAAAAAAAAACAATCTAAAACACACATTAAAAACCATCCCTCTCACCAGAGTGAACTGTCCCAGTTGTTTGTTGTTGCTGGCCATTTCGCGCTCACCCTGGTGAACCTTAATCTCCACCTGCGTCTGGCCGTCGGCGGCTGTGGAAAAGATCTGTGATTTCTTGGTGGGGATAGTAGTGTTGCGGTTGATCAACTTGGTGAACACACCGCCAAGGGTCTCAATGCCCAGGGATAATGGAGTGACGTCCAGCAGCAGGACGTCAGTGACATCACCAGCCAACACGCCTCCCTGGTGCAGAGCAGAATGCAGTAGTCGATCTGATGTTAACTCATTGTGCCCGAGGTACGAAACGCCCACATTTTGGAGTTATCCTCAAGGACTGCATTACAATTCAGGAGACAGATCGACTGTGATAGTTCAAGGGTGGTGGCAGAATAGCTTGGCGCCTACAGGTGCCAAGCTATTCTGCCACCACCCTTGAACTATCACGGTCGAGCCAGGTCGTGCTGTGGTGTGTCGCGGGCAGACTGCGTTAACCCCTTCACTGCCTGAGCATGAGCAACATCCAAACATAGGCATAAATGCACATGAGCCCCTCCAGTCCCGGGGAATCATGAGCATCCTGCTAGCCTCATTCACATCTGTGTGTCGCAGGCATGTAACATGTTGTATATCTGGAATATATCAGCAGAATATCTCCATTTCCAGAAACACAATTTCTATACCCTCACTGAGAAGGGATAAACTGCTTGGCCATTTCACCTCCAACAAATAAAACGAGTATAACAAATACATTACACACATGTGCCAGGTTACAGCAATGTTGTGGATGTGTACCTGAATGGCAGCTCCAATGGCCACAGCCTCATCAGGGTTCACAGATTTGCTGGGCTGACGACCAAACAGTTCCTGTACTGTGCTCTGAACCTGCACAAAAAAAGTGAATTAGAATAATAGTAACACCAACAAAAATAATACAGTGAACTGTGGATATACCAGAATACCTGGAAACACAGGTCTTTATTCTTTGTCAAAGAAAAATGCATTTTTCTTTAAAAGGTATTTTTCGAAAAATACTTACCGATGACATGACAAATGGGAGTGTCTACTACGTGCTCAAATTCTAGCCTACGAACCCGTTGTGTGCAAACACAACCCGGGAGGCACTCGGGGAACCCCCCAGAGGGGCCAAGAGTTGTCTCCCGGACCTGCCTATCCGGTTCCGAGTCACCTGACTCGCCAGTCAGATACTAGGCTCACCAGCGGCAAGCGGGGCAGGTGGGAGGGTCCTCCGTGTCATGTCATCGGTAAGTATTTTTCGAAAAAATACCTTTTAAAGAAAAATGCTTTATTTCATCAAAAACATTACCGATGACATGACAAATGGGAGAATCACGAATAGGAGGAGGGTGCCGCACCGGTACTACCGGCGACCAAGACCGTCCTCCCATTGCTAATTCCCAGGTAGCTAGCTAGGTGCGTACCTATGGCGCCTGCTGCGCCGGGAGGGAGTGCTGTGCCACCGTGAGGTCCCCCATCAATGCGAGGTTGTCTCGCTGTCCCGCCAGATCCCGAAGGTAGAAACGAGCGAAGGTAGATTCTGCTCGCCAGCCCACCGCGGCCACGATGTCCTTGACAGCGCAGTTCCGATCGAATGCGACGCTCGTGGCCATGGCGCGTACTTCGTGTGCGCGGATCTTCAGTCTCTGCGCTACGCGTGGGGAGAGATCCATGTATGCCGATCGTATTACCCAGCGCAGCCAGGAGGAGATCGTCTGGGCTGTGATATCAGTCTTGCCCTGGCGTATGGGCAGGAAGAGGCGGGAGCGCCCTCTACGGGTAACTTTGGTACGGCGCAGGTAAATGCGTAGGGCACGCACGGGATCCTGTTGCCGAGTCTCCGGAGAGCAGTCAGGCCCTCCCAGGGGCCGCAAGGTGATCTGTGGGGCAGTAAGAGGCGACCTTGTTTTGGCAATAAAGTTGGGGTCCGTTAAGAGCTGCACGGAGCGATCTGCCCTGAACTGGAGGCAGTATGGGCGGGTAGAAAGAGCGTGTAGCTCGCTAACTCTGGACGCGGTGGCCAAGGCTAGAAGGAAGCAGGTCTTGCGTGTCACATTCGCCAGAGGGGCGAGAGTGAGTGGCTCGAAGCGGGATGAATTCAGCCACGTCAGGACCCAAGGTAGGTCCCAGCGAGGAACGAGAGAACACTGAGTCGGACGTTGGAGGCTGAAGCTGGACATGAGGTCGGAGAGGTCCTTACAGGCGCCGGGGTCTGGAAGGCCGAGATGGCGGTAAGTGTCGGCGACCATGGATAAGTATCCCCTGATGGTGATGGGCGCCAAACCTTGGACCTCGAAGAGCCAGAGGAGAAAGTCCGCGAGCTGGGGGTTAGTCAGTCCGGTGGGTAGGAGGCGACGGGCATCGCACCAGGAACACAACACGCGCCACTTCCCTTCATAAACACGCCGGGTGGACGGCTTGCGGGCTGCAGCGATTGCCTCCACTGCTGCACAAGAGAAGCCTCGAGCGGTGAGGGCGCGCTGCACAACCTCCAGGCGTGAAGAGACAGGCGTTCTGGACAAGGGTGGAAGAGAGCCTGCCTGGGCTGCTTGAGCATAGAACGGGGCGTGGGAAGGCGCAGGGGGGGAGAGGTGGCGAGTTTGAGTAGGTCGGTGGTCCAGGACCGGGACCAAGCCAGCGGGGCGACCAGAAGCAGGACTGCGTTGCTCTCTCGAAGCTTGTGGAGGACCTTGGGAATGAGGACTGTCGGAGGGTACGCGTAAGCGATGAGGCCGTCCCAAGGAATCGAGAGGGTGTCGACTGCCCAGGCCAGCGGGTCTGGAATCGGGGAGACGAAGAGGGGAAGCTGGTGGTTCCACCTCGTAGCAAAGAGGTCGATTAAGGGAGTCTCCCAACGGGCGCAGATCATCTTGAAGATATCCGGGCGCAACGTCCATTCTGTGTGGAGCAACTGGCCGCGGCGAGAGAGAGAGTCCGCCAACACATTCAAGTGGCCAGGAATGTGTCGTGCGAGGAGGGTAATGTCGCGTTCCTCGGCCCAGCGCATCAAACGGAAGAGGAGCATACAGAGGTCGGGAGAGCGGGTGCCCCCCTGCCTCTGGATGTAGGCCACCACCGTCGAGTTGTCGGAGAGGACGAGAAGCCGCTGGTTCCTGAGCTGGCTCTCCCAAACGAAGAGGGCTTGCCAGACTGCTTGCAGCTCTAACCAATTGCTGTGCTTGTCCGCAAACTCCGGGGGCCAGAGGCCGGACGCCGAGGCGAATTGAGGAAGTAGGTGGGCTCCCCACCCCGAGAGGCTCGCGTCGACACACAGGGAGAGGTGCGGGGAGGGGGGAGGACAAAGGGACTCCCGAAGCCAACCAAGCCGTGTCGGTCCAGCGTAGAAGATGAGGGCGAACCAGGGGGGATACCGGGACCAGGGTGGTGAGGTCGCCGGAAGAGGGTCTCCAGAGAAGCAGGAGGTGCAGCTGAAGGGGGCGGGCGTAGAGGCGACCCAGGGGGAGAAGCTCCGCCGCTGTGTTGATCAGTCCGAGGAGTTGAAGCCAAACTCGGGCGGGAGCTCCTTCCTGCTGAGCGAGCTGGTTGGCGAAGGCGGACAACTTCCGAATCCGGGGATCCGGGAGGCGAACAACGTTGAGATCGGTGGCAACTCCATCCCGAGATGAATGAAGCGGCGCGAGGGCGTGAGATCCGACTTCCCGACGTTGAGGAGGAACCCCAGTCGCGACAGCAGACGCATCAGTGTATCCCTGTCCGCTTCCAAGACGGCCTCGACGTGGTTCCTCAGGAAGAGATCGTCGAGGTAGTTGGACATAGGGCTGAGAGACGACTGTCGTGCCTTGGCCATTACTGCGTCCATCAAGCGGGTGAAGACCCAGGGGCTGAGGTTGAGGCCGAAGGGGAGGGCTCGAAACTGGTAAACGGTTCCATCGAAGGCGAAGCGCAGATACCTCTGGGCGGCCGGATGTATGGGTACATGTAGATAAGCGTCGGAGAAATTTAAGCTGACGGCATAATCCATGGGTCGCACCGAGGTACGCAGGGCTCGGGTCGTCTCCATGTGGCAGGAAGGAGCCACGATGAAGCGGTTCAGAGCTGAGAGGTCGATCACTGGGCGCCACTTGCCGCCGGGCTTGGGGACGACGAAAAGTCGGCTGTAATATCCCGGCGAGTCTGTGCGGCGCACAACCTCTGTGGCGTCCTTCCTCAAGAGAGAGTCGACTTCCCCCCGTAGGGCACACTCCTTGAGCGGGTCTGCGGGGATCTCGGTCCACAGAGGAGTAGCACGCAGAGGAGGAGGGGAACGAAAGGAGATCCGTAGGCCGAAGGAAACAGTGTCTAAAATCCACGGGTCGTCTGGAATCAGTAATCGCCACTCGTCGCTGAAGAGGGCGAGCCTGCCGCCGACTGGAGGACCCGAGACGGCCGGCGGAGGCGGAGGAGGGGCGGAGTCACTGAGCCCGCCCGCGCCCAGGGCGACGGGTGGGACGGGGCCAAGCGGGGGCGGGGGCGTTAGCTTGGCCGGGGCGACCGAAGGCGGGGCGACGGCGACGCAGGGACTGCAGCTGGGCTGTCGAAGTCGGGGCGACGGGTCTGGTGTTCCGCAGGGAGCGACCCACGGCCTTGCGGGCTGACTGAAAGCGCCGAGGAACAGACTTGGGAGGCCACCTGTCCGAATTGGCATCCTTGACGGCTTGCCAGGTGTCACCAAAGAGAAGGGGTCCCCCGAGGGGGGCACGACGCAGCTGGGTCTTCAGGTCGGCAGGCATTCCCCGGCAGGCCTGCAGGACAGCATCGCGGCGGAGTAAGTCACAATTGGAGGCTGCAGCCATAGCGTTGACAGAAGAGTGATACGCGGCGCGGTTGGCCGCTTCAGCGAGGACGAGAAGATCGCCAAGAAGGGGGGTCAGGGAAGGGTGCCACGAATCTTCCACGCGCCGGAGGAAGGCTTGCGTAAGGAGCTCCATGAAGCCGGCGCAGGCCAAGGAATTCCTGACAAGCGAAGCAGTCTTGTCCAAACCCGCGGGGAGCGCGCGTCTAAGGGCAGAGGCCCCACCCGCCTGCACCACGGCGGCTGGGTCCACCAGAGGGAGAGGGCAGAGGAAGGCCTGGGAATGGCCGGCGTACCACTGCTGGCGGAAGTAAATGTCGAGGTCAGGAGGCCATCTGTGGTCCGAGAAGAAATTACTGTCCCGTGAGTCAGACAACAGGTGGGCCGAAAAAACATCCCGAAGCTCACGAAAGGCGGGGGGCTGAGGGAGCGTCTTGAACTTCTTCACCTGTCTACCCGCGTCGACGAAGGCAGAAGGCTTCCTCTTCAGGGGGGGGGGGGGATGGAGGGCAGTCCTCTGCCGGAAGCGTGGCGGAGATGAGGCGGGCGACCTCGTCGAAAGCCAGCAGCGCCTCTGTGCGGGAGGAGGCCGGTAACCCGTGGCTGTCGACGCATCCGAAGGAGAGAGCGGCGAAGGGGAGCGGCTGAGACCTCCTAGGAGAACCGAGATGGAATCCTCAGGGAGAAGACTCAACAAATCGTCGTCCACGACGCCGGGAGCCGTCGAAGAGGGACAGCGACCGTGACTCCGAGAGCGAGCAGCTCGACGAGGACGAGGGGAGCCATAAGGCGCCGAAGCACGCGGGGGAGAACGACGTCCGCGATGGCGACGCGACGAACTAGAGGAACGGGAACGGCGGCGGCGACAAGACGAGCGACTACCAGCTGGAGACCGCGATCCACGGGAACGAGGAGGAAGGAAAGAGGCTGGGTGCGGGGAAGGGGAACGGAAGGGACGAGGCAGACGGCGGGGAACGTGGGACGAACGCCGCGAAGAGGTAGAGCGCGAGGGCCCATGGTCCAGATGACGAGGAGAATCACGATCTTTACGACGCTCGCGCGAAGGAGCGCGAGAGTGGTGGTCAGACTTCGAGCGTAAGGAGGAACTGGACACAGGTAGTGGTGTGGTGAGTGTGCGAGAATGTCTCCGCGAGCCGGACTCTGTGGCGAGGCGGGTTCGCAGCGGCCGAGGAGGATCCAAGGCCTTCCTAGGAGACGAGTGGGGACCGGTTGACCATGGACGGCGCGAGGCACGTCTCTCCGAACTGACCTCTGTCTCGAGATGGGTTCTCTGCCTGGCGTAAGGCTTGGTCCAAGCGCGTTCCCTCCTGGGAACCAGCGCCTCGAACTCCCGACTCCGCACACTACCTTGCTGTGTCCGCTGTGGAGATCTTTCCAGACTGGGGCCATCGGGGGCAAGAGCGGTCGGGGCGCCGGAGATGACAGCCGGCACTTCTTCAGGTCTTGCAATAGGCACAGGTGTCGGGCGTTCACGTTGGTAGAAGCTCCAAAGTTGGGACCCGCGGAGCTCCGGCCAGACGGCGCAAACGTCACACGAACGCTCAGATGTACAGCCGACACACGGCAGGCAGACCTTGTGCAAATCCGAGGGCCACTGGAAACCTCCACACTGAGTGCAGGTCATCAGGAGGGCACTGCAACACACCAAAAAAAAAACCTGCCGGTACGTGGTCGAGACCAACAGGGCTCGTCCTACCAAGGGGAACCGTACCGAACGATAATAACAACAGGGTTGTGCCCCCAGGCTATACTGTTGTAGCGCTCGAAGCTAAGCTTGCGCTCTCATAACAAAGCCTACCCCAGCCAGGCTGGAGAGTAAACGCGTGCCAAACGACAATAGGGACGAAAGGGCCGTGCCCTCAGGCTATACTGCTGTAGCGCTCTAAGCTAAGAGTGCGCTCTCGTAACAAGCATACCCCAGCCAGGCTGGAGATGAACGTGAGCCAAGCGCCGCAGCTGTTTCAAACCATGCTCCCCGAAGGCTACCAGGGGAAGCCAGTAACTTTAACCCAAGGGGGAAGGGCGAGGGCGCCAGGGCCCCGCCGAGCTAAGAGGTCCCGCTCAACAAAACCCGCACAACACGAAAACAAGGTAGAGTCCAAAGGCTCAGGCCGGTATCCCGTCTGGGAACCGGCCCCGTCACAACTAACTATCCTACCTCTCTGCCGAAGCGGTAGCGGGAGAAGAGACGTCCATGTCGCCACCGGCGAACGGGCGGGAACCAGCAGGTCCGCCAAGCGAAGCCAACCAAGGAGGACGCCAAGCGAAGAAGCGCAAGCGAAGCAAGCAAGAAGCAAAGCAGAAGCGAAGCCAGAAGCGAAGCAAGAAGTCACGGCGAACTCGAGCACCAAAGACCGACCGGTCGAAGCGAGTGCGAGAGGCTAGAACACGTCCGAAGGTCGTGAGCCTACGTAGCTGACTGGCGAGTCAGGTGACTCGGAACCGGATAGGCAGGTCCGGGAGACAACTCTTGGCCCCTCTGGGGGGTTCCCCGAGTGCCTCCCGGGTTGTGTTTGCACACAACAGGTTCGTAGGCTAAAATTTGAGCACGTAGTAGACACTCCCATTTGTCATGTCATCGGTAATGTTTTTGATGAAATAAATTATTAAGCGGAGTAATTTACATAGAAAAGGTGTGGTTGGAAGGCGTTGTGGTATACAGAAGAATACCTTACAGATGCCTGCAGAGGCTTGCCCGAGGCCAAACACAATCAGACACTATCTTTGACCTATCATGATCTGATCAATCTGTCATACTTAGCCTTTTCTAACTGTGAATCATCAAACTCCTTTGTCATACAGCCACAGGTATTATTTACAGGACTAGTGGCTGCAAGCACAAGGGGGTTGACTAAAACACATCCATGATACTACAGGTGAACAAACCTTGGGCATGCGGGTCATTCCACCAACCAGAATGACTTCACCAATGTCGGACTGCTTAACCTCAGCATCCTGCAGCGCCTTCTGGCATGGGCTGACTGTGCGCTTGATAAGTCCATCCACTAGGGACTCAAACTTTGATCGTGACAGCTTCAGGTTCATGTGTTTGGGACCACTCGAGTCCATTGTCAGGTACGGTAAGTTGATGTCAGTCTGACAAAGCAAAAGAAACGCAGTTTTGACTTTCTCGCAAACAAAAACCATCCTTAGTTTTAATTACAAGTTAACCACGAGTGGTGGTGATTTACGAGTAGAGACTTGCTTCTGACAAATAAGTTCTGGCTCTGAGACTCTTTTGAGATGAGGCTCATAAATCATTACCATCCATGGTTTAACATATTTATCCAACAGTTGTAAGAACCATGTTTCACATCATGCCGTTTGGATGGTGGGTTGATTTGATAAAGCCTAAACGAGCTTTTTGCATACTTTGAGTTTAATAACCCCAATATAACCTCCCAAACACAAAATTCTACAGCTGTGAAACCAACAATTCTTTATCAAGTTCCACTGTGATGTCAACAATTCTTTATCAAGTTCCACTGTGACAAAAAGAATTCTTCATCATGTTCCATTGCATGTTGCTGCAGAATTTGCGTCCAATGCGGACATGATCTGATTGTAGGGTTCCACTGAGAATTTTGGTGAAATTTGAAACCACTCAGCATTTTGGTGATTGTGGGTCATCCCAGGAATATCAAACTATCCAGTGATAGCATTTGTTTGACAATAATCTGTATCATTATTAATTTTAAGTAGTGAATAAACCAGAATGAAATGTAGTACTGCCCTGCATAGTAGCAAAGGAAACTTAAATACGCTTTGAACAACTTACCAGTAACTCTATTGTGACTAGAGCTGACAACTTCTATTATCTTTGGCAGCCTGAAGCTGCCACGGAAAGATCACAATGAAAAGGCTCCTGTTTAAGCTAACCCTTCTAGGAAGCTTAAACAAAGAGCAATTTGGTCTACCCAATACAAAATGGGTGGCAAATCCACATATGCATACTGCAACTGTGTTGAGTTGGCCACCATCTTAAAAAATTGGTCACCCGTCAACGTTATTTACATTCCAACTCACCTGGCACCCTTCGCGAAAGGAGTTCTGCCACTGCCGCAGTACTCAACTGTTCAACATCTTCTACTAATAAATTTTAATCGATTTTTTCGTCTAGAAGCAAACCTCTAGTCACCACTTTCTTATAAAGATCCAGCAGTTGCAAAATCTCCTCACAACAAACAGCTGTTTTCTCAACAACAACAAAAAAACAAACAAAACAAAAAAATCGCCCTATACATATGCATCTGCTCAATGTTTGATGGGAAGTAACCAAGGTCAAGGGGAGTTCACTACCAACAGCAGAACAGGTTCATTTGATGGGTAAAACATTTTTTCTCGTGCTACTAACTGCTGAATCTTGGCCCATCACCTCTGGCTAAACTGTGATTCTGAACTCTACAGTTTTGTTCCGTAAGGTACAAAATCACAGAGCAATACACAGACCTATGACCTTCATGTCTACATTGCTACATTAAGGGGAGACACGGTACTGCAAAAACGTCAATTTTGGTGTCCGAAGTGTTTTTGGGTTGACTGGATTTTTGGGTTGTTTGAACCCCCTAGAACCCGGCCACAACCATAAAATATCACAAAACACCTTTTATTTACTGTAAAAAAATAAATAAAGTGAAGCACCTGCTCAATGTTTCAAGCATTTGCGACATCTTTTGCTCGAAAACATCCAATGTTTGGACCCTGACAACACCGCTTTGCGAGCGACGAATGCCGCCATGTTTGGGTCCATTCGAACCGGTTCCGTCTCTACTTTCCCATTCACCAACCAGCTAAAGGTTATAAAGGCTCTATAAATAGCTATTGGCGCAAAACTGACGTCACGAACGACCGGAGATTTCCTTATACGAACGTTATGCTAATGATATAATACTATTTTCGGAAACCGACCAATGAGCAGAGCGCGCCGAGTGTTTTGGATGACTTTGGGTTTTTCCGACCAGGCTCCGAACGGCTTCGGGTCTTTCCGACCGTCCCACAATGCACCATTACGCATGGCGTACAACTCGATCAAAATACGAGAATCGCTTGTTCAGATCACGCATTTTCAACGTGTGCATATGTCCAAGACTGAGAAACCTTTTGCTTTTCATTTTCTCATGAGAAATATGTTTCTATATGTGGCTATTCAATTTTTTGTTGTTTTTTAGTTTTGTTTTTTTTATCCCATAGGTGTTTGTTATGGCACAGTACTCCGTTTTGCTTGTCCAATCTTTGGGGACCGTTTTCTCAAAATGTGATTTTTCGACCAAATAAAAGGTTGTATCTTTTGAATGGCTTGACCGATCCATTTCATATTTGGATATGATATTTGCAACATGTGTTGCAATATTTCTGTGCATGGAATATGAGTTTAGTGTATTAGTTTGTGTTTGGTGACCATATGAATTGCTGTTTTCGGTCTCTTAATGACTGCAATTTATAATGATTATTTCTAGTGCTCATTATAAAATTACTGATGTACTGAATGCAATTTCCATGCACAGGTCTATTTAGCACATAGATTTTAAAAACAAAAAGAAGTGAGAGAATATAAGCATTAGTTCAGACACAAGAACATTTTTGAAATTAGCTAATTTTGCAAGGTTTTTCCCAGTTTTTGATGCATTAAAGTCACAAAAATAATTTTTTTGACATTTTTCAAAGTCTATATATAATCCAGCAGTTATTTTACATCATAAAATGACAACAAACAACCAACAGTTTCTGAAACAAAAAAATTCATTATTTGACTACCATGTCTCCCCTTAATTCCCTCAAATGGCTCTTACCTGTACGGAGGAGGAGAGTTCAATCTTGGCCTTCTCAGCAGCTTCTCTCAGACGCTGCATAGCCATTGGGTCTTTGCTGACATCAAGTCCTTGCTGAAAAGAGAAAAACAAAACATTAGATTTGATTTGAACACAACCATCCCTCACCCAGTCCCCTTCCATTTCAACAGGCATCAATTCCCTTCAACCACTGCAGATGCAGGAGCTCATAAGAATTTATGTCTCTTGATATTAGAAACTGACTACATTCTCTCACCGCTGTTCCTCTGACAGGTTGGGAGAGTAAAATACACTTGCCAAAACAGTCTTGAATGGCAAGCAGCTGGTCTCAATGCTGAAACTTTGGACAAAAGCTATCAAACTTTACACCACTCTGCTAATACTAGGTACCGGCAACCAAAATTTGCATCAACACACAGCCATTAGAAAACATGATAGGGTCACAGTACATAACAAAACAAACAAAACACACAAAAAAGTAAGTGTCTAGCTTGAAAAATAAGGATTTTACAAGCTTTTAAACTTTATTGAAAATCCGTAAATTTTGGCCGTTCACAAGTGCCATTTTCAGGGTCACACCAATACAAGAGCACCGGGATGATCAGCTTTCTAAATAATATTTTATAAAGCTGTATATACATACAACAGCTCCATTTTTTTTTTCAGGGTTCCCAGTGACTGCTGAATAAAAAGACAAGCAAATGAAAATGGCTTTTCATTCAATTTGTGCAACTGTTACAAGACACCCAGAAAACAGCTTGCGGGACCCATATGTAAACAAGCATAACTCTTGAACTAAACATCCGATTTGAAAAAGGTTTGCCGTTTTGAAGACAGAAAGACACATGAAAAACTATGCAAATCTTATTTTAACTTGCACAAGACATCATTATTTTTTGTGTGATGTTCAAAATTGCCATTTTGATGAAAACGCAGTAAGTCGAGCTGTTCAATAATTAACATAAATCTGGAATCCATTTCTAAAAAATGTTTGGTGCAGTCGTTACACACTCTCTAGTTAATATCACAAATATAACTATGTCCACATATGTCCCAAAAACAAAACAGCTGCAGGGGCTGTCCTTTTCTAAGTTAGCAATATTGTTCCGTGTACACCGTGTATTTTCAGGGTACAATGATTGTGCATGTTTGACAGTCTCTTGGAAAAGGCCTCGATACTTTCTCCTAGGATAGTCTTTAGTTTAAAGCAGGCACTTTGTTGAAGAATGTCTTCAAGCTTGCCCAGGAAATCCCAGTTTCTTCCTTGGCACTTAATAACTGCAGGAGGAGTTTGTTGGTGACCACATTTGCTTGGAAGTTTAGGTGGCCTGCCTTTCCCCCTGGCATGGCTAAGATGTTTTGATAATGATAGCAGTCATCATCTGAAAAAAAACCAAACAATTGTGACCATCATATAGTTTATAGGACTGCTTATTTTTGTAAGAAAGTTCAACAATACTTGGAACAAACTCCCATTCACTCCCCCTTCCCATTCTGTGTCAAACATCTGCTGTACTAACTACTATCATTGCAAGTGATGGTTGGCCACTAGAAACGGTTAAAGGTTAGAATAAATTCATCTTCCTAAAAAAAGTGCTAGCTTCTTCTGAAAAAATGCTGTGAATACACATTACACTTACTAGAATTGTACTGACAACAACAGATGTTGATGAAACGGCTCGAGCAGACGACAGTGACAAAAACGGCAACCCCAACCGGAAGTAGGCCTTCGAATTTTGATCATGATTTTTCACTCAATCGTTTACTAAACCTAGCGTATAAAACACTGTATTTTCAATGATTTACTGATCTTAAAGGATAATTGAATAAAGAATTGCGTTCTTATGCTATCATTTTATTCTACAAGCTAAGGGTAAAAAATACAAAGTGATGGGGTCTACTGGGCTTGCTCTATTCCGTGTAATGCAATGTCTCCACACACCCAACAATCTGAACTTATGGAATTTTTACCGAGATATGTCTTAAATGCACTTTAGAAAGGCAATCATTGGCAATATTAACCTAAGTTGTAATCATTAAAAGAGTGTGGAATGCGAAAACTTACCAATTCTTTTGTCAATCGGTCGGGAATGAAGCGAGTCGAAGCGCCCGCCATGGTGTGTAGTACGGTGTACTGCACTACTCGTGGGTTGGTTCAAATATCGGCCAACCGAATGCGTTCTATTTATAGGAGCGTGACACAACCGGTACCCTCGGATTCTGTACAAAATGAGCTTTCCAACGAACCTACACACATGTCACATTTTTTACCGAAGAGGGTGATTTTGCAAGTTAAAACTTTCATTTTGAAAAACAAAATCATCAATTAAAAAAAAAACACGTCTTGGTTAGTATCATTAAAAAGCTCGCGATCTGCTCTTTCTAATGGTATACGTTAGTGTGTTCTTCTATTTATAGTACGGATTCGATCGTGTAAGAAACGCGAGTGTGTCGTTTTCGGAGCCGCGGCTAGACGGCAGTCGGAGGCGAATGGACGCTTAAAGTACTCGTTTTTCAAGCTTATTCACAAACTTCATACACCTCATACACATTCCGATTTGTAAGCAAATACAAGAAAACAACTTCCTGAACATGTGGGTATGCATTTTATTGATTTTGACCAACAAACAACATAGATATCACACATGAAAGATAAGTCACATTTGGGTCTACACTGACCAGCCATATAGACTGCCGGTACCTACTAATACAGAACAAAAATGGCAAAGCCCTTAAAGGCCCACAACCGCCGTAACTGTTCAAAGATATAACAGATGGTTACGAAACACTACTCACATGTCTAGATATGGTTCATTTAGACACAGGACAATCCAGTTCAGCAGAAGTCATTTCAATATCAAGTAATTTAATGACTCTACCCCGTTTTATAAATATGCTTTCAGTACGAGAAACAGCTAAAAATAGATTGACACGCTAACAGCTGGGCAGAATAAATAAGTGCGATTAAGAACTTTTGCTGCATGTCCCAACTGCTGTTAAAGTTCATTAGTTATGTCAACAAGGCATAACAAACACAAATGGTGCTGAAATGTGTCTTCAAATTTACACATAATAATACTTTAAGACTCACATTATGACCAAGCCACATAATCTGATCATTTGACAGGTCACTAAAATAAGCAAGTGTTCTAGCATAAGCAAAGGGTTGGCTTTTGTACCTGCGAAGTCCATGTTTTCTCAGAATGTTTACATTTTTTTTGAACCTCCCGTGACCTTTGACTTTTGCGATTAGTGAAAAAATGAGTATGAACAGAAAAGTCAAATCATCAGCTACCATATTGCCAAATCTGACTGAAACACTGGCCAAAACTTTGATAAAAAAAAAAAAAAAAAAACTATCAAAAACTGTCATTTTACACACACTAAGGCCACTAACTTGCATTGTAGTACACTAGCAGTGATAAACCAACTCCAGTAGTGGCTAGGTTAGCGCAGATTTACATTTCTGGGTCCATTTCTATCGTACCTGCCATGAGTGGTCACCTGCTGTTTGCAGCCACTCTTGCTTGGCAACAGGGGTGACCGATCATAGCAGGTTTTACTGTATCCATAGAAAGATGTTACCCACAGGCATCTCACTCTCAGTACTAAGTTTGGGTTTGAAGTTGAAAATAGTATTTGAGAATTATTTGTGTCCAAATATGGCTTCTTTTTTTTAAAATCCCATTTCTGGACCCCTGCAACCATGACCTTTTAGACAGGTCACTGAAATTGGTATGATTAGAAAGGTTTTACCATAAGGTACCTTTTGGCCAAGTTTGAAGCCTGAGGCTTGAATAGTCTCCGAGAAAATGCCAACGTTAAAGTTTACCACAGACGTAAGAGGCCGGATGGATGGCCCAATACATAGACTCACTTCTGCTATCACCAAAAATGTTGATAAAAACTAAAATTCTACACAAAAAAAGTAGATTTTTCACATCATTAGCCAATGTGTGACCCTTGACCTTTATGAGGGGTCATCCAAATTATCATGCATCAGGTATCTTAGTACCAAAACTGGGTTGTAAATAGTATTTGAGAAAAGACAATTTATGAAAGTAAGCATCCTATTGAAGTGTGTGCCCAGATGCTTCAGTTGGCGAGTGCACTTGACTGCTAAGCCATCAAACTTGACTGGGGTGATTGGCCTGCCTGCTGCTTCATGATCAAGGGTATACCAAATCTCTATGCACCATTCTGTACCTCATCCAGTTGGGACTGCACAGCCTTGACAGCTTCTGCGATTTTCTTTGCCATTTGGTAAATCAACCCATTGTCGGTGACTGAGGGTGTTTGGCAGACTATCTTTTATGTATGCAGACTACCGTTTATGTAGGCGAGGCCCATTATGTACAAGCTGTAAAGTACAGGTGATGGAGAAGACCCTGTTGCAGGCCCAAACAGCTGCTGTGACTAAAGAGTCCCAGCTTCTCATGATAAAAATAATAAGAAAAAAAATCTCACCTCTTTTTTGAATTCACTTGCAAGGAAATTGACAAGTGTGTTGTCAAAGTCTTCTCCACCCAGAAACGTGTCTCCATTGGTAGACTTCACTTCAAAGACTCCTTTCTGTATTTCAAGGATGGAGATATCGAATGTGCCTCCTCCAAGATCAAACACTGCAATGCTGCAAGTGCAATGGAAACAATTCTATAAAACCAATGGAAATAGTTAATCACACGAACTACATCTTTAGTTTACGCTTCTGAATTTGTTCATTCTGAACGAGCCTTGTACTGAAGAAAAGAAAGCGATCGACCATACAGCTCGAAAGACACTATCTTTTGTGTTCTTGATGCTGATCCTTGTCCAGCATAGGCGACATTATTGGCTATGGAAATCAAAAGGCTTTATTTTTTATACCTCACCTATTCACACATTTTCAAAATTATTTTGGTATTTTGAACAAATGAAGCCGAAAAAGAAGAAGTGTTAACTTACACCTTATCCTCTGATTTGTCCATACCATAAGCAAGGGCGGCTGCTGTAGGCTCATTAATCACTCTCAACACATTCAGGCCTGCAATCTGACCAGCGTCCTTCGTCGCCTGAAATAGTATTGCAACAATTACACTGTGTGCTCTACTTTTTATTTTCAATCAGATGACAAGAGAAAGATATTATATATATATATATATATATATATATATATATATATATATATATATATATATATATATATATATATATATATATATATATATACTAAAATTATAATACATTGTGAATAACCTCACAGACACACAATGCACACCAGGGTCCCATTAAAGTACATGTTTGTCCCGGACATGCTATAAGCAGCAGGGATGCACTACAGTTGTATTTAGGGGGTCCTGCAGGACTCGCATGCATGGCTGACCATATAATTAGTCTGACCTTTGTGACCGTAACCTTTCACATAGGTCACTAAAATAAGAGATCAAGTGTATTTGTACCAATGAAATCCACAAAAATCAATGTAATTTTCACAAATTTTATCAACCCTACATGACCTTTCCCCTTAGCAAGGGGTCATATCAAGATCTTATCAGCTACCTTTATGCCAAGTTAAATTGAAAAGTGTGCTAAAATGCTGACAAAAACTAAAATTCTACTAAAAACTGGGCATTGTTCACACATCTGCTGACCTCTTGCGACCCTTGACAGGTCATCCAAATTAGTATGCATATAGAGGTCTTACCATCAGATTTCTCTGCACCAAGTTCCGGCTTAAAGTTGAAAATACGTTTTCAGAAAAATCAGCTATTGTCAAACTATGGCTTTTTTTTTTTTTTTACTTGTGTGTGTGTGCCAAGGAATGGACGCAAATAAAAGTACTTGAACAAAAGTGCACATCAGAGAAAACATCATGGAGACTAAAACTAACTGGATACTTGCTAATTATCCCCGTTTTCTGTTTTCTCTCACAACTAAAAATGCAGAAGCGGATTCCTCCTCTTTGAATGAGGCGGCAGTGATATCTCCATCATTCACACGTCTGATTTCCTTGTTTTTGTTTTCACTAAAAAAAGTTCAGGGTCAGCGTGAAAACAGGGACGCTCAGGTAACTCACTGTAAACACACACTTTTTTTTAGAAGGGGTCCTTAATAGAAAGCCTGTTCATATCTATTGTCCTTATGCTCTCAATTTAAACAAGAAAGGCAAAGCCCTTATGGCTCAAGCGTATGACCAATGCACAAATGTGACAATAAGGGTTGGCTTATGCACCAGCAAAATGAAGTTTTCTCAAACTTTAAGCAATTTTCACACATCTGTCAACCCCCCTTGACCTTTGCGATGACTCGACTAAATTAGTATGCATAGAAATGTCTTGCCTTCAGCAAACTTCACACCAAATTTGATTGAAAAGTTTGCAAAAACTTTGATAAACACTACAATTCTAACAAAAAATGACAATTTTCACATTTTTCACACATCTGTCAACCTATCTTGACCTTTGTGGTGAGTCGACTAAATTAGTATGCATATGAAGGTCTTATCATCACCTATCTTTGTAGCAAATTTGGTTGAAAAATTTGCACAAATTTGGAAATACCTACAATTTTATTAAAAAATCAACATTTTACACACATTTGCCAGCATCTTGTGACCCTTGACCTTTCCAAGGGATCATCCAAATTAGTATGCATAGATAGGTCTTACCATCAGGTATCTCTGTACCAAATTTGGGTTAGAAGTTGTGAATAGTATATTTGAGAAAAAACGCCTTTTATCAAAATGTCTATTTTAGCCCTATTTCCTGAGCTCTCGTGACCCTTGACCTTTCCGAGGGATCAACTAATTAGTGTGCACAGAAAGGTCTTCTCATCAGGTATCTCCGTAGCAAGTTTGGGTTTAATGTTGTGAATAGTATTTGAGAAAAAAACATCTGTTGTCAAAATATGGCTACTTTGGACCTATTTCCTGAGCCCTTGTGACCCTTGACCTTTTTGAGGGGTCATCCAAATTAGTATGCATAGATAGGTCTTACCATCAGGTATCTCTGTATCAAGTTTGGGTTTGAAGTTGTGAATAGTATTTGAGAAAAAACATCTTTTGTCAAAATATGGCTATTTTTAACCTATTTCCTTGGAGTTGCTGGAGGTCTCTCGTCGACGGCCTATACCCGGGTAGGGGTGACAGGCGTAAGTAAGTAACCTATTTCCTGAGCTCTTGTGACCCTCGACTTTCCGAGGGATCAACCAAATTAGTATGTATAGAAAGGTCTTACCATCAAATATCTTTGTACGAAGTTTGGGTTTGAAGTTGTGAATAGTATTTGAGAAAAAAATAAATGTCAAAATATAGCTATTTTTGACCCATTTCCTGATCCTCTGTGATCTTGACCTTTGTGAGAGGTTACTCAAATTGGTATGTTTAGAAAGGTCTTACTGCAAAGTATCCTTGGGCCAAGTTTGAAGAATGTGGCTTGAATAGTCTCGGAGAAAATGCCAACGTTTAAGTTTACCACGGACGACGGCGGACAGACGGACAACCACTGGCCCAAAACATACTCACTTTTGCTTCGCACGTGAGCCCAAAAAACATTTTTTGTCAAAATATGGCTTTTTAAAACTTATTTTTGGATCATCCCATGACCCTTGACCTTTGTAATGGGTCAACTAAAATAGTATGCAATTGAAAGTCTTATCATCAGCTACCTTTGAGCAAAATTTGATTGAAAACCTTACAAAAATGTTGATAAAAATACAATTCTATCAAAAATTGGTATTTTACACACATTTGTCGACCTGTTGTGACTCTTGAGCTTTCCCAGTGGTCATCATAATTAGTATGCATAGATGTCTTACCATCAGGTACCTGTGTACCAAGCTTGGGTTTGAAGTTGTGAAAAGTATTTGAGAAAAAATAAATTTTATCAAAATATAGCTGTTTAAAAAGATCTTTCCACAAACTATCCTTGGGCCAAGTTTGAAGACTGTGGCTTGAATAGTCTCTGAGAAAATGCCAATGTTAAAGTTTACCATGGACAATGGTGGATGGACGACGGATGGACAACCACTGGCCCAGAACATACTCACTTTTGTTTCGCACGCGAGCCCCCCCAAAAATTGATTTGCCCAGAACATACTTTTGCTTCGCATGTGAGCAAAAAAAAATTGACTTAACTCTAGTCTCAGCAGTATAGTATTTTCTTGTAATAGAATGTGTGTTTGGTAGCACTGTTGCATCAGCCTGTGAGAATATACATATAGTGGGAGATAGACCAATCATGATAGTACTGGGTAAGGCCATATTATCCTTGTGCCTCGGTGTTCAATATGGCACTACCCTTAAGCAGTTATGGTCAACCCATCTAATGCAACGAATAAATGGTTTGCAGGTTTTCATTAGAAGTCTCCCAAGCTCAATGTGGGATGACGCAACTTCACTGAATGTTTCCACATGCAAGTAGTGACCCACCTGTCTCTGGGAGTCATTGAAATAAGCAGGGACTGTGATGACAGCATTCTTCACTTTCGTCCCAAGGTAGTTTTCTGAGAAATGAAAGAAGGTAGGATACAAATCATTAGTTGTAACACCAGATAAAGCAGCAGTCACAAATTAGTAACATTAAAAATGTGAAAAATATTCACAGGTCTTTGGCTACAAAATGAATATTTTTCCTCCCATATTTATCCTTTCCACACACCATCAGGAGACGGATCAAATTAACCATGATCGTTAACTCATTCAGCCCCGACACACCAAAGCAGACATGGTAGTTCAAGGGTGGTGCCAGAATAGCTTGGCGCCAAGCTATTCTGGCACCACCCTTGAACCATCATGCTCGATCTGTCTCTAGAATTGTAATACAGTCCTTCAGAGGGCAACTTACAAATATTCATTTTTCTTTAAAAGGTATTTTTTCGAAAAATACTTACCGATGACATGACTCGAAGGACCCTCCCACCTGCCCCGCTTGCCGCTGGTGAGCCTAATTTCGTGACTGGAGTTCACAGGTGAATAGGGCTGGTGAGTAGGAGCGGGAGACAACTCTCGGTCCCTCTGGGGGTTCCCCGAGTGCCTCCTGGGTTGTGTTTACACAACGGGTTCTTAGGCTAGAATACTCCTGGTAGTCATGTCATCGGTAAGTATTTTTCGAAAAAATACCTTTTAAAGAAAAATGAATTTGTTTCTTCAAAAACATTACCGATGACATGACTACCAGGAGAATGCCGAACAGGAGGATTGATTGATTGATTGATTGTACATTGCTTAACGTCCCGACAGCAACAAGGCTTTCTCAGGACGTGCCTGCACTGCTTGTGAAAAAATAAAAAAGAAACAGAACATTGAATGTATGTCGCCAGCCGGTCAAATACGTTAAATAAACCTAACACATGGGGCCTAAATAAAGCTAAGACCATTTAGCAACACACATCCAATATCAAGAGCTACAGGCAGTGCAGACAGTAGGGAGAGTTTTAAAAAGGCAAATACAGGTGAATGGACAAAGGGTAGACAGAAACACATGCCCCAGAATAGAGAGAAAAACCCACCCTGTGGGGCTGACCAGGGTGACCCTGGGAACTAAAAAATACCTAACCCCACCCAAGTCCCCCAGGGCAGACCCGGGTGGGGCGAACAGGAGGAGGGTGCCGCACCCCCAGATGGTTTTCTCTAGGCTCATGGCCTCCTCCTCTCTTCCGACACTCTGCACTCCCTAATAGGTGCATACCTACGGCGCCTGTGGCGCCGGGAGGGAGTGTTGTGCCGCCGTGACGTCCCCCACCAAGGCGAGGTTGTCTCGCTGCCCTGCCAGATCCCGTAGATAGAAGCGGGCGAAAGTCGATTCTGATCGCCAGCCCACCGCAGCCACGATGTCCTTGACAGCGCAGTTCCTGTCGAAGGCTACGCTCGTGGCCATGGCCCGTACTTCGTGCGCCCGAATCTTTAGGCTCTTTGCTCCCTGAGGGGAGAGATCGACATATGCTGAGCGAATCACCCAGCGAAGCCAGGAAGAGACTGTCTGTGCCGTAATGTCGTTTCTTCCTGTTTTTAAAGGAAGGAAGAGGCGAGAGCGTCCCCTCCGGACGGCTCTGGTTCGTCGCAAGTACACTCTGAGGGCTCGTACAGGATCTTGTTGCCTGGTCTCACTGGGGAAGTCTTTCCCGCGTAACGGTCGTAAGGTGATAACCTGTGGCGCCGTCAGTGGAGACCTAGTCTTGGCAATGAAGGCAGGGTCGGTCACCAGTTGGACCGAGTGGTCAGCTCGAAATTGCAGGCATGTAGGCCAGACTGATAGAGCGTGTATCTCACTTACTCGTGCCGCGGTGGCAAGCGCCAGCAGGAAGCAGGTCTTCCGCGTCACATTCTCAAGCCTGGCCAACGGTAGTGGTTCGAAACGTTGTGAGTTTAGCCAGGTAAGAACCCATGGTAAATCCCAGCGGGGCAGAAGAGAGCGAGAGGCAGGCCTTTGTAGTCCGAAGTGTGACATAAGATCTGCCAGGTCCTTACACGCGCCGGGGTCCGCGCGGCCGAGGTGCCGGTAGGTGTCGGCAATCATCGAGAGATATCCCCGAATGGTAATAGGGGCCAGTCCTTGGTCTTCGAAGAGCCAGAGGAAGAAGTCCGCAAGTTGGGGGTTTGTCAGTTCGGTGGGGGAGAGACGACGGTCGCTGCACCAGGTACAGAGTACCCTCCATTTCCCCTCATAGATACGTCTAGTCGAGGGCTTGCGAGCTGTAGCGATCGCTTCCACTGCAGCACCCGAGAAACCTCTAGCTGAGAGGGCTTGCCGCACAACCTCCAGGCGTGTAGCAGTAAGCGTTCCGGACAGGGGTGGAACAGTGCCTGGCGTGGCTGCTTGAGCATAGTGCGGGGCGTGGGGAGCAGTAGCGGAGGGTGCGTGGCGAGGCTGATCAGGTCGGTGGACCAGGAACGAGTCCAAGCGAACGGGGCGACCAGGAGCAGGATCGCATTGGTTCCTCGCAGCTTTAGGAGGACTTTGGGGACAAGGACTGTCGGGGGAAAGGCGTACGCTATGAGTCCGTCCCAGGGAATGGATAAGGCGTCGACCGCCCAAGCCAGGGGATCCGGTACTGGGGAAACGAAGAGGGGAAGCTGGTGATTCCACCTCGTGGCGAACAGGTCCATCATCGGGGTCTCCCAGTCAGAGCAAATCATCCGGAAAATGTCCTGGCGTAGCGTCCATTCCGTGTGAATGAGCTGTCCTCGGCGAGAAAGGGAGTCCGCTAAGACGTTCAGGCGACCGGAAATATGGCGAGCGCTGAGAGTCAGATCGCGGTCCTCGCACCATCGCATCAATCGGAAGAGTAGCATGCATAGATCGGGTGAATGAGTTCCTCCCTGCTTCTGTATATACGCTACCACTGTCGAGTTGTCCGAAAGGACGAGAAGATGCTGGTGTCTGAGCTGCTCTTCCCAAACGATGATGGCCTGCCACACCGCTTGCAGTTCCAACCAGTTGCTGTGTTTGTCCGCGAACTCCGGAGGCCAGAGGCCGGACGTCGTGGTGAACTGAGGAAGCAGGTGGGCTCCCCAACCAGCCCGACTCGCGTCGACACACAGGGAGAGGTGCGGGGATGGGGAGGAAATGGGGACCCCCAGAGCCAACCAGGCTCTGTCGGTCCACCGTAAAAGGTGGGGGCGTACCAACGGGGACACGGGGACGTTCGTGGTCAAGTCGCCCGAGGAGGGACGCCAGAGCAGTAGGAGATGAAGTTGTAGCGGTCGGGAGTAGAGACGCCTGAGGGGGATAAGATCCGCCGCTGCGTTGATCAGGCCCAGAAGCTGAAGCCAGACCCTGGCGGGGGCTGCCTGTTGCTGATCTATCAACGCGGCGAGAGCGGACAACTTCACAATCCGTTTCTCTGGCAAAAGTACCCTGTTGCGGTCCGTGACAAACTCCATGCCTAAATGGATGAAGTGGCGCGCCGGAGTGAAGTCCGACTTCCCGGTGTTGACCAGGAAACCCAACCGGTAAAGCAGCTGTAAAAGAGCGTCCCTGTCCGCCGCCAGCGCGGTCTCCTCCTGATTTCTCAAAAGAAGGTCGTCGAGATAATTCGAGGTCGGACTTGACGACGACTGCCTCGCCTTGGCCACTACAGCATCCATGATGCGGGTGAAGGCCCAGGGGCTGAGGTTGAGACCGAACGGCAGGGCGCGAAACTGGTAAATCACTCCTTCGAACGCGAAGCGCAGGTACTTCCTGGCCGAAGCGTGCATGGGGACATGTAGGTAGGCGTCGGACAGGTCTAAACTGACCGCGTAGTCCATGGGTTGCACCGCCGCACGAAGAGCCCTGGTCGTCTCCATCCGAAAGGAAGGGGCCGCGATGAAGGCGTTCAGCGCCGACAGATCTATGACTGGCCGCCACTTGCCGCCGGGTTTGGGGACCACAAACAGTCGGCTGTAAAAGGCGGGCGAGTCCGGACGCTGCACTATCTCTGTGGCCTCCTTTGAAAGGAGAGCCGCGACTTCTCCTCGCAGAGCGGCGGCCTTGAGGGCGTCGGACGGAACCTCTGTCCAAAGAGGAATGGAGCGCAAGGGCGGAGGAGAGCGGAACGAGATCCGTAATCCTCTGGTGACTACGTCCAAAACCCAGGGCTCGTCTCGAAACAGCGAGCGCCACTCCTCGCTGAATCGTGCTAGCCTCCCGCCGACTGGAGCCCTGACGACGGTCGGCGGGGGCGGAAATGGGGACAAGTCAGGTGGCCCGCCCGCGCCCAGGGCGACGGGCGGGACGGGGCCAGGCGGGGGCAGGGGCGTTAGCTGGGCCAGGGCGACGGAAGGACGGGCGACGGCGCGGCGCAGCTCGTGGTGGGGCAGACGGGTCCGCGGTGACACGTTTCCGGGCCCGCAAGGAGCGCCCCAGGGTCGTGCGGGCGGGAGGAAAGCGCTGCTTGACAGTCTTGCGAGGCCAACGGTCGGAGTTGGAGTCCTTCACCGTCTGCCAAGTATCCCCAAAGAGCAGAGACCCTCCCAGAGGGGCCCGACGTAGCTGAGTACTCAGGTCGACCGGCATACCACTGCAAGCTTGTAGGACGGCGTCTCGTCGCATGAGGTCGCAGTTAGCCGCAGCCGCCATCGCGTTGACAGATGAGTGATAAGCAGCGCGGTTCCCAGCCTCCGCCATGAGTAGTAGGTCTCCCAGGAGGGGAGACAAAGCAGGTTGCCAAGCTTCCTCGAGACGTCGGATGAAAGCCTGAGTCAGCAAGTCCAAGAAACCGGAGCAGGCGAGCGTGTTCCGGACCAGCGACGCCGTCCTATCCAGTCCCCGTGGGAAGGACCGTTTCAACATAGAAGCCCCTCCGGCTTGCATCAGAGCGGCGGGATCCACTGGAGGAAGCGGGCAGAGGAACGACTGCGAATGGCCGGCGTACCAGTCCTGCTGAAAAGCGATGTCCAGAGCGGAAGGCCATCTCCCGTCCGCGAAGAAGTCCGAGTTCCGAGTCACCACATGCAGGTGAGACGAGAAGGCGTCCCGCAGATCAAAAAAACTAGCCGGCTGTGGGAGGGACTTGAACCTCTTAACCGTCCTATCCGCGTCCACGAAGGCGGAAATCTTCCTATTCACAGGAGGTGAAGCTGGGCAAACTTCCTCCGGTAAGGCGGCGGCGATCAGCTTGGCTGCTCCGTCCAGTGCCAGCCGCGTGTCCATCCGGGAAGAAGAGACCTGTCTGACGGAAGCCGACACACTGGAGGCCGAAGAGGGAGAAGCTGAAGAACGGCTAAGACCTCCAAGTAACCAGTCCGAAGCATCCTCCGGTGCCAAACTGAGAGTGTCGAAGTCCCGCTGTCCGGAAACCGGCAACCGAAGAGGGCGACGAGGGCTCCGAGGCCGGGAATCCCGTCGGAGAACCGCAGCGGACGAAGACTCCCTCCGCAGTGGAGAGCGGTAGTCTGAACGATGCGGAGAGGACCTCCTGCGAGCCGAAGGCGGATCCCGACGAGGAGAACGGCTGCGACGAGATGGAACGGAGCGGTCAGTACGAGGAGGGGGGGAAGTGGCCGGTCGCTGGGAAGAGGGACGGGACGAGCGGGGGTCCAACCGAGAGGGGGGATGCGAAGAAGGTGAAAACCGTCTGCGGCGAGGTGAGTCCCGGTGCGACGAGCGATGAGGCGAGAAGTTCCTCCTACGATCGTGCGATGGAGAGCGGAAACGTCGAGCAGAACCCCTGTACCTACGTTCTTCCCAACCAGGAGGCTCCGGACGAGTGCAATGATGTCTCTCTGAACCAGGCTCTTGGGAGAGGCGGGTTACTGGCCGGCCAGGGGACCTCCAGTGGGATCCCGGCGGCTTCCTCAGAGACGAGTGGGGAACGACGGTGGAGGAGGGACGCCACGAGCGTCCCACCAAACCAGGCTCTTGGGAGAGGCGGGTTCTTTCCACCAAATGTGTACGGGCGCGCTCTCGAACGGAGGCGGTCTTGACGGTCGAACTCCCACTCCGTGCACTAGTCCCTTGATTACTCAGTGGCGTTATCTGCGTCGGATCCCGTTGGTCTCGCACGTCCGGTGCCGGGGGCACAGCGGAAGGCGTCTCGGAAATCTTCAAGGTACCCGCGAGGGTAGAAGGCTCTCTCCTATAAAAGTTCCAGATTAGACCACTGCAGTTCCGGCCATGTAGCACAGACGTCACACGTATGGTCGGACGCACACCCAGCGCAGGGGAGACAGACTGCATGTTTATCCGACGGCCACTGGAAGCCTCCGCATTTTGTGCATGTCATCAGTAAGCCACTGCAACACACAAAACATGAAGGCACTCGGCAAGCGTCCACCAATCACCCCGTTAAGCTTTAGGCCCCCAAGCTACTGTGGTGTTATGCACCCGATTAACCAACGTACGGTCACCTGCCATCAACATTTAATTCAAACTACGGCGGAGGGAAAACAAACCCCGCCGGGACAGGTGAGTATCCAAGCCTTCGTCATAACGAGGGGTGTCTAAACCGAAAGCCGAAAAACGTTAGGTGTGGCCGAGATACAGTAACTTGACTCACCGCTCGCATCTGGTAATGGCGCGAAATCCCGCCAAAACCGGCGCCAACATTCTTCAGCTAATCAGGCCACCAAACAGAGGTCCAAAAACCCCAACCAAGGGAGAAGCGACGCAAAAAGCAAGCTGCTCGTGCCTGTGCCCCGCCCGGGCAACCAGCCGAGGGCCCTCTAACTACCTTACCTGTCAGTCGGAGAGGTACGAGAAGGAGAAAGCTCCATGACACCCGCAGCCCGACCGGCAAGCCAGAGAGGGAACCCTTGAACAAGACCGAAGCTGCAGTCGACCAACGTCGCACGCGCAGAATCCCAGGCCGGCGAAGACGAAACAAGCAAAGCAGACCGACCCGGTCGAAAAACTTCTAAGTCCAGAGGCTAGAGACAACACGTCTGAACACGTGAGCCTAAGAAGCGTGACTGGAGTTCACAGGTGAATAGGGCTGGTGAGTAGGAGCGGGAGACAACTCTCGGTCCCTCTGGGGGTTCCCCGAGTGCCTCCCGGGTTGTGTTTACACAACGGGTTCTTAGGCTAGAATTGAGCAAGGAGTGGACACTCCTGGTAGTCATGTCATCGGTAATGTTTTTGAAGAAACAATTAGGGATTTCGGTCCTGGGTTGAAAGCATTTAGGATATTAGCCTGGCACCGGAAATTTATTTCTAGTCTAGTACATTTGGAGATCTATGTTCCCCATAAAACCAAAACTTGAATCACAGAAAAAAAGAGCTTGTGCAAAACATGTTACCTGCTGTCTCCTTCATCTTCATGAGGACGAAGGCCCCAACTTGACTTGGAGAGTACATTTTGCCTTGTGCCTCCACCCATGCGTCACCATTTGATGCTTTGACAATCTTGTATGAAACTGTTTTCCTGAAAAAGATGGATGGGATTTATTTATACTTTTCAGACAAACAGTACATAAAGTTGTATGCACCATTAAAGCAAACACAAATTTAAATGAGACTAACAAGAAAACTGTAATGTTCAGCAAAACTCTCATTGATCTTTTAACAGATTTTCTCCGTTCCTCTTAAGTGTAACAAAATTTGCACAAACTACATATAAAATCTTTTGCCTCCCAAAATACACCATGCCTTAAATTGTGCTAAATCAAGCTGAAATCCCTGGTCTTATGGTTGCATATGAAGACAGATAAACTTATAGAGTCTCTTTACTCACATATCTTTCTGTACTTCCGCATCTTCAAACTTGCGCCCAATGAGCCTTTTTGTGGCTGAAAGAGTGTTTTGTGCGTTTGTAACTGCTTGTCGCTTGGCTGGCATGCCACTCAGTCTTTCTCCATCTCTGGTGAAGGCAATAACAGACGGGGTTGTCCGAGACCCCTCCGAGTTTTCCAGAACCTTGGCTGCCTTTCCTTCCATAACTGCCACACAGGAGTTGGTGGTGCCCAAATCTATGCCGATTACATGTCCTTTGACTTTGTCTGACCTGTAACAATACACATCATGCACTTAAACCTCAATAACAATCAAGATGTTCAATTTGCGGAACAAATCAAATCGACCTTGGTCATCAAGAGGCATGGATTTCTACATGCACAGACGCAGCCTTCAGGCTCACTGACCAAACAAGCAACATGTTGTCAATTATGAGATAAACATTACAATCTGAAATTAAATTCAAATTAGTTCTCACCGAAATCTTTTCTGTACCCAACTCCTTCTTAAGATGGTACCAAGCACTGTAACCTGCACACAAAAAGTTGTGAAATGAAATCTGTGTCGTTCTTAGTTATATATAACTCATCTGATGGGAAAAACATAATTACTGATGAATGCTTTTAAATAGCCATACATAGAGCAAAACATATCACTGACACTGTCTCAACGACATGTAAAAAGGCCCGCGTGCCTACTGTCTTCATCCTTAGAAAATAAAGTTTCAATTCACTTCAACGTAAACGAGAAATGCATACTCTTGTTTGGCGAGGCAAAGACATGTCTCTGGCAGCCCTAATGGCGAATGGTCAGTTTCAGTGAGTGCACACACACACAGCTTTGTTCAGTTAGTTAGTTAGTTATTTGGGTTTAACGCCGAGCAGGCGACTAAGGCCATCTCACGGCGGGATGGATAAAAATCTGGTCAGCCAGACTAAAAGCAAGGTCTTAAGACAAGATGTAAATATAGATTAAAAATCTCAGGCTAAAATGTCGCACATGTCTGGAAAAGAAACGTCTACAGACTCTCAAAAAGGGCAAATAAAAAAATTCACATAGTCTATGAATGCTCAGATCTTGTTAAAAATATTGCATTCTCTCAAAAAATTGAAGATTTTGTCCGGGGGAACATCCCGGAACAAAACCTTCAAGGAGTCTGCTGTGAAGTGTTTATATCTGGTGTCAATTAGGTCAGCACAATACAGCAAAAAGTGTCGAACAGAAAACTGCTCATCACAGGCAAAATTCATTTTTCTCTAAAAGGTATTTTTTCGAAAAATACTTACCGATGACATGACTACATGGGAATATCTACTTCTAGGCTCAATTTTAGCCTACTTGCCCGTTGTGTGCCCACACAACCCGAGAGGCCCTCGGGGAACCCCCCAGAGGGGCCGAGAGTTATCTTCCCATACCTGCCTTACCAGATCCGGTCACGAGACCATTCAGTCTGATACTTCGCTCGAAAGCGGCAAGCGGGGCAGGAGGGAGGGTTATCCGAGTCATGTCATCGGTAAGTATTTTTCGAAAAAATACCTTTTAGAGAAAAATGAATTTATTTCCTCAAAAACATTACCGATGACATGACTACATGGGAGAATTGCGAAGAGGAGGCGGGTGCCGCCCACAACTCCCCCAACAGGACAACGCCGTCCACCCCGTGGCACACTCCCGACAATTTTAGCGAAGTGCATACCTACGGTGCCGGTGGCACCGGGAGGGAGTGTTGCGTCGCGGCGATGTCCCCCACCAGTGCGAGATTGTCTCGCTGGCTAGCCAGGTCCCGGAGGTAGAACGGGCAAGACCGACTCGGTGTTTCAGCCCACGGCTGCCACGATGTCCCTGACAGTGCCGTTTCGCTCAAACGCGACGCTCGTGGCCATAGCTCGTACCTCGTGTGCGAGAATGTGCAGCCTCTTAGCTCCCTCAGGGGCTATCTCTTGATTAGCGGAGCGTATGACCCAGCGGAGCCAGGAAGAGATCATCTGGACTATAATGTCACGCTGTTTGGGTCTTAGAGGTAGGAAGAGGCGCGACCGCCCCCTGCGGACGAGCTTAGATCGCCGCAGATAGATTTGAAGGGCGCGCACGGGATCCTGTAGCCTGGTCTCCTGGGACCGGGGTCAGTCTCTCAGCGGCCTAATGGTGATCCCTTGAGGCGGAGTTAAAGGAGACCTGTTATTGCCAGAAAGGCCGGGTCCGTGAGCAGCCGGACGGAGCCGTCTGTTCGGAACTGCAGACCGGCAGGGCGCGCTGAAGGCGCCTGTAGCTCGCTCCCGCGCGAAGCGGTAGCAAGTGCCAGCAGGAAGCAAGTCGTGCGTGCCAAGTCCGCGAGCTGGGCTAAAGGTAATGGTACGAAGCGGGCGGAGTTCAACCACGTGAGCACCCAGGGTAGGTCCCAGCGAGGAAGGAACGAGCGGAGTGTCGGGCGCTGGATGCCGAAGTGTCCCATAAGGTCGGCTAGGTCCTTGCAGGCGCCCGGATCGGGTCGTCCCAGGTGACGATAGGTGTCCGCAATCATGGACAAGTAACCGCGTACCGTGATGAGGGCTAGGCCTTGGTCTCGGAAGAGCCAGAGAAGAAGTCCGCCAGCGGAGGATGCGTCAGATCCGTGGGCTTAAGGCCATGATCGGTGCACCAGGAACAGAGGACTCGCCATTTCCCTCATAGACTCGAAGGGTCGACAGTCTCCGGGCCGCAGCGATTGCCTCCATTGCTGCACCTGAGTAGACTCTAGCTCCGAGAGCTTGCCGCACAACCTCCAGGCGTGAAGGAGGAGACACTCCGGGCAGGGGTGGAACAGCGGCTGGCGCGGTTGCTTGAGCATGGCCCGCGGGGTGGGCAGCAGCAGGGGCGGGTCTGTGGCGAGGCTGAGCAGGTCGGTAGTCCAGGAGCGGTTCCAGACGAACGGCGCGACCAACAGGAATAACGCCGAACAGCCCCAAGTTAGAGGAGGACTTAGGGAACCAAGACGGTAGGGGGACAGGTATAGGCCACAAGTCCGTCCCCGGGAATGGAGAGCGCATCGACAGCCTAGGCAAGGTGGTCGGGAAGCGGGGAGACGAAGAGGGGGAGCTGGTGGTTCCACCTCGTGGCGACCAAGTCGACCTGGGGAGTCACCAGCGGGCGCAGATCATCCGAAAGATGTCCTGTCGCAGGGTCCATTCCGTGTGTAGGAGTTGGTCGCGGCGAGACCAAGAGTCGGCCAGGACATTCAGGTATCCGGGAACGTGCCGGGCTTGAAGGATACTGCTCCGGTCCTCGCACCAACACATCTTCCTGTAGAGGAGCATACACAGGTCAGGGGAGCGTGTGCCACCTTGCTTCTGGATGTAAGCGACCACCGTCGTGTCGTCCGAAAGCACGAGAAGCTCCTGGTGTCCGAGGAGGTACTCCCCAGCCTGAAGGGCTCGCCAGACGGCCTGCATCTCCAGCTAGTTGATGTGGGTGTGCGCCAAGTGTGAGGGCCAGGAGCCCGCCGTCGCGAGGAACCGGGCAGGAGGTGGGCCCCCCACCCCGAAGGCTGGCATCGACGCAAGGAGAGACCTGTGGCGGGGGAGGGAGGCTAAGGTAACTCCCGACGCTAGCCACGTAGGGTCGGTCCACCGACGAAGGTGCAGGCGGAGCATCTGGGACACTGGGACCGCGGTCATCAAGTCTCCAGAAGACGTGAGCCAATGGAGAAGAAGATGCAGTTGAATTGGCCGGGAGTAGAGACGCCCTAGCGGGATAAGATCCGCTGCGGCGGTTATGACACCGAGCAACTGAAGCCAGACTCTGGCGGGGGCTGCATCCTCCCGAGCTAACTGGTCGGCTAGAGCCGCCATCTACTTGATCCGGGGCGCCGGAAGGCGTACCGTGTTGAGGTTGGTAGCTTATTCCATACCCAGATGCCCAAACCGGCGGGAGGGAGAGAGATCCGACTTGCCGTCGTCTACTAGGAAGCCCAGGTGTGCCAGGAGGTGCAGGAGAGCATCTCTGTTCGTGGCTAGCGCAGTCTCCGAATGGGTGCGCAACCGGAGGACGTCCAGGTAGTTCGACGTGGACTGGAGGAGGACTGTCGGGCTAAGGCGACTAAGGCATCCATCAGCCGAGTGAAGACCCAGGGGCGGAGGTTGAGTCCGAACGGCAATCTTACCGAAGGCGCTCAAGCGGTGCGCATCAGTGTCCTGAACTGAAAGTGGAATGGCAGGAGTCGGGGGCGCGACCGAGTCGCGCAAGCTAGGGCTGACGTCTCTGCTGGCCAGACTCAGTGAGTAGGGCGCTACGCCGGCGTACAGATCCTCCGGAAGGATCAGCGGGCTTAACAGGGAGAGACGGGAGAGGAAGGCCAGTCACGTGGGACGGCACATGGCGGACTGCTGCAGGCCGGGCTCAGTGAGGCGGGCGCTGTGCCGGCAAACAGACCCTCCGGAAGGGTCAGCGGGCGTGGCAGCAGTGGCAGTCCTCTGATCAGCCATCAAGTGACCTGAAAGTGGAACGGAGGGAGTTGGAGCGCGACCGTGTCGCGCAAGCTAAGGCAGAAGCCTCTCTTGGCCAGACTCCGAGAGCAGGGCGCTATGCCGGCGTTCAGATCCTCCGGGGGAAGCGGCGACGATCCCGGCGAGGTGAATGATCCCTCCAGCGACGCTCGAGGGGCGAGCGTGAGTGTCTCGAACTGACGGTGGAACGGGATGAGTCGGGGGCGCGACCGTGTCGCGCAGGTTGAGGCTGACGTCTCTCCTGGCCGGACTCAGTGAGAAGGGCTCTATGCCGGCGTGTAGATCCTCCGGAAGGATCAGCGGGCTTCTCGGGGAGAGAGAGAGGATGAAGGCCAGTCAACGTGGGACGGCTCATGGCGGACTGCTGCAGGCCGGGCTCAGTGAGGCGGGCGCTGTGCCGGTAAACAGACCCTCCGGAAGGGTCAGCGGGCGTGGCAGCAGTGGCGATCCTCTGGTCAGCGCACAACGCCGGGTCCCGACGAGCAGACCGTTCCGAGGGGCCGATGCGAGGAAGGGCGGTCGTTACCGAAGGGGCGGCGGAAGTGTCCACAGGATCCGGACGAGAGATAGTAGACGGAGGTCGCTCTCGCCGATAAAACTCCAGAGGTCCGACGAAACGTCTCCGGCCAAGACGCACAGACATCACGAGGAACGAACCGCCGACCCGTAGACTGAGTCGCCGAACAGCAAGGGTCCACCCAAGGGGGCACGGTGAAGTTGCGCTCGCAGGTCCGGCGGCAACGTACTGCAGGGGCGGAGCAGGGCATCTCGACACATGAGGTCGCAGTTGGCCGCAACCACCATCGCGTTGACCGAGGAATAGTAGGCGGCGCAATTGGCGATCTCCGCGAGGACCAGCAGGTCTCCTAGGAGGGGAGAGATGGAAGGATGCCAGGATACCTCCACCCGACGAACCAAGGATTGAGTGAGGAGCTCCATAATACCCGAGCAGGCGAAGGTGTTACGGACCAAGGTCGCTGTCTTGTCCAGGCCCCGCATCGGGGACCGCCGCAGCAGAGTCAGACCGCCGGCTAGGGACACCGCCGAAGGGTCCAGCGTAGGCAGAGGGATGGAGAAGGCCTGGGAGAGTCCAGCATACCAGTCCCGCCGAAACAAGATGTCTAAATCCGCGGGCCAGCGACGGTCGGAGAAGAAGACCGGCTCCTGGGACGTGGCCAGCTGTAGGTGCGACGAAAGGATGTCTCGAAGACCCTTAAAGCCGGGCGGTTGGGGAAGCGACCTAAACTTCTTGACCTGCCTCTCCGTGTCCACGAAGGCGGCGACCTTCCTCTTCAGCTCCGGGGAAGCTGCCGCGTGCGAGGTCGAGCGATCCTCGTCCAACAGAGCCGAGACCGAGACTTCGGGTAGCAGGCTGAGCGCATCGTCCTGCAGGGGGCGTCGAGAATCCCGCTGACGGTGCTCGCAAAGCGAGCGAGAGCGCGGGCGTCTGGAGGAGGAACGGTGAGGATCAGGGTCGCAGCTGCGTCGCGACGGACGGTGCTGACGTCTCTCCGGGCCCTACTCCGGAAGTAGGCCACTATGCCGGCATGGCGATCCTCCGGAAGGATCAGCGGGCTTGGTGCGGGGAGAGTGGAGAGGACGGCTTGTCAACGACGGACGGCTCAAGGCCGACTGCTGCTGGTCACTCTCAGTGAGACGTGCGCTAAGCCGGCAAACAGACCCTCCGGAAGGGTCAGCGGGCGTGGCAGCAGTGGCGGTCCTGTGGTCAGAACAAACCGCGAACCCCGAAGCGGGGACCGTTCCGTGCGGGAGTGGCCGAGGAAACAGCCAGGGCGGCCAACGTGTCAAAGGGCGCTGAACGCTCGTAAGCCGGGCGGGCACGCTCTCGGCGGTAAAAGGACCAAGGTCCGCCCACATAACCTCAGGCCAGGCCGCACACCGCTTACACTCTGGTATCAGAGTCAGTCCACCCAATCAATTTCAAATACAACGATTTTGAACTTCCAAAATTACAGCAGCTCGCTTGAGCTTGCCCTTAGCACCACGTGAAAGTTCTGTGTTTACGTTCCGTGTGTGAGTGAATGCGCGTAACTCGCGTGAGCGCGCTTGTTGGGCCCAGTTCGGGGCAGCGCTTTGAGCCGATTTTCAATTGGGAAAAAGCGCCTATTTAACGTGCTTATTATTATTATCATCATTATTATTACACCTGCGGTCCGAGGAACCACCGAACGCGGTAGGGAGACCGCGTGAGTGTCCGTCGGCCAGCTAAGTCATCGCACCGGGAGCACAACGACATTAACGAAGCGTAGGCGGGCTCCCGGTGAAACGTAATGGGGCACTCTCGGAGGGCTAACGGGGCTTTAAACGGGCTAACACACACGGAGCCCAAGGCCCACGTGCAAAACGGGCGCGACACGGCAACAGCCGACCGTGAGCTAATCAGGCACTACGCACTGAAACGAACCCCAAAGCAAAAGCAGGGAAGCACCCACAGGCAGCCGGCTCTCAGCCCGAGGGCCGGCCGAGGGAACTACCGCTACCTTACCTCTGCAACGAAGGGAAGGGGGGGAAAGGCAGTCAAACCGCCGTCCACAGAAGCAGAAGAATCCCCGCAAGTGGCCCAACGAAGCAGGAAGAGAAGGCCAGATAGAAGGCAGGGTAGAAGCGGGCGCAGAGCACACGAAGTCGGCAACCAGCGTCGGTAGGCAGAAGACCGGTCGAGGCAGCGAGAGCGCGGGCCAGACACGTCTTCTCTCCACGAGCGAAGTAGAAAGACTGGATGGTCTCGTGACCGGATCTGGTAAGGCAGGTATGGGAAGATAACTCTCGGCCCCTCTGGGGGGTTCCCCGAGGGCCTCTCGGGTTGTGTGGGCACACAACGGGCAAGTAGGCTAAAATTGAGCCTAGAAGTAGATATTCCCATGTAGTCATGTCATCGGTAATGTTTTTGAGGAAATAAACACCATGGACGCTCATCCTGTTTAAGTAAGTAAGAGTGCGTAACATATGTGTGCCCGATGTGGAGCCGAGCAAGGACAGTCTCCTCACGGCGGCTGCCGCAGCGGAAAGGTAGACTGTCAGACAACTTAGGAAGAGCTTCATGAAGCTTGTTCCCTTCCTCTTTGTCCCACTCGGACTGCCACTCGCGGGCTATGTACGCACTAATAACAGGTTTAAAATCACTATAGACAGTCTGTGTGTCAGGGACAGGGTCACTGCGGGCACTGTTGGCAGCAGAATCTGCGATTCTGTTGCCTTCGATGCCCACATGGCCTGGGACCCAAATAAAAATGATGTCATAATATTCCTTCATCAAGTCCGCGTAGAGCTCTCTAATCTGCACCCTGAAGGGCCTGCAGGGCAGAAAGAGAGTCAGACAGAATCAGGAAGTTCCTTTCCCGAGACTGATAGGCATACTTGAGTGCTAGCAGAATGGCCTGCAGTTCTGCACTAAATACAGAGGAATGGTCAGGGAGACGGAGCTTAAATGGGCGTCTAGGATGGCGAGAGGACACTGCAGCCGCAGCCACTCTTCCATCCTCAGACTTGGACCCATCCGTATAAAGATGACAATAGCCAGGAAAAATTGAAAGGAGTTCATTGAGGCTCTGTTGGTATATGGCTGGTGGAGTACAATCCTTCTTGTGGGCAGTCAAGTCCAGCAAGATGTCAGGAACTGGTAGTAGCCAGGGTGGAGTGAGGTGTTGCAGAGATTCCGAAACTTTGTCCAGGTCCACTCCGGCCGCCTGCAGATGAGGTCGGACATGGAAGGAAAGTGGACGGACAGCTCCCGGATGGGCATCGTAAATCTCTGCAAACGACGGGTTAAAAACACAATCATAGGCAGGATTTTCTGGATGGGCCTTCAGCTTCAGAACGTAGCTGAGCATGAGGCGGATGCGGCGGAGCCTGAGAGAAGGCTCCCCTGCCTCTGCATACAGACTAGGAACTGGAGATGTCCTGAAGGCTCCCAGACATATGCGCAGACCTTGATGGTGAATTGTGTTCAGACGCTGCAGAACAGACTTGGAAGCCGAGCCATATACCACAGAGCCGTAATCCAGTTTGGACCGAACAAGGGCCCGGTACAGTCGAAGTAAGAAGATGCGGTCTGCACCCCAGTCAGTACGACCAACGACACGAAGAATGTCGAGGGCCTTCCGACAAGAGGTTCTAAGGTAGTTAACATGGTTGCAGAAGGTCAATCTTTTGTCAAAGATGACCCCCAAAAACTTAGCCTCTTCAGCCACCTTAATTGGCACTCCAGCAATGCTCAGGCTAGGTTCTGGAAAAAATTTCGTCTGGTTAGTAAAATGCACACAGACTGTCTTGGAGGGCGAGAATCTGAATCCATTGAGAGACACCCACCCCTGGATGCGATCAACGCACAGCTGCAAGCGCCTCTCAAGGGACGCAAGTCCTCGACCTCGTGCACACAAAGCAAAGTCGTCCACAAACAAAGAGCATTCAGAATCATCCTTGACGGCCTTTACAATGTTATTTATTTTAATGCTAAATAAAACAGGAGATAGAATACTGCCCTGCGGGACACCCATCTCCTGTTCAAAGGAGACTTCCAGACAACAAGAAAGGCAAAGCCAGTATGGGTCACATGTATGACCTATTTACACATGTGTCACCTTTGAGACAAGAAGGGCTGGCTTTTGCACCAGCAAAATCCATGGAGTCTGAAAATGTAAGCATTTTTCATTTATCTGTCAATCCCCCCATGACCATTGACCTTTGTGATGAGTCGACTAAATTAGTATGCATAGGAAGGTCTTATCACCTACCTTTGTGCCAAATTTGATTGAAAAATTTGCAAAAATGTTGACATTACCACCTACAATTTTATGAAAAATTTGCATTTTACACATTTGTTGGCCTCTTGTGACCCTTGACCTTTCCGAGGGGTCATCCAAATTCGTATGCATAGATAGGTCTTACCATCAGGTATCTCTGTACCAAATTTGGGGTTGAAGTTGTGAACAGTATTTGAGAACAAGCATCTTTTGTCAAAATATGGCTATTTTGGACTTATTTCATGAGCTCTTGTGACATTTGACCTTTAATAATGCATAGCATTTATATGGCGCATTTCTCATATTTATAATATAACTCAATGCGCAGAATGTAGCCGCGAACTGAACCCAACAAGCACGCTCACGTGAATCACACGCATTCACTCACACACTGTACGTAAACACAGAAGATTCACGTGGTGCTAAGGGCAAGCTCAAGCGAGCTACTGACGGTATTTGGAAATCGTTTTGTATTTGAAATTTTATTAAGTTGGCTGAAACTGATACCAAAGTGGAGGGGGAGGAAGAGCCGGAGTACCCGGAGAAAGAACCCCCGACGGTCCGCCCGAATTAACGGTGACACTTACTAGAGGAGAAAAATCCGACGCCGGAACCCGGAATCGAACCTCGCACCTTTAGCATTGGTGGCAGGCGCCTTAACCACTGCGCCACGGACCGCCCCTTTCAGAGGGATCAACCAAATTAGTATGCACAGAACAGTCTTCCCATCAGGCATCTCTGTAGCAAGTTTGCTTTTGAAGTTGTGAATAGTATTTGAGAAAAAAAATCTGCGTATTGCGTTATTATAAATATGTGAAATGCGCCATTATAAATACCATGTATTATTTATTGTTATTAAAATATGGCTATTTTGGACCCATTTCATAAGCTCTTGTGACCCTTGACCTTTCAGAGGGATCAACCAAATTAGTATGCACAGAAAGGTCTTCCCATCAGGTATCTCTGTAGCAAGTTTAGGTCTGAAGTTGTGAATAGTATTTGAGGAAAAAAAAACATCTGCGCATTGCGTTATATTATAAATATGTGAAATGCTATTTTTCTCATGACTATGGTATCCTCATAAGATGGCGGCTGACATGCCGACGCTGCTAGGCAAGGCGGGAACTTCCCGAGCCCTATTTTGAACCTATTTCATGAGCTCTAGTGACCCCTGACTTTACGCGATATAAACCAAATTAGTATGCATAGAAAGGTCTTACTGTCAGGTATCTTTGTACCAAGTTTTGGGTTTGAAGTTGTGAATAGTATTTGAGAAAAAATAAAAAGTCAAAATATAGCTATTTTTGGCCTATTTTCTCATGCCCTGTGACCTTAGAGAGGTCACTCAAACTGTTATGTTTAGAAAGATCTTGCCACAAAGTATCCTTGGGCCAAGTTTGAAGACTGTGGCTTGAATAGTCTCTGAGAAAATGCCAACGTTAAAGTTTACCACGGACAGATTACCACTGACCCAGAACATACTCACCCTTTGCTTCGCACATGAGCCCAAAATGGGGTCTAACCAATTTCACTTGGCTCTTAGTCAAAATGGCTACTAGGGTCCTAGAACATATATGGTCCTCCCTGGTTTGGTCTTCATGTTGCAGGGAGGAAAAACGTACTCTCCCATCGCCAAATACAATGGGATTTCTTGATAGGCGAGGCAAAGTCATGTTTCTGATAGCCCAAATGGCAAATGCATTAAATTTCAGGCCAGAAACACACTATAATTTTTCAAGCTACCAGAAATAAATTCGGACTCCTGGATGCCACTTAGATGGTAGTCTCATAGTCAATGGCTACGGTCCATTTTTTTTTTTTTTTTTTTTTTTTTTTTGGGGGGGGGGGGGGGGGGGGGGGGCGCCCTCCCACGTGTTGGCTAACTGCAGACTTGCCTACCATACGGTAGTTGACCATATTCATACGGATTTTAGCCTGAGAATACGGTCATATGGTCAGGTGGTTAAAAATACGGTCACAACGTTTTTGTATTTTTGGGGGTTTTTTCCTATTAAAAGACGCTCAGTTTTGTTGTTACTTCCCTTGGATAAAGACATTTTATTGTGGTGTCTGCCTGGGCATACATTCCATGCCTCCACTTAGAGCTAAATTTCCATGCACCCTAAGAGAAAACCTACTAAAAGGGGGGGAAGGGGTTGCAGTCGATATTGTAGTAATAAATGAAAAGAAAAAGGAGACTGCCAGTGCTAATATTTTAGGAAGATTACAAAGTAAAGTAGTTAAAAGCACTGTCAGGGGAAAGAATTGTGCATAATCGACCAGTGATCTATTTAGTCAAAGCACAAAAAATAGATAGGAAGGGGGAAGGGGGGGGGGGTATGAAAGTGACTGCTTCCCTTGGATAGTTTAGCTTTCGATGCCATTTGATTTACACCAGTGAGAATGAATAGAATCCGATAGTTATTCATAGTAGCCAAAAATGAAACGAAGCCGTGATGCTGATCATTCTTCTGACGAACTGCCAAGCAAGTTGCTTGAAAGCACAGCTTTTTGAAAGCATACAATGAAAAGTGGCCTTATTTGACTGTATCGTCAAAAGATCAGGATTTTGCGCGATGCATATTGTGCCAAACAGATTTCACGGTGGCACATAGTGGTCGAAAAGATTGTGAGAGACATATTTCCTCCAAAGCCCATGCCAAGATTGAAAATGCTGCCAAAGGTTCAGCATCGATGCAGGTCAGACAGCACAAGGTTGGTTTACGCAGCATTTTATTCACCATGAATCGACTGTTTGTAAAAAAAAAACAAACGATCTTCAGTAAAGTGACCAAGTCGGCAAGTGTCATTCTAATTATGTTAACTAAAAAAAAAATAAGGCGAAAATCAAAGAAAAGAGGGGAAAAAACCCACAATGTAGGCCTACATATAAACGCAATTGAATTAAATAAAAGTATATCACGAAAATGATTATTTTCTCATTTATGGCTGGCATGTTGTAAAAATACATCTCCTTTTATAGCAAAATGCATAGTAGCAGTAGTAGTATCTTTACCGGTTTACAAATAAATATGGTCAAAACTGCCATAATATGGTTTTTAACTGCCTGGAGTACTGACAACAGTTTTTTCAGGTAGGCAAGTCTGTAACTGTAGTCTATCTGTGGGAATTTCTCAATTCTAGTTACAAAAGGCCATGAAAATTTCAACAAAAGTACGCAGGTATAATATTTACTTTACTTTCACACATAATGGGGCTGTGTTTTGTAAAAGACAGGTAAAAATGAGACGTCATCTTTATGTAAATTGTTATAAATAGAACAGTCAGAGACGTTTGGTACCGGTTACATCAGATTTATAAAATTGCGACAGCGGGTGTTGCCGACGACGGATCCAAATGGAAAAAAACAACACCTACACAACAACGCTGCCTGACAACATAATCACGATCACTTTTACAAATTTCTCAACTGACGACATAAATTTATGCGGTTGTCTCAAAGGTCAATTCAGCAGACGCAAATTTGACAGCAGAAACGCCGCATAAAGTCGTTGTTCAAGGGCATCACCAAATTATCGAAATTACTCACGTTTTTGGGAACCGCAGCCATTTTTATGTTTTAAACTGCGACAATGATGTTCGAAGAGCACGAGGCAGTCTTACAACTTGCAGGAATTATTAGAAATTAGACGACTGCGCCGAATAAGGTGCCCCCGGAGCACGTGTCATATAAGAAAACGTCCACTGCGCTTGCGTCAGACAAAGTTCCGGAAAATTCCGTGTCAAGGGGTACAACTCCAATATAACAGTCAAAGTGCAAATACTAAAACGCCGGCAAGGGAAACAACCGGTATTCTCTGAGTAATAGTAAATAATAAATAATAATAATAAAGTAATAGTAATAGTAATAGTATGAGTTGCCACATTCCTTCTGCCAATGAAGATAAGTAGCGGCTAATCTCTCTGTTTGTTTGTTTGTCTATTTTGACAAAGGGTATTTACCCGAAATATTAATAAATCAGTTGGTGTTATACCCGTCTTTTCTAAGCGTGTTTCTTTCTCCGTTGGGTACTTCTCTGAGTAATAGTGATTATGTCCCCTTTCCGGTCCCGTGCGATGGTGAGTCAGAGAGCAGCCACTTATTTTAGCACCTCGAGTATGATATAACGAGACGAATGACAAGATACAAAAAAAAGCAATCGCTTGCAGACACGGCAATAGGGGTTCAGTTCAGGAAAGTTAAGTCGTGCGGATGCAAGGGTTAGTTTAAAGTACAATGTAGGTCCCGAGTCGATCAGCACCGAAAGTTCAACTATGATCGGCCCAAGACTGGCCTTCTTTGCTACTATGATGTGTTATTACGGCCAATCTCAATGCTAGGACCCCTCCTATTTTTGTGTGACCATACCGGCAAACGATCTACAATGAGCAGTCACGTCAACTCAGTCAGTGTCAGGCTATTCGCAGATGACTGCCTACTCTATAGAGATAACAGACCTCAGCGACCACATCAAGCTCTAGTCTAAACTGACTTACGTAATTTAGAAGAGAGTATGGCGGCAGGGCTGACGTCATGGGCATGACTGAAAGATTCGGCCGACAACGCCAAAAAAAAAAGCTACATGCTTAGAGCCTTAATATCCATAAATACTTACTAAACAACACTACACTGCAGCAAATGAAACGGCGATAACCCACACCTGGGCATTACCCTTTCCGAGGACCTTAAATTAATAACTTTGTGTCTTGAAATGACTCGACCTCGCCACCATGAGCCACATCTCCAGCACTAATGGGTAGACCATCGAAAGCCGATGATGTCGTCCGTCATTGTGCATGACTTCTATTTGTGGGTGCGGGTGTGACTGTACAGCATCCATTAGTCACAGCCGCAGAGAAGACTGGGGAGGACTACTGCCTAGTTGTAGACTTTGATCTTGGTGGAGAGTTTGACATTGTTGTTGTTCAACACACCGGAGTGCGCAGACGACCCAGGGCTTGGCTGGCTTTGCTGAAGCGAGCTGCGATTTCCTTGTCGATAGTACCGTTAGAAGGATGATGCTCCCTTAGGTATCTGAACTGGTCGACAGTCTTCAGCTCGGTGCCTTCAATATACACTTTGGGTGGGGGTGCTCTTGTGCCTGAGGCTGGTTGGTGCAGGACCTCGGTCTTGTTGAGATTGATGTTGAGGCCAAACAGTTGAGAGGCTTCCGTGACCCTGTTGACGATGGTCTGGAGGTCAGACTCCATGTGCGCCATCATCGCACAGTCATCGGCAAACAGCGCCTCAAGGATCAGTCTCTCGATGGTCTTAGTCCTGGCGTTCAGCCGACGGAGGTCGAAGAGAGAGCCGTCTAGCCTGTACTTCAGGTACACTCCCTTGTCAAGGTCGCGTACTGCATGGGTCAGGACACACGTGAAGAACAGGTTGAGCATCACAGGGGCAAGAACACAACCTTGTTTCACACCATTGGAAATGTCGAAGGCTGCGGATGTGTCGCCGTTTGACTGGACAACTCCTACCATTCCATCATGGAAGAGGCGGATGATGTTGGTGAACTTCCTGGAGCAGCCAAGCTTTGCAAGGATGACCCAAAGTGCTTCTCTGTTCACGGTGTTGAATGCTTTGGTCAGGTCTATGAAGTCGGCGTAGAGGTCCATTTGCTGCTCAATGCATTTCTCCTGGACCTGCCTCACAGAGAAGACCATGTCGACTGTGGTGCGGCCGGGTTTGAAGCTGCACTGAGCCTCTGGAAGTGCTTCCTCAGATACAGAGCTGATCAGGCGGTTGAGGATGACTCTCACGAGGATCTTGCCAGCAATGGACAAGAGTGAGATCCCTCGGTAATTGGCACAGTCTGCTTTGCCCTTGTTCTTGAACAGGGAGACGATTGTAGCATCTCTGAATTCCTGTGGCATGTTCTCCTCTGCCCAGATGCATGTCAGAAAGTTGATAAAGGCATCAATGGTCTCAGGTCCAGCTGCGTTGAATAGCTCTGCGGGGATGCCGTCCATGCCTGCAGCCTTGCCGGAGCTAGTCTGGTTGATCGCTTTCTTGACCTCGTCCAGGGTGGGCGGGAGGTCAAGGTCATCCAGTGTCGGCTTCTGAGGAATCATGTCCAGGGCCGCGGGGTCGACAGTGGAAGGCAGGTTGAGTAGATTTGAGAAGTGTTCTCTCCAGCGCTCAGTGATGCTGCCTTTGTCCTTCAGCAAGGTGAAGCCGTCAGAAGAAAAGTGAGGAGTTGTGCTGGGTCTGGCACGACCGTAGACCGCTTTCATAGTGCTGGAGAAAAAAAACTCCTTGGAGTTCTTGGATTCAGAAAAGTGTTAAAGTTCTTTTGCCTTGCTGTCCCACCAGATGTCCTGCATGTTGTGGAGCTCTCTCTGGGCTTTTCTCTGGAGCTGTTTGAAGCGGTCTTTCTTGGACATGGAGTTGATGTCATTCTGCCACTCGATGAAGGCACTGCGCTTCTGATGCACTATCTTGTTTATCTCTGCATTGTTCTCATCGAACCAGTCCTGGTGTACCCTCTGCTTGGGTCCAAGCACGTCTTTGGCAGACTCCGACACCATCCCCTTGAACTGGTTCCACATTTCAGTTGGGTTGCCAGTCAATGGTCCATGGGCAGTTAGCAGGTCATCAAGGTATGACTTCAGCTTGGCCAGGTTGAATGAAGGTCGGGTGAGCTTCGGCCTCTTCCTGTGTGCTGGTGCAATGTGCAGGTTGAGGACAGACCGCACCAGCCGATGGTCGGTCCAGCACTCGGCTCCTCTCATGGCTGTGGTGATTCTGACCTCTCCAGCACTACTGATCTGCAAAAAGGCAACCTCTGCCCTTATAAAATACAATATCCAGACCAAAAAGGTACCAAATAGACCATATCTGCATTAGCAAGAAATTTAGAAGATCCCTTCAAGATGTTCGAGTGAGGAGGGGAGCAGATGTCGCCTCAGACCACCATCTGCTTACCTTAAGAATGAAGCTCAAGCTAAAGAAAAGCCGCACAGAGACAACAAGAAGACAGCGCTATAATGTAGGCCTCCTGAGAGAAACTGGAGCTAGAGAAGAGTTCAAACTGGTGCTGTCCAACCGGTTTCAAGCGCTACAGGAGCTAGTAAATGAAGAGGAGGCGGTCACCACAGAGCAGCAGTGGAAGGCAGTTAGAGAGGCGCTGAACTCAACCTGCAAAGACACTGTAGGGTTCAGGAAACACCATCACAAGGACTGGCTGTCGGCACAGACCTTGAAGAAGATAGAAGTGAGGAAGCAGAAGAAAGCAGTTGTCAACAACAGTCGCACGAGAGCAGCCAAAGTAAGGGCACAGGAGGAATACTCGGAAGCCAACCGCGAGGTGAAGAGGAGTATCAGGGCATACAAGAGGGCTTACACAGACAGCCTGGCAGCAGAGGCAGAAAAGGCAGCAGGCAGCGGCAACATGAAACAGCTCTACGACATTACCAGAAGATTGTCGGGCAAGTATGGCCATACAGAAAGACCAGTAAAAGACAAAGAAGGCAAGCCTATTGCAGACAGAGCAGACCAACTCGACAGATGGGCCGAGTATTTTGAAGAGTTACTGAACAGACCTAGCCCACCCGACCCCCCAGACATCCAGCCGGCAGAGACTGACCTACCCATCAGCTGTGACAGACCCAGCCGGGAAGAGATCAGAAGAGCAGTGGCATTTTGAAGAACGGCAAAGCAGCAGGGCCAGATGGCATCCCAGCGGAGTCTCTGAAAGCAGACCTAGAGACAACAGTGGAGATGCTGTACCCACTGTTTGAAAAGATCTGGGAAGAGGAGGTGATGCCGGCTGACTGGAAGGAGGGGTACCTAATCAAGCTTCCCAAGAAAGGTGACCTCAGCAATTGTTCCAACTACAGAGGAATCACCTTGCTGTCAGTACCAGGAAAGGTCTTCAGCAGGATCATCCTGGAGAGAATGAAGAGCTCCGTTGACCCCCAGCTGAGAGACCAGCAAGCAGGATTCAGGAAGAACCGATCATGTACAGACCAGATCGCCACTCTCCGCATCATCGTGGAACAGTCTCTGGAGTGGAGCTCCCCGCTGTACGTCAACTTTGTGGATTATGAGAAAGCATTTGACAGTGTGGACCGAGAGACTCTGTGGAAACTCCTACGACACTACGGTGTACCCACAAAGCTCGTCCGCCTGATCAAGAGCAGCTACGATGGCATGACATGTCGCGTGATCCACGAAGGGCAGTTCACCAGGGAGCTCCAGGTCAGAACTGGTGTCAGGCAGGGGTGTCTGCTGTCTCCGTTCCTCTTCCTACTGGCCATAGACTGGGTCATGAAGATGACCACAGAGCACAGACGAAGTGGAATACAGTGGACACTGTGGACACAGCTTGACGACCTCGATTTTGCAGACGACTTGGCATTACTGTCCCACACTCATCAACAAATGCAGGACAAGACCACGAGGCTTGCTGACATCTCGTCCCAAGTGGGCCTCACCATTCACAAACAGAAAACAAAGACAATGAGGCTGAACGCAACCAGGGAAGAACCAGTCTTGCTTGCTGGCACCCCGTTGGAGGAGGTGGAGTCCTTCACCTATCTCGGGAGCATAATAGACAAAAAAGGCGGCACTGATGCAGATGTCAGAGCACGAATCGGTAAAGCCAGAGCAGCCTTTCTCCAGTCGAAAAAAATGTGGAGTTCCAGAGAGCTGTCACAACACACCAAAGTCTGGATTTTCAACTCCAATGTAAAAGCAGTTTTCCTATATGGAGCAGAGACTTGGAGATTGACAAAAAAACACAGTCAACAGAGTACAGACCTTCATGAACAGTTGCCTTAGAAGAATTTTGAAAATCCACTGGCCAGAGAAGATCAGCAACGTCAGACTCTGGGAGAGAACAGAGCAGATAACAGCAGAGAAGGAAATTGGACGAAGAAGATGGGGATGGATCGGTCACAGTCTGAGAAAGCCAGCTTCCAGTATCACTAGGCAGGCATTGTCATGGAACCCCCAGGGAAAGAGGAAAAGAGGTAGGCCGAGAAACTCCTGGCGTCGAGACCTCCAAGCAGACATCAAGAGACTGGGAACCACCTGGAGTAGAATCGAAGGAGAAGCACAGGACAGGAGTTGCTGGAGGTCTCTCGTCGACGGCCTATACCCGGGTAGGGGTGACAGGCGTAAGTAAGTAAGTAAGACCAAAAAGGTGACTGCCAAGCGTGTAAAATGCAGAGAAGAACCCAACTGATAAAAAAAAAAACACGCTTAGAAAAGACAATTACAACACAATTTAGTAATATTTTTAAAAAAAGACAAACAAACAAACCTTATATAATATAGCTTCCTCAGAAAGAACTTACGTCACTGCCCGTCCAGCTGCAGACGTAACGTTTACCTGGCCCTTGCCGGTGAGGCCAGGGCTCTACAGGGGCGGATTAGTTGCTCAGTCGAGGCGGGGGGGGGGGGGGGGGATCCAACTATTTGTTTGGGACCTTCAACCTGACACAAAAGGCCTCCCCAACCCAACACTAGACCTTCTTCCCGCAGTGGCCGATAGAATCTCAAACAGGTGGGCGGGGGGAGGGGGGTAGCGTGTGTGCGTGTGTGGAAACTCGCCAACAAATCAAACAATGAGGGGGAACATGTTACAAACACCCCAAAAAGGGACTTTGTTCAGTACAGCATTTTAAACAATTTTGGGTCTGGTGGGGGAGGGGGGTCCGGAACCCTTAGGATCCCCCCCCAGATCCGCCCTTACTCTACTCAGTCGGCATGACTGAGTCTGGGAACCTCACGCGAAGCAAGATTTTGACCGCCTCGACGCCGAGAGGATGCCAAAGACTGACCAGCCGCAAGATTCGGTCGGTCAGTACAAATCTAAAGCACTGACCGGGATCGACAGTCACTGCAACATACTGACAAACGGCCAACTTCAACTCAGTCTCAACACTAGCGGCAGAGGGTCGTAAGCAGATGCCGCGGCTGGTGTTATTTTATAAGGTGGTCATCAAAAAAAGTTGAGGGGTTGGTGCCGGCCCCGGCTCCGCCGCTCCCTCACTATTTTTTTGCTTCGAAACCTGCGGATAGGCTTTTCAGTGCGTTCACGTCTACACGCTGATCCTGTCTTCACCACGTACGCACCAATTCAAAGCTGAATCAGAGAAGAAAAAGAAAAAAAAAAAAAAACACTGACGCGATGCATTGACTACACTGACAGATGCCACACCAAAGACAGTAGTATATTATAATATACTGTCTTTTGCCACAGCGACCGTTTAAGCATCCGGCCTTCTTCCCACAGACCACAATTGATTAGAACCTGACTGACTCAGTGATCGAGGCGGTCCGCCAACCATCCCGCACTCAAGCCTTCCGTTCTGAAAGCCTGCATTGCGGATTACGCCCACCGCCAGTAGACCTCCATCTACAAGTGCAAGTGCAATTATTGCGGAAAGGAGAAGGACTTCCAGCTCTCGTTGATTTCGTCCTGGGGAGGGGGAGGGGGGGGGGAAGGAGGGGGTGGGGGGGGGGAGGAGGGGGGAGGGGAGGGAGGCTTATTTTCTGTCTGTCGGCGCTGTCGCTCGCGCTTCTTTTGGCTCATCCACCCATCATGTCCGGCCGCGCCTCAGAGTGAAGCGCCCTGGGAAGGGGCAAGCCGGCCTTACCTACCGCTCTATTCTGCTCCTACCCCATGCGAGTCCCAGTCCAAGGCCACGGTTGCTTTTAGTTTTGTTATTTTATGGTTTGAGGTTGGTTCTCTACACAACCTTTACTCATCGTGCTTTTTCGGAGTGGGTTCCTACCCCATGCGAGTCCCAGTCCAAGGCCACGGTTGCTTTCAGTTTTGTTATTTTATGGTTTGAGGTTGGTTCTCTACACAACCTTTACTCATCGTGCTTTTTCGGAGTGGGTTCCTACCCCATGCGAGTCCCAGTCCAAGGCCACGGTTGCTTTCAGTTTTGTTATTTTATGGTTTGAGGTTGGTTCTCTACACAACCTTTACTCATCGTGCTTTTTCGGAGTGGGTTTTCGATCCCTACTCCTTGTGTTGTACCCCAGGAAGTGCATTGACGAAGGATGCTAGGCCGCCCCCTGGGGGTCCCTATATTATTTGTTGGCGACTACTCAGGCGAGCTGGGAGGTGGTGGCGGCCCCCGGGAGTGCCAGCGCGGGTACCTGCCCCCCCCCCCCCCCCCCTGGGATGTCCTATCCTCCCTGTCCCGTGGCGAGACCTTTCCAGAAGTGTCGAGTTTTGTGACGGCCCAATACAGCTGGTGGGGCCCCGGGGTCCGCCGCCGGCACCGACGTCGCGCCCCCCTCCGTGTGGGGCACTCCGCCGCCGGCCCCTTCCCCCCCCCCTCGGTCTGCTGGGAGAGGGACAGTGGTCAAAAGGCCTACCCGGTGAGACACCATAACGAGCTTTCCCTCTATCTCCTGAGAGGGCTATCTTAACGCACCGGGGGCGGAAAAAAAAAGTTAAAGAAAAGTATAAGGAAAAAACAACAACAACAAAAAGAGAATGATGCGATGGATGGTTAGTCCTGGTCCCCCTACCCCACCCTCCACCGCCCCGCATGGCCGGGGGCCCCCCACCCGGCGGCGGCCACCGCCGGCCCAGGGGGCCCCGACCGCGAGGGGAGAGGCGGGGCGCCGGGAGACTGAGCCTTTGGGGAGGTCATATGAACCTGGTGAGATGGGTGATGATGGTGCGGAGAGGGGGGTCCCGGGGGGGGGGGGGAAGGGCGGTGCTGGACCATGAGGGTGAGATGGTGGTGGGGGTGACCAGTGTTCGTCGTTAGTCCTCGCGGCCGACCCACACCGACACTTTGCGAGTGGATAGAGCCACTGAAGTGGGGAGGGGGGGGGGATGGTCCGCCACCACCCGACTATGGAAGGGTACGCGCGTTCGGCCGTCTCAGTCATTTATGCTAGACTACTGATTGGATCTTTGAGACTTACCTATCCATATCCAGATACCCGGGCGGCGTTGCCGCGCCACTGCCAAACCCGGCCGGCGCAGGCTGAATTCGACGATTGGTTAGCGTGGTTTTGGCATATAGCTGGGAACCATACTATTTCGTGCACGTCCAGTTTTAGTGGCTGCTAAGGGGTGGCTACTCTTTTCTTGTCCACAGTTTTGGTTTGGAACTCGTAGCGTCGCATTTTGTATGTAGGCCAAGTTACTAGGCTTGTGCTGTTTCTCTGAAATCGCGCGTTGTTGATTTTTGCAGATATATTACGATGACATGTGTATAAATTTCTTATGATTCAGGTGTTGCATTTTGTAAACTGTTAGTAATTTTCAGAATCAGTTCCGACACGTAGGAGAAGACGATCGACCGGCTAAAAATACTTGCTGCGGTACAATATAATATTAACAAGTGGATTCAACTGTTTCACTCAAGTCCATCACAATGCTGTCATCAAAATTTATGTGAGTTAATATAGATCTACAAAAATAATTAATTACCTTATGACAGATGGTGTATATTTGTTTTGAATAAAATTATGTGCTCTGCTGTATGTACAGTTGCCTGATGTTTTTTGTACCATGGCCATCCATCTTAAAGCAAAGACAAGTGTGTACAAACTGAAAATGCATGTAGACACAATTAAACCCCCCCACCCCCACCACCACCTCTCCACCCGACCAACTTTTCCATCACCACCTGGCAATGTTACCCCCCCCCCCCCCCCCACACACACACACACACACACACACACACACCCCGCACCGCTCCCCCCCCCCCCCCCCCCCCCCCCCGCCACCCTTATTTCACCTCCCTTGTATTTCGTTTGGCAGTCATATGTATGCTGAATCAAGACTACTATTTTACCTCCTTTTGTGTGTTCTCCAGACCAACAGTAATTTTCTGCAAGTTAAAGCTGGTCAGCTACAGAGGAAGAATAGTTGCCAGTGGGGTTTTGAGCTGCAAGGCTTTAGAGTTATTTATTTATTTATTTTTTATTTACTTATTTATTTATTTATTTTTATTTATTGTTTCTTTTCTTTTCTTTTTATTTATTTATTTTATTTTTTAAATTAATTTTTTTTTTTTTTTTTTTTTTTTTTTTGGGGGGGGGGGGGGGGGGGTGATATCATGGGTACAGGAGCAATTGAATAAAAGTTGTTGATTTCCTGGTTATTTTATTTATTTTTACACGCTTGGCAGTCTTGGTCTGGATTAAGTTTGTCAGTTTCCAATTCTCTGCAGCAATGAGCAGAAGGTGCAATATGGGGACAAGATACTTGAGTGCAAGGTATACCTGTCTCAGAACATCCATAGTGCGCAAAACCAGCGCGTACTGCAGTGTGCTTGTGCCCTTCTCAACAGTGGCGGTGGGATACTACACATGCACAATGTGGAGCATGCTGGCAAGGTGCGTCAGGAATTGTGATTCCCGTTCAGTTTAACTCCATGATGCATGTACATGTACAGTACTGTTAACCCTTTTGCTTTGGGTTGCAACTTTTGTTATGGTGATTCCAGAAGGAATCCCCATGACAAAAAAATTACTGACAGCCAAAAGGTTAACTGTATCAGTGGCTGTATACACCAGAGGGTTAAGAGTGCAGCTTACATTGTGTAATTGTTTGCTGAGCTGTAGACAACTTACGAACGAGTATCACAAGAACAGCACTCGTAGAATTTTCAAGTCTAGATTAACCCATTCAGCCCTGACGCCCTACAGCATGAGATGGGTCGACCATGATAATTCAAGGGTAGTGCCAGATTAGCTTGGCACCTGTCTGTGCCAAGCTAATCTGGCACTGCCCTTGAATAATCATGGTCGATCCATCTCCTAGCATCAAAATTTGGGAAATTCATGTGCCGAGCTGAATGAAAGCAAACAGTGGATTAAAATCCCGGACAAACATGATGTATCACATATTTGTCAGGGATGTTAATCCACTGTTTTCCATTGAAGTAATTGCAATTTTGACATTGGTCTGATTTCTGAACGTTTGTTGCAGAAGAAGTCACAAAAATGATAAAAATAAAGTGTGTGCGTCACACACAGGCGTCTGTGTAGCTCTTGCACTCTGTACAGTACTTAATTCCTGCTGTTCTGGAGTTTCAAGATTGCCAACTTTCACCCATGAAATGTGTGTCCTTGTTAGATCCAAAGTTTGCTCATCTTGGAATTTTGGCACAATTCATTTCCCACTCGGCCAACGTTGGCCACAGTCATCCCACGCTTTTTCATGCATGGGCTCACTGCAGCCAATTTCAGCCCAATGGCCTTTGTGTACTGGGCTATGATTAATTCATTCAACCCGACGCACATATTTCCCAAATTTTGGAGGCGTCATCTAACGACTATGCACCTGTTGCAGGAGATGGATCGACCATGATAATTCAAGGGCAGTGCCAGATCAGCTTGGCGCCGACAGGCGCCAAGCTGATCTGGCACTACCCTTGAATTATCATGGTCGATCCATCTCGTGCTGTAGTGCGTCAGGGCTGAATGGGTCAACTACATATCAAGTTAAACACCAAACTTCCATGAGGACGTCGATAAACTTTGTCCCTCTGCTTCTGTTCTAGGGGCAGTCCAAAGACCTGGACACGTGGTGGAGTGGCATGGAGAGCAACCTGGCTGACATCTTGTCCGGAGATGACCTGTGCAATTACTTTGACTTTATTGGAAATTTTGACGACCGTGACCTTTTCCTGTTTGTAAAGACAGCCGAGCACATCTGCACCATCAACTACCACTGTCGCCTTCCGACAGACACTGCCACACACAGCGTGACATACTCTTCCGCTGCCAAGCTGCTGTCCAAGAAAGGGGATCCATCACCGCTTGGTTTGTTGTTTTCGGTCTTTGAATTGTCACAGTTTGACTGTGTGTTGGTCTGTGATTTGAGACCTTTTGCTGCAAATCACCAGTTCAAAATCACAAACCAGCACACAGATAATATATTTGTAATGGGGGAAAACATATCTTCAGAATATGGCTTGTGGGAGATGCTTCAAGGCATTTCAGGATGGGGGTAAAAATGTTGCATGTTGGGATAAATCCAAGCAGTATAGCATTCTTACGCAGTTATGTCTGATTTTGTGTGTGCAGAAAACTTGCCTGTGATTCCGACCGAGTATCAATATGGCCAGATAGAAGAATCTCTGAAACAGGAAGGCAAACAAATCCAGTTCAAACTTCTGACTAGCAACCATGACCAGGGGAAATCATTCGCTGACAAGATCCGACAGTACTGCAGTAAATATGTCTCGGCATTCGCTAACCACTACGGCGGCCATATTTACTTTGGGATCGAGGATGCCACCTCAGCTGTGATGGGGGAAGCAATACCAGCAGATTCTCTCAAAAAGATCAGTAGGTGCTTTTCATGTTCTGGGAATTTACTGAGTCAAGAAATGTGTAATACACAGTACAAATGAGCTTTTTCATTTGTACACACCTTCAAGACAGCTCCGTTCCTCAGCAGACATTAAACTAATACGCTCTCCGACTGAGAACTAAGTCTTTTGGCAAGAGGTCTTTCTCACACCAAGGACCATTTCTTTGGAATAAACTCCCACGTTCCCTCAGATAATAATGTTGAATCAGCCAATAGTTTCCGGCAGTCTTTAAAGACACATTTATTCCTTTAAACGTGCATTCACTGTTATAATTCTTCTTTTTTGTCAACATTTCATTGTCGGTAAGGGCTGTCTAGTGTGTCCGTTGTTGGTTTTATGGTACACGTGTGTCTTTTTGTGTGTGAGCATTTTTTTGTTGGTGTGTTCTTTTTGTTATTCTTATTTTTCTTGTATATCTTGTTGGGTGAGTGTGTATCGGGGACTATTTATGTGTTGCAGGATGCAAGGTGTATGTATGTTCATGTGTCATTTGTACGGCGCCTAGAGCTTTTCTATTGAAAATATAGGCTCCTTAAAAATATACATTATTATTATTACAATTTAGATCTATGCTTTTCACTTTTGTAACTCATTCAGCCCGACGGCCGTATTTCCCAAATTTTGGAGGCATCATCTAACGATGATGCACCAGTTGCAGGAGATGGGTCAACCATGATAATTCAAGGGTAGTGCCAGATTAGCTTGGCGCCAACAGGCGCCAAGCTAATCTGGCACTACCCTTGAATTATCATGGTCGACCCATCTCCTGCTGTAGGGCGTCAGGGCTGAATGGGTAATAGATAATCTGTGTCATGTGCATAATCCACAGATTTAACCAAACAGTATGCTTGCCATGGAGGAAAATAACCACACTCGTATTTCAACACCTTGTCCATGTTGTATTTCGATGCACCAGTATTCATTTTGTACTGTACAGCTCATGGCTGTTATGTTATTCGTCCCCCATGACCCACATAAAAAAAACACACTCGTATTTCAACACTTTGTCCATGTTGTATTTCGGTGCACCAGTATTCATTTTGTACTGTACAGCTCATGGCTGTTATGTTATTCGTCCCCCATGACCCACATGTTATGGTTATACATTGCAATTACAGTGTAATCTGTACATGGCATGGACATTACATCTAAATGACCTTAATAATTGTGCACACTTTTCCAGTGTCTGTTTTATATCTTCTTGTGCTTTTAATTGGATTATTTTTAACCCATTGAGCCCTGATGCACTACAGTAGCAGATGGGTTGACCATGATAATTCAAGGGTAGTGCCAGATTAGCTTGGCGCCTGTCGGCGCCAAGCTAATCTGGCACTACCCTTGAATTATCATGGTCGATCCGTCTCCTGCAACAGGAGCATCGTCGTTAGATGACGCCTCCAAAATTTGGGAAATACGTGCGCCGGGCTGAATGAGTTAATGTACAGTGTCTGTTTCCGACAGCTCATCAGCTGCAGAAAATGATGGGGGATATTATCTGGGGCGACGCAGACTTCAAGGGGGAGCAAGGGAAACATTGGGACGTTCATATCTATCCGGTCACTAACTGTCCTGAAAAGGTACTTGTATCACTCTTGTCTGCCTTCTTGTTTCTTTTTCTCTGTTGTGTTACCTCTTCCTCCGTGATCATAGTCCTCCTTTGCGGTCATGAACAGGTTCATTTGTGAATCTGTTCATGACCAACAGGAAGAATAATTATGTTTGTGACCCTGATATTGACATTGCGTTCATGACCAACTAGGTTGAAACTAACATTAAGCCTGTCCAGCAATTATTTTCCTAGCCATCTGGACAACCAGAAACATGGTTGTTCCTGATCTGATTGCCAGGCAAAGATTTTACTCACGTCTCGTGCAGAGAATATTTGCCCTGAACTTGAATAAATTACAAATTTAGATCAGAAATAAAAACATTCACCCTTCCCACCCCCACCCCTCCACCCATCAGTACCCACTTTCCTCCCCCCTCCCTCCACACCTTCCAGTCATTCAACCCTTTCTTGCAGTCCTCAACTGACACTGTCACTACTTTTCAGTACATTTCTTTTCCTCTATGTTCAGGAGCACAGACACGTGGTGGTAGTATCCGTGTGCAAGTTTCCAGGGGGTGTCTTCACATCTTGCCCAGAGAGTTTTGTGGTTGGGACGAACACAGAGATGCGGCAGCTTACCTTCTCTGAGTGGAAAGAAGAGGTCCTCAATCAGTCCAGAGGTAAACCAGAACCCGTCAAGCTTTGTGCAGTTTATACAGTGTATTCAGGTAGCTTCTTCCCCCCCCCCCCCCACCCCCACCCCCCCCCCCCCCCCCCCCCCCCCCCCCCGTCCTCCTCCCTGCAGATGGTAAGGGCAACTCTGACAACTCTTCACCACCTAGTAAGCAAAAGGTGTATGTTAGCCTGAGTTGCGTCAGCCTCAGGACTTTTTGCTCACCTGGCAGAGTGTAGATCCGCCAGTGAAAACCGCATACAATCGCTCTCGTGTATATAATGTATAACTTTGATTGAGCACAGACCACGGCTGTTCAGTTCTTCTACAAACCCACACATTTAGTTAGGGAGGCCGCGCTAGCTTATCAAGTGGCTAGGTGACCTAGTTTCGGCGCATTCCGATCTGCATCTGGCACCGCGTGGTAATAGGCCTTCTTTACGCTTACTATTTAATGTGGGCCGAGTGCCAAATTTGTGCTGGCTTTAAACCTTGACTGTGCTTTGAAAATACTTTTGTTTGGATTTTTAATGAGTGATATGTGTTAGTGTAACATAGTGCTACAAGTAAGTGCTTTTCTTTTACTGGATAGATTTACCTGTGATTTTTTATAGAACGTTTTATAGACCAGCATGTGAGTGTAGTTTGCCGACATTTAGAATGGAGTCTGACACACAGTATTCCTATTCAAACCACATAGAACAATTGAGTAGTTTGTGCAGGATTTGCTGTGCAAAGCGAGTAAGAGGCAAAGGAAAGACGGATTTCAACACTTTAAACTGTGCGTTGGTTATGTAGACGATCTTTTTGCTTTTCAGTCGTGGTATTGACGTACGTACAGATGAAGAAGATAAACACGGCATCTGAAAGGAATGTGTAGAGAGCGCCGGTAACAAGTACACGCAGGACTCAGTCTCTGTGAAATTAAACTGTCTTGAGACTGATACATTTTAGCCTGCACTGTTCTGAGTTTATCTAATTTACGCCTAGTCAAAGTAGCCATATGATCATCATTGAGTGTTTAGTATTATTTTCACTGTGTGTGTTCCGATCCGATTTGTAGTCAAGTGGATTGCTCTTCCGAGTCCGATTTTATAAGATTTAGTGGAATGCTAAACACAACTTCACCTAAACAAAGTGTGCAACTGACACTGCCGCTAACCCTGCATGAACTGTGAATTATTTGGAACATTTTTACTGCCTTCGAAATCAACTACGTGTGGAGATTACGTTCACCCAAGAACTTTCCGTCTGTCTAACACTGGATTACCAATGACGCATCATCCTATTTCAGGACCCACTGAGATCGCAAGGTAAATCTATCTGACATTTTGAGTAGTGCTTATCGTAGTGGCTGAATACGAGGATCGCTGGCTTGAACCATAATTTTTCGAAAAAGTACTTTGCATGAGTTAGAACAGTTGAAAGACGTGTCATTTGCAACAGATTCGCGTTGTCTTCACGGTAAACTGCGCGCCGGTTGCCTGTCTTCTAGTCCGTTGCATGCATAGTCATCTTTATTTTCCTAAGCATGTCTAGTGTCTACAGAAAGCTTATTTTCTTAGCTTTTAAGTGTATGTCTTAAATACAACATACGTTAAGTACAGCTTAAACAACATGCCGTGAATTGACCAGCGCCATTAAAATGTATTCCGTGCGATACATGGTCAGCGATGAGTGTACACACATAGCGTGCTCGAGTGGAAACAGGGACAAAAATAGCGCGACTATAGTTGCACAGCCGTAACAGATTGCGCTCAGCTCTGTGCTGCCAGCCGGCGGTATTAACAGAGACGACACGCTGCGTGGCTCCTTATCTTACGGCGCCGCACGCGCGCGCGCCTCAAAACTAAATGGGAGGCCTTGAACAGCCGTGAGACACATACAGTTTAAATTTTACAGTTTGTGCTGTTGTACCTTATCGTACTTGTTGTACGGGCGTTTACTGATGCCTTTATACAGGTTTTTGGTTTCAGCTCGACCGGACCTGCAGAACCGTTTTGTAAAAGTTTCTCTCAACACACCCTACAGTCGCCTGGTCTACACTCTACCTCATACGCTGCATGCTGCCCGGGAAAAAGTCTTGAAATGTAGGTACCGTGTACATGTTTGTGTGTGGTTTTATCATTGTTTTGATTTTTTTTTACAGTTCTTTACTTTCAGTGTTTTTAATATTACGTGTTACTAACCTGTTCATTCATTCATGTTTACTAATTTTTATTTATTGGCTCACGTGCGAAGCAAAGGTGAGTCTAGTCTATGTTCTGGGCCAGTGGTCGTCGTCCCTGGTAAACTTTAATGTTGGCATTTTCTCTGAGAATATTCAAGCCACAGTCTTCAAACATGGCCCAAGGATACTTTGTGGCAAGACCTTTATAAACATACCAATTTGATTGACCTCTCTCAAAGGTCAAGGTCACATGGGATGATGAAGTGGGTCAAAAATAGCAACATTTTGACAAAATTGATTTTTTCTCAAGTACTATTTACAACTTCAAATCCAAATTTGGTAAAAGATACGTGATGGTAAGACCTAATGCCTACTAATTTGGTTGATCCCTCAGAAAGGTCAAGGTCACAAGAGATCAGGAAATGTGAAAATATCTTGTTTCTTTTTCAACTTCAACCCAAACTTGGTACAGAGGTACCTGATGGTAAGACCTATCTGTGCATACTAATTTGGATGACCCCTCAGAAAGGTCAAGGGTCACAAGGGTAAATGTGTGAAAAATTCCATTTTCTGGTTAGAATTATAGTTTTTATCAAAGTTTTTGCAAACTTCAATCAAATTTGGTTTGAAGTTTGCTGATGGCAAGACATTTCTACGCATACTAATTTAGTCGACTCATCGCAAAGGTCATAGGTCGTTGAGGGGTTTGACAGTTGTGTGAAACGAGCTTAAATTTTGAGAAAACATGGATTTCGCTGGTGCTGAAGCCAGCTCTTTACTTATTGTCACGAAGGTCACACATGTGCATCGGCCATGCACGTGAGCCATAAGGGCTCTGCCTTTCTTGTTTTTGTTTTATTTCTCTATCTGTTAACATGTTTGTTAATTCAGAATGACAATATTCAGAGTAAGCAATACTCAGTAAACTACAGGTGTTAAGATGACATGTGACTCCATTTTTCAAGAAATTTTTGAAAAGATAGTTCTGTTATGCTAGATCAGTCAGCAGAAACTCTGCATGGGAATGGTGATTTCAAAATTATTTTTGTAGCACGTTTTGTCACAATGATTCTTATTGGAATCATTGTGAGACAAAATGCTACTGACACTAGTGACAGCCAAAGGGTTCATTTGCATACTTATACTTGTTAATAGTTCACTGGTCTGTGATATTTGACCTTACAGTCAATAGTTGTAGGTCCAAAATCGCAGAGCGACACAGTTTTCTAGAGCTCAACTGGTATGATCAGTTTGTTTACCAGAACATAAAGCATGAGTGTATTCAGATTTTCCGTAGCAAATGAGCCTATGGCAAGTTTACTAAAGCATAATGAAAATGAGTGTTTTATTTTCTGGTAAATAACGAGATTTGAGCTGAGCTATTTGTCACACGACCATTTCAAATTTCTCCAAGAAATATGCGAAAAACTAAAAGCAGTGACTATAAGCAGACAGACTAACGCTGAATGGGACAATTTAGCTAAATTCAGGCATAAATCTACCAAACTATATCAGTCTACCCAGTGAAAATCTACCACAAAGGCGTGAATGTATCCAGTGTAGATTTTGGCTGCGGCTATTCTACGCAGACTTTTTAACCCATATGATACTGAGGCTAAAAGCTTCATATTTGTACACTGCCATATATGCAAGGTACATTATAGTACTTACAGATAAGGATATAGACCAATGTTATGATATGGTGTCTCCGAGGCGCACATATCCATCTAATTAAAGATGCTCAAGGCGCCGTAGGGATGGAAGCTGAAGCTTTGAAAGCCTGCTGTTACTAAGCGCTACTTTATGTGCAAACCTCCACTCTACTATTAACTTCGGTGCATGTGATATATTTTTGTTTCCATTTTACCGGCCCTACCGGGCTTTCTCTTTTTGAATAGTGGTAATGGGATTTTTAACATGCACACTAAGTCTTTATAATTATGCGTGCTGTACACACGAAGGCAACGTAAGTTGAGTCTGTACGTAAATTTGACTCAATGGGAATGAGGAAAAGTCCACATCCCATTCCTGCCCACGAGGGGATTTGAACCCGGGATCTTACGACTGCCAGCGCAGTGTCTTATCCACTAAGCTACGTCTAATAGCTTTAGTTCAAGGATGGTGCCAGAATAGCTTGGCACCTAAAGGCGCCAAGCTATTCTGGCACTACCCTTGAACTATTTTAGTCAAACTTGTTTCTCTCTTGGCTTGACTTCGCGAACGAAGATTTTATAGGAGTTGCCCACGACGTCTGCAGGCTTGTTCGTGGCTGCGGAGGCCAATCCGAGACTGGCAGGTTCGACCGCAGTGGCTGCAGGGGAAGGTATGGCCAGGGTTCTGAGCTGCGGCATCTCTGTTTTTTCTCCTGAGCCGCTTGTCCTTAAGGCTAGCTCTGTGAGAGTCCTCAAAGGAGACAGCTGCCTTGTAAATGGTGGAGCGCCAGGTGTCACGGTCCGCAGCAAGCGAAGACCACTGGTGGTGGTCGATTTGGCAGGCACTAAGTGACTTCTTGAGACAGTCTTTGTATCTCTTCTTTGGTGCCCCTCTGTCACGGTGTCCAGTAGCAAGCTCGCCGAACAGGGTGATCTTTGGTAGGCGATGATCCTCCATCCTGGAGACATGCCCCGCCCAGCGGAGCTGTGTCCGCAGCAGCAAAGCCTCGATGCTCACAGTTTCAGCCTGTTCAAGGACCTCGACGTTGGTGACATAGTCACTCCAGTGAATGCCCAGGATGGTACGCAGGCAGCGCTGGTGGAAGCGTTCGAGGAGTCGTAGTTGGCTGCGGTAGAGGGCCCAGGACTCGGATCCATACAGCAGGGTGGTGAGGACCACAGCTCTGTACACGCTGATCTTGGTGCCTGTTTCACACACTGGTGTATTCTGAATGATAAGGGTTAGTTGAATTGATTCAGGCCTGTGCGTATACATGCTTGGTGGAAGTTAACCTATGTTTATTGACACTGAGTAGTTTAACATCTAGATATTATTGGAATTGCAACTTCGCAAATTTGCAATGGATGGATTTCAGCCTACGTAAACAGGCGCTGGATAGACTGATGTCGAATGTGTAGATTCAGGTTGGGTAGATGCACGCCAATGTGTAGCGAAGTTGACCACTACAGCAACACTAACATGCGACTGCACATATTGACATCATACACATGACTTCCTGTAGAGTAGAATGTGTTCAGGGCGCAGGAGACATATCACAATGAGTTTGTTGTGAGTGAGGCATAACACAATCAGTGTGTTGTGACAGGCATAACAAATTGAGTGTGATATGAGTTTCTGTTTCTTACTTGTTCAGATGTATCACACTCATAAATATTTCATTGCTTAATTTTACTACAGGAGTGTAATAAATCAAATTGTTTGGTGGATAGTAAAGTTTATTTAATTCATTTCAACTGATTTTCCACAGTATCTACTGATTTGAACCTGCAGCCTCCTCGATATCTTGAAACAATGGATGATACTCACCTACGCACCTGCATTCTGCGTGTACTGTCCACCTTCTCCGGTGAAACTCACCTCATCCTGCCCCTGCAGTGCTGGGGAACATGGCTCGAGTCGCCATACCATGAAGACATGCGCAGTTCCCTTTTCATTCTCAGCGAGGTATTCATTGTGAATACTATGCGCAGAAATGTTTATTTCGATCTTGAATTAATATACATGTATGTATAAGTTTAACCCTTTCACTGTGCGTGGACACATTGTGTTTTTTAAAATCAGTTTAAATTCAACATCAAAGAACTTTGATACAAAGGGGGCTCATGAGGATCTATACATTATGCAGTTGGATGGTGTTCACTTTTTCTTGGCAGTGAATGTGTTAATATATAGTGGAGTCCAGTTACAACTCATTCTACCCCAACACCGAAATCCAAAAATGTTGCCGTTGTCCTTTGAAGACTGCATTGCAGTGCAGGACACAGATCGACCATGATAGTTCAAGGGTGATGCCAGAATAGCTTGGCGCCCATAGGCACCAAGCTATTCTGGCATCACCCTTGAACTATCATGGTCTATCCTTATCTTCCTGTGGTGTGTCTGGGGTTAGAATGAGTTAACATGAACACGCTTTACACGAGTTTCTGGTTAACACGAGACAGTTTTGAATTCCGGGCCTGAAGGCGCCAAGCTAATCTGACACAACCCTTGAATTATCATGAAATTTTATGGTTAATATGAAATGCTTAACACAAAATTCCTGCTTAACACGAGGATGATTTTGTTTCCCCAACAGAACAGTTTCTTGTATTTTCACCTGTTTAACACGAACAACCATCCCAAGGACTGAGACGATGCCGACCTCTGTGTAACACTGCACACGGAAGCTTTGTTTACAGAAGTACCCGCAAACTCAGTTACGCAATAGCTAATATGCCTGAACAACCGCATGTTCGCTTTCAATCTGCATCGCTGAAGGCCGCAGCTATCCATTGTTTTCAACCACTAGTGCTCAACAGGCGCACTCACATGTATCTCACACACCTCTCCACAAGTGACGGAGAAAGGTGACAGACCCACACCCAACGCAGGTTCTGTACACAGACTGAGGGAGGGGGGTAGTAGTGGTGGGTGAGGGAGGAGAGAGGGGAGGGCTGCACGTTTTTTGCATAGAGCCCTGTTAGAAAATGGTGGTAAGCACAGCAGGTTAGTCTATATGAGATTCTTCCTTTCCTATTCTTTATCAAAAGACTGATCATGTGATGTGTTGCGGGAGAACGGTCATCTCGGCTGATAGTGTTTCTGTACTCTGCCAATCTTGTATATTCAGTCAGTCAGGAATTTTTTGCTCACCTGCGAAGTAAAAGCGAGTTAATGTTCTGGGCCAGTGGTTGTCTGTCCGTCGGCCATCGTCCATTGTCCGTCGTCCATGGTAAACTTTAACGTTGGCATTTTCTCGGAGACCCCTGAATTGTCATGATCAATCCATCTCCTACAACCGGTACATAGTCGTTGGACAACGCCTCCAAAAGTCTGGAAATGCGGCCGTGTTTTGTTTTTTAGGGTTAAGCGGACTCCCCTGTAACTGGTCTCCACCACTACAGCCCTGCCCGTTTTTATTCGTTGAATAAGTTTGTGGACGCAGATAAGGCTGGTGCAGGTGCTCAAGGGAGTCTGTGCCCTGTGTCTAAGGATTGTTATTGATAAGCTCGTGTACCCTCACTTCTGTATTTATTTATTTATTTATCGATTCGTGGTGAAAAATGTTGGGGTGAAAACAGTTGACATGTTAGATTTTCTTTTGAATTTTATTTACTTGTTTTTTTATTAAGTCATTCATTCATTCATGCACTCATTCATGCACTCATTCATGCACTCATTCATTCACTCATTCATTCACTCATTCATTCATGCACTCATTCATTCATTCACTCATTCATTCACTCATTCATTCATTCACTCATTCATTTATTCATTCGTGTGTTGTGTTTTTAGCACTATGGTCTGCACTTGGCAGTTTTCATCGCATCCGGCCTAAACGCAGAAGACATATGGAAGATGGTACAGGCAGTCAGCATTGAACTGAAGGAGAAACTTGTACGTCATGGTGGCTGTGTGGATCGATTGGGGGTCAAAGTTCACTTGCTCAATATGGGGGACCCGCTCATGCTAGAACATTTTCAGGTGAGTGAACATTTTGTTTTGGGGGGAAGGGGGATAGGGCCGGAGAAACAGGCGTTTTTTTTTCTCCACGATTCTGACATAGTTCTGAAACCATAAGTTCCTGTTTTCTTCAAGTATAAACTATGTCAGCCTTCACAGCCAGTGTCATTGTAACTTGTATCTTTTACCAGCTGCTGCTTTTTTTATTTCCTCAAAAACATTACCGATGACATGACTACATGGGAATATCTACTTCTAGGCTCAATTTTAGCCTACTTGCCCGTTGTGTGCCCACACAACCCGAGAGGCCCTCGGGGAACCCCCCAGAGGGGCCGAGAGTTATCTTCCCATACCTGCCTTACCAGATCCGGTCACGAGACCATCCAGTCTTTCTACTTCGCTCGTGGAGAGAAGACGTGTCTGGCCCGCGCTCTCGCTGCCTCGACCGGTCTTCTGCCTACCGACGCTGGTTACCGACTTCGTGTGCTCTGCGCCCGCTTCTACCCTGCCTTCTATCTGGCCTTCTCTTCCTGCTTCGTTGGGCCACTTGCGGGGATTCTTCTGCTTCTGTGGACGGCGGTTTGACTGCCCTTCCCCCCCTTCCCTTCGTTGCAGAGGTAAGGTAGCGGTAGTTCCCTCGGCCGGCCCTCGGGCTGAGAGCCGGCTGCCTGTGGGTGCTTCCCTGCTTTTGCTTTGGGGTTCGTTTCAGTGCATAGTGCCTGATTAGCTCACGGTCGGCTGTTGCCGTGTCGCGCCCGTTTTGCACGTGGGCCTTGGGCTCCGTGTGTGTTAGCCCGTTTAAAGCCCCGTTAGCCCTCCGAGAGTGCCCCATTACGTTTCACCAGGAGCCCGCCTACGCTTCGTTAATGTCGTTGTGCTCCCGGTGCGATGACTTAGCTGGCCGACGGACACTCACGCGGTCTCCCTACCGCGTTCGGTGGTTCCTCGGACCGCAGGTGTAATAATAAGGATGATAATAATAATAAGCACGTTAAATAGGCGCTTTTTCCCAATTGAAAATCGGCTCAAAGCACTGCCCCGAACTGGGCCCAACAAGCGCGCTCACGCGAGTTACGCGCATTCACTCACACACGGAACGTAAACACAGAACTTTCACGTGGTGCTAAGGGCAAGCTCAAGCGAGCTGCTGTAATTTTGGAAGTTCAAAATCGTTGTATTTGAAATTGATTGGGTGGACTGACTCTGATACCAGAGTGTAAGCGGTGTGCGGCCTGGCCTGAGGTTATGTGGGCGGACCTTGGTCCTTTTACCGCCGAGAGCGTGCCCGCCCGGCTTACGAGCGTTCAGCGCCCTTTGACACGTTGGCCGCCCGGGCTGTTTCCTCGGCCACTCCCGCACGGAACGGTCCCCGCTTCGGGGTTCGCGGTTGTTCTGACCACAGGACCGCCACTGCTGCCACGCCCGCTGACCCTTCCGGAGGGTCTGTTGCCGGCTTAGCGCACGTCTCACTGAGAGTGACCAGCAGCAGTCGGCCTTGAGCCGTCCGTCGTTGAGGAGCCGTCCTCTCCACTCTCCCCGCACCAAGCCCGCTGATCCTTCCGGAGGATCGCCATGCCGGCATAGTGGCCTACTTCCGGAGTAGGGCCCGGAGAGACGTCAGCACCGTCCGTCGCGACGCAGCTGCGACCCTGATCCTCACCGTTCCTCCTCCAGACGCCCGCGCTCTCGCTCGCTTTGCGAGCACCGTCAGCGGGATTCTCGACGCCCCCTGCAGGACGATGCGCTCAGCCTGCTACCCGAAGTCTCGGTCTCGGCTCTGTTGGACGAGGATCGCTCGACCTCGCACGCGGCAGCTTCCCCGGAGCTGAAGAGGAAGGTCGCCGCCTTCGTTGACACGGAGAGGCAGGTCAAGAAGTTTAGGTCGCTTCCCCAACCGCCCGGCTTTAAGGGTCTTCGAGACATCCTTTCGTCGCACCTACAGCTGGCCACGTCCCAGGAGCCGGTCTTCTTCTCCGACCGTCGCTGGCCCGCGGATTTAGACATCTTGTTTCGGCGGGACTGGTATGCTGGACTCTCCCAGGCCTTCTCCATCCCTCTGCCTACGCTGGACCCTTCGGCGGTGTCCCTAGCCGGCGGTCTGACTGCTGCGGCGGTCCCCGATGCGGGGCCTGGACAAGACAGCGACCTTGGTCCGTAACACCTTCGCCTGCTCGGGTATTATGGAGCTCCTAACTCAATCCTTGGTTCGTCGGGTGGAGGTATCCTGGCATCCTTCCATCTCTCCCCTCCTAGGAGACCTGCTGGTCCTCGCGGAGATCGCCAATTGCGCCGCCTACTATTCCTCGGTCAACGCGATGGTGGTTGCGGCCAACTGCGACCTCATGCGTCGAGATGCCCTGCTCCGCCCCTGCAGTACGTTGCCGCCGGACCTGCGAGCGCAACTTCACCGTGCCCCCTTGGGTGGACCCTTGCTGTTCGGCGACTCAGTCTACGGGTCGGCGGTTCGTTCCTCGTGATGTCTGTGCGACTTGGCCGGAGACGTTTCGTCGGACATCTGGAGTTTTATCGGCGAGAGCGACCTCCGTCTACTATCTCTCGTCCGGATCCTGTGGACACTTCCGCCGCCCCTTCGGTAACGACCGCCCTTCCTCGCATCGGCCCCTCGGAACGGTCTGCTCGTCGGGACCCGGCGTTGTGCGCTGACCAGAGGATCGCCACTGCTGCCACGCCCGCTGACCCTTCCGGAGGGTCTGTTTACCGGCACAGCGCCCGCCTCACTGAGCCCGGCCTGCAGCAGTCCGCCATGAGCCGTCCCACGTTGACTGGCCTTCATCCTCTCTCTCTCCCCGAGAAGCCCGCTGATCCTTCCGGAGGATCTACACGCCGGCATAGAGCCCTTCTCACTGAGTCCGGCCAGGAGAGACGTCAGCCTCAACCTGCGCGACACGGTCGCGCCCCCGACTCATCCCGTTCCACCGTCAGTTCGAGACACTCACGCTCGCCCCTCGAGCGTCGCTGGAGGGATCATTCACCTCGCCGGGATCGTCGCCGCTTCCCCCGGAGGATCTGAACGCCGGCATAGCGCCCTGCTCTCGGAGTCTGGCCAAGAGAGGCTTCTGCCTTAGCTTGCGCGACACGGTCGCGCTCCAACTCCCTCCGTTCCACTTTCAGGTCACTTGATGGCTGATCAGAGGACTGCCACTGCTGCCACGCCCGCTGACCCTTCCGGAGGGTCTGTTTGCCGGCACAGCGCCCACCTCACTGAGCCCGGCCTGCAGCAGTCCGCCATGTGCCGTCCCACGTGACTGGCCTTCCTCTCCCGTCTCTCCCTGTTAAGCCCGCTGATCCTTCCGGAGGATCTGTACGCCGGCGTAGCGCCCTACTCACTGAGTCTGGCCAGCAGAGACGTCAGCCCTAGCTTGCGCGACTCGGTCGCGCCCCCGACTCCTGCCATTCCACTTTCAGTTCAGGACACTGATGCGCACCGCTTGAGCGCCTTCGGTAGGATTGCCGTTCGGACTCAACCTCCGCCCCTGGGTCTTCACTCGGCTGATGGACGCCTTAGTCGCCTTAGCCCGACAGTCCTCCACCAGTCCACGTCGAACTACCTGGACGTCCTCCGGTTGCGCACCCATTCGGAGACTGCGCTAGCCACGAACAGAGATGCTCTCCTGCACCTCCTGGCACACCTGGGCTTCCTAGTAGACGACGGCAAGTCGGATCTCTCTCCCTCCCGCCGGTTTGGGCATCTGGGTATGGAATAAGCTACCAACCTCAACACGGTACGCCTTCCGGCGCCCCGGATCAAGAAGATGGCGGCTCTAGCCGACCAGTTAGCTCGGGAGGATGCAGCCCCCGCCAGAGTCTGGCTTCAGTTGCTCGGTGTCATAACCGCCGCAGCGGATCTTATCCCGCTAGGGCGTCTCTACTCCCGGCCAATTCAACTGCATCTTCTTCTCCATTGGCTCACGTCTTCTGGAGACTTGATGACCGCGGTCCCAGTGTCCCAGATGCTCCGCCTGCACCTTCGTCGGTGGACCGACCCTACGTGGCTAGCGTCGGGAGTTACCTTAGCCTCCCCCCCCCGCCACAGGTCTCTCCTTGCGTCGATGCCAGCCTTCGGGGTGGGGGGCCCACCTCCTGCCCGGTTCCTCGCGACGGCGGGCTCCTGGCCCTCACACTTGGCGCACACCCACATCAACTAGCTGGAGATGCAGGCCGTCTGGCGAGCCCTTCAGGCTGGGGAGTACCTCCTCGGACACCAGGAGCTTCTCGTGCTTTCGGACGACACGACGGTGGTCGCTTACATCCAGAAGCAAGGTGGCACACGCTCCCCTGACCTGTGTATGCTCCTCTACAGGAAGATGTGTTGGTGCGAGGACCGGAGCAGTATCCTTCAAGCCCGGCACGTTCCCGGATACCTGAATGTCCTGGCCGACTCTTGGTCTCGCCGCGACCAACTCCTACACACGGAATGGACCCTGCGACAGGACATCTTTCGGATGATCTGCGCCCGCTGGTGACTCCCCAGGTCGACTTGGTCGCCACGAGGTGGAACCACCAGCTCCCCCTCTTCGTCTCCCCGCTTCCCGACCACCTTGCCTAGGCTGTCGATGCGCTCTCCATTCCCGGGGACGGACTTGTGGCCTATACCTGTCCCCCTACCGTCTTGGTTCCCTAAGTCCTCCTCTAACTTGGGGCTGTTCGGCGTTACTCCTGTTGGTCGCGCCGTTCGTCTGGAACCGCTCCTGGACTACCGACCTGCTCAGCCTCGCCACAGACCCGCCCCTGCTGCTGCCCACCCCGCGGGCCATGCTCAAGCAACCGCGCCAGCCGCTGTTCCACCCCTGCCCGGAGTGTCTCCTCCTTCACGCCTGGAGGTTGTGCGGCAAGCTCTCGGAGCTAGAGTCTACTCAGGTGCAGCAATGGAGGCGATCGCTGCGGCCCGGAGACTGTCGACCCTTCGAGTCTACGAGGGAAATGGCGAGTCCTCTGTTCCTGGTGCACCGATCATGGCCTTAAGCCCACGGATCTGACGCATCCTCCGCTGGCGGACTTCTTCTCTGGCTCTTCCGAGACCAAGGCCTAGCCCTCATCACGGTACGCGGTTACTTGTCCATGATTGCGGACACCTATCGTCACCTGGGACGACCCGATCCGGGCGCCTGCAAGGACCTAGCCGACCTTATGGGACACTTCGGCATCCAGCGCCCGACACTCCGCTCGTTCCTTCCTCGCTGGGACCTACCCTGGGTGCTCACGTGGTTGAACTCCGCCCGCTTCGTACCATTACCTTTAGCCCAGCTCGCGGACTTGGCACGCACGACTTGCTTCCTGCTGGCACTTGCTACCGCTTCGCGCGGGAGCGAGCTACAGGCGCCTTCAGCGCGCCCTGCCGGTCTGCAGTTCCGAACAGACGGCTCCGTCCGGCTGCTCACGGACCCGGCCTTTCTGGCAATAACAGGTCTCCTTTAACTCCGCCTCAAGGGATCACCATTAGGCCGCTGAGAGACTGACCCCGGTCCCAGGAGACCAGGCTACAGGATCCCGTGCGCGCCCTTCAAATCTATCTGCGGCGATCTAAGCTCGTCCGCAGGGGGCGGTCGCGCCTCTTCCTACCTCTAAGACCCAAACAGCGTGACATTATAGTCCAGATGATCTCTTCCTGGCTCCGCTGGGTCATGCGCTCCGCTAATCAAGAGATAGCCCCTGAGGGAGCTAAGAGGCTGCACATTCTCGCACACGAGGTACGAGCTATGGCCACGAGCGTCGCGTTTGAGCGAAACGGCACTGTCAGGGACATCGTGGCAGCCGTGGGCTGAAACACCGAGTCGGTCTTGTCCGTTCTACCTCCGGGACCTGGCTAGCCAGCGAGACAATCTCGCACTGGTGGGGGACATCGCCGCGACGCAACACTCCCTCCCGGTGCCACCGGCACCGTAGGTATGCACTTCGCTAAAATTGTCGGGAGTGTGCCACGGGGTGGACGGCGTTGTCCTGTTGGGGGAGTTGTGGGCGGCACCCGCCTCCTCTTCGCAATTCTCCCATGTAGTCATGTCATCGGTAATGTTTTTGAGGAAATAAATTCATTTTTCTCTAAAAGGTATTTTTTCGAAAAATACTTACCGATGACATGACTCGGATAACCCTCCCTCCTGCCCCGCTTGCCGCTTTCGAGCGAAGTATCAGACTGAATGGTCTCGTGACCGGATCTGGTAAGGCAGGTATGGGAAGATAACTCTCGGCCCCTCTGGGGGGTTCCCCGAGGGCCTCTCGGGTTGTGTGGGCACACAACGGGCAAGTAGGCTAAAATTGAGCCTAGAAGTAGATATTCCCATGTAGTCATGTCATCGGTAAGTATTTTTCGAAAAAATACCTTTTAGAGAAAAATGAATTTTTCTTCAGGGATTCGCTTTGACCCATTCAGCCCTGACGTACTACAGCAGGAGATGGGTCGACCATGATAATTAAAGGGTAGTGCCAGATTAGCTTGGCGCCTGTCGGCGCCAAGCTAATCTGGCACTACCCTTGAATTATCATGGTTGATCCATCTCCTGGAACAGGTTCATAGTCGTTAGATGACGTCTCCAAAATTTGGGAAATACGTGCGTCGGGCTGAATGAGTTAACACTTTCCATCCTGAGGCTGAATTTTGTAAAATTTGCTGATTGTCCTATGAAGGCTATATTACAGATTGGGAGATAGATCAACTATTTTTTAGTTCAAGGGTGAGGCCAGAATAGCTTGGCGTCTGAGGCGCCAAGCTATCCTGGCACCACCCTTGAACTATCATAGTCAAATTTATTTTAAGCAGTAGTGTATCAGGATGAAAAGGGTTAAACAGTTGTTGAATCCCGGATTAATGTGAACTCTGGTACATAACATCGTTCAAATTCTTTCAAAAGTTGTTGGTATTGCTTGTTTTCTGCAAGTAAATGTTGACCTTGTCTGTAAGCAGTACACTTTGCTACAGTCTGGAATACCTATTGATTAGGACAACCTTTCCTTCAACAGGTTGCCATCGACACATCCATCTACCCTCCCACCTACATCCTGAATCCTGCCAAGATGGACAACATTGTCTCCGCACTGCTGATTGCTATTGCCAGCTACATGCCATGCGAAAGCAAGTCTAGATCCGAAGACTACCACTTTCTGCTCACGTGCGACCAGCTTGAACTGCTGTGGACACGCCAATTCACAAAGGAACTGTGGATTCACGGTCCACCGGGTGCAGGAAAGACGGTGGCGGCCTTGGAAATGATCAAAGAGCTGGTACGAAGAGGGTGTCAGCAGTCACAGATTCTTTACCTGGCCGAGAATCCACTGCTCTGCTCTTACATCAGGTGAGGAATATGTCCATTTTCTGCTGGTCTGTTATTTTGAAAAGAGTTAAATGAAAACAAAGACATGATTATTTATTCTGCTGTGTAACAGTTTGACAAATTGTTCACAGCTACACGCAGGTCAACGGTATGGTTACCAGACTGATGACCTTTTGGTCACTGTTTATTTATTTATGTTAGTCCTTCGCAAAAAAAATGCACTGATCATGTCACACCACTGCTAAAGCATCTCCACTGGCTACGTGTCAAGCAGAGAATAGAGTACAAACTGGCCACTTTGGCATACAAACACTATGACAATACACTTCCTGCATATCTGTCCTTTTCCCTTGCATCACACAATCCTAGTAGAAGTCTATGCTTAAGCTCACAGAAACTGCATGTTCAGCCCAGAGTTAACCTAAATACTGCTGGTGCACCTTCTTTCAGTTATCAGGCCCCTCATGTCTGGAACTCATTTCCACTGCATGTCTGTCTGTCCCCTACCCTGATGACTTTAAAAACAAATTTGAAGACCCATCTTTTCCAGGTAGCATATATCAGGAATAGCTTAGTCTGGATGTGCTGCCTGGAATGTTGGCTGTTGTCTTATATGTGTAGCCCATGTATGTAGATTGTGTGTGTTTGTGTGTGTGTTTGTTTCGTGTTAGGAATGTGCCTACATGGTGCGGGCTAGTGTTTATTTTTATTTGTTTTATTTTTTTCCCCTTTTAAAATTATTTCTGTGTTGTAAAGCACTCCAAGCTTGCTGTATGTGGGGAAGGGCGCTATATATAAAAACTATGTATTATTATTATTATTTTCTTTTCTGTTTTTGTCTGTTCTCTTTGTCTTTCATTGTTCTCATCTACTTTCAGCTCTTTCAGCTTGTGCACTGTGGCCAGCAGACGAGAACTTCTGCAGGATTTCACCACCCCGGAAATATTTGCCCAGAAATACCGCCAGATTTGCAATGTCATCATTGATGAAGCTCAAAACTTCAAGGACAGAGATGGGGATTGGTATGCAGTGGCCGAAAAGCTGTCTAACCAGGATCCCTCTCTTTTTCAAATTGCCACAGTCACTGGTGATGCTGAACCTCCAGGTGACAAGATGGAGGAAGGAGACATGAAATGCACTGTCGCCAGCTCCAAAAATGCCTCGCCCAAGAAGGAGCAGAGATCTGTAGACCTGACCTGTGGGTATTTCTGGGTGTTCATGGACTACGCACAAAAGGTGCACAAGTTCCGCGCAGGGCTCCCAGGGCTAATCGGGAAGAACAATTTTATGCTGAGTGAAATCTCTAGAAACTCCAAGGAGATCTTTGACTATGCCATGAAGTTTATGGCCATGCCGAGTGAGGCCGCCCCTCAGGGCAAAGAGTGCATCACTGACACCCCTGTCCTGGGTCACAGCTACGAAAACGGCAAGGGCGTGGAGGTGGTGAAGTGTGGGAAGGACGCGGTCCACAGCACGCTGTTCACGGTCCTGGAGTCGTACCTCAGCAAAGGTGTACACCCGGATGACATCGCTATCCTGGTCAGCAAACAGAAAGATAGAGACATGGTGCGACAGACTGTCACTGAGGAGACAGGTACTGGAAACAAGACTCAACTCATTCAACCTTTCAGCAGGAGATGGGTCGACCATGATAATTCAAGGGTAGTGCCAGATTAGCTTCGCGCCTGTTGGTGCCATGCTAATCTGGCACTACCCTTGAATTATCATGGTCGATCCATCTCCTGCAAAAGGTGCATAGTCATTAGACGACGCCTCCAAAATGTGGGAAATACGTGCGCCAGGCTGAATGAGTTCAGCATCGTGTACTGGTCTATGATACTGGACTTGGCAGATGTAGGTTGTAAGGTGCAAAAGCACAAACCAGCAAACCTTTATTTACGACTATCAAATTCTTTACTTCAGTTTTTGTTGTGTACAGAAAAGTCAGTGTTCAGCAGAAGTTTCGGAAATCACATTGTTGCATTGTCTGAAGGCGAGTTGGCAAGTAAATGTTGTTAAATTTATTGTGATACACTTTCCTAGTACAAGTACTTTTCTGGGTGGCCAGCATTGTACATTGTGACTACCTTTACAATCACCAGATAGCTCACTATGCTAAGTTTTCTTGCTGATTTACGTATTTATAATTTATGTCTTTTATGGTATGTCTTTTTTTTTGTGTGAGCATTTTTTGTTGATGTGTCCATTTTATTTTTTTATTTTTTGGTGGTATGTCTTGTTGCGTGGGTGTGTTTCAGTATGTTTTTCAGTGTTCTTATTTCTTGTTTTATTGTTCAGTTTGAAATACTTTATTGCCCCTAAAGGGAAATTAATTCCACCTTTCTATTATTTGTACGTATTTATGTTTGCTTATTTGATTAATTTATTATGTAGTTCTAACCATTTCATCTTTGCCTATCAGGAGAAGACAAAGCGGATGCAAGGGTGAAGGATGTGACTGTGGATACAGTACGCCGGTTCAGCGGTTTGGACAAACCGGTCATTATCGGGTTGGACCCGTACACAGACGCCAGCCATGCGGACCTGGACAAGCTGATTGTGAACTTGGCCACTAGAGCCAGAGATGGACTGGTCATCATCACTACATCAGACGAACTACTCAGGAAACTTCAAGACCAGCATTAGATGCTCCATTTTGTTGTTTTTGAAGGCTGATTTGCTGAACAAAGTTGCACACAAATCATAGAAAAGAAGCAGGCACGGGAATTGTCCTCGGATTCGCGATTTTCCGCGGAAAATAATTTCACATTCCTAAAAAAACAAAAACAAAAACAATATGCTCAGATTGCACAGATTTTTATTGCTTGTTTTTTTCCAGGGGGGCACGCCCCGGACCCCCCTAGTTTCAGCTGATTTTTGCTTTGGTAATTCCAATGCCTGAAGAAGTTATGGCACAAATTTGATATGCAAAGCCTGATAAGATGAACTATTGATAACACATTTAGTCAAATACAACACATGTACAATAACTTAATATCATAATACAGCGTATTTTGATAAGTATTGTGAAAGAGGAGAGTTACAATAACAAAAATAGATCCTTATCCTTTCCACTGGATAAAGGGGACAGATTGATACTGCCCGTATCAACACACACAGATTGCTCATGACGTTTAAGACCAACTTTATATTATTTCATAATTTGTGTATTTGATGCATTTTGTATTCTTAGTGTTTTCATTTGCATGTTGAATGCTCAGCAGTCTCTTTTCTGAGATGGTTGTTGTGTGGTGTTTTTATTTGCTTGTGGTATTATGCTTGCTCAGCAGCTTGTTTTCTTACATAGTTGTTGTTTACCATATTGAAAATACAGTAGACTTTGAGACGGGGCTGGTCAGAGCACGTTCAGTAGCATGCAAATGACTTTGGGCGGGCACGCCTCAGACTGGCAGTTTAGTAACAAGTTTGAGACGGGGCTGGTCAGAGCACGTTCAGTAGCATGCAAATGACTTTGGGCGGGCACGCCTCAGACTGGCAGTTTAGTAACAAGTTTGAGACGGGGCTGGTCAGAGCACGTTCAGTAGCATGCAAATGACTTTGGGCGGGCACGCCTCAGACTGGCAGTTTAGTAACAAGTTTGAGACGGGGCTGGTCAGAGCACGTTCAGTAGCATGCAAATGACTTTGGACAGGCACGCCTCAGACTGGCAGTTTATAGTTGTTGTTTACCATATTGAAAATACAGTAGACTTTGAGACGGGGCTGGTCAGAGCACGTTCAGTAGCATGCAAATGACTTTGGGCGGGCACGCCTCAGACTGGCAGTTTAGTAACAAGTTAAAATGACGTCATGTCTAGTTACACAAACCTCACTGTTGAATGTACTTTTGGCGTGAAACGCCTTATGTGTGTGTGTGTATGTAAACGCAAAAATCTCTGGAGTTTGCAGACATACAAACTTGAAAATAAAAGAAATGCCTCATTAAGGGGGTCTCTAGGAGAGCCTCTGAGTATATTGAAATTGGATGTCTCATTGAAGAGTTAAATGACCGTTTATAGAAAGTCGGTTGACCCACATTAGAGTCCGTAATTTTGATTATATGCACTTGAAATTTTGGATATAGCTAGTTTCAGAAATACATTGGATGAGTTAGTTAGCTAGCTTTGTACTTCTTCAACGTTTTCAAAAATAAAAATTCATTTAAGAAAAAAATGACAAAAAGTAGGAATCCTTGACTTCAGGAGAACAATCAGACAGTGATGGTGACATAAAAGCACTGAACACGTCACAGTGTTATACAATATTCCTAATTGACACAAAGCACCTGCACGTCAGTATTTTACATGTGTATGAGTTGACGCAATTTTCTCCCACTCTGATTTGTTTTAGGAAGACAGTCTATTTTTGTTATGATGTCTGCGAAACTGTTGTGAAAAAGGTGGAAAATGCATGCAACCTCACTTTGAAGAGGCCATTCAATGATTCATGGGCATGGGTCGTCCCATCTTGTTCTTCTTCAGAACGGCTGTGGCTACACCAGTGGGCCACAGAATGTATAACTGGTAGGAAGCGCCGCATGCGTTTGTAAGTTTGTATGTGTGCCATTGCTGTGTGGGTCTGGGGGGAGGGGGGGGGGGGGGCGGGTAGGTGAGTTAAGGTGGAGAGAAATGAATCGGGATGAAGCTTAAAAACAGGAACAACTCTGAATGTATCTGAAAAAAAAAAAAAACGTATGTGAGCTCAAAACAATACGGTAGACCTTGGGATGAAATCCTCGTCTTGTTTTCTGTGTACCTGTCAATTCTGTGTGTGAGATATACGGAGGAATGAAATCCATAAATGAGTGAATGCATGAATGTTTACTTTACTGGGATGTAGGGATAGTTTTATCTGTCTTACATGATGAAACAGGAAGAGCCACAGTTATTTTGCAGTTATAATTTTTCCTTTAGAGATTATATCTTAGACTCTACGTTTTTGTGCAGAATGTTTTGTATGTACATGTGCTGCTTGCACATCAGGAAATGTCAAAGTTAAAGATATGTACGCATATTTACATATCCATACAGTTCTTATCACATTTTGAAACTTCAGATGTTGGAACACAAGTTTGGCTCTTCAAAAAAAGTTTTTGTTTGTGTTTGTGAATCCGACAAATTTATTATTTTTTAACCAGTGACAAGATTGTGGCTTTGGTCATATCTGGACCATCTTGAAAAGTGACAGCTTGGACATGACTAAAGCCATAATCCTGTAGCATGTCATAGCTGTGAATAATGAATGCTATATTATGTTGATCCACATTTTCTTGATATAGTTCAGGTTATCGGCAGAGGTGATTACGAGACCTAGGCAATAGCTGACGACATGTTTGATTTGGGTAAAATGATAACATCCGTCGGTTATAGACATTGTATAAAGCCAAATTTTCCTCAATATAATTTATGAACTTTACCTCGAGTCCTTCATATTGTGGCTGATTGCAGTATTCCAACCAAACACTGACATACAACTGCATACCGGACTGTCGATTCAGTCTGGGGCGATTTTATCTGTAGACATTAGTGCTTTTATAACCCATGTCATACCGAGGCTAAAAGCTTCAAATTTGTACACTGCCATATGCAAGCTACATTATAGTACTTACAGATAAGGATATAGACCAGTGGCTATAGTTCAAGGGTAGTGCCAGAATAGCTTGGCGCCTAGAGGCGCCAAGCTATTCTGGCACTAACCTTGAACTATTTTAGTCAAACTTATTTCACACACTGGTGTATTCCGAATATTATGGGCTAATGGTACATGTTATCGAGTACATCCTGCAGTAATTACATCTAGGATTATGATGTAAAATGCAAGCAGGTTTGTCGGTTTACCGGTAGTCCTTTTCTCAGGCTATCACTTTCATGAAAAATGTGGATGTTTAGTCAGTTCACTAGGGAAGCAATTTGCTTTACCTGTTTGCTGCTGTCTGCTCTCCATTTGTTTGTGTATATAGGCAGGAAATTTTTAGAAAACAAACTGGTGGGCATAAGGATCTCAAGTAGCGCTAAGTGATGTTTTTGCATGTTTGTCGTGACAAACATTGCATCTTTTTTTTGCAAACAAGGGATTTGGGGAAGAAAAGCATATTAATCAAATTCGCAAAATATTAATTTGCTTTTTATACAGAATGTCGGTACTTGTGTTAAAGAAAGGAAAACTTTATAGAATGGGTACATATATTCAAAAAATTACCTGGATGTATTTTTTGTTGTCAGGACATGCATTACAAATGATACATTTCATGTTCTCATTTTAATTACACATATTTCTGTTGTATATCTGTGATGATGCTACTAATTATATATTTCTTAAATATGATCTAGGGGCATGAAAACTAATATACATTGCTTTTCATAACCACTTATGTCATATCCTTTTATCACACTATGTACTTTTTAAAATAAAACACCACAACAAGACCCAAATGCGATTCATATTTTATTACTGTACACATTAAAACTGAAATTGCTCTTGCTTTATCGAAGGTTCTGTACTGTACAATTAAAAAAAAAAGAACAATATCAAGACAAAGTAATACAAATATATTTTGGATATTTAACACAAAACAAGCCCATTCCATCTACAAAAGGCACCTATTTTTATGAGCCACCATCTGGTGTGGGGGCTCATGAAAATCTGTGCATTTTGCTGGCCCCATTCACACTCATATTAATCTTCTGGATTACGCATAATTTGTATGCATTTTTGCATTTGTATCGTCATATATAGCATAAATGCTATTCACAAGGAGCTTTGGTAGAATAACTTAAGCAAAAGTAACCTAATCGGGTGAACATTATGAAGGAACAGCTTGTCAACGGTGCGTACTGTCCGCGTTCAAGGTAGTGATTTGGTTTTTAATGGCTAGCCCAGGGAAAGTGCCAGGCTGCTGCATCTGTACTGTGGCCAGCTGGCAAACTATGGAGTTGTTTTCAAACATTCAAAAACTTGTCTAGGCACGAATTGACGTTTTGAATCAACAGCAGCCTTTTCTTCTTTTTTTTGTCGGCTAAAAACATCTGTCAATCGCAACACATTCCAACTGTGCTTCCTGTTTAAACTTACTATTTACTGTAAGGAAAAGGGATGAACTACTTTCACCTAGGAACAACCAACAGAGGCAGAGTCTGAAGACGGGAGATGAAATTCGCTGAGCAGAATGCAAGTCTAGTCTTTACACATTTGCTTAATTCATCATAACAGAACAAACTTCAAGACTAACAATCAAACAAAATTAACTTGTATATATCTATGTGCACATAAATGATACACTACTCCAGTAGCAAAACATCTTTGGGTCCACAACGGCCACTGTTAGCCCGCAAGTGGCCATGCACAGGCCCACTGGCCGTTGTGGGGCCCAAGGCCCTTTGCTTCCCATTCAAACATCCACAAAACACTATTAGAAGCAGAAAAACCAAACACAAATCTCATTGAAGTCTTCAAATCAGGACTAAACGCCCCATCAATATCTCCATCTGTGGAAAATAGATACAAGTGACTTCGGCAAGAGGCACTGATCATCATACGCCTCCACAACCTGTGGGGTCTCATGAGGATCTTTGCCAGTTGAATATCTCATTCAGCCCCGACACAATACAGTAAGACATAAATCGAGCATGATAGTTTAAGGATGGTGCCAGAATAGCTTGGCGCCCTTAGGCGTCAAGCTATTCTGGCACCACCCTTGAACTATCATGATATATCTGTCTCTAGAATTGTAATGCACTCCTTCAGAGGCCAACTTCAAAATTTGGGGATTTTGGTGCTGGGGTAGAATGTGATATGGGTGAAGTTTGGTGCAAGACTGTCTTCTATACTGCCATCTGACTCTACGTCTACAACAACCCAATGCACCCAAAGAATTATGCACAAAATTTAATGGCCAAACAGTATGCCGTTTGTTTATGTGTGGGTATTTCATTTATTATCCATATTATTATTTTTATCTGCAAAAACAGTAGATACTGAGCATTTAACTTGAACCATAAAAAAAAACATTCCCAAAAAATCTCCATCAGTTTAGAAGTAGGTAAATTAACAATCATGTTTAAATGCTTCTTCAAATGGACATTTTACACTTTCTTGTGGAAGGTTCCTTTTAAACAAAGTGATCAGATCTCTAAAGACAAACATGCTTGGCTTGCACAATAAAACAATCGGCTTTCCAAGATGACTGTGATGCAATATATCGCTATTAACTGGTACTTGGAACAAAACAGCATACCAGTAACATTCACTCCCATCTAACGACGATGGCATACATTTGTACATGTACTACATAGTGTGTACAGATTTACAGATCAAAACTGGGCAACTAACATTTCAGACATTGGCAGCTAACAGTACACATCATTAAACTGATGCCGCCTACTCTAGGCAAAAACAAAATACACACGAGTTTTGAGCAAGAGAAATATTTGTGATGGCCTGTGATTCTGGACCTTACAGCTGTAGGCGTTAGGTCTAAAGTCACAGACCAGAACACAAACCTGCAGGTATAGGCACAGCAGAACCTGTTTTGACTGACCACCCTTATGCAGGTTATTGACAGACCATGTATCGTTAAAGACCTTCATTTAGGTGGCCACGCCCACCAAGCCGATGGCTCTTTCACACCTTGCCTAAGCATGTCGACTTCAGCCACAGCCAGATGACTTCCACTTTCGCCACAGCGAGGCGACTTTCAGTCCCAACACACCACAGCAAGATACGGCTTGACCATGATAGTTGAAGGGTGGTGCCAGAATAGCTTGGTGCCTATAGGCACCAAGCTATTCTGGCACCGCCCTTCAACTATCATGGGGGAGCTGGGTGGCTCAGTGGTGAAGCATTCGACTTTGCGTCCGAAAGGTCGTGGGTTCGAACCCAGCTGGGGTCCAAATTTGTACAGGCCTCTTTTCGGTGCCCCCATCTTTGAAATCACCTTCGTGGTGGGCAAAAGATGTTAAGCCCTAAACGTTTTTGAGCTAACATGGCCCATCTGTCTCCTAAATTGTAATGCAGACCCTCAGAGGACAACTCCAAACAGTGGGCATTTCATACCTGGGACCCAAAGAGTTAACAAAATTCCTTTGTGACAGAGTACATAATACAGTTACTTAGCAGGCAAAGAGTTAATGACATGACACTCTTTGCCCTTCAAGACTTCTCTTGAGAAAGTACCTTTGTCTTTTAAGATCACTTTTCTCGCAAAAAGAGGTGGCTTCTCAAAACAGGTGCCACTGCATAACAACCATTGCACTTTCGCATCTACCCTACCTCTCCAAATGAACACAAGCACAGACCGCTACAGGATCACAGTAAGCGAGCGAAAGGACGGCGAAGAAGAGATTTCCTTTGTGTAAGCACAAGAAAATAATCAGTGTTCACTTGCTTTCATATTTAAATTTACAACATTACAGATTAGGAGACCGATCAACCATTTTAGTTCAAGGGTGGTGCCAGAATAGCTTGGCGCCAAGCTATTCTGGCACCACCCTTGAACTATCTTGGTCAAATTTATACATGTATCAAGCAATAGTTATAGTATATCAGGATGGACAGGGTTAATTATGTTTCAATGGCGTCAGACTCTGTCGTCAAGAGTTCGATGAAACCTATTTGTACTCACTTTCCCTCTGTTTTTTTTTGCCATGTGGGTGAAAACAAAACGGTCACACCCGCAGGTGTGTGCTTACCAGTACTATTTTTTTTCTGGACGAAAAGAACAGTTAAAATGATATATCAACTTTTTCCTGAGAAATACATAAACTGCAAAAGCATGCACATTTAAAGACGTGTACCCTGTTTTTAAAAATGTGGCTAACTTTTGGCAGTGTCGATTTAAGCTACAGTAATTTGCACGTATGGGTGTGTGATAATGGTCTGGTCATCATCTGGATACATATTTCTGTGACTTGTGATGCCTCATATAGCACCATCATGGTGGCATTGATTATCTCGGTCTTCCTTTTGTTGACTGACCGCGTAGCGCCATCTTGGTGGCTTTGATCTTTAGATCCTTTGATTATTGACAATGTATCATCCTCAAGGTGGCTTTGATCTTTAGATCTTTGATTATTGATCATGTAGCACCATCATGGTGGCTTTGATCTTTAGATCCTTGATTATTGATCATGTAGCATCCTCATGGTGGCTTTCACCTTTAGATCCTTGATTACTGATCATGTAGCATCCTCATGGTGGCTTTGACCTTTAGATCCTTGATTACTGATCATGTAGCACCATCATGGTGGCTTTGACCTTTAGATCCTTGATTACCGATCATGTAGCACCATCATGGTGGCTTTGACCTTTAGATCCTTGATTACCGATCATGTAGCACCATCATGGTGGCTTTGATCTTTAGATCCTTGATTACTGATCATGTAGCATCCTCATGGTGGCTTTGATCTTTAGATCCTTGATTACCGATCATGTAGCACCATCATGGTGGCTTTGATCTTTAGATCCTTGATTACTGATCATGTATCATCCTCATGGTGGCTTTGATCTTTAGATCCTTGATTACCGATCATGTAGCACCATCATGGTGGCTTTGATCTTTGGCCTTGATTATTGATCATGTAGCATCCTCATGGTGGCTTTGACCTTTAGATCCTTGATTACTGATCATGTCGCACCATCATGGTGGCTTGGACGATCTTAGGTCTTCCATTTGTTTGACCGTGCAGCAGCATCCTAGGTCTTCCTTCTGTTTACCATGTAGCACCATCATGGTGGCTTTGATATTAGGTCCTCCTTTGCTGACCATTTAACACCATTGTGGTGGCCTTGATCTTAAGTCTTCTCTTTGTTGACCGTGCTGCACCATCCCGGTGATGCATCAGCATCATCAAAATGCCTTTAACTTGGGGATGGTTTTCTTATGTGCGTTTGTATGTGTGTGCGTAGATTAAATTTGTTTAAAGGTAGTGAGATTCTGCATACATACATTTTTTGTAACGCGCTTAGAGCCCACTGCTCCTGGGGATTCAGTGAGATATAACAGCCCTCTATTATTCTTAGTTATTATTATAACTTTTTTTTTTTTTTTTTTGGGGGGGGGGGGGGGGGGGGGGGGGAATTTAACAAATTTTCAGTGCATCTTTCTGGTCAATCCATGAAATTGAATTAATGTCTATTCACATAATGCAACTATGGAAAAAATACAAAGCACGAAGCATCACCAATATCACAGAATATTCTGGTCTGATGTTTGGACAATGGACAAAAATCCAATTTATACATTCATGTACATGCACATAGATGACGACACTTTCAAACCAAACTATGACTTTCTTAACAAGAGACTGTGTGTATCGGCTGCGGGACATGGATCATTTATAATAATTCAAGAGTAATACCAGATTAGCCTGAGAAAGTACCGAGCTAATCTGGCGCTAATAAACGATCCATCCGCCGCTGTGATGTATGTCAAACACCTTGACTAATACTGATGACGCCGTTCATCGGAAAAGATACGGGAGTTACATATCTTTTCCGCCAAACGGTATCGTCAGTAGTTTTGACTGCTACACCTTTCCGCCAAAAAGACATGTAACTATACGTCTTTTCTGCTGATCAGTATTGTCAGCAGCACTCGAGAGATTACCGGTAATGTAAACAAGAAAGACAAAACCAAGCAGCAGAATACTTTCCAGCTTCCTCACTCATCACCTGAACAAGATCAAATTAACCTTCAAGGTCTACATCACACTTCTGAAAACAAAAAGAGACTCTATTTCTCAACGGATGAAGTAATTAGCATATATGCTATTTTTTTTACTTGCCGTCTGGATACAGATAGACTATGATAGTTCGAGGGTTCTGTCAGAATAGCTTGGCACCTACAGGTGCCAAGCTATTCTGATGGTACCCTTGAACTATCATGGTCATTCCAATCCTGTCATAGTGTGTCAGGGCTTTATGGGCCAAGAGACAACAGACAACACTGAGAAAATTCAGAATCAAGCAAATTCAGTATGTCATCTCCGTCGCCCTTTTCTCTGTTATCAACAAATCGGTGAATGAAAACAGAAAAAATACCAAATTATTACAGGCAGCAAAATGTATCTACATGTATATTCAATTCTAAAGTGCAGATCAATAAAACAAATATGATGATTATGCTATGTGGGCGGACAAGTAACGCTGAGAAGTATTCACTTAGAGGAGTGGTGTTCTAATGCGTCAGCCCGTCATGAAAATATATATCTGATGCCACGCTGACTTTGATTAAAATGTTCTGAAAGTGCTCGCACAACCAAAGCCGTAAAAATATAATAGTTAGAAGAACTTCATCTGCATTTGTTTAGCAAATGGTTTGAAGATGTAAATGGACAGATGAAGTCAACAAACACACCCAACAAATTTAAAAAAAAAGGATAAAACAACCAGTGTATGTCGACTCAGTGGAGATGTAGTAAGACGTTTAGGTCTACGGTGGAGACTTATTAGCCCATATCACACTGAGGCTAAAAGCTTCAAATTTGTCCACTGCCATATGCAAGCTACATTATAGTACTACAGATAAGGATACAGACCAATGGCTTTAGTTCAAGGGTGGTGCCAGAATAGCTTGGCACCTAGAGGCGCCAAACTATTCTGGCACTACCCTTGAACTATTTTCGTCAAACTTATTTACCACACTGGTGTATTCCGAATGATACGGGTAAAATAAAACGTGCTTGCTGGCAGAAAAGAGTTACATTTTATAAGTCACTTCTCAAACTGGTTTCTGTAATGGCCACTTGGTCCTTCACCAAGAATTGTCCCATTTGCAACAGGCATAGATTCTCATGAGCCCCTGCAGCTGCAGGGGCTCATGATAATCTATGCCTCTTGTTGACTGAATGTGACTCTCCTTCCCAGGTGGCGGGGATTATCGGTGTTAATCATATATGACTATCCTATTTTCACAACACAAAAGAAGAGGTAGAAGAGCACCTGAGAGAAATGAATTACTGACTTTGCACAAGAATGGCTTTGATTCAGTGCTAAAAAGACGGTGCAACACACAAATATTCACCATTATACAACATCCATGTACAGGGATATGCGCGTACATTTGTGTATAGAGGGGCTGACCTCTTCATTCCCCCCCCCCCCCCCCCCCATATGATACAATATTACTCAAAATAAAATAAAAAGTGATTTACTTTGTTCTTGGCATGACAAATAAAGATAAATAATAAAACTTCCACCATTCATACAGACATCAGGCTGATGGAGCACTGCCTTCATCCACTTTCACACCAGACTCACAGTAACTACCATTACACGTCTTCACAATATTCAAAATAATGAAACGTTCATGTGCAAACAAACAGCACAGGGTGCAGTGCAGCACAGTTAAAGAATGAGTGATCTTTATTACAGCTGTTGCGTTATTTTGACACTTCAAAGCAATCATCCTACTGCAGACTGAATTATGCGAAGCATGTCACAAAACATACATAGCAACATATGAACAGTTTAGACGTTAACCCTTTGGCTGTCAGTAGCGGTTTTTGTCGTGATGGTTCCGGGCGGAATCATCGCGACAAAAAGTGCTGCCGACAGCCACAAGGGTTCAGTGTGGGAGCAAGAGCAGGTATAAATGTTGCAAAATAAATGTCCCATCTTCAATGCTAATGGGAAGCATCTATCAACAGTTTACAAGCTGACCGATTCCTCCATCATCAGCAGCAGCAAAGTTGGGTGAGAACATGGGGTGGGGACCCTTACCAAGCAATAGATGTAGATTGTCCTAAAGCTCATGAGTATCTATGTCTCCAATCAAGATGCTCGCCGAGGATCTGTAATGCCAAATGTTAGGACTTTCTGCCATTTTTTTTGTTTTACTGCTGAATACATGCTGAATATTCTCAACAAGATGCGAGCTGCTGCGAGAGAAGGGGGCAATATACTCAAAAAGTTAATCTCTCTTTCAGGGAATATATAAACCATCATTAACTCATTCAGCCCGACGGCCGTATTTCCCAAATTTTGGAGGCGTCATCCAACGACTATGCACCTGTTGCAGGAGATGGATCGACCATGATAATTCAAGGGTAGTGCCAGATTAGCTTGGCGCCTGTTGGCGCCAAGCTAATCTGGCACTACCCTTGAATTATCATGGTCGACCCATCTCCTGCTGTAGTGCGTTGGGGCCAAATGAGTTAAACAATTAGGATTGCGAACTCAAGTTCTGGACATATCTTACTTCGACCTTTGGCTGTGGGTTGCACTTTCTGTCAAGGTGATTCCCGCAGGAGTCACCTGGACAAGAAGCGCAGCCCACAGCCGATGGGTAAATAACGTTCCACTTCAGCTACCTCGCATGTCAAAATAGAAGTAACGAAAAGCCTCTACGCACCATATCACAGAAACATTGCCAAACTTTTCAGTTCAGAAGCGAATCTCCTTCACATCTGTTGATATCCCAAATCACAGAAGAAGGAAACATCGTCCGCAGCCTGCCTTCACTAAACTGTCACTGTTGTTGGCTTGATCCACTAGAAGACCAGATGGATTGATGAATGACACCGTCACGTCATATTTTAACCATGTGACTGTCGGTAGCGCCTTTTTGTCAAGGTGATTTCAGCCAAAGTGCTACCGGCGGCCCAAAAAGTTAAAGTAAGACATCCGTAACTTGAATTCGCATCCTTCAAGCTTTCCTCACAGAAGAAAGCTTCAAATGCCACAGTTAGGAATGCACACTGAGCACTCACAGAAACGTATGAACACAATCCTTTCAGTAGATAGTTACTGAAGTGTGGGCATAATCACCATAACCTTCCTTTCACTGTACAAAGTGTGTGCTGATCTGCGATTCTGGACCTTAAAGCTTTCAGCTGTAAGGCTCAAAATCACAAACCAGCACACGTACTTATGAGGAGTGTTTCAATGTTGGGATACACCACACACTGGAGAGAAAATTCACACCGACACAATATATATCTCTCAGAAGAGTCAGGCATTAGAAATATCTCACTGTCTGTTTCTCTCTTAACCCATATCATACGGAGGCTGAAAGCTTCAAGTTTGTACACTGCCATATGCAAGCTACATGACAGTCCTTGCAGATAAGGATATAGACCAATGGCTGTAGTTCAAGGGTGGTGCCAGAATAGCTTGGCGCCTAGAGGCGCCAAGCTATTCTGGCACTACCCTTGAACTATTTTAGTCAAACTTATTTCACACACCGGTGTATTCTGAATGATGAGGGTGAACCCTTTGCATGTCGGTAGCGGTTTTTGTCGCAATAATTCCTATAGGAATCATCGTGACCCAAAAAATCGCTACTGACATGCAGAGGGTTCACCTTCTTGGCCATCGCTAGTGCTTTTCATCCAGGCGATTCCTGCAGGAATCACTTGGACAAAACGTGATACTGTTAAGAAGTACCCAACGGAGAAAGAAACACGCTTAGAAAAGACGGGTACAACACAATTTATTAATATTTCGGGTAAATACCCTTTGTCAAAATAGACAAACAAACAAACATAGAGATTAGCCGCTACTTATCTAAGATAAGTAGCGGCTAATCTCTATGTTTGTTTGTTTGTCTATTTTGACAAAGGGTATTTACCCGAAATATTAATAAATTGTGTTGTACCCGTCTTTTCTAAGCGTGTTTCTTTCTCCGTTGGGTACTTCTTTGCATATTACACGCTTGGCAGTCACCTTTTTGGTCTGGAGTGATACTGTTAGCCTGAGCTAAGTTCAATTATTTCTTTCACACTACACACTGAGAATGTTCCACACCTAACGGAATAGACTATGCACTCGATTTGTAACTACATTTTCATGGACCACGTAGAAGAAAAAAACACAGGTTGATTGGTGGCACAGCACTGCACCAATGCACCTCCCCTGAAGAAGGCAGCCCAAATTTCCAAAAGGTATGAAGAAGTGTTAACTCATTCAGCCCGACAGCCGTATTTCCCAAATTTTGGAGGCATCATCTAACGACTATGCACCAGTTGCAGGAGATGGATCGACCATGATAATTCAAGGGCAGTGCCAGATAGCTTGGCGCTGCCCTTGAATTATCATGGTCGACTCATCTCCTGCTGTAGTGCGTCAGGGCTGAATGAATTAAAGAAATTTCTCTGCACGCCCATGCCTATCTATCTATTCCGTAGTCTTGCCGACCGTTGGGGCACCACTGATGACTTGGCAACCAGCTCCCTCCATTCCACTCTGTTTTCCACCCTCTCATAAACTTTTCACATTGCACAATTTTTTTAAAAATACATAATCCCAGATTTCTGGACTCTTGAACAGCCATAAGGTCCTGACATTGTGTAGATGACATGAAGTAGTGTCACAAATCGTGTATGTGCAAAACGGGAAACCCATGCAGAGTGTCACAATTCTTTCACGTAGGTTGAAGGGAATATGCCCGAGCGCCCATTGAGCTCCCCCTGCCACCAGTCGTTGCCCAGTTTCTCGTAAATAGTAATTGTGTCCCCTGTATCATAAACGGCAAAATGTAATAAAAAATAAACTTAACCCTTTGGGTGTCGGTGGCGGTTTTAGCCGCGATGATTCCTGCCGGAATCATCGTGGTAAAACCGCTACCGACACACAAAGGGTTAAATGAAACTGACACGTTCTTGTGATGATAAAGAATGACACTTTCAAGTCCAGGACCAAAGTTTCAAACTATGAAGACTTACTTACTTACTTACGCCTGTCACCCCTACCCGGGTATAGGCCGTCGACGAGAGACCTCCAGCAACTCCTGTCCTGTGCTTCTCCTTCGATTCTACTCCAGGTGGTTCCCAGTCTCTTGATGTCTGCTTGGAGGTCTCGACGCCAGGAGTTTCTCGGCCTACCTCTTTTCCTCTTTCCCTGGGGGTTCCATGACAATGCCTGCCTAGTGATACTGGAAGCTGGCTTTCTCAGACTGTGACCGATCCATCCCCATCTTCTTCGCCCAATTTCATTCTCTGCTGTTATCTGCTCTGTTCTCTCCCAGAGTCTGACGTTGCTGATCTTCTCTGGCCAGTGGATTTTCTTTCAAATGTATTTTTTGGAAAAATACCTACCGATGGCATTACTATTAGGAAGATACACCTAGCTTATTGATTTCAGCCTAAGACCCCTTGCGTATAACTACGCAACAAGGGGAGCAACTCTTGTGAGGGTCTAGCTCAACCACCTGAGTAGCCTCCCTTACCTGAGTGGCCTCCCCTCCTCCCATATAATTGCGCATGCGCAGCACCGCCTCCCCAGTCTTACTCTAAGCTTACTAGCGGCAAGCGGGGCAGGTGGGAGGGTCCTCCGAGTAATGCCATCGGTAGGTTTTTTCGAAAAAATACATTAAAAAAACCCAACAACATTTGTTTCCTCAAAATAGCCTACTGATGGCATTCTCTCTTGGCTTGACTTCGCGAACGAAGATTTTATAGGAGTTGCCCACGACGTCTGCAGGCTTGTTCGTGGCTGCGGAGGCCAATCCGAGACAGGCAGGTTCGACCGCAGTGGCTGCAGGGGAAGGTATGGCCGGGGTTCTGAGCTGCGGCATCTCTGTTTTTTCTCCTGAGCCGCTTGTCCTTAAGGCTAGCTCTGTGAGAGTCCTCAAAGGAGACAGCTGCCTTGTAAATGGTGGAGCGCCAGGTGTCACGGTCCGCAGCAAGCGAAGACCACTGGTGGTGGTCGATTTGGCAGGCACTAAGTGACTTCTTGAGACAGTCTTTGTATCTCTTCTTTGGTGCCCCTCTGTCACGGTGTCCAGTAGCAAGCTCGCCGAACAGGGTGATCTTTGGTAGGCGATGATCCTCCATCCTGGAGACATGCCCCGCCCAGCGGAGCTGTGTCCGCAGCAGCAAAGCCTCGATGCTCACAGTTTCAGCCTGTTCAAGGACCTCGACGTTGGTGACATAGTCACTCCAGTGAATGCCCAGGATGGTACGCAGGCAGCGCTGGTGGAAGCGTTCGAGGAGTCGTAGTTGGTTGCGGTAGAGGGCCCAGGACTCGGAACCATACAGCAGGGTGGTGAGGACCACAGCTCTGTACACGCTGATCTTGGTGCCTGTTTTCAGCTGTTGATTGTGCCACACCCGCTTGAAAAGTCGCCCGAAAGCGCTGTTCGCTTTTGCCAGCCTGCTGTCAAGCTCCTTGTCCAGCTTGGCGTCCGACGTGATAATGCAGCCAAGGTAAGTAAACTGGTGCACTGACTTTAGATCAGACTCGCCAATGGTGATGTGAGGAGGGCGATACACTGTCTTGGGTGCCGGCTGATGGAGGACCTCTGTCTTTTTCAGACTGACCTCGAGTCCAAAGAGCTGGGCAGCATCTGCGAAGCAAGACGTGATGCGCTGCAGGGCTCTCTCTGTGTGTGCAACGAGGGCAGCATCATCAGCAAAAAGCAGCTCACGAATCAGTTGGTCTAGGGTTTTCGTGTGGGCCTGCAGTCGTCTGAGGTTGAACAGGCTGCCATCGAGACGATACCTGATGTACACTGCATCGTCATCATCAAGGTCCACTGTGGCCTGCTTCATTCATTCAATCCTCTCTGCGCCGTCTGGTGCTTGAGGCGACGGCAAGGGAGCGCCACTTTTGTCTGTCAGCTGCTATTTTGGGTGCTGTTTGCAGAGTAAGGCCTCTGGCCTGCTTCAACATCATGCTAAAAAAGATGGTGAAGAGGGTCGGTGCCAGCACGCAGCCCTGCTTTACGCCGTTGAGAATAGGGAATGGTTCTGAGAGGTCATTGTTGAGTCTGACCTGGCCTTGCTGGTCCTCGTGTAGCTGGACAATCATGTTGAGGAACTTTGGGGGACAGCCAAGTCGCTCCAGGATCTGCCACATGCCTTGCCTTGCTCACAGTGTCGAACGCTTTTGTTAGGTCGACAAATGTTATGTACAGCCCTTTGTTCTGCTCGCGGCACTTCTCCTGTAGCTGTCTCAGCACAAAGACCATATCGGTGGTGCTCCTGTTTGCTCTGAAGCCACACTGGCCCTCTGGGAGTTGGTCTTCAGCGATGGCAGGTACCAGCCGATTCAGGAGCAGCCTTGCAAGGATTTTCCCAGCAATGGACAGCAGGGTAATTCCCCGATAGTTGGAACAGTCAGACTTCTCGCCTTTGTTCTTGTACAGGGTGATATCGACTGCATCACGGAGATCTTTTGGTAGTGTTCCTTCCTCCCAGCAGCAGAGAAAGAGGTCATGGAGCTTGTTGTGCAGTGCTGTGCCTCCATGTTTCCAGATCTCTGGCGGTATTCCATCAATGCCTGCTGCTTTGCCACTCTTGAGCTGGTGGATGGCTGTGAGGGTCTCTTCAGCGGTGGGCGGTTCGTCCAATTCAACCTTTACTGGGAGGTGTGGGATTTGTAGGACGACTGCTTCTTGAACAGTGCGCTCAGCGCTGAAGAGGCTCTGAAAGTATTCCGACCAGCGTTTCAAGATGGAGGTATTATCTGTGAGGAGTGCCTGGCCATTCGCGCTTCGCAGGGGACTTTGTACCAGGTGCCTGGGGCCATACACTGCTTTCAGTGCTTCGTAGAAGCCCCTGTAGTCACCATTGTCAGCACAAAGCTGGGTCCTCTGTGCAAGTCTGGTCCACCACTCATTCTGGAGATCTCTGAGCTTGCGCTGGAGACTGCTGCAGACGAGGCGGAAGGCAGACTTCTTCACAGGGCAGGAAGGCTGGGCTAGGTGGGCCTGATGGGCGGCTCTTTTTTTTGCTAGGTGTTCCTGGATCTCTACATCGTTTTCGTCAAACCAGTCTTTGTTCTTCTTTCTGGCGAAACCCAAGACTTCTGCAGAGGATTTTGTAATAGCAGTTTTCAGTTGTTCCCAAAGTGTTTCAGGGGAGGAGTCTACTGGGTCCGCTGTGTCTTTGAGCCTGCGCTGTAAATCTGTCTGAAAGGCAGCTTTCACATCGTCACGCTGAAGGCTGGCAACATCAAGCTTTTTCTTGGGGGGCCCCCATTTCTTGGGTTTTGGCCTGAAGTGGAGCCTGAGTTTGCAGCGGACAAGGCGGTGGTCAGTGTGGCACTCTGCGCTGGGCATCACTCTGGTGAGGACGTCACTGCGGTCCCTCTGACGCACTAGGACATAGTCGATAAGGTGCCAGTGTTTGGAGCGAGGATGCATCCAGGTGGTCTTTCGACTGTCCTTTTGCTGAAAAGTAGTGTTAGTGATGACCAGTTGCTGCTCCGCACAGAACTCCAACAGTAGGCGGCCATTGTCATTGCAGTTCCCCACGCCATGCTTGCCGAGGACTCCTTTCCAGGCTTCAGAGTCCTGGCCCACTCTGGCGTTGAAGTCGCCAAGGATGATGACTTTGTCGTCTGCAGGGGTACTCTGTAGGAGGCTGCGCAGGTCAGTGTAAAATTTGTCCTTTTCAGCAGGCTCTGCCAGGAGGGTTGGGGAGTACACACTGAGAAGGGTGACGTGTTGCTGGTGTCTCAGTGGGAGGCGCATGGACATGATGCGGTCTGAGTGGCCCGTTGGTAGGTTTTCCAGCTTAGTCGCAATGGATGTCTTGACCATGAAACCCACGCCTGAGAGCCGTCTTTCTGATGCAGGCCTGCCTGACCAGTAGAGGGTGTACCCAGCACCAAGTTCTTGGAGGCTGCCTTCGTCCGGAAGGCGTACTTCGCTGAGCGCGGCGATGTCGATGTTTAACCTCTGCAATTCATGGGCAATGAGGGCGGAGCGGCGTTCAGGGCGTCCGCTGTCTGCTTTGTCGAGCATGGTTCGGACGTTCCAGCATGCTACGTTGAGTCCGGTCGTGGTCGTCATGAGAGTGGATCCGTTATTCTTTCTTGTTTTTTGACCGCAGGAGAAGATGCCCGTTGACCGCGGCTAGCCAACTGGGGTTGCGAGGGGACGAGCTTTGGTTAGGCCACCTTTTCTAGGCCCCTCTCCGTGTGGAGCAAGCAGTGCTGTCCCTAGAGAAGGCTGCTTGGTCGTTCAGGGTGTGCCGAGTGATGTTGTCATCCCCAGGTCAACATCAGGCGACCAATATCCTGAACCGCCTGCATGCAGGTTTGAGACTGCGGCTTCCAGTGACATCTTTCACCTGCCGTTTCGCCCCTCGCCCGTCGCTACAGGACTTGGAATGGTCAGTGTCATGGTCCGTGGACGTTTCCTAAAGCCTGCGCGGTGGAGCTTTTTGGTGGAGTGCAGTGTGCGCAGTACTGGCCCCACCCTTTAAACCCTTGGTTCATCTGCCATGGCCTAGCAAGCTGGGACGATGGCATCGAGGTCCTCGGGTCGTAGGTTTTATATCAGACTGTCCTTGTCCTAGTCTCTGGCTCAAAAGCCTTCCCCGGAGACACGGGGGCTTTGATGTCAGGGGTTTCCTCCCTTAGCCTTTCCGCAGCCAAGCGGCCAGGCCTGCAAGGCAGCAGGCGACTCGTGGAGGGCGGGGTCATCTATGTCCCGTGCAGATGTCAACATCTGCCCACTGCCCACTGATGGCATTACTATTAGGAAGAATAACGAACAGGAGGAGAGTGCCGTTAACCAGCTGTGCAACTGCACATGCTTAGAGAAAAAGAACTCGGAGTAATCTCCTATGCAGCAGCACACAAATGTGCGTAGACTAGAAAGGAGAAGTGTTTACCTTGCTTTATCGACAGCTCATCACCTTCAGTTGCATCATAGTCGTACAATACTGTGCATTTTCCAATTGGTGATGGCAAGTCTGTTTCAAACTCGTCCTCTGAAAAACGAATAAAACTGCTATGCACTGATATCGAAATGCATAGGAATTTAAACTAAAAGTAAGAAGTCAACCAACAAGAATGGCAAACCCCTCAAGGCTCACGTGCATCTGATCCACATAATTAATGACCTTGTGACCTTGACTAAGTGTTCTAACATAACATAAGAAAAGGTTTGGCATTTGTACTCACAAAATCCATGTTTTCTCAAAATGTACACATTTTTAACTTTTGTCAAGCTCCCATGGTCGACCCTTGACCTTTTTGAGTACAGGTAGTGAACCAAATTAGCATGCAAAGAAAGGACTTATCAGCTACCTTTCTGCTAAATTTGGTTGAAAAGTTTTGCAAAAGTCGTGAAAAAACTAACATTCAACCAAATATAACAAATTTTCACATCATTTGCTGATCTCTTGTGACCCTTGACTTTTCCAAGAGGTCATCCAAGTTAGCATGCATAGGAAGGTCTTACCATCAAGCATCTCTGTACCAGGTTTAGCATCGAAGTTGTAAATAGCATTTCAGAAAGAAAACAAATTGTCAAAAAATGGCTATTTGTTACCTATTGCCTGATCTCTTGTGACACATGACCTTTCCGAGGGGTCATCCAAATTAGTATGCATAGGTAGGTCTTACTATCAGGTATCTCTATACCAAGTCTGGGTTTGAAGTTGTGAATAGTATTTGAGAAAAAACATCTTTTGTCAATTTTTTACCTATTTTCTGAGCCATTGTGACCCTTGATCTTTTTGATTGGTCAACCAAATTAGTATGCATAGAAAGGCCTACTATCAGGTATCTTCATACCAAGTTTGCGTTTGAAGTTATGAATGGTATTTAAGGGGGAAAAAAAATCAGTTTTGTCAAAATGTGGCAATTTTTTTACCTATTTCCTATCCTATTTCATCTCACTGTGACGACCTTTAAGGGAGGTCAGTCAAATTGATATGCTTAGAAAGGTCTTGCCACAAAGTATCCTTGGGCCAAGTTTGAAGACTGTGGCTTCAATAGTCTCTGAGAAATGCCAACGTTAAAGTTTACCATGGACGATGGCGGGCGGACAGACGTCAACTGCCCCAAAACATACCCACTTTTGCTTTGCACGTGAGCCAAAAATTGATTGAAAATATCAATGGCAAAAACAAAAACGCATCAACGTAAAAGTTGTTCAGTTACTTTTCCATTTTGTCATATTTACATAAAACGACAAACAAGAAACACATGCATTTAACAAAAACAAAGCACAACAAAACAAACAACTTATCAACAACTGAAAAACAATGGCATTATGAAATCCACCAACCAAATTCTTCCTCTACATCTCCTGTGGCAAGCTCCATGTAGTAATCATTGGGCATCGAATAAGAACTGTAGTCTGCAGTGTCATCTAACGCCATGTTGAGAGGCAGTTTCAGCGTGCTCACCACAAAGTTCTGAAACACAATGAACACTTCATCTACACACTGGAAATTCACCACTGCTATAGTTCATTGTGCATAAGTTTAAACCGACATCACAAGAGGGACTGAAATTGGTATGACCGTGATACTTCAGAATTCTGCCACCACCCTTTATTTATCATAGTCAACCTACCTTCTGCAATTGTATATAATATATATATATATATATAGTCATCAAAGAACAACTCAAAAAAAGAAATTTATTTATTTAGGGTAATAATAATAAAAATAATAATGAATGCTTCTTGTATAGCGCAAAATCTTTTTGTGGAAAAACTCATTGCACTAACACATGCAGTCAAACATGACAGACGATATGAAACATTACAAAAAAATACAACAGGACCACGGATCTACGACTGAAAGCTGGAAGAAGTGAGTTTTCAACTGAGCCTTAAAATGAGAGAGAGTAGGGAGATTTCGCAGACTGGCAGGCAGCGAGTTGCAAACTGAAGGTGCAATGAAGCTGAATGAGCGTTCACCAACAGCTTTCAAATTACGTTTAGGAGCTTTCAAAAGTTTCTCACTGGAGGACCGCAGAGAACGTGAAGGCTGGTATGCGCAGAGTGAAGCAGAAAGGTAAGCCGGGAGAGACCTGTCAAAGTGACGGTATGCCAGAGTTGCCATCTTGTACTGGCAATGAAACTTCACCGGCAGCCAGGGTACAATGTATTAACTCATTCAGCCCGACAGCCGTATTTCCCAAATTTTGTAGGCGTCATCTAACGGATATGCGCGCACCCGTTGCAGGAGATGAATCGACCATGATAATTCTTGGTGCTGACAGGCGCCAAGCTAATCTGGCACTACCCTTGAATTATCATGGTCGACCCATCTCCTGCTGTAGTGCGTCAGGGCAGAATGGGTTAATCGTTTGGCAGTCAGTAGCTGGTTTCATTGCAAGGATTCTTGCAGCTATCATCATGACAAAAAGCGTTACAGACAGTTTATGGTTTAATGGTATATTTGCCGGGTTTGTGTGTGTGTGTGCGCGGGTCGAAGTGCGCACGCGCCTAGGCACAAACACACACACACAAACCCGGTAAATATACCATTATATACATATGGGCGCGTGTCCGTATGCATGAGTGTGCGTGTGTGTGTGCGTGTGTGTGCACGCGTGTGTGCATGCAATCGGTCATGCATGCGCATCTGTTACGTGCGCTAGGAGGTGCTAACATACCTGTTTATCTCTGGTGGACTGTAGGTACTGGTCGAACGGGTGCTGTAAGGGAGCCCGCTCTTCCAACTTGCACAGACATTTGTTGATTTTGAAGTGACTTGCTTCCAGAAAATTTAACATCAGCATTGTCTGAAACCAACAAAACACAAGTGAGGACATATCTCTCTTGTTGGATTTTACTAATTTAACCCTTATCATTCGGAATACACCAGTGTGTGAAATAAGTTTGACTAAAATAGTTCAAGGGTAGAGCCAGAATAGCTTGGCGCCTCTAGGCGCCAAGCTATTCTGGCACCACCCTTGAACTAAAGCCATTGGTCTATATCCTTATTTGTAAGTACTATAATGTAGCTTGCATATGGCAATCTGAAGCTGTTAACCTCAGTATGATATGGGTTAACTATTTGCCTAAAGATGTCAACATCAACCGCCGTGAGATTACTTCCCCTGAAGCACTTATAATAATAATAATAATAATTACGGTATTTATAATGCACTTATCTTATAATAATTATAACTCTAAGCGCGCACTCACAACTCGCGCACGCATGCGCACGCTTTAGACAACTCACGTACAACAAATGGTGAAATATATTGCGACAGTCATCTTTTGTGGGGAGTGTGGTGATACAGTGAAACTGTTGAAAGAGGTGAGTTTTGAGGGCGGACTGAAAGGAGGAGAGAGAGTCTTTCTGACGGAGAGAGAGTGGGAGAGTGTTCCAGGTGGATGGACCATAAACTGAGAAGGCGCGGGGGCCGAAAGTGCTGAGTTTGGTGCGGGGGATGTGGAGACGGAGAGGGTCGGAGGCGGAGCGGAGGGAGCGGGAAGGAGTGTAGGGGTGAAGTAAGTTGGAAAGATAGGCAGGAGCGCAGTTGTTCAGGGATTTGTAGCAGAGAGACAGAATCTTGTATTGGATACGCTGTGGGATGGGAAGCCAGTGAAGAAGTTTGAGCAGGGGTGTGATGTGGTCGGATTTTTTCTTTCTGAGGACGAGGCGGGCAGCATTGTTCTGGACTCGCTGGAGAGTGGAAGTGGTAGAGTGAGGGAGGCCGGAAAGGAGAGAGTTGCAGTAGTCAATGCGAGACAGAATGAGAGAGACAGCAAGTTTGGTGGCAGCTTCGGTGGCGAGGTATTTTCTGATCTGACTGATGCGGCGGAGGTGAAAGTAGCATGCCTGGGCAGTGGCGGAGACGAAGCTGGTCATGGTAAGAGGGAGATGGGGTCGAGTTGAAGGTGGAGAGAGGGAGGGAGCTGGGAAAGTTTCTGGCGAGTGCTTACCAACATGGCTTCCGTTTTGTCGTCATTCAGTTTAAGCTTGTTTGCTGTCATCCAGTTTTTCACGTCTTCATAGCAGTCAGCCGTGCGAGTCAGTAGTGACTGAGTGTTGTCGAGCTTGTCTTTGTCTAGTAGTTGTGAGTCGTCAGCGTAGAGGTGGTGGCGTATGTGGTGAGACTGTATGATGTTGGACAGGGGGGAGGTGTAGAGTGTGAAAAGGACCGGGCCCAGGACGGACCCCTGTGGTACTCCGCAGGAGAGCGTGACTGGGTTGGAGGAGACGCCGTCAATGGTGACGGACTGTTGTCTGTCGGAGAGGTATGAGAGAAACCAGGAGTGAGCAGAGTCAGTGATGCCAAAGGAGTGACGAAGGCGGTGGAGGAGGATAGAGTGGTCTATGGTGTCGAAGGCGGCATAAAGGTCGAGTAGCGTAAGAAGGGAGATGTTGCCTGAGTCAGTGGAGAGAAGCAGGTAGTTTAAGATGTGTAGAAGGGCTGTTTCAGTGCTGTGGTGTTTGCGATAGGCAGACTGGAATGGACTGAAGAGGTTGTTGTCGGCAAGGTGGAGGTTGAGCTGGTTGAGAACAACCTTCTCAAGAAGCTTGGACAGGAAAGAGAGATTGGAGACTGGGCGATAGTTTTTTAGTTCGTTTGGGTCGAGGTTGTGTTTTTTGAGGAGAGGACGGACGATGGCGGACTTGAAGATATCAGGGACTGAACCGTTCTCAAGAGATGTGTTGATGATGTCGGTAATGAAGGGCAGAAGTTTTGGAAGGCCGTCCCAGTAGAGAGAAGCTGGGAGGGGGTCTAGTTCGCAGGTTTTGAGAGGCATGGACTTTATGGTTTTGAGGACTTCTTCTTGAGAGATGGGGCGGAAGGACAAGAGGGGGGTGCCGGAAAAGGGGGTGTCGGGAGGGCAAGGAGGGGAAGGCAGAGAGTCGAGTGTGTTGCGCAGAGTTTGAATTTTGTCGGAAAAGTAGTTGGAAAAAGCGGACGGGAGTTCTTCTCTGCTGTGTGTGTTGGGGAGAGGAGTGTCTTTAGGAGTGCCTAGGAGTGTGTTCATGGTAGCGTAGAGGGTTTTGGAAGAAGTAGATTCCAGGATTTTGTTTTGAAGGTGTTTACGTTTGGAGTCGGAGATCATTCTGCAGACTTTGGATCTAGTTGCTTGGAAGATCTGTCTGTGAACGGTGAGGTCAGATGAGCGCCAGAGGTGTTCCGCTTGTCGGCGCTCGCGCTTGGCCTCAGCTATGTCGTCAGTGAGCCAGGGGGAGGGGGGTCGGTTGGGTATGGAGCAGGTGGTGACAGGTGCATGGGTGTCTAGAAGTTTTCGAAGGGAGGAGTCGAAGTGGGATGCAAGATCAGGAGAGGAGGTGGGGTCCAAGAGAAGGTTGACAGCTTCATCGAAGAAGCTCTGTCGGTTGACAGATTTCAGTTTGTGGCGAGTGACAAGGAGCTTGGGTTTTTTCAGGGGAGGTAGGTTGAGGGAGACCAGACGAGAATGGCGAAGTGGTCAGAGGGAAGCACAGAGGAGGTGTCAGAGTTGAGAAAGAGTTGATCAGAGGTGCGGGTGATGATCCAGTCGAGGGTGTGGCCGAGTCGGTGGGTGGGTTTGGTGATGTGTTGTGTAAGATTGTGGTTCGAAAGTGATGTGCAAAGGCGTCTTGTGTCAGGGTGGTCGGGTTTGTCGAAGTGAAAGTTAAAGTCGCCAAGAAGGATATGTTTTCCGGGTCGTGTGCTGTAGTGGTCTTTTGGCACCTGCAGTGCATGTGCTTGGCTATTTGAATGTATCGTTACAAGCCATTACTTGGCATGCGCGCCAGATCCAGAATAAACTCTTACAACATTATTTAGTGGCAGAATACATCATACACTTCGCAGATGCTGCCCAGCTCTTTGGACTCGAGGTCAGTCTAAAAAAGACAGAGGTCCTCCATCAGCCGGCACCCAAGACAGTGTATCGCCCTCCTCACATCACCATTGGCGAGTCTGAACTAAAGTCAGTGCACCAGTTTACTTACCTTGGCTGCATTATCACGTCGGACGCCAAGCTGGACAAGGAGCTTGACAGCAGGCTGGCAAAAGCGAACAGCGCTTTCGGGCGACTATTCAAGCGGGTGTGGCACAATCAACAGCTGAAAACAGGCACCAAGATCAGCGTGTACAGAGCTGTGGTCCTCACCACCCTGCTGTATGGTTCCCGAGTCCTGGGCCCTCTACCGCAGCCAACTACGACTCCTCGAACGCTTCTACCAGCGCTGCCTGCGTACCATCCTGGGCATTCACTGCAGTGACTATGTCACCAACGTCGAGGTCCTTGAACAGGCTGAAACTGTGAGCATCGAGGCTTTGCTGCTGTGGACACAGCTCCGCTGGGCGGGGCATGTCTCCAGGATGGAGGATCATCGCCTACCAAAGATCACCCTGTTCGGCGAGCTTGCTACTGGACACCGTGACAGAGGGGCACCAAAAAAGAGATACAAAGACTGTCTGAAGAAGTCATTAGTGCCTGCCAAATCGACCACCACCAGTGGTCTTCGCTTGCTGCGGACCGTGACACCTGGCGCTCCACCATTTACAAGGCAGCTGTCTCCTTTGAGGACTCTCACAGAGCTAGCCTTAAGGACAAGCGGCTCAGGAGAAAAAACAGAGATGCCGCAGCTCAGAACCCTGGCCATACCTTCCCCTGCAGCCACTGCGGTCGAACCTGCCTGTCTCGGATTGGCCTCCGCAGCCATGAACAAGCCTGCAGACGTCGTGGGCAACTCCTATAAAATCTTCGTTCGCGAAGTGAAGCCAAGAGGACATCATACACTGTACATAGTAGCAAAGAGTTAACAGCATCAAACCAACACACTTCCCCCCACTCACTTCCAATCGTGTTTAACCCATACCTTACGTTCTAGCAGCAAAAAACTTTTGAAAGTACCGAAAATAAATACAAGTCCTTTGGTTCAAGATCCTTTTGTTTCCAGGCCCCAGTCATTTGGAATTCGCTTCTGAAGCACATTCGCGATGCCCCGATAGTAAGTTCTTTCAAAAGTCAGCTTAAAACACATCTTTTCCAGTCTCACTACTCTCGTCTTACCAAATTCCAGTCTCTTTTCTCTTTCACAATAACATCATGATGACTCTTTGCCAGTCCTTGTTGCGATGGCTGTTTGTGCTTTGGATGTGTTTGTGTGCTGTTAATTTTAGAATTTGTATTGTAATATTTGTATTTTGTGTTGTTGCTGTCTGTTGATTTGTGTTTAGGTTTTAACTTTGATTTAGATGTAACAAGCGCTTAGAGCCTGCGCTGCAGGGAGTTTGCGCTTTTTACATATAATTATTATTATTATAGCATACTTAGGCTAAAAGCTTCAAATCTGTACACTGCCATATGCAAGCTGCATTATAGTACTTACAGGCAAGGATATAGACTAATGGCTTTAGTTCAAGGGTGGTGCCAGAATAGCTTGGCGCCTACCCAAGTTAGTCTGGCACTACCCTTGAACTATTTTAGTCAAACTTATTTCACACACTGGTGTATTCCAAATAATAAGGCTTAACATGACCTATATGTGTCTGCCACTCGTGTCTTTTGGCAAGAGGTCTTTCTCATAACAAGGACCATTTCTTTGGAATAAACTCCCACAGTCCCTCAGATATGTTGAATCAGCCAATAGTTTCCGGCAGTCTTCAAAGACGCATTTATTTCTTTAAGCGTGCATTCACCGTTATAATTTTTCATCGTCAGCGACAGCTGTCTAGTGTATCCGTTATTAGTTTTATGATACACGTATATGTTTGGTGTGTGTGAGCATTTCTTGTTGGTGTGTTCACTCTGCTAAGCTTATTTTCCTTGTATATCTTGTTGCGTGAGTGTATGTTAGGGAATATATATGTGTTGTAGGATGCAAAGAAGTACCCAACAGAGAAAGAAACACGCTTAGAAAAGACGGATACAACACAATTTATTAATATTTCAGGTAAATACCCTTTGTCAAAATAGACAAACAAATAAACAGAGAGATTAGCCACATTCCTTCTGCGAATGAAGATAAGTAGCGGCTCATCTCTCCGTTTGTTTGTTTATTTTGACAAAGGGTATTTACCCGAAATATTAATAAATTGTGTTGTACCCGTCTTTCTAAGCGTGTTTCTTTCTCCGTTGGGTACTTCTTTGCATTTTACACGCTTGGCAGTCACCTTTTTGGTCTGGATTGTAGGATGCAAAGTGTATGTATGTTAGTATGTCATTTGTACGGCGCCTAGAGCTTTTCTATCAAAGTATAGGCGTCTTAAAAATATACATTATTATTATTATTATTATTATGAATGAGCGAGGTATGTTTCTCAGAATGTCATCAAAAAGTCCCTCATGTTACCCACTGTTATGGACTCATTTCAGTTATCTCTCCACTGTAACAATGCTATTGAGCTCTATAATTCAAGAAAGCAAACCTGATGTAATCGTTGCCGTGTATCTTCCTGTGCCTCAGGATCAGCAAAGGTGGGTTTATTTTTGTAGACATCCACCAGCTTCTGAACACCTATAAAGACACACACATTTCAAGCAAATCAGATGAAAAACTAAATTTCTGCCTTTCTGTAGTATTTCTACTACTTCACAACAACAACAATAACAATAATAATAATAATAAAGGAGATTTTTAAAGTGCTTATTCTAAAGGTAGCTCAAAGTCTTGATACAATGAAAAGGCTAACAGCTAACACACACACACACACACACACACACACACACACACACACACACACAACATATGCACACTGTGACAGTGGTGATGAATTTGTGCATGGCTGGGGAAATGAACTAGTAAAAGGCAGTTTTTTTGTTTGTTTTTTTTTGCGCCCCGAGCATGCTGCTAGCATGGAGTGGATGTGCATTACAAGTGGACATCATCATCATCATCAGCGTTGTAGAGGTGGGTTTTGAGAAGTGATTTGAATGAGGAGAGCGTTTGACAGTTACGGACTGCACGAGTTACAAGGCTGCATGAGGGGCACTGACCACACTTTTTCTATGCAAATTATGTCTCTTATAATGAACTTTGAACATTACGGCGACAAAACTTCCTCCGGCACTTTGTTATCTCTGAAGTACAAGGCACAAAGTTCAACTCGAAGATCCATTTTGAAACAATACAATCTGATAACTTCTCCACACATATGCCATTAGCCCCAAGGCTCCACAAAAAATGCTGCCAACCACTAAAGGGTTCACCCTTTGCGTGTCAGTAGTGGTTTTAGTTGCGATGATTCCTACAGGAATCATCGCAACCAAAACCACTACCGACACGCAAAGGGTTAAAATGTAGAACTGCATGGTCATTGATAAACCTGTACCTCACCATGTGATCACTATAACGTGTTTCGAGCAAAGGTCTTACCCTCCTTTCCCTTCCTCTCCTTCTCAATGAGTTGGTGAATGTAGATCAGATAATTGCGTAGGGATTCCTTCCTCCGGTCCATGTTCATGCTAACCTGAGTGTCTTCTGCCTGCAAAATACAATATTAACCAATTGATCCCATAGCTGCATGTGCACCTGTATCTCTGGTTCATTTGTGTACGGATCCTATGGTCCCATGACAACTGAAGCAAAGAAAAGAATGTTCACCCTCACATAAGATACTGATAGCTGGCATAAATTTGATTGTGTCATTTTTCTTTCTGACTCACTTTTTTTCTTTTTTTTCAAGGGGGAGTGTAGCCCGAGGGAGGAGGGGCGAAAGGGGGGGGGGGGAGGGGGGTGGATGGACGGGGGAGTGGGGGGTGGGGGGAAGGGGAGACACATTGTATGTAGCGTTCACGATGTACTAAGTGAATTCTGCTTTGCAAAAATCTTAGCCTTACATTTGGTGTGTGGATGGAATATGCGATTTAACTCGTTTGAGATGTGCTGTATATGGATACACTATTTTTCGCCATTTATCCACAAGCGACACATCTCGAATGAGTTCAATTCTACAATCAGAAAAAGAATGTTCCACCTACATAGCAGTCGATAAGAAGCTGTTCTGGCTGCCGCGGCCCCTGCACGCCTTTCTGCTGCGTGACGGTGTGAATGTCCTGTCGGAGGTCCACCGATATCACAGCCTCATTCAGGCATGCATGGATCTGTAACATAAATATGGGTACAGTCGACCTCAACAACAACATCAGACATAACAAAAGTAGTGTATCCACAATTTCTTGTTAACAACATTTACAACATAAACTGCAATGATATTCGGCAGGTGAAGGTGCATATGTAATAATAATAATAATAACAAAGAGCATTTATATCACTTCCAACTACAGAGGAATCACCTTGCTGTCAGTACCAGGAAAGGTCTTCAACAGGATCATCCTAGAGAGAATGAAGAGCTCCGTTGACCCCCAGCTGAGAGACCAGCAAGCAGGATTCAGGAAGAACCGATCATGTACAGACCAGATCGCCACTCTCCGCATCATCGTGGAACAGTCTCTGGAGTGGAGCTCCCCGCTGTACGTCAACTTTGTGGATTATGAGAAAGCATTTGACAGCGTGGACCGAGAGACTCTGTGGAAACTCCTACGACACTACGGTGTACCCACAAAGCTCGTCCGCCTGATCAAGAGCAGCTATGATGGCATGACATGTCGCGTGATCCACGAAGGGCAGTTCACCAGAGAGCTCCAGGTCAGAACTGGTGTCAGGCAGGGGTGTCTGCTGTCTCCGTTCCTCTTCCTACTGGCCATAGACTGGGTCATGAAGATGACCACAGAGCACAGACGAAGTGGAATACAGTGGACACTGTGGACACAGCTTGACGACCTCGATTTTGCAGACGACTTGGCATTACTGTCCCACACTCATCAACAAATGCAGGACAAGACCACGAGGCTTGCTGACATCTCGTCCCAAGTGGGCCTCACCATTCACAAACAGAAAACAAAGACAATGAGGCTGAACACAACCAGGGAAGAACCAGTCTTGCTTGCTGGCACCCCGTTGGAGGAGGTGGAGTCCTTCACCTATCTCGGGAGCATCATAGACAAAAAAGGCGGCACTGATGCAGATGTCAGAGCACGAATCGGTAAAGCCAGAGCAGCCTTTCTCCAGTTGAAAAATGTGTGGAGTTCCAGAGAGCTGTCACAACACACCAAAGTCCGGATTTTCAACTCCAATGTAAAAGCAGTTCTCCTATATGGAGCAGAGACATGGAGATTGACAAAAACCACAGTCAACAGAGTACAGACCTTCATGAACAGTTGCCTTAGAAGAATTTTGAAAATCCACTGGCCAGAGAAGATCAGCAACGTCAGACTCTGGGAGAGAACAGAGCAAATAACAGCAGAGAATGAAATTGGGCGAAGAAGATGGGGATGGATCGGTCACAGTCTGAGAAAGCCAGCTTCCAGTATCACTAGGCAGGCATTGTCATGGAACCCCCAGGGAAAGAGGAAAAGAGGTAGGCCGAGAAACTCCTGGCGTCGAGACCTCCAAGCAGACATCAAGAGACTGGGAACCACCTGGAGTAGAATCGAAGGAGAAGCACAGGACAGGAGTTGCTGGAGGTCTCTCGTCGACGGCCTATACCCGGGTAGGGGTGACAGGCGTAAGTAAGTAATTTATATCACGCTGAATCCCCAGGAGCAGTGGGCTCTAAGCGTGTTACAAAAAAATGTATATATGCAGAATCTCACTACTATGTCATGAAGAAGGTGCCTTGATAACAAAGCCTCTTATTCACATGCAAGGATCTGAGTGTGTGGTTTTTTAGAAAGAAAGACATTTTCCTTAACTCATTCTACCCCAGACACACCACAGCAAGATAAGGATCGACCATGATAGTTCAAGGGTGGTGCCAGAATAGCTTGGCGCCTATGGGTGCCAAGCTATTCTGGCAACACCCTTGAACTATCATGGTCGATCTGTGTCCTGCACTGCAATGCAGTCTTCAGAGGACAACGACAAACTTTTGAGATTTCGGTTGTTGGGGTAGAATGATTTAAATCACACAATACCTATCATCCCCTGCATACCCTTCTTTTTGCAATTTTCATCTTGGGTTTAAACAAAATTAAACTGATGCTAAATATGTAAGAAAGTGCAGCCATTGCATTATACTGAGCCACGTTTCACTTGATATAGCGCTGATAACTGGCAGATGTGACTACAAGACCTGAATCAAAATGTCTGAGGCATCAGCTGAGGACATTTCTATTTCGAGTTAAGAAAATAAATATCTGTCGTTTATTGGCACTATATCAGCAAACTTGACTGAATATAATTTATGTACCCCGTAAAAACAAAACATTATTTTGAATCCTTCAGTTTACAGGTGATTGCAGTGTTCAGACAAAACACATGACTGGCAGGCGACTACATATCAGACTGTTGACTTGGTGCGGAAATTTCATCTGACTATATAGACATCAGTGGTTTGTACAATCGTACATGCTATTCAGTAAACTCTACATGTAATTCTTTCAAGAATAATGACAGAAAATGCCAGCCGGTTTGTATATTTAGTTCTTTTCTCAGGTTATCGCTATAGCTAGCGGACATCTTCACTGGTGTCGCAATTCGCTTCGCATGTTTGCTCCTGTCTGTTCTCCATTCATGTTTGTGTATGGGAAAGAAATTTTGAACATACAAACACGCCAAGAAGTACTTCATTACTAGCGCGCAGAGATAGGTCATACTAAAAGCTTCAAATTTGTACACTGCCATATGCAAGCTACATTATAGTACTTACAGATAAGCATATAGACCAATGGCTTTAGTTCAAGGGTGGTGCCAGAATAGCTTGGCGCCTCTAGGCACCAAGCTATTCTGGCACTACCTTTGAACTACATGTATTTTAGTCAAACTTATTTTAGACACTGGTGTATTCTGAATGATAAGGGTTAATGTGGCAGCACCGGCATATTTCGCCATGTTCGTTTTGGCAAAATGCAACTATCAAGATTGAATCTTCTTGGCATGCAGTTTTTTTGGGGAAAAGAAATGATATAAATTTAAAGTATGAATATTAATTTGCTAGTTGTACAATAAAAATATCAGTACATGAGTCAAAGAAGGGAAAACTTTATGCAGCATGTAGTACAACGGAGCTATGGAATGTGTGCAGGTCTGCGATTTTGGACCCTGTGGCTGCAAGCCACAAGGTCCAAAATCGCAGACCTGCACACCCATGAGGGTGCATGTGGGTAGGGACTGAAGCCACTGACCTGTGTAAGTTTGGGTGCAAGGACCGACATGTGGCTGTTGTATTTGTTGAGGAAATCCTGCATATTCTTCATCCTTTCTTCTTCAAGCTGTTGAAGCTGGCTGCTGGCCTGTAGAATACATGCGCAACATTGTCATCATCATCATACGGCAAGGACAGACCCGTGCCTGTTGCGGCTGCGATTCATGAGGTAATGACACGTTCCAGACATGCCGCATGTGGATACATTACAACATGATGCGGACCCGGGGGGCCAGTTGCATGAGCGAGCTTTAGTCCTGCGCCAGCCACAAAGCCAGGTGCGCCACTATAGCGGCGCACCTGGCTTAAGGCCCCGCCACACATGCCCGATTTTGAGGCCGATTCTCGAGCAGTTTCGAATTGGAGTGTGATCGAACCGGACTCCAAAAATGTGTGCACTGCCACACATTCCCCGACTTTTTTTTTAGCCGAAAAGTTTGAATCGAAGATCAAGGTCATACCTGTTCATCAAAATGGCCGCTAGTTTTGACAGTGATGATGATGTGCTTGCATTATCAGCAGTTTTGCGTCATATTCGGGAAGAGGTGGGCGAAACATCGTCAACGAAGGTGGTACTGATCTTCTGCCATTTTAAAACTGAAACGACATGCTTTGCGAGACACGCTCTGATTGGTTGAAGCTTACAATCGGGGCCGATTCGAATCAGAAAAATAGAGCAGGTTCTAGACACCCGATTCCCAGACGACTGGGATCGGATCGGATATATGACATCATCCGATCGCAATCGGATCGGAATCGGCTTCAAAATCGGGGCACAACCGGCATGTGTGGCGGGGCCTTTAGTGGCTGGTGCAGGACTAAGCTCACTCAATCAACAGGCACCTGGTCTCCAAATGTTAAACACACCCCTCCCCCCCCCCCCCAAGCCCCCCCCCCCCCCCCCCACCCCCCCAGGTGGGTGGCTACTGGCCCGTAGAAACATTTGCACACAATCACCGAGTGACAACATGGCACAGGTAATAAGCATAAAGGTGCACTGGTCTGTGATTTTGGCAAACTGACCTTCTTCCAGTTGCCGCGGGTGGGTGGCTACTGGCCCATAGAAACATTTGCACACAATCACCGAGTGACAACATGGCACAGGTAATAAGCATAAAGGTGCACTGGTCTGTGATTTGGGCACACTGACCTTCTTCCAGTTGCCGCGGGTGGGTGGCTACTGGCCCGTAGAAACATTTGCACACAATCACCGAGTGACAACATGGCACAGGTAATAAGCATAAAGGTGCACTGGTCTGTGATTTTGGCACACTGACCTTCTTCCAGTTGCCACGGGTGGGTGGCTACTGGCCCGTAGAAACATTTGCACACAATCACCGAGTGACAACATGGCACAGGTATTAAGCATAAAGGTGCACTGGTCTGTGATTTTGGCACACAGACCTTCTTCCAGTTGCCGCGGGTGGGTGGCTACTGGCCCGTAGAAACATTTGCACACAATCACCGAGTGACAACATGGCACAGGTAATAAGCATAAAGGTGCACTGGTCTGTGATTTTGGTCCTTAGGTCAGCGTACAGAAAGGAGACGCATGTACAGTATACACTCCGGGTATAACAAATCACCAGGAGACCCAGTTTTTCTGCTTGTGATATCTGAAGTTTGTTGTAAGCGATGTCATTTACGTAGATTCCCTTTTAGCCCCAACCCTCTACAGCAGGAGATGGATTAACCGTGATAATTCAAGGGACCTTACATTTTTTTTTTTTTTTTGGGGGGGGGGGGGGGGGGTTATATCCGAACCAGTTATAAGCGGAATAGACTGTACAACAAAACCAATGACTCAAATTATCCATTTCAAAGTATCCGCCTTACAGTTACACTGGTCAGAAGCTAACCTGAAACGAGCAAAATCCAACTTCAAACACCTCCTCTTACTCTTATAATGTTTTGCAACAGGAGGGGGGGGGGGGGGGGGGGGGGGGAGGGGCGGCAAAATACACCCATGGGTACATCTTGTAAATTCTTGGAAAGCAATGCATCAGACTGCTCATATGGCAAGCTAATCTCTGCATTACTGATTAGACATTCACCTCCTAGTGCCTGCAGCTACCAATACCATTTACAGTACCCGTCGCTGCACGCACAAAGAGGTTAACCCTTTTAGCCCCAACCCTCTACAGCAGGAGATGGATTAACCGTGATAATTCAAGGGTAGTGCCAGATGAGCTTGGTGCCTGTCGGCGCCAAGCTCATCAGGCACTACTCTTGAATTATCATGGTCCATCCATTTCCTGTAGCTGGTACAAAATCCTTAGCTGACGCCTCCAAAATTAGGGAAATGCGGCCGTGGTGTTAAATGGGTTAAGATTTTTGGATGACTGCATTATGGTAAAGGGAACTTTTATTTTTGAAGGCTCCTAGAAGAAAACATGGGACCCTGTGTTTCACCTTACTACATAGTCGCATGGTAACCCGCAGCATCACAATGACGACTCAGCGCTGGACAGACAAATCCTCTTAGGATGTAGTTGATCGTGTTGTTTTATACCTGCGTATTTCTCTGTGGGGTGGAGATTGGGTGCCCTATAGGCGGGGGCAGGGGATCTAACTGTTTGTCTGTCTAGCGCTGAGTAATTCCCCTTGGTATGTGTACAATTCTGCCAGTGCTATCCTCACCTATCTGGTTTGTGAGTATCCTATAACTCGAGGCAAACTTGTATCGATACATTGTTGTGTATCGTCTTGTACATCTACTGTGGGAATTCAAGGTATTTACCCAACCACATTTAGTAGTGCACCTTCGTGTTTGTGCATGTGCGTTTCTCCTGGCTACTTCCGAAATTCAGGAGAAAGACATGGGTTATAGGCGAGACCTGATGCATCCTTAAAAGATGTAGATGATCGTCTTGTTCTATAACTGCGTATTTCTCTGTGGGCTGGCGATTGGGTGCCTGATAGGTGGGGGCAGGGGATCTAACTTTTGTCCAGCGCTGAGTAATTCCTCTTGGTATGTGTACAATTCTGCCAGTGCTAGTCTCATCTATCTGGTTTGTGAGTATCACAATGATGAGACTGAAAATAAGCGTGATTTTACCTTGGCCACGGTCATTTCCCAGTCCTGACGAGCCGTCTCCGCCTTGTATGAGTTCTCTGTATATTCTTTGTCTGCCTTTTTGGATGCTGCCTGCAGCTGACGACTCCGTTTTTGCAACTGAAAGTCAAGAAAATACAACAAAAAAAATATTGTGTTGTGCAAAAGTAAATGTATGCTGTATATGCTTTGAGAGACATAGATCGGCGCGCATTTATGCTTTCGACATGAGAGGTCCACTGTAAACCAGACCAATACTGGTACAATATCAAAACTAACTCTGGGAAGACTTGAAGGTTAGTTATTTGGGTTTAATGCCGAGCATGTGACTAAGGCCATCTCACGGCGGGATGGGTATAAATCTGGCCAGCCAGACTAAAAGAAAGGTCTTAAGTCAGGATGTAAATATATCTTAAAAATATGTCATGCTAAAATGTCGCACAGATCTTTAAAGGAAACGTCTACAGACTCTCAAAAAGGTCAAAACATAGTCTATGAATGCTCAAGCAGAATTAACATAGTCTATGAATGCTCAAATCTTATTAACCTTTTGACGACGGAACACACATATGTGTGCCCCAAGCAAAGCTCCGTTGCCGACGGGACGCACACATATGTGCGCTGGCCTAGTTTCCCCATTGCCAATACCGGCAGTATGGTCTAAGGGAAGCAATCTACTATAATATGTCAAGCACTCATTTCTTTACTTGTAGAGTGACTTTTCTTGTTTGTATGGGCTGAAACCAACGAATTAGAAGCTCTAATACAAAACGTCCCCATGTGCAAAAAAAAAATGGCGGATTTTGGTGTAAAAACTTTTATGTGTGAAGAAACTTTTCTGTTGTGCCTTTCTTTCTGGATTATTTACTGGTGACACACTAGAATATGTCTCTGGAATGCTAGGTGAGTGTAATTTTCACACTCTGGCTAACTAATACACTAACAGCATGTTCAGTTTCAGTGGAACCCAGTGTGAAACTGTTTTTGATTTTTGGCTTCTTACCCCATCTTCTTTATACACCTGTAAAATCTTAACATTACAAAATATTTTCTTCAGCATAGTGTCTACGAGTTCACCTTGAATTGCTTTTTCCACTGATACCAAATATGTTGGGGTATGATAAGATTTTTACAACAGACAAGGCCAATGAAATTTGTCAAAATTACTACAGTAGCAGGGAAAAATCAAGTTGGCAGACTACGGTGGCAAACGGTTAAAAATATTGCACAGGTACATCTCGGAACAAAACCTTTGAAGACTTGAAGGGTGCATATGGGCCTTTCACAGCTCAGAGGTCCCATCTTGATCAAAGTGAACTGTGCTGACCATCTATGCTTTAACCATTCAGCTGACAGTAGCACTTTTGTCAAGATGACTGCAGGAATCATCTCGAACACAATGAGTTACCGACAGCCAAAGGGGTTAACCCATATCATTCGGAATACACCAGTGTGTGAAATAAGTTTGACTAAAATAGTTCAAGGGTGGTGCCAGAATAGCTTGGCGCCTCTAGGCACCAAGCTATTCTGGCCCACCCTTGAACTAAAGCCATTGGTCTATATCCTTATATGTACGTACTATCATGTAGCTTGCATATGGCAGTGTACAAATTTGAAGCTTTTGGCCTCAGTATGATCTGGGTCAAGTGACAGTGTTATGCGTTCCGCCATTGTTCAAGTGCATTCACAATTCAAGTTTTGATCATTACGAATTCATACGACATCTTTCATGGCAAGTATTTCTGATGGCATTTAAAAATGACAAGGAAATCACCTGATCAATAACTTGAGTGAAAAAGAGAAAGAAATATATAACCGACTGCTAGGAATTAAACTCTGCAAAATCCGTACTTTATCATTAAAAAAAAAGCCAGGCAGCTAATTAACTCATTCGCGGCCAGCCACATCCGGATGCGCGGCTTATGCTGCGCAAACAGATGCGGCTGGCCGCGAACGAGTTAAAACAGGTATCCACCCAAAGACAACAATTCTCACCTTCGTGACGTCCTTAGCTTTTCCAGCTGCTATACCATCCTCTGCCTTCTCGTGGTCTTTGCAGCAAGAGTAGGAATGTTTTTTGCTCTAGGACAAGATGAACTTACTTTTGACTCATTCTCACCCCATAAACTAATTTAACCCATTCAGCCCTGACGCACCACAGCAGGAGATGGGTCGACCATGATATATCAAGGGTAGTGCCAGATTAGCTTGGCGCCGACTACCCTTGAACCATCATGGTCGATCCCTCTCCTGCAACTGGGGCATAGTCGTTAGATGACGCCTCATAAATTTGGGAAATACGTGCGTCGGGCTGAATGGGTTAAAACTTTGTGTGTGTCGGAGGCACTTTTTGTCAGGACGATTCCTGCAAGACTCATTGCGACAAAAGGCGCTACTGACAGACAACTTTGGGAAGTGTTTGTTAACCTTTTGGCTGTATGTAACGCTTCTTACTGAGGTCATTCTATATCAATCACGTTGACAAAATGCACTACTGACAGCCAATGGGTTATGACTGTGTCAACTATAGGAGATGGATCAAACATGGTAGTTCAAGGGTAGTGTCAGATTATCTTTTGGCTTACCTGGTCGATCAATCTCCTACTGTGGTGTCTTAAAGTGTGTGTGTGTGGGTGGGTGGGTGGGGGGGGGGAGGGGGCGTTTGTGTCAACAATTCATATGTCAGCAGTGTTTTTGTTGAGGTGATATTGCATGCATCACCTATACAAAAGAACTACTGACAGCCAAAGGTTAAAACGTACACACAATACCAGGCCATGCAAATGTCATAAACAATATGTACACATACACTAAGGTTCATTTTTGGAGTGCGCCCTGCGCCACTGATGCATAATTTCCCAAAATGGCCCATACCATTTTGAGCTGAGGGGTCAATGATCCATAGGTTTTGTAGGCCCGGTCCTTCTTTTCACATGTTCCTAAAGCACCCCCCTCCCCATCCTCCCTCCTGATATTTCGGCAGTTGCACGTTTGGCCCATCCCATTTCAGAAATGACCCATTGGTTTTGTACTCTGTGCACCAATGACCCATGTGTGAAAATTTTCAGAATAAACACTGCACATACACTCTCTCTCTCTAATGTACATTCATGTCATTCAACTAGACAAACAAAAAAATGCTCTAAAATTACATTTTGTATCTTACCTTAAATTCTTCAGCTCTCTTGTCTTGTAGCGTTTTATATGATTTGTCAACTGTAACCTCAATCTGTACAGACATAATCACATAAGTAATGAAATATGAGTGTACTCACACTTTTGACCACAAGCAATGAAATATGAGTGCACTCACACTTTTGACCATAAGCAATGAAATATGAGTGCACTCACACTTTTGACCATAAGTAATGAAATATGAGTGCACTCACACTTTTGACCATAAGTAATGAAATATGACTGCACTCACACTTTTGACCACAAGTAATGAAATATGAGTGCACTCACACTTTTGACCATAAGTAATGAAATACGAGTGCACCCACACTTTTGACCATAAGTAATGAAATATGAGTGCACTCACACTTTTCCCCATAAACAATGAAATACGAGTGCACTCGCACTTTTCCCCATAAGCAATAAAATGAGTGCACTCACACTTTTGACCATAAGCAATGAAATATGAGTGCACTCACACTTTTGACCATAAGTAATGAAATACGAGTGCACTCACACTTTTGACCACAAGCAATGAAATATGACTGCACTCACACTTTTGACCATAAGTAATGAAATATGAGTGCACTCACACTTTTGACCATAAGTAATGAAATATGAGTGCACTCACACTTTTGACCATAAGTAATGAAATACGAGTGCACTCACACTTTCCCCCATAAGCAATGAAATACGAGGGTACTCGCACTTTTCCCAATAAGCAATGAAATATGAGTGTACTCACACTTTTGCTCATTAATCCTTTTCACCCCGATGCACTACAGCAGGAGATGGAATGACCATGATAAATCAAGGGTAGTGACAGATCAGCTTGGCACCATCAAGCACCAAGCTAATCTGGCTCTACCCTTGAATTATCATTGTTGATCCATCTCCTGCAACTGGTACATAGTCACTGGGTGACACCTCCAAATTAACATTTGGAAGATGCAGTTGTGGGGTTAACCCTTTCAGTGCTAGCTAGTCTGCAGAGCAGCATTTCCCAGGGCCAGTCATTCAGTTACTAAACACCTCTCATCTTTAAATGTTAAACTACTGTATTATATTACTTCAAATTTTTCGGGGATGATAAACAATTGCATTCATTTTTAGAAATCTACCGGTTGTCCATTTTTGGCTCACGGGCGATAACAAAAATGGGCCATCCGTCGTCTGTACAGCATCCGTGGTACTTTAATGTTGGCATTTTCTCGGAGACTATTTAAGACACAGACTTCAAACTTAGCTCAAGGATACATTGTGACAAAAACTTTTTAAACATACCAATTTCAGTGACCTCTTTCAAGGTCAAGGTCACAGAGGGTCCAGAAATAGTTTTTAAAAAAGCAATATTGTTTTTTTCCCAATTACTTCAATCCCAAACTTGGTAAGACCTGTCTGCATATTAATTTGGATGACCCCTCAGAAAGGTCAATGGTCACAAGAGGTCTGCAAATATGTGAAAAATTAATTTTTCTCTAAAATGTATTTTTTCAAAAAATACTTACCGATGACATGACTGTCAGGAAATAGTCTACTTGCTTACCGATTTTAGCCTAAGACCCAAAGGGTCCCTCCAGGAGGCTCTCCGGGATCCCTAACAGGGACGAGAGTAGCCTCCCCTGCCCATCCGGTCACGTGCCCGGTGGTGTCTCCTTTAGCCAGTTGTCTACGGAGTTACCAGCGGCAAGCAGGGAGGAGGGAGGGACCTCCGAGTCATGTCATCGGTAAGTATTTTTCGAAAAAATACATTTTAGAGAAAAATTAATTTGTTTCCTCAAAACACATTACCGATGACATGACTGTCAGGAAGAATGCCAAAAAGGAGGAGGGTGCCGCACAATCCCTTTCATAAACCTCATTAGGGACGAAGACGGCCCGTCACTCCTGATCACACACTCCCGACAATTTTAGCGACGTGCATACCTAAGGCGCCGGGGGCGCCTGGAGGGAGTGCTGTGCCACAGAGATGTCGCCCACCAGTGAGAGGTTGTCGCGCTGGACTGTCAGGTCGCGGAGGTAGAAGCGGGCAAAGGTGGTTTCGGCCCGCCACCCCACTGCAGCCACAATGTCCTTAACCGCGCAGTTGCGGTCAAAGGCGAGACTTGCGGCCATAGCGCGAACTTCATGGGCGCGTATCCTGAGGGCCTCGGCTCCCTGTGGGGAGAGGTCGCGATAGGCGGACCGTATTACCCAGCGGAGTCAGGAGGAGATCGTTTGGGCAGAGATGTCAGTTCTGCCGGCGGTCAGAGGCAAAAAGAGACGAGTCCGTCCCCTCCATACGGACTTGGAGCGACGCAGGTAGATACGGAGTGCACGCACCGGATCTTGCTGCCGAGTCTCCCGAGGAAGGTCGGGCCCTTTAAGTGGCCGAATAGCAATGACCTGAGGCGCTGTCAAGGGAGATCTAGTCTTAGAGAGAAAGGAAGGATCTGGGAGAAGCTGAACGGAGCCATCCACTCGGAACTGCAGGCAGGAAGGGCGAGACGAGAGCGCGTGGAGCTCGCTGACGCGGGCTGCCGTGGCGAGGGCCACCAGGAAGCAGGTCTTCCGAGTCACATCCGCGAAGCTGGCCAGGGAGCGGTTCGAAACGGTCCGAATTCAGCCAGCTGAGGACCCAGGGGAGGTCCCAGCGTGGAACGAGGGAGCGGGAAACCGGACGCTGCAAGCCGAAATGCGCCATAAGGTCGGCCAGGTCCTTGCAGGTGCCAGGGTCGGGACGGCCGAGGTGACGGTAGGTGTCGGCAATCATGGAGAGATAGCCACGGATCGTGATGGGAGCCAAACCTTGGTCTTGGAAGAGCCAGAGGAAGAAGTCCGCGAGCTGAGGGGTCATCAGGTCGACGGGGGAGAGACGATGGTCAGAGCACCAGGCACGAAGCACTCGCCACTTTCCCTCGTAGACATGTCTGGTGGAAGGTCTGCGGGCTGAAGCGATAGCGTCCACTGCCGCACTCGAGAAGCCTCTAGCAGAGAGGGCGTGCTGCACAATCGCCAGGCGTGTAGGAGAAGTCGCTCGGGGCAGGGGTGGAAGAGCGGCTGGCGGGGCTGCTTGAGCATCGTGCGAGGTGTGGGAAGTGGAAGGGGTGGATCCGTGGCGAGACTGAGCAGGTCGGTGGTCCATGATCTGTCCCAGGAGAACGGGGCCACCAGGAGAAGGACTGCGTTGCACCCCCGGAGCTTGAGCAGGACTTTGGGGACCAGGACCGTCGGAAGGTAGGCTTAGGCAACTAGTCCGTCCCAAGAGATCAAGAGCGCATCGACCGCCCAGGCCAGCGGGTCGGGAATCGGGGAGACGAAGAGGGGAAGCTGGTGGTTCCACCTGGTGGGGAAGAGGTCGACAAGGGAAGTCTCCCAACGCTCGCAGATCAGGCGAAAGATGTCCCGGCGCAGGGTACATTCTGTGTGAAGAAGCTGGCCCCGCCGAGAGAGGGAGTCTGCCAGAACGTTCAGGTGACCCGGAATGTGACGGGCTCGTAGGGAGATGCCGCGGTCCTCGCACCAGCGAAGGAGTCGGTAGAGAAGGATGCAGAGGTCGGGCGAGCGGGTCCCTCCCTGCTTCTGTATGTAAGCGACGACCGTGGAGTTGTCGGAGAGGACAAGGAGGTCCTGTGTCCGAAGATCGGGTTCCCAAGCGCGGAGGGCCTGACAAACCGCATTCAGCTCCAGCCAGTTGATGTGCCGCGAAGCCAGGTCCTCGTTCCAGCGGCCGGCCGCATAGCGAAAACTGGGGAGAAGGTGAGCGCCCCCCCCCCCCCCCCCCCCCCCCCCCCGGCGAGGCTGGCATCGATGCAGAGAGAGAGACGGGGCAGTGGTGAGGTCAGGGGAATCCCGGAGCCGAGCCAAGAAACGTCCGTCCAGCGAAGCAGATGGGGCCGCAGCATAGGAAGTATTGGCACCAGGGTGGAGAGATCGCCGGAGGATGGTCTCCAGTGGAGGAGAAGATGCAATTGAAGAGGACGAGAGTACAGACGACCGAGGGGAAGGAGATCTGCCGCAGCACTCATCAGGCCGAGGAGCTGGAGCCACACCCTGGCTGGAACAGCCGCTTCCTGAGCTACCGAACGGGCGAGATCGGCGAGTTTCTGGATCCGAGGCTCGGGAAGACGCACTAGGTTGCGGTCGGTCACAAACTCCATCCCCAGGTGCACGAAGTGGCGAGAGGGAGTGATGTCGGACTTGCCAGCGTTGACCAGGAAGCCGAGGCGAGATAACAGGAGTAGAAGCGCATCCCTGTCCAGGAGAAGAGAGGCCACCGACTGGTTCCGCAGAAGAAGGTCGTCCAAGTAGTTGGAGATCGGGCTGGAAGAAGAACGACGGGCTCTGGCTACCACGGCGTTCATGATCCGCGTAAATACCCACGGACTGAGGTTGAGACCGAAGGGGAGGGCCCGAAACTGGAAAACAGTCCCGTCGATGGCAAAGCGGAGGTACCGGCGGGAGGCTGGATGGATTGGGACGTGCAGGTAGGCATCGGACAGGTCCAGGCTGACGGCGAAGTCCATGGGCTGGACGGCAGCGCGAAGGGACCTGGCTGTATCCATCCGGAAGGACGGGGCGGCGATGAACCGATTCAGGGCGGAGAGATCGATGATCGGCCTCCACTTGCCTCCAGGCTTGGGGACTACGAAGAGTCGGCTGTAGAAGGCGGGGGAGTCGTGGAAGGCGACGACCTCCGTAGCGGCTTTCTGGAGAAGAGCAGCGACTTCTCCGCGAAGGGCATCGGCCTTGGGCGGATCTGACGGAATCTCGGTCCACAGGGGGGAGCGCCAAAGCGGAGGCGGGGAACGAAAGGAGATGAGAAGACCGTCTGAGACAATGGAGAGGATCCACGGGTCGTCCGGAAACAGGGAGCGCCAGACGTCTCCGTGCAGGGCGAGCCTCCCGCCGACAGGCGACCCCGAAGCGGTCGGCGGGGGCGGAGGCGAGCAGAAGTCAGGGGGCCCTCCCACGCCCAGGGCGGTGGGCGGGCTTGGGCTAGGCCGGGACGGCAGGACGGGCAGAACGGGCGCGACCAGGACCAGGTGCACGGGAAGAGGAGAGAGGACGGGAGGCCGAGGCGGAGGCAGGGGCCGTCGCGGAGGGTCTGATGAACCGCAGGGCGCGACCCGCATCAGGTCACAGTTGGCGGCCGCCGCCATGGCGTTGACAGACGAATGGTAGGCCGCTCGGTTGGCTGCAACTGCCAAGGTGTGAAGATCCGACAGCAGGGGAGAAGCGGAGGGAAGCCAGGCTGCCTCGATACGGTTAATGAAGGCTTGTGTGAGGAGCTCCAAAAATCCCGAACAAGCGAGGGCGTTACGGACGAGTGAGGCGGTACGTTCCAGGCCGCGAGGCAGGGCACGGTTGAGCTGGGAAGAGCCACCGGCGAGCACCAGCGCAAGCGGATCCACCGGAGGCAGCGAGCACGAGAAGGATTGCGAGTGGCCGGCGTACCAGGAATGCCGAAAGGCGATGTCGACACCGGCAGGCCAGCGGCGGTCGGAGAAGAAGTCCGAGTCAGAAGCAGAATCTTGCTGGAGGTGCGCAGACAGGGCGTCCGTTAGGTCGCGGAAGGCAGGCGGCTGGGGAAGCGACTTGAATTTCTTAACCTGACGGGCAGCGTCCACAAAGGCGGCCGCTTTCCTCTTCAGCGGTGGGGAAGGTGGGCAGGAATCCGCGGGAAGGCAAGCCGCGATGAGACGGGCGTCGTCGTCCAAGGCACGGAGAGTCTCGCCACGAGGAGTGGACAGGGTAGCTGGAGACGCTGGATCATCCACCTGAGAGGGCGAACGGCTGCCGGACTCAAGCAAGGCCGACACGGAGTCCTCCGGCAGCAGGCTTAAGGTCTCTCCATCGATGGCAGGCGATGGCGGCGGAGAAGATCGAAGCACAGGAGGTAAAATGACGTGCGCAGGAGGCGGAGGACGAGCCGAGGGGCTACGCTGACGCCGCCGCGGGGAAGTAAGAGGCGAAGGGCGTCGGGAATGATGAGAGCGTCGATTCCGATGGGAACTACTGCGCTGAGAACGAGGCGGAGTCCTGTCGTCTCTACGACTCCTACGAGAGGAGTGCGGGGAGGGGCGCCGAGAGGACCAGCGCTGCGGAGAACGGCTGCGCCGACGGGAGGCATAAGAGGAAGTCGAGCGAGAGGACGACGAATGCCGGGGGCTACGTCTCCTATCCACGCGACGAGGGCTAAGCCGACGGTCAACATCGTGGCGCCTGGAAGAACGGGGACGGTCTCTTCTGTCCCGAGGAGGAGGAAAAGGTGACAACTGTCGCGGTGCCCGGGGCTCAAGGAGGGGGGCACATTGCGGACTAGCAGCTGGGGCCGAAAGGCCACGGTGAAGGGTAGAAGGCGACGACGGTCGCGGTGCCCGGGGCTCATGGAGGGGGGCACGTAGCCGGCTAGGCGACTCGCCGGAGGAGTCAGCGGGCTTAGGAGGGGGGGCCATAAGGCCAACACGTCTAGTAACAGGCGACAAAGGTCGCGGTGCCCGGGGCTCAAGGAGGGGGGCACAACTAGAAGGAGGGGCCGAAAGGCCGACGCGTGTTTCGATGAGCGACGAAGGTCGCGGTGCCCGGGGCTCAAGGAGGGGGGCACGGAGCCGGCTTGGCGACTCGCCGGAGGAGTCAGCGGGCTTAGGGGGGGCCACAAGGCCCACGCGTCTACTAACAGGCGACAACAGTCGCGGTGCCCGGGGCTCAAGGAGGGGGGCACAAAGCCGGCTTGGCGACTTGCCGGAGGAGTCAGCGGGCAAGGGCAGTGCGGACACCGTAGCAGGAATAGTCTTACCAGGCAGACGAGGCGTGCGTTTCTCCACTTCCGAGGGGGGGAGCTTGACTGGGTCCCGGCGTGCTGTGACAGGTCGCTCGCGCCGGTAGAACCTCCAAAGCTCCGACCAACGAACCTCCGGCCACGAAGAGCAGACAGCGCAGGCGAGGTCTGAGGAGCAGCCAGAACACGGAAGACAGACTTTATGCCGGTCACTAGGCCACTGAAAGTCGCCGCAAAGGGGACAGGTGCGCACTTGATAACTGCAACACAAACCCAAAGATAAAAGGCGACCGGTGGCGGGAACTAACCCGCCTACATAACATCCAAACCAGGGAAACGAGTGAAGCTCACGATGAAATGCGGGAGAGAACCAAAAAAGTCCCAGACGAGACCGACGTCCGGCCCAGCCGGGCGAGACGTAGGCGGCGGCCGAGACGTTACCTTTCCATGGCGGAGCGCCGAAGCACAAACCACAGCGAGCGACGGAAGCCGAGAAGCAGAAGAAGGCCCCAGGCCCAGCTAACAGCACGAGGCACAGAAGAGGGCTAGCAGAGAAGGAGGCGACACCAGAAGCAGAGACGAGAGGCTAGGCGAAGACAGGCCGATAAGGACGGTCGAACCGTACACAGTCTACGAAGGGTCAGAGGTTCAGGTAAACGCGTGCGTACGCTAACAGCGAAGTAGACAACTGGCTAAAGGAGACACCACCGGGCACGTGACCGGATGGGCAGGGGAGGCTACTCTCGTCCCTGTTAGGGATCCCCGAGAGCCTCCTGGAGGGACCCTTTGGGTCTTAGGCTAAAATTGGTAAGCAAGTAGACTATTTCCTGACAGTCATGTCATCGGTAATTGTGGATCGAGTTGCAGTTTTTAATCATAGTTTGTATAAACTTTTCAATCAAATTTGGTATAAAGATAGCTGATGATATGATCCTCCTATGCATACTAATTTATTCGACCTTTCACAAAGATCAAGGGTTGTGGGGTGAGCCAGAAATAAGTAAAAATTACCAATATTTTCACAAAAACAGTTTGTTTTTCTCAAATACTTTTTTTTAACTTAAAATCCAAACTTGGTACATAGATACTTGATGGAAAGACTTTTACCCGGCGACCTTGAGAGAGGTCACTGAAATTGGTATGTTTTGAAAGGACTTGTCACAATGTATCCTTGGTTTGATGTCCTTGTCTTAAATAGTCTCTGAGAAAATGCCAACATTAAAGTTTACCAAGGATGCCGTACAGACGCCGGATGGCCCAGAACACGGACTCACTTTTGCTATTATGTGAGCAAAAAAGGATTTGGTGCATAAGCACTTACAAATTGCCATCATTACCATTATCATTATCTCTACATGAGCGGACTTACCGGTTTCCTGGCTTTGACTTGAGTCTCGACCAAACCTTTCAGCGGTTTACTCATCTCTTCTAGCATACCAGCTGCCAGGTTTCTGCAAACCAAATAATAATCCCATTTGTCAACAATCTTTGGACCTGCACCTTTAGACCAAAGAACAGGAACAGACAAAAAGTTATCTTTGCCGAATCCTTCTAGCCCCAAGGTCCCATTTCTCAAATTTTGGAGGTGTCGCCTAACGACTATGTACCAGTTCCAGGAGATGGCTTGCAGGCGCCAAGCTAATCTGGCACTACCCTCAAATTATCATGGTCAAGCCAATCTCCTGTTGTTGGGATCCGGGGCTGAAAGGGTTAACTGAGGGTGGGGTGCAATGTCGGGAGACACGGTGGGGGTGTTCATGAAGGGTAGATTGATTGATTGATTGTACATTGCTTAACGTCCCGACAGCAACAAGACTTTCTCAGGACGTGCTTGCACTGCTTGTGAAAAAAAAACTAAACAGAACATTGATTGTATGTCGCCAGCCGGTCCAATACGTTAAATAAACCTAACACATGGGGCCTAAATAAAGCTAAGACCATTTAGCAACACACATCCAATATCAAGAGCTACAGGCAGCGCAGACGGTAGGGAGAGTTTAAAAAAGGCAAATACAGGTGAATGGACAAAGGGTAGACAGAAACACATGCCCCAGAATAGAGAGGAAAACCCACCCTGTGGGGCTGACCAGGGTGACCCTGGGAACTAAAAAGTAGTTAACCCCACCCAAGTCCCCCAGGGCAGACCCGGGTGGGGCATGAAGGGTAGAGGAGTACATTTTTCTTTACAATGAGACGTGTGCAAATCAAAAGCAGGTCAAACTGGCACGTTTCTACGAAAACAGTGGGTTCAAAATCCAGGCAAACACGCAAAATCGTCTACTAAATAGAATGTGTTCTGAACTGACTTGTGTAGTTCTGATTCCTGCTCCATTGCCACACCAACTGCCTTCCAGCCATCTGCCAGGCTCCTGCAACCACAACCAAAAAAATGCATGTCAGGAATACTACAATGTACATAATCTGTACATGTGCATCTTCCCTACGTTTTCCAGCTGTTGTAAAACATGTGTTGCTCTGTGATTCTGGACATTACGGCTCAGATCTGAAGGTCCAAGTCACAGACCAGCACACTCTAATGAATGGGGGACTGTTAACCCATTCAGCCCAGACGCACCAGAACAGGAGATGGGTCGACCATGATAATTCAAGGGTAGTGCCAGATTAGCTTGGCGCCGACAGGCACTGCCCTTGAATACTGCCCTTGTCCTGCAACAGGTGCACAGTCGTTAGATGACGCCTCCAAAATTTGGGAAATATGACTGTGCGCCTGGCTGAGCGAGTTAAAAGTTCAGTCCACTAATTTTCCAAATAAGACCAGGCAAGACATGTTGCTAATAATTCACAGTAGAATCTGAATCAACTCCACATGCATTGCTTCCAGTCGCTTGCTTAGCGCACCCCCTCTTTCCTATTTTTTTGTTTTTGTTTTGTTGTGCTTCCACCAAAGTAGATCTATGATCGTTGGTCGATCATGCACACTTCTCTCCCCTGAGAGTGCTTTTACCTACTTTACTTTGTAATCTTCCTGAAGGTTAACTCATTCGCGGCCAGCCGCATCCGGATGCACGGCTGGCCGTGAATGAGTTAACCACAGCATGCCAATAAAATTACAGTCCAGTCAGATCAACTTGAAACTCCAATCTGCTGCTCTGTTTTGTGTGCAGGTAACAGATCTATATATGGATACGACACAAAAAGACTTTGCTGACAATACCTGGGCAAAATGTATCTTAAAAGTCCTTTTGCACCAACCCTCTGTCTGAACGTAATTACAGGCAAACACAAAAAAGCTCTGCCCTCAAAACATCAAAGGACACTTAACATATCCCTTCTAAATCCCTTCTGTGTTGATTTAGAAAAGAAAAAAAAAAGTTTAAAATTAAACTGTTTCAAATGGCAACAAAAGATCAAAGTAATGACAATTTAAACAAGAAGATGTTAAGAAACTAATTTAAAGTTGATTTTCAGGTAAACAGACACTCGGATCGCTAAAAAAATAAATAAAACATAGGCAAACGTGTACAATAGACACATTCAGACCCTAAAATCTTGCATCATTCTCTGGCTGAATGATGCATATAAATCCAACAAATTGTTCAAGGGTAGTGCCTTATGAGTCTGGCACCTCCTCAGGCACCAAGCTAATCAGACACTATCATTGTAGAGCTACCAAGATCGATCCACCTCCTGCACTGTGCCCTGGGAGTGAAAGAGAGGCTGTTTTTATCTGCCTAGAACAAACAATGGTACGCCTATACAACACAGAAACATGATAACAAGGAAAATGGAAATAAGACTGCCAAGTGGGATGTTTTGACTAGGAAGACTCTGATTCATCTACCCGAGATATACTATAAGTTACTGGTAGCAGGGGTTTGCTACATGGACCCTTGTAGGCCTGAGGGGGATCAAAGGAACTATTGTACCACCAACGCCTTCGGTCTTCATGGTACAATGGTTCCTTTGACCTCCCAAAGGCCTACAAGGGTCCGTGCAGCAAGCCCCTGCTACCAATAATGTATTTGTTTTCATTCCTCCACTATTTTCATAAAAGAAATCAAGAAGAAATCTTCCGACCTGGATCACACCTGACATGACTGACGTCAAAGGAATATACATTTATACATAATAGACTTAACAGACATAATTTAAAATATTTCATGACGTTGCCATCTCCAGTACTAGTGTGCTTGTTGTTTCGAACAACACTAAGTAACTTTTTACTTTAGAACGTTTTGGTGATCTTTAATAGAACAAAACTTGCATCCAAGATGCGTCACAAAGAGGGCCAGAAGAAGCCTGCCATTTGTCGCTACAAGGGTTTTTGTAGCTTGGTCATGTGGTACAGTTTGCGCTAAAGGGATTGGTCGTGTGACGAAGGGATGAAAACAAATTTCTTTCAACCATGGGACTGGGAGTTTGGTATGTAAATGCCCTTTGTGTCCTTTTTTACAAGGAAGCTTTGGTTTTATAAACTGCCTTCTTTCAGTAGTTGGGGTGGATTAAATCTGGTACAGCAATCTTCGCATATAACAGATCACATGGCAACATAAATGTTCTTGTTGTCATAGCCGAAGGTTGTTATAAGCTAAGTAATTTGTACAGAAAGAGTGCTGTCAGGACCTCTGAAAAGTGTTGTTATAAAACTTTATATAGATATATATAGAGAGATATATACCGACTTTTGCTATATCAGACCTTGTTATAAGTGAAATTAACTATACTAATGGTCAAAACTGAAAGGCCACTTTTTATCGCAGACGCACCGACAACACCACACAAATAATGTAACAATACTTGGAGTCAGTACTTTGCTAATTTATTCAGTAACAATTTCATTTAAGTTTTGAGGAAATCAAGCAATTGTACGTTACAATGTTCACCCACCCCTCATTTGAAAAGTCACACAAGAATGGCCCAGTCAGTAGTGAGTGTACCCATCGTCTGCAGCCAAGCATTCAATACAGCATTGACGCATGGAGTTCACCAGGGTTCGGAGAACATGTTGTGGGGTCGCTTCCCACTCTTGATGCAGGAACTGAGTCAGCTGGGGGACATCTTGAGGTGGGGGATGGTTGCTGACTACACGTTGCCCCAGCACGTCCAAGAGGTGCTCGATGTGAGCCAGATCAAGTGAACGAGCTGGCCACTCCATCCTCATGATGCCCCGTTGCTCAAGGTACTTATCCACCACATGGGCGGGAGGAGGTCAAGCGTTGTTGTCCTGCAGAACAGCACTGTCGCCTATGGCTAGGAGAACGCTGGATGAGGGGCTGCACAATCTCGTCCCGATAGCGCAATCTAGTCAAGGTGCCTCGGATGACGTGGAGGGGGGTCCTGCCTTCCCTGCTGAAGCCTGCTCAGACCATGACTAAGCCTCCTCTGTAGCGATCTACCTCTTGGTCGCATCCATCTGTGAATCGCTCGCCCTGGTGTCTCCAGACCCTCACCCTGCCGTCGTTGAAAGACACAGTGAACAGTGACTCATCAGTAAACAGAGCCTGAGTCCACTGGAGTCTGTTCAACTTCACATGTTGACGACACCAGGCAACCCAGGCTCTGCGATGAGCTGGAGTGAGGGGTATTCTCACTGCTGCTCCGCATGAAGCCAGGCTAATTTCGCGCAGACGTAGGCAGACTGTGCTTCTGCTGACGTTAACGTTTGCAGCTTGCATCAGTTGACGTCGCAGAGTGGTTGATGTGACAGTTCGCTCGCACAGAGCCACACAAAGGTATCTGTCCTCCCTTCTGCTGGTGCAGCGTGGGCATCATGAGCAGGGTCGTCGTTCTGCCCTTCCAGTTTCTTGAAGTTGTGCCAGCAGCCGCTGGATCACTGAAAGGGACACCCCAAGACATCTCCCAACTTTACGTCCGGAAATTCCAAATTGAAGATTGAAGCCATGCTAGCGATCGGCCTTGATCTACTGGTGTTAGGCTTCGTTGTGGTGGCATGGTTAGGAAAGTGACAATTATGCCCCTACTGTACCGGTATTTGTAGTGAAACAGAAGTGCTCAGTGTTCATGACTGACCCCTTTAGCATGTGCATCACGATTTTACCGAGTTTTTCCACCTGCCTGCCTTTGGTACGCTTGCCAATATCGCACAGCTTTTCACAAAAACTGACAATGCTTCACGTGCATTTGACACTTTTGTGGAAATTGACGAATTGTTGTCTATTGTTCCCTGTACAGTGACTGTCTATGGTCAACTTTTAACCCATTTGTATCGAAAGAACATTGTGTTTTATTAGCGTACTTGCGTCGATAAACAATGACACAAAAAGTGGGATGGCCCTTACATTTTGACCATGAGTATATATGTTACGAGCAAAACAATCGAGACCTGCAACACTTGTTTCCATCTGACACTGACAGTAGAAAGGGCTTTGCTGACATCAAAACTACTAGTACTGTCAGTTCATATGAATAAACCTTTATAAATCCTCACAACCTAAACCTCTGTATTTATTTCTGAAAACACCAATGAAAACACATATCTGTCAAGGAAGAAGCCTCAACAATTTTTTGTTGAAAGGTTTTTGTTTCCTTCTACTGAAGATTTCAGTAATAAAAAAAATGGGAATGAGGAGGAAGAACAATAATTTTTAAGCCAGTCTTAACTCATTCAGCCCGACGCCCGTATTTCCCAAATTTTGGACCCGTCATCTAATGACAATGCACCAGTTGCAGGAGATGGATCGACCAGGATAATTCAAGGGCAGTGCCAGATTAGCTTGGCGCCGACATGGTCATCATGGTCGACCCATCTCCTGCCGTAGTGCGTCAGGGCTGAATGGGTTAATCCCTTGTGCATGCAGCCACTGGTACTGTGTTTATACTGTGTTTATAGAATAAATAGACAGTTTATAGAATAAATAGACAGTTTAACCCCCTTGCGCATGCAGCCATCGGCTGCATGCACAAGGGGTTAATCCATTTATTTATTCTCTCACTCACCCAACACTGGTTGTGACAGCCTTCAGAAGTTTCTGGGCGAGCTTGTTCAAACTCTTGGAGTATGCATGCTCCACTTCAGCCCTGAAGACAGAGCAAAACAAGTTACACAATAAGGAAGATTTTTTTTTTTACAAGAAAACATCAGGATAAGCTGAAAGTGAAAGCGAATTCTCTGGAGGAAAATCTCTCTCTCCTTCTCTGTACCACAGTAAGTGTCAATCATGTCAAACCATACTGCGTTGTAAAACTATTTTAGTTTTCACTACACAGTTTCTCTTTCTCTCTCTCTCACTGGTGAACTAGTTTGCGCGCGCGCGCGCGTGTGTGTGTGTGTGTGTGTGTGTGCGTGCGTGTGTGTGTGTGTGTGTGCGTGTGCGTGTGTGTGTGTGTGCGTGTGTGTGTGTGCGTTTGGGTGCCTACACAATTCTCGTTTGTTTCTTAAGGTAAATTCTGAGATCAGTTCTGGTTCTCAAACAATGGAGGTTCTCATGTTCGGCCTTACATTACTGTATTCTACAAGCCTCAGCCTTGTCTGTGAATGAAACCACAACGAACAGGTGCGTGTGCTTGTGCATGTATTTTCCCATCCCTCGATCAACCCACCCCAAGGTTTCGTCTGCAAAAAGGCATAGATTCAAATGTGCCCCTGCAGCCGCAGAGGCTCATGAGAATCTATGCCTCCTGCTGCCAGTCATCGGCTCCATTTGTCTAGTTTTCACATGCTGAGTTTTGCCAGGTGCGACTTTATACGCCAGGCATGCGGGTGCATTTTGAGCGGAGGGTGGAGTGGGTGGTTCAAATACTGGCATTACGCCAAAGGGGTTTCCTGTAAATTTAGCATCGGGACATCTGCCAGCTATCAACTGCTGTATCAGTGAGGGCAAGGGATTTTCTTAACACTTGTACATTTTCAGCGTGCACCCTCTGATAATTTTACAGCCACTGCGGTTCGGAAGGTGTTGGTGTCTTTTTAATTGCAGCGCCAACCTTGGGAGATGGTACAATTATCAGCCGGCTATGATAAATCAAATGTAGCACCTAAAGGTGTCATGCTTGTCTGGCACCACCCCTGAAACTTCTTCCTTGGTCAACCCATGTTGTTCTAATACGTGAGCCATTTGGTGTCAGAAGAGGACGGATTTAAAGCTGGATGTTAAAGCTTATATTATATGTACCTAAATGGCAAGATGTTAAGTGTCTGTACAGAAAAATCCCATTAACTGATTCAGCTCCAAAGCCCTACAGCAGGAGATGGATTGGCCGTGATAATTCAGGGGTAGTGCCAGATTAGCTTGGCACCTTCAGGCGCCAAACTAATTTGGCACTACCCTTGAATTATCATGGTCAATCCATCTCCTGCGCAAGGTACATACTTGTTGGGTAACTCCTCTAAAATTTGAGAAATGCAGTCATGGGTTTAAATGGGTTAAAGCAGAATTTAACTGATTCCCAGTTATCCCTTATCATTCAGAATACACCAGTAGGTGAAATAAGTTGGACTAAAATAGTTCAAGGGTAGTGCCAGAATAGCTTGGCGCCTCTAGGCGCCAAGCTATTCTGGCACTACCCTTGAACTAAAGCTGCTGGTCTGTAAGTACTAACATGTAGCTTGCATGTTGCAGTGTACACATTTCAAGCCTTCAGCCTCAGTATGACGTGGGTTCAACAAATTAAAATTAAACTAAAACTTTTCGTGAGAACATTTTTCTTTAATTCTTAATTTATACAAATGTATTTAATAGTACAAGTAAAATCTGTTCGAATATTAGCAACTCATGTCAGTGGTATGGCAGCGTTATGTATTATTAGAGCTCATGTTAGGTGGTCCACACTGAGATTAAAGAAAAATTGCGACTTGACTGACTTGGCTTGACTTCGCGAACGAAGATTTTATAGGAGTTGCCCACGACGTCTGCAGGCTTGTTCGTGGCTGCGGAGGCCAATCCGAGACAGGCAGGTTCGACCGCAGTGGCTGCAGGGGAAGGTATGGCCAGGGTTCTGAGCTGCGGCATCTCTGTTTTTTCTCCTGAGCCGCTTGTCCTTAAGGCTAGCTCTGTGAGAGTCCTCAAAGGAGACAGCTGCCTTGTAAATGGTGGAGCGCCAGGTGTCACGGTCCGCAGCAAGCGAAGACCACTGGTGGTGGTCGATTTGGCAGGCACTAAGTGACTTCTTGAGACAGTCTTTGTATCTCTTCTTTGGTGCCCCTCTGTCACGGTGTCCAGTAGCAAGCTCGCCGAACAGGGTGATCTTTGGTAGGCGATGATCCTCCATCCTGGAGACGTGCCCCGCCCAGCGGAGCTGTGTCCGCAGCAGCAAAGCCTCGATGCTCACAGTTTCAGCCTGTTCAAGGACCTCGACGTTGGTGACATAGTCACTCCAGTGAATGCCCAGGATGGTGCGCAGGCAGCGCTGGTGGAAGCGTTCGAGGAGTCGTAGTTGGCTGCGGTAGAGGGCCCAGGACTCGGAACCATACAGCAGGGTGGTGAGGACCACAGCTCTGTACACGCTGATCTTGGTGCCTGTTTTCAGCTGTTGATTGTGCCACACCCGCTTGAAAAGTCGCCCGAAAGCGCTGTTCGCTTTTGCCAGCCTGCTGTCAAGCTCCTTGTCCAGCTTGGCGTCCGACGTGATAATGCAGCCAAGGTAAGTAAACTGGTGCACTGACTTTAGTTCAGACTCACCAATGGTGATGTGAGGAGGGCGATACACTGTCTTGGGTGCCAGCTGATGGAGGACCTCTGTCTTTTTCAGACTGACCTCGAGTCCAAAGAGCTGGGCAGCATCTGCGAAGCAAGACGTGATGCGCTGCAGGGCTCTCTCTGTGTGTGCAACGAGGGCAGCATCATCAGCAAAAAGCAGCTCACGAATCAGTTGGTCTAGGGTTTTCGTGTGGGCCTGCAGTCGTCTGAGGTTGAACAGGCTGCCATCGAGACGGTACCTGATGTACACTGCATCGTCATCATCGAGGTCCACTGTGGCCTGCTTCAACATCATGCTAAAAAAGATGGTGAAGAGGGTCGGTGCCAGCACGCAGCCCTGCTTTACGCCATTGAGAATAGGGAATGGTTCTGAGAGGTCATTGTTGAGTCTGACCTGGCCTTGCTGGTCCTCGTGTAGCTGGACAATCATGTTGAGGAACTTTGGGGGACAGCCAAGTCGCTCCAGGATCTGCCACATGCCTTGCCTGCTCACAGTGTCGAACGCTTTTGTTAGGTCGACAAATGTTACGTACAGCCCTTTGTTCTGTTCGCGGCACTTCTCCTGTAGCTGTCTCAGCACAAAGACCATATCGGTGGTGCTCCTGTTGGTAACTTATTCACATGGTTAGATCGTCTTGCCATAAGAAAAACAAATCTTAGAACTGAAAGCCCATGAGCACGTCAGATGGTTTTATGGCACAAAAAAATAATGTAATCATAAACTGCCAGGAAATATCAACTAAAAATGACATTTTGGCTGCAAACCTTGGCTAGAGAGGCCATAAATTACGGTGAATCACGTTTGACAGCATTTTATGACGTTATTAATATGTGCGAGTGTGTGTGTGCTTGTGTGTGTGTGTATGTGTCTGCATGAGCATGCACATGTCTTGCTGTGTGTGAATATGACCCTGCAAGAAAACCACCGTGTCACAAACAGTACTTGCAGTTTCAAACTTCAGGTTTTTTTTGTGTGTGAATGCAACAGAAACAACATGCGGAAAGTTTTATCTCTAGCAATAAAACTATTCTTCTTTTTTTTTTTCTTTTTTTTTCAGTATTAATTTCAACACCATTTCAGTCCCTGCAAGTACAAACTGGGAACCTAAGCCTTGGTGGTTGTTTTTCTTCCAACGCTTGACAGGGATTTTTGTATGGTCACAAATCTTTATTGGCAGTTAAATGGAGGCTACTGGTGTAAATTAAGCTGTGAAAACAGCAAGTGTGTGACTGCTGCGCACACGTGCTTACCTCAAAAACACCTGCAGTGATTTCACACTATGCTGCTCGCTGTTTAGTTGTTTTTCTGCACAAGATCTACACTATAGCCTTAGTCATTAGCTGCCTACATCCGATGTAAATGTAAATGAGACCGATTTCTGCCCGGCAAGAGGCGTGGATTCTCTTGATCCGCGGCTTATGAGAATCTATGCCTCCTGCAGATATGAAAGGTTTCGGATTAGAGGCTGTATGGTAGGCATGTGGAGCACGCATTGCTCTTTTCTGTATGGTGCATCATCCACTTGCTAGATGTAACTTCGACGCTAATTTGTTTCTGTTGTTAACTTGTATTTTCATGTACTAGTTTTAGTCAAGTAGGAATTTAACCCAAAAAAAGCATATACTAGTGTGTTCAGGAGACATAGGGCTGTCTTAGCATTCTGTTTTTGAAAGGGGGGTTCGGGTCGGATGAGGCCAGTCGGATGCCTTGGCGACGGGCTTCACCCGTCCCGAGTCAACGTCCATTTTGTAGCTCTGTTATTGTAATTTGTGGAATGAGCGAGTGAGTGAATGCGAGCAGCACCTGCGGTGGCAAGACAATTTTTGCTGTGTATGATTATTTTATATCACAGCAACAATAAAGTAATTTTGAATCTTGAATCTTTGAACTTGGATGTGTATGTGTGTGCACTGACGTGTGCGTCAGTGTGTTAAACATGTGTGTGTGTGTGTGTGTGTGTGTGTGTGTGTGTGTGTGTGCGTGTGCGTGTGCGTGTGCGTGTGTGTGTGTGTGTGTGTGCGTGCGTCATAACTCAGGGCTGTGCACTGCAGTATTGGTTTGCATTCCAGTATGTAAGCTTGCAATCATGGGTGACTTTTTGCCACCTGTGAGTGTCAACCAGTAATAATGCTACAGTTACCTATGTACGTATTTCCCTCCCACCAGCTGTTGCATATTGTGAAATCATGAATACACGCAGCCTTCCCACTATTGACAGCACATGCGTCTGAACAAACCTGCACCCACTTCAACCTATCTGCGTGTCTGTAGAGGGCTTAGTCGTGATGATTGCTACAGAATACGGGAATCATCGCGACTAAAAACGCTACCGACACGCAAAGGATTAACTCATTCAGCCCGACGGCCGTATTTCCCAAATTTTGGAGGCGTCATCTAATGACTATGCACCAGTTGCAGGAGGTGGGTCGACCATGATAATTCAAGGGCAGTGCCAGATTAGCTTGGCGAACCTGGCACTGCCCTTGAATTATCATGGTCGACCCGTCTCCTGCTGTAGTGCGCCAGATTTGAGTGGGTTCTTGTGTGTTGGGCTGAGCGCAGCCACGACTTAAGAACCACCACCATGTGCTAGAGGCACAGATCCTCATGAGCCCCCGCAAGCTGCAGGGGTTCATGAGGAACTGTGTCTCTTGCTGACACCATCGACAACTATGTGTTTCAGATGATGAGGTCGCTGGGCGTACAAACCATAGTGGAGATGTAACAGTTTAAAGGCCCACTACCGCCATAACTGTTCAAAGATACACTTTTGTATCAGATGGTTACGACACTCTGCACACAGGTCCAGCTATGGTTCATTTAATAATAATAATAATAATAATGGCTACTTATAGAGTGCTTATCCTAAAATAAGCTCTAAGCGCTTTACTGTGACAAATAAAGGGTGGAAATGGAGGGGGTCATAAAGCCAGAGAAACAAATGATTCTTCAATACACACGCACACACACAAACACACAGGTACATAATCACGAAGAACTGAGCTACATTGGGGTATCGAACAGGTGGGTCTTAAGGGCAGATTTAAAGGTAGTGAATGAGGGAGGATTTCTAATGTTTATGGGTAGGGAGTTCCAGACAACAGGTCCAACGTGCGCAAAACAGCGGTCACCTCTGCTTTTGTATTTGTATAGCGGGACTCTAAGCTTAAAGGCGCGTGTCACTACTTGAACGGAGGGAGTGTATAGTTGAAGAAGATCAGGGAGATAGGCAGGGGTAGAGTAGTTAATAGGGTTGTAGCACAGAGAGGCGATTTTGTACAAGACTCCTTGTTTGACTGGCAGCCAATGAAGCTGTCTCAGGATGGGAATGATGGACTGATGCTGTGGGGCAAGGACGATAAGACGTGCAGCACAATTCTGAACATGCTGCAATTTCTGAATGAGAGACTGAGGGAGGCCAGCTAAGAGGGCATTGCAGTAATCTATGCAGGACAAGACTAAAGAGACGACCAGTTTGGTGGTAGCTTCAGTGGTGAGGTAATGACGGATAGAACAGATTGCGTCTTAATTCCAGAAAGACATTAATTTATACACAGGACAATCCAGTTCAGCACATGTCGTCTTTATACCAAGTAACCTTACAATGACTTCACTCTGTTCTATAAATACAACACTTTTAGTACGAGAAACAGCTAAAAATAGATTGACACGCTAACAGCTGCACAGAATAAATAAGTGTGATTATGCGTGTGCTTTTGATGCATGTCCAGACTGCGATTAAAGTTCATTAGGTGTGTTGACAATGCATAGTGAACACAAGTGGTGTGAAATGTGTCTTCAAGTTTATGCATAATGGTACTTTAAGGCTGAAACATGATTGAAAAGATGATTCAAAACATTCATCATCCAAGCTAAGGTGTATTATAGACAAACCTATGCAGTGGAATTTGCTATAAAGCCAGCCCAGTCATGGTTACATGCTGTAATTAAGGTCACAATGCTAAACAAGATGGGATGAACCGTAACCCACAAAGTCACTTCTATTTTATTTATATGAGAGCTGTCCTCGCTGTCAAGGGTCTCTAACTTTTGTCTTTGACCTGATTCTGATGTTGAAATATCTCCTACTGAATAAAATGAGGATTTCATCCCAAGGTCTACTGTATTGTTTGGAGCTCACACGCGTTTTTCTTTTAGGAACATTCACAGTTGTTCATATTTTTTAGCTTATACTCCTGATCCATTTCCTTTATCTCTAAGCCTACCTCTGATCAACACACACAAATAAAGACGGACTGTTACGATTGTGGTTGTGTTGTCCTGTGAGAACATACATGTGTTAATCGTAGGAAACGATCTGATATTTATTTGAGCTATCATGGTTGCGTTTCACGTCCCTTTTCAGTGGAATTTTCTTTTATTCGCGCGTAGAGCGGAATTTGCTTTGTTATTTTTGTGAAATTTCATTCTAAAGAGGAGGGTAATGTTACGACTGTGGTTGTGTTGTCCTGTGGGAGCATACATGTGTTAATCGTAGGAAACGATCTGATATTTATTTGAGCTATCATGGTTGCGATTCACGTACCTTTTCGGTGGAATTTTCTTTTATTCGCGCGTAGAGCGGAATTTGCTTTGTTATTTTGTTAGGTTTGTTCCAGAAGTTTCTAGCGAAGTCACACGGAGAAAAGCGGTCGATTTTTGTATTGTATAGTTACGATGAGAATAGACTAGAATGTTGAAGCAGAATCGCGTTCTGTCTAGTGACCTCGTGTGTGTACCATCAAAGCGTCGGCAACCTTTTGAAATTCGGTATCACAGTGAGTCGCTCTTTTGGTCACAAGTTGTTTACTGTGTGCGTGAAGTATTCAGCCTTTTTCTTGTGTGTATTGAAATTTGGTGAAGGTTCTCAAAGTTTCCGAACTGCCTACCATACTTTTGTGAGATGTCATTTTACCAAGGATTTGGGGCTGAAGAGAGCAGCCAAATTTTGTAGCCTATTGTGGTTTTCTAGAGGGTTCATGTTTTATCGATGTTTGTGAGTTTCAGTTGCGTAGATTATTTTGATTGGTTGAGTTGTTTGATTTTCCTAGATTATTCTAGAAATGAGTGCACTATAAAAGATTGGTGCTGGGGAAGCATGTTCGTACATTGTCTAGCATTGTCAGAGTAGAGACACGCAGTTTATCATAGGTACGTGGCCCATATCGGGTGTACATTGTGAGAGACGCTGTATGAGAAACTTTGTGTCGCAGTGTAGACATTGCAGAGAGTGTTTGTGCATTTGGACTTGCATTGTGTGGAGATCGCATCGCTGAATTAAAATATTGTTGGAACTGTTACTCCAGTATTGTCTACATCCTTAAGCCACGTGTGACGGATTGCAGCTGAATGAGGTTTATTTAAAAAGAACCTTACGTGTGTGCATCTGGTGTGGTTATTATACTACGACTACGATTCTACCACGTAACACGGACACGGCGCTTCCCGCCATTAGTACGCTCTGTGGGCTGGAGTAGTGACAGGAATTCCCAAGAAGAATACCATGAGCAGCAAAACGATATCATTCTAAGCTTGAGGTCATGGCATCGCTAGTCTCACTACACTGTGTACACAGTGAGGAAATTCAGGTCACTGGCATCTAGCCTCTTCCAGGCTGACTGTTTTGTTCCACGCAGTCTCTTCCAGGGCTCCAAAACTTGCAAAAATGAATTATTATTCAAAAAGTAGCTACATGATATACTAAGTACACCTGCATGCTTTTCTGAAAGTGCGTCGCTATTTGTGTGTGTGTATGCGTGTGCGTGCGTGCGCTCCAAACATCTCCAAGAGGCATAGAACCTCATGTGCCCTCCCGCGCATGAGGATCCATGCCTCTTGGAGATGTGTGTGTGTGTGAGAGAGAGAGAGAGAATTACATCATATTTAGAGTATTGCATCAATGTCTGAGTGGTGCCAGATTTGCTTCTTTTATGTCATCACCACTGTCTGACTTTCTCTAGAAGTCATAGTTTTTGTTTTATTTTTTTGTGAAAAGAATTAATTTTACTGAAGAAGTTGAAAGGGTACAAAGCTGGCTAACGAACTCATCCGATGTCTTTCTCCAAACTAGTTATATCCAATTTTCAGGTAAATATGACAAAAATTACGGACTCTAATCTGGGTCAACCGATTTCTATAAATGGTCTTTTACGTCTTTAATGAGACATCCAGTTACAACAGGCTCAAAGGCTCTCTTAGCCACCCCTTAAATAAAGTATTTCGCCAAGTTTCAAGCATGTTCGTACAGCAATATCTGAGATTCTCGTGTTTACATACACACACACACACACATGCAAGCGCATGCGCGCACACACACACGCACACACACACACACACACACACAGCCTTTTGCGCCAAATGTACGTTCAGCAGCGAGATAAGTGTAACTAGACATGATGTAATTTTTATCTTGTTACTTCAGTTGTCAGATGTTTAGGCCTGCCCACCTTTGTCATCATGGACATGCTATTAAATTTGCCCCACCATGACCCATCCTAAAAAGTCTCTTCTATAAATAGAAGAGACTTAAAATAAAGTAATTCTTTTTATAACCACTGCAAAGTCATCGACTACGATTCACAGCCCCACCACTTTCGTCCTTCTATATTCTCCACCTCAGTTATTATTGACTACCATTAAGATTCCACTGCGGAAGTGCAATCCAGTATTGAGAAGCAAAACGTCTAAAGGCAACCACAGATTTTAAATCCCATGCAGAAACTGCCTTACCTCTCTTGAAGTATAATAGCCACCTCTTTGCTAAATTCGCTCCCATGCTTAATGTATTTCCTGAGCTCCTCAAACCCATCATAGCCCTGGAACAGAAATAAGAACATGTCTTCACAATCAGCATTGTTTTTGCTGTTTTTTTTTTTCTTTTTCTTCTAGAGACAGTAAACATTCTGGTTCTGTCACTACAGACTTTGAATGCAAAATTCTGAAGGCAGGCTATCCAGATGCTAAAAGCAAGGTTGCTGAGGAACTGACACATACTCTTCATGAAGAGGTTTAAATCTGTGCAATTTTGCCTGTCATTCACTGTTGACAGTGAATCACACACAAAGATTCTGTCAGTTATGAACATTTCTTTATAATAATAAAAATGATGACCACAAGCTTGAACCCTTTGCGTGTCATCAGCGGTTTTAGTCGGAGTGATTCCTGTAGGAAATCATCGTGACTAAAAACGCTTTTGACACGTGAAGGATCAACTAAGCACTGATTAACCCTTTTCATCCTGATACACCCACTGCTTGAAACAAAATTAACAATGATAATTCCAGAATGGCTTGGCACCTGAGGCGCCAAGCTATTCTGGCACCACCCTTGAATTAAAATGCTTGATCTATCTCCTAATCTGCAATATAGCCTTCATAGGACAATATGCATTTAAACAAAAATAATCTGCCTCAGGGTGTAATGGGTTAATTCTTTGACTGCTACCTACACACTCGATAGAATTGTTAACAACAACGTGCAACTGTCTTTTCCTGCAAACTGTATTGTCAACAGCAGTCGTGGGGTTAAGCCAGCTAACATACTCTTTAACTCCTTCTACCCCAGAACGATATGGATCGACCATGATAGTTCAAGGGTGATGCCAGAATAGCTTGGCGCCTATGGGCGCCAAGCTATTCTGGCATCACCCTTGAACTATCATGGTCGATCTGTGTCCTGCACTGCAAAGCAGTCTTCAGAGGACAGCAGCAACATTTGGGGATTTCGGTGTTGGGGTAGAATGAGTTATCTTTAGCAACATACACACCCAGTAAGCAAAGGCACAACGGCCACAGAGGGTTCCAAAGACGTTTTGCTACTATGGCACATATGCAAAATCAAACTGAAATGTATTACCATTATCTGTCCTAAGAAAGGCAGCCAAACGGCACACACTACATACCAACTCCAGGAAACTAATTCTTACAATCTTCCTATATTATAAATAAAAAAAATAAAAAATATATATATATATATAATATATATATATATATATTATATATATATATCACAACTTCTTAAAATCTTACAGCAACAGATTTAATCAAAGTGGCATCCATTGAGCAATTTACAATCCTGAAAATAATAATGCCTCCCCCGAGCCAGCTGTTATGAAAAATATGCACAGGAAACTTTAGATTGGGCGACACACATGCACTGTCAGTTTGCAATTAACCCGTATCATACTGAGGCTAAAAGCTTCAAATGCCACATGCAAGCTACATTATAGTACTTACAGACAGGGATATAGACCAAAGGTTTTAGTTCAAAGGTAGTGCCAGAATAGCTTGGCGCCTCTAGGCGCCAAGCTATTCTGGCACTACCCCTTGAACTAATTTAGTCAAACTTATTTCACACACTGGTGTATTCCGAATGATAAGGGACAAACGCACATTGCAAACTCCACCCTCATCCCCTTTTTAAACTCTTAAACTCCCAGAAATGACGTCCATTCTGTAGCATGGAAGTCATTTAGTTCTGGGAGTTTAAGAGTTAAACAAGAAAAAAAGTCCCGACTAAACTAACACTAACAGGCAACGCACAACACTAAAATTACCATGTCAATCAACGGGCACACTCTAAAAACAATCACTGACAGCATCATGCGCAGCAATAAAGCCTGCTATAACCAGACACTAGTTACTGTATAATGTCCACAGACAGTAGAGAAGCAAACTAAATCTGTAGCTTGTGCTTGAAAGTGTGTCACATCTGAGCAAAATGAGTGTGTACAATAGTGCGAAGATGTGTATGAACACATACATGTCAGTAAGTTGTGTGGTGTGTGCGCGTGTGTGTGTGTGTGTGTGTGTGTGTGTGTGTGTGTGTGTGTGTGTGAGTGTGTGTGTGTGCGAGAGAGATTGATTGATTGTACATTGCTTAACGTCCCGACAGCAACAAGGCCCTCTCAGGACGTGCCTGCACTGCTTGTGAAAAAAAACAACCAACTAAACAGAACATTGAATGTATGTCGCCAGCCGGTCAAACACATTAAATAAACCTAACACATGGGGCCTAAATAAAGCTAAGACCATTCAGCAACACACATCCAATATCAAGAGCCACAGGCAGTGCAGACAGTAGGGAGGGTTTAAAAAAGGCAAATACAGGTGAATGGACCTCGGGTAGACAGAAACACATGCCCCAGAATAGAGAGAAAACCCCACCCTGTGGGGCCGACCAGGGTGACCCTGGGAACCAAAAAACACCCAACCCCACCCAAGTCCCCCAGGGCAGACCCGGGTGGGGTGTGCGAGAGAGAGAGAGAGGGAGAGAGAGAGAAAAAGAGACAGAGAGATTGATTGTACATTGCTTAACTTCCCGACAGCAACAAGACGTGCCTGCACTGCTTGTGAAATATTGAATGTATGTCGCCAGACGGTCTAATACACTGAATAAACCTAAGACCATTTAGCAAAACACATCCAATGTCAAGATTGATTGATAGATTGTACATTGCTTAACATCCCAACAGCAACAAGACTTTCTCAGGACGTGCCTGCACTGCTTGTGAAAAAAAAAAACTAAACAGAATATTGAATATATGTCGCCAGCCGGCCCAATACCTTAAATAAACCTACGACATGGGGCCTAAATGAAGCTAAGACCATTTAGCAACACACATCCAATATCAAGAGCTACAGGCAGTGCACCTCGCGCTGGGACCATACGGCGTTGAGGCGCGTCCCCTGGGTGGTGGATAGGGGGTCCCTCGTGAGAGGGGTGCACCGAATGAAATAAGGTGCCGTGAACCAACATGGTCTAAGGGAAGGTGACCCCGACAGAAAACCCCTGGTCCTCCTAGTAAGGGGGTTGGGCGTGGGGGTAGCTTCCCCACCCTGCAAAAAAGGAAATAGCTACAAAAACGCTGACGAAAAGACTAACAGTAATTCCATTCCTGGAGGAGGAAGGTTCTTCTACCAGAAGACTTATGACGTCCTGTGGTGAAAGCCGGAAGTCTTCGGAAGCCACAGGACCGAGCCGCCTCTCTCTATCCAGGGATACAACCATGGGCACATGGAACGTCAAGACCATGTACCAGAGCGGCAAGGCCGCCCAGATAGCAGCGGAAATGCAAAAGTACAACCTTTCCCTGCTAGGTATCAGTGAAGCCAGATGGACGCAGTCTGGCCAGAAAAGGCTGTTAAGTGGGGAGATGATTCTGTATTCAGGTCATGAAGAGGAGAATGCCCCCCATACAGAAGGTGTAGCATTCATGCTGTCGCCAGTGGCACAGAGCGCGCTGATGGGCTGGGAACCTCTTGGGCCAAGAATTATCACAGCAGCCTTTAGAACCAAGAAAAAGCTCAAGCTGAATGTCATCCAGTGTTATGCGCCCACTAATGACAGTGATGAGGAAGAGAAACAAGAGTTCTACGACCGACTCCAGAGTGCCTTGGACAAATGTGCGGAGCGAGACATCACCATCGTCATGGGCGATTTTAATGCCAAAATAGGGGAGGACAACACCGGATACGAAGAGGTGATGGGGAGACAGGGACTAGGCTCGGAGATGAGTGAGAACGGGGAGAGGTTTGTAGACTTTTGTGCTCTAAACCGACTTGTCATTGGAGGCAGCATCTTCCCACACAGAAGAATACACAAAGCAACTTGGGTCTCACCTGACCATACAACAGAGAACCAAATAGACCATATCTGCATTAGCAAGAAATTTAGAAGATCCCTTCAAGATGTTCGAGTGAGGAGGGGAGCAGATGTCGCCTCCGACCACCATCTGCTTACCTTAAGAATGAAGCTCAAGCTAAAGAAAAGCCGCACAGAGACAACAAGAAGACAGCGCTATAATGTAGGCCTCCTGAGAGAAACTGGAGTTAGAGAAGAGTTTAAACTGGTGCTGTCCAACCGGTTTCAAGCGCTGCAGGAGCTAGTAAATGAAGAGGAGGCGGTCACCACAGAGCAGCAGTGGAAGGCAGTTAGAGAGGCGCTGAACTCAACCTGCAAAGACACTGTAGGGTTCAGGAAACACCATCACAAGGACTGGCTGTCGGCACAGACCTTGAAGAAGATAGAAGTGAGGAAGCAGAAGAAAGCAGCTGTCAACAACAGTCGCACAAGAGCAGCCAAAGTAAGGGCACAGGGGGAATACTCGGAAGCCAACCGCGAGGTGAAGAGTAGTATCAGGGCAGACAAGAGGGCCTACACAGACAGCCTGGCAGCAGAGGCAGAAAAGGCAGCAGGCAGCGGCAACATGAAACAGCTCTACGACATTACCAGAAGATTGTCAGGCAAGTATGGCCATACAGAAAGACCAGTAAAAGACAAAGAAGGCAAGCCTATTGCAGACAGAGCAGACCAACTCGACAGATGGGCCGAGTATTTTGAAGAGTTACTGAACAGACCGAGCCCACCCGACCCCCCAGACATCCAGCCGGCAGAGACCGACCTACCCATCAGCTGTGACAGACCCAGCCGGGAAGAGATCAGAAGAGCAGTGGCATTCTTGAAGAACGGCAAAGCAGCAGGCCCAGATGGCATCCCAGCGGAGTCTCTGAAAGCAGACCTAGAGACAACAGTGGAGATGCTGTACCCACTGTTTGGAAAGATCTGGGAAGAGGAGGTGATGCCGGCTGACTGGAAGGAGGGGTACCTAATCAAGCTTCCCAAGAAAGGCGACCTCAGCAAGTGTTCCAACTACAGAGGAATCACCTTGCTGTCAGTACCAGGAAAGGTCTTCAACAGGATCATCCTGGAGAGAATGAAGAGCTCCGTTGACCCCCAGCTGAGAGACCAGCAAGCAGGATTCAGGAAGAACCGATCATGTACAGACCAGATCGCCACTCTCCGCATCATCGTGGAACAGTCTCTGGAGTGGAGCTCCCCGCTGTACGTCAACTTTGTGGATTATGAGAAAGCATTTGACAGTGTGGACCGAGAAACTCTGTGGAAACTCCTACGACACTACGGTGTACCCACAAAGCTCGTCCGCCTGATCAAGAGCAGCTACGATGGCATGACATGTCGCGTGATCCACGAAGGGCAGTTCACCAGGGAGCTCCAGGTCAGAACTGGTGTCAGGCAGGGGTGTCTGCTGTCTCCGTTCCTCTTCCTACTGGCCATAGACTGGGTCATGAAGATGACCACAGAGCACAGACGAAGTGGAATACAGTGGACACTGTGGACACAGCTTGACGACCTCGATTTTGCAGACGACTTGGCATTACTGTCCCACACTCATCAACAAATGCAGGACAAGACCACGAGGCTTGCTGACATCTCGTCCCAAGTGGGCCTCACCATTCACAAACAGAAAACAAAGACAATGAGGCTGAACGCAACCAGGGAAGAACCAGTCTTGCTTGCTGGCACCCCGTTGGAGGAGGTGGAGTCCTTCACCTATCTCGGGAGCATCATAGACAAAAAAGGCGGCACTGATGCAGATGTCAGAGCACGAATCGGTAAAGCCAGAGCAGCCTTTCTCCAGTTGAAAAAAGTGTGGAGTTCCAGAGAGCTGTCACAACACACCAAAGTCCGGATTTTCAACTCCAATGTAAAAGCAGTTCTCTTATATGGAGCAGAGACTTGGAGATTGACAAAAACCACAGTCAACAGAGTACAGACCTTCATGAACAGTTGCCTTAGAAGAATTTGGAAAATCCACTGGCCAGAGAAGATCAGCAATGTCAGACTCTGGGAGAGAACAGAGCAGATAACAGCAGAGAATGAAATTGGGCGAAGAAGATGGGGATGGATCGGTCACAGTCTGAGAAAGCCAGCTTCCAGTGTCACTAGGCAGGCATTGTCATGGAACCCCCAGGGAAAGAGGAAAAGAGGTAGGCTGAGAAACTCCTGGCGTCGAGACCTCCAAGCAGACATCAAGAGACTGGGAACCACCTGGAGTAGAATCGAAGGAGAAGCACAGGACAGGAGTTGCTGGAGGTCTCTCGTCGACGGCCTATACCCGGGTAGGGGTGACAGGCGTAAGTAAGTAAGTAACAGGCAGTGCAGACAGTAGGGAGAGTTTAAAAAAAGGAAAATACAGGTGAATGACCAAGGGAAGACAGACACACATGCCCCAGAATAGAGGGGAAAACCCACCCTATGGGGCTGACCAGGGTGACCGAGTTAACCCCACCCAAGTCCTCCAGGGCAGAGCCGGGTGGGGGGAGAGAGAGAGTTGAGTGTGTACAATAGTGCGAAGATGTGTATGAACACATACATGTGTAAGTTGTGGTGTGTGTGTGTGTGTGTGTGTGTGTGTGTGTGTGTGTGTGTGTGTGTGTGTGTGTGTGTGAGTGAGAGTGAGAAAGAGAGATTGTACATTGCTTTACGTCCCGACAGCAACAAGACTTTCTCAGGACGTGCTTGCACTGCTTGTGAAAAAAAAAACAACAGAATACTGAATTATGTCGCCAGCCGGTCCAATACGTTAAATACACCTACATGGGGCCTAAATAAAGCTAAGACCACCTAGCAACACACATCCAATATCAACAGCTACGGGCTGCGCAGACAGTAGGGAGAGTTTAAAAAAGGAAAATACAAGTGAATGGACCAAGGGTAGGCAGAAACACATGCCCCAGAATAGAGAGAAAAACCCACTCTGTGTGGCTGACCAGGGTGACCCTGGGAACTAAAAAGAAGTTAACCCCACCCAAGTCCCCCAGGGCAGACCCGGGTGGGGGACAGAAAGAGAGAGATTGGTTGTACATTGCTTAAAGTCCCGACAGCAACAAGGCTTTCTCAGGACGTGCCTGCACTGCTTGTGCAAAAAAAAAAACTAAACAGAATATTGAATGTATGTCGCCAGCTGGTCTAATATGCTAAATAAACCTAAGACCATTTAGCAACACACATCCAATATCAAGAGCTACAGGCAGCGCAGACAGTAGGGGGAGTTTAAAAAAGGAAAATACTGGAGAATGGACCAAGGGTAGACAAAAACACATGCCCCAGAATAGAGGGGAAAACCCACCCTGTGGGGCTGACCAGGGTGACCCTGGGAACTAAAAAGTAGTAAACCCCACCCAAGTCCCCCAGGGCAGACCCGGGTGGGGGAGAGAAAGAGAGAGATTGGTTGTACATTGCTTAAAGTCCCGACAGCAACAAGGCTTTCTCAGGACGTGCCTGCACTGCTTGTGAAAAAAAAAAAAAAAAAAAGAATATTGAATGTATGTTGCCAGCTGGTCTAATATGCTAAATAAACCTAAGACCATTTAGCAACACACATCCAATATCAAGAGCTACAGGCAGCGCAGACAGTAGGGGGAGTTTAAAAAAGGAAAATACTGGAGAATGGACCAAGGGTAGACAGAAATACATGCCCCAGAATAGAGGGGAAAACCCACCCTGTGGGGCTGACCAGGGTGACCCTGGGAACTAAAAAGTAGTTAACCCCACCCAAGCTCCCCAGGGCAGACCCGGGTGGGGGAGAAAGTGAGAGAGAGAGAGAGAGAGAGTGAGAAAATCTATGCAAGAGGCACATACACCAATAACAAAGCAAAAATGTGCTGATCTGTGAGTTTGTACCTCATGAATCTATGCTGTAAGGCCCTAAATCACAAATTAGCGCACAGTGGTCTCCCTCTTAGTCTCACCACCATACTATATAGTGTGGGTAAAGGTATATATTCCAAAGGGTTGGGAAAACTGTATTAAAAACAAACCAAACATGCCAATGTACATTCTTCAATAACATAAAGTATAAGAAGGGGTTTCACTCATTGCAGCCAGTAACTTCAATTAACCATTTCAGCCCCAACACCCTACAGCAGGAGATTGATTGACCATGACAATTCAAGGGTAGTGCCAGACTAGCTTAAACCCATTCAGCCCTGCCGCTCTACAGCAGGAGACGGGTCGAGCATGATAATTCAAGGGCAGTGCCAGATTAGCTTGGCGTCTTCATCATGCTCGATCCATCTCCGGCAACTGGTGCACAGTCATTAGATGACGCCTGCAAAATTTGGGGTATACGGCCGTACGTCCGGCTGATTGAGTTAACTCATTCTACCGCAGACACACCACAGCAAGATAAGGATCGACCAGGGCGCCAAGCTATTCTGGCATCACCCTTGAACTATCATGGTCGATCTGTGTCCTGCACTGCAATGCAGTCTTCAGAGAACAACGGCAACATTTGGGGATTTCGGTGTTGGGGTACAATGAGTTAAGTAACACTTCCAAATCTGGGGTAAATGCACCCGTGGGGCTAAAAGGGTTAAGCCGATTTATACGTCACTCTCTAAAGTGCACGCAAACACGACACTTATCGGATTCAATCCACGCATTCCTATCACAATGTGTACAACTGAAGCAGGTCGGCATGCAAGCTGCAGTAACTGTACTGCATAAATGCTACCGCGGATACCCACCCTCCTCTCCTCATCAAGGGTCTCCCATCTTCAAGAGACACATTCTCATGAGCCCTTGCGGCAGCAGAGGTGCATGAGAATCTATACCTCCGGTCAATTTCGTCTGTGCTTCATATAGGACATTATCTGGGGGTCAAGTGTTCTGCTGTACTTAAAGGATATTAATGTCTTCTCCCAACGGAAATTTACGTCTGACGGAACAACTTCCTAGTACCGTTACGACGGATTGCCATCTCGATGACTGGACGCCACTCGGTGTCTGTTAAGTATTATGTATTGCGCTGTCGAACTTCTCTTCACAAAACCTCTTCACATTCCAAGTACAGGCGCTCAACGTGAGCCCCACAGGCACCGAGGCACTTTATACAATCAATTACTCATTCAACCCGACGGCCGTATTTCCCAAATTTTGGGGGCGTCATCTAATGACAATTCGCCAGTTGCAGGATCGACCATGATAATTCAAGGGTAGTGCCAGATTAGCTTGGCGCCGACCCATGGTCGACCCATCTGCTGTAGTGCGTCAGGGCTGAATGGGTTAAGCCATGACCCACTACAGTAGATGGGTGGACCCCGATAATTCAAAGGTAGTGCCATCAGGCGCAAAGCTAATCTGGCACTACCTTTGAATTATCATGATCCATCCATCTCCTGCAATGGGTACATTGTTCTTAGGTGACACCTGTAACATTTGGGAGATGCGAACTTGGGGTTAAAAGGGTCAAACAGTACCAGTGTCTGCGTGCAGGGCTTTAGGGCGGTCTTACCTCGCCTTCTGAACCCCCAAGTCATTCTCTCCAACAAGATGTGGATTTCATCCCAAAGTCTACCGTATTGTTTGGAGCTCACGTGTTTTTCTTTTAGGAACATTCTGAGTTGTTAATCTTTTTATGCTTATCCTTCTGATCCATTTCCCTCCTCTCTAACCCAGCCTCTGATCAACACACACCGGTGCACACAAATAAAGACGGGACACGGCGCTTCCCACCATTAGCACGCTCTGTGGGCTGGAGTAGGGACAGGAGAAGAGTAGCAGCAAAATGACGTCACTATAAGCTTCACGTCATGGCATTGCTAGTCCCACCACACTGTACAAGGTGACGAATTTGATGTTTCATGTCACTCATCTGAAAGGCAAGCAGCCTCTTCCAGGGCTGACTGTTTTCTTCCCCACAGCCTCTTCCAGGGCTGACTGTTTTATGGGAGTATATAGTGGTTCCAACACTTGCAAAAATGAATTAATTATTACTCAAAAAGTTGAAGAGGTACAACGCTCGATTACAAACTCATTCAATATCTCCCTTTAATTTAGGTGTATGCAAAGTATCTAGTAAAAATAATAAAAATTATGGACTCAAATGCGGATCAACCAATTTTTGTGAAACAGCCATTTTTCTTGTCAATGTGTAAACTAATTTAAAATTTTAAAAAAATGCTTCAGGAGAATTCATGTAGGGAAAATATCCTAAAGTTTCAAGCTTGTCTGTCCACAAATGCGGGTTCTAGTCACTGTCACATACACACACATGGCGTTTGGCGCCATATATACGTTCTTATTGAGCAAGGTTTGCGTAGCTAGATGTGACATAATTTTTATCTTGTTACTTCTTTGCCAGATATTCAGGGCCCGCCCACCAAGCACATCTTATCTTGTGCTTTCTACGGAACGCGCTCCAACCAGCCCCATTTCAAAGTCTACCGGTAGACAAAATCATAGTGATCATACTTACAGAATGGCTGTAAGGGTCGCAGGCATGAGGTATACCCACTCTGAATCGATTTACTGTGGAAACTGACACCGGTAATCATTTCCCGTGTCTCTGCTCTAATATATATATATATAATTTTGTGCTAATGCATAATTTGCTTGCGGCCTCTCCAAGAACCGACTCTGAGCTCATCGGGCAATAAGCTTGAGCAATCACGGTCGACCTGTTTCAAACAGAAGTGAAGGCCATCCTGATACTTCAGCTACGAGGGACGGTCTGCGCAGAGGTTTTCAAGAACCTCATTGTGAGAGCCATACACTTCGATGGGGTACACTTTTCATCCACTTAATCGCATTCTGATACACTACTTCATGAAATTAATTTGACCATGATAGTTCAAGGGTTGTGCCGGAATAGCTTGGCGCCTGAGGCGCCAAGCTATTCTGGCACAACCCTTGAACTAAAATGGTTGATCTATCTCCTACAGACAATAAGCAAATTTTGAACAATCATCTTCAGAATGAAATGGGTTAAACGCAAGAGGCAAATGCATAAAAACAAAACTCTCAAGCCCCTTGTACTGTGCATGGAAACAATTTCTCAGAACCGACAACAGTTTGTATTCTGAGTCATAATCCATGTTGTAAATTGTTCAGATTTTCTTGCTAAGCCTGTTGTGAATCAGAAACAGACACAAATTGTGCGCTGGTCTGTGGTTTGAACCTTACGGATTGAATCCTTAATGTCCAAAATCACAGAGCAGTGCATGAAAGATGACCAGTGATAATCTGTGAATCTGAACAATCCTGTGATCAGAATGTTCAACAGAGAAAAACAACTAAGTTTTGCAATACTTGAATCATGAAGCAGACTTGCATGTTATACAATCCTGTGATCAGGATGTTCAACAGAGAAAAACAACTAAGTTTTGCAATGCTTGAATCATGAAGCAGACTTGCATGTTATACAATCCTGTGATCAGGATGTTCAACAGAGAAAAACAACTAAGTTTTGCAATGCTTGAATCATGAAGCAGACTTGCATGTTATACAATCCTGTGATCAGGATGTTCAACAGAGAAAAACAACTAAGTTTTGCAATGCGTGAGTCATGAAGCAGACTTACATGTTATAATGTAAATTTATTTTAAAGTTCTTAATGCAGCTGAAAACTATATTCTGAGTGTATGCGCGTACATTTATCAATATAAAAATTAGATCTATCAAAATAACACATCATATCATATTCACTTCTTCATGTTCTAAGGACTCGATGAATAAGTTGTTTTGACTTACAAAAAAACAGACAAAGTACGTATATTAAAAAAATAACAAAAAATGGCAAAACCTTTATGGCTCATTTGAATGGCCAATCCAAAACTTTGATCGAAACTAAATTCTGTCCAAAAATTGGCATTTTTAACACATTTGTTGATCTCTTATGTCCTTTGACCTTTCTGAGGGGTCATCCAAATTAGCATGCATAGAAAGGGCTTACCATCAGGTATCTCTGTACCAAGTTTACATTTGAAGTGGAAAATAGTATCTGAGGAAAAAACATTTTTTAATGAAAATAACTTTCTTTTTTTTAAACCTATTTCCTGACCTCCTGTGACCCTTAACCTTTCTGAAGGGCCAGCCAAATTAATATGCAGAGAAAGGTTTTACCACCAAGATTAGACCAAAGTTGAAAACAGTATTAAAGAAAAAACAAATTTTTATGAAAATATCACTATTTTTTCAGCTATTTCTGGACCTCCTGTGACCTTTGACCTTTTGAAGGGTCAGCAAAATTAGTATGCATAGAAAGGTTTTACCATCAGTATTTCTGCACCAAGTTGGATTTTAAGTTGAAAACAGTATTTGAGATTAAGACAGTTCATCACTTCATGTCAAAATATGGCTATTATTTACCAATAGCTGGACCCCCTGTGACCTTGACCTTTGACCAAGGTCACTGAAATTGATGTGTTTAGTACCCTTGGGCCAAATTTGAAGATTGTAGCTTGAATGTGTTCAGATAAAATGCCAATGTTAAGGTTTTACTACGGATGACGATCAGATGACCACTGGCCATTTACATACACTCATTTTGCTAGCGCACGTGAACCAAAAACACCCAGGTCTTAAACTGTATGCAAATAGTGAAGTATGGCACAAATCCTCACAAAATATCATTTCTGTCATGATGCTTGTAAATTGAAATATATAAAAATTATATAAATGGGTGATTCGTACAGTGTTACTGGATTTAGTATGGGGTTGCCTGCCTAGGAAGGGCACAATAATGAAGCCTGATAAACATGCAGACCTAGTTATCTCAAGCCCATTTCCAATTATTCAAGGTTAGCAAACAGTTGAAATGCTGGATGAAGAAGAGATGTCTCCAGTGGTATTAGACTAATTTCATGCATCCCCCCCCCCCCCCCTCTTTTCTAAAAAAAATAAAAATAAAATAATAATAATAATAATTTAAAAAAATAAATAATAAAACAAAAAAGATAAAATAAAATAAATAAATAAAATAATTATTTTTTAAAATCCATCATAACTTTCAAAAAAAGGTGCATCAAGCTGATATCAGAAAAATCAAATCTGTTGAAAGGTGTTACCAATTTTTATCAATTATGGGAACCATTAAACGGGGCAACATCAGCACACACAAACAGCAAGGAAGACAAACACAACCGAATCTGTAACACTCGTGCAAGATTTTAACAAAATGGAAAATGGTGGGGATCAACTCCCTTGTGCATGCATGAGCGTAGGGGTGAAGATGAGGAGCACCTGCGCAAGCCTGTCCATGGGAAATGGCAGGGTGTATTGCTGGATGGCTGCCTGCAGCGTGTGGGGCATGATGTCGGACAGGCGTTGCATGCGACTGCGGCTACGGGACCGCTGACAACGCCGGCACTTTGTTGCTGCGTGGCTCATTCCGGACTCTGGGGCGAGTGTGTAATGGCATCGCCTACACCCCGTCTGACCAACATCCTTGGGTCAGGAGGCCAGCTGCTGAAGATGGGGCTTGTGTGGTCAGCACCTGGCGCTGAAGTCTCCAACTTGACTTAAATGTGGAACGATAGGTGTCTGTCTGAAAAGGCACGTGAACTGCTGCCCTCGTGTCAGCAAGGGTTTGGGTCAGTCGATCCTGCCTTACCAGTATCCTTGGGCCAGAACAACGTTTCTCGCTCGATATTTATGGTGGCAACAAAGGGCAAGAAATGCAGCGTTTGCTATAGCAACCAACGTCCGTGTGATCACTTTCCTTAGGTCTGAGGGTCAACTCCTGAAGACGGGACGTGAGCGGCCAAAACGTTTTGGATCGAGTGATAGCTGACTGACACTGATTCAGTCATAGAGTCAAGATCTGTGTACGTGACAGTTCCGCTATTTGATCGTAAAATCTCTGAAGACCTGGCTGTTTGGCTAACTCGTCACTGACCATGAACCTTGTAACAAAGTCTACACGATATAATTGGATTCTGTAGGGTTTGAGGCAGTCGCGTGTGACCAACAAACTTCCCAGGTGAAGTCAATAGGCTGTCAATGCCTGCTGACTTAGGCTACTTTACACATCGCCAAAGAGGACCGCTGTGGACAAAACGATACATGTACACATTTAACTCATTCTATCCCAACACCGAAATCCCCAAATGTTGCCGTTGTCCTCTGAAGACTGCTTTGCAGTGCAGGCCACAGATCGACCATGATAGTTCAAGGGTGATGCCAGTATAGCTTGGCGCCCATAGGCGCCAAGCTATTATGGCATCACCCTTGAACTATCATGGTCGATCCACATCTTGCTGTGGTGTGTCTGGGGTAGAATGAGTTAAAACTGATTGAAACAACTCATGTCAGGCCAAAGACTGTTTCGATCAAAGTCAATTCATGCATGCCCTGATCCGACTGTCACAGTGTCAGCGATTGATTGACTTCCTGCAAAAGATCCAGGACAGGCCTGGTATAACTGTACTAGCACCCTCCATATAACGAACCGCTGCAGCCGATCTTGGTAAGCATGAGGTATAGATTCGTATGAGCCCCTGCTCGTTGCAGAGGCGCATCAGAATCTATGCCACTTGCAGATCTTGATAGACTGGGTGAGCGATTGGCCTTGCGAGGGCACTGGTATCTGATCGATTGATGGTGGTACACTCTATGTGTAATGCTCATGTCAAAGAGAGTGCTTGGATGATGCTCGGAAGTAAAGGGAGGCCTTGCTTGTCTACTGACATTTACTTCCACACCATCAGTCTAGGTATCGATTGATGGTGGACACTGCTGACTAGTATTGTCCTTCTCAGCTCTAGTCAATGCCACCAATACGAGAAAGTGGTTTCTAGTTCCATAGCTCATTTTGTTTCGTGAAGGGTGAAAACTTCAGAAAAGTTGTACACTCTGTGACGTATTTTTAATGAGGAAAAATCAGTCTCTTTGAAGCATTTCATGTCTGTTGAATCCACTGATCCTGAGATGTAAACATATCAACCTCTTAGTTTGTCATCATTATATAGGATGAAAATATCTTCATGAAATACTTGACAATCGTTGTGTGGGTGTAGCAATGATACAAATCCGTGCAAAGCAGTTTGGTAGGTCAATATACACATTGGAAACACGAACTGAAAATTCCACAATGTGGATAACAACGTCACAACTCCGTCAAACTGAAAGTGAAAAGAAGGAAGGTTGAAAACAGGGTTGCTGATGACACCTGCAAAGCAGCGATTCCAAAAATACCACCCGCCTGTTTTAGTCACAATGTTTGGACTGTCTGCGGGAGGCATAGATCCCCATGACCCCCTACCCCCTCTCCCCTGCAAGCTGCGGGGGCTCATAAGGATCTATCCCTATTGCTGACCCCGCTTCAGTACACGTTGCTTTTCAGCCAGACGAGTCTCCAGTCTCCGGGTGTTGAGTCAACAATGGCCACAATGGTGAAGATGACACTCCACACATCTTGACAGACATACCACTGTAAGCTACCAAGAAATGAAAGCGAAAAGACCCATCTACTGTAAATGTAATAAAATGATCTCACAATGCATTCATATAACATACAATTTCAAAAGAGCGTCACCTTTAGCATGGAGTGTCGCCGAGAGTGCCTGAAGTCACAAAACATCCCGTGGTACATCACAGGCAGCCTTTACATCCTTTGCATCACAAAACTTAAAACAGCCTCGTCAACTGCACATCACACATCAACTGTACATCTCCTACATCCTAAAATGGAATCTCCGGCCTGTATACAGTATGTAAGAAGTCGTCACATAGGCAACGGTGGTACGAACCGCCCCGATAGCCTCAGGAATTTCTTCTAAACAGACAGACGATGTCCTTCTGTCAAACTAATTGTTAGGGTCTAGTCTAGCCCTTGCCATGTGCGTGAGGAACAGATCCTCGTGGTTCCCAAAAATACATAAAACCATGAACTGAATCTGATCATTGTCAACAAGACTCTAAGCTTGAGAAGGGTCAGAATCATTTACATCTTGGCTACTCCGATGGAGGCGGTGGTAAAAGTTCAGCTGAAGCCACAGTCCGAAAACTTGCCTGTCCCATTTGCTACAGCCTCCGCACTGTGTAAATTTGTATCTTGCCCATAACACCTTGTAAAACAGTAACAACAAACATCTGCAGGTGACAAAGAACCTCCAGGCCTGTCCACGGTACTTGAGGATCTACGCCTGCTGTTGACCCTATACATCTATGTTTTTTGGACAGAGGTCCGATGTTGAAGGTACATGGTCCACCACACTGTTTCCTGAGTGCGGTAATGACAGCGGCCCACATAGCACTCCCAGCATACAGCCGAAGTGATGGGGGAGAATGGACGAAAAACCAACAGATCGTGGGCATAGGATGAATAATCCCTCTGCAAAGGGTGTGTTGCAACTCGTTTTTAGAGTGCACCTACGCACACACTGAACTTCAGGTAAGCAAAAGGGACTTTGTTATATTGCATTTTTAAAAAAATTAGGTTGGGGGGGGAGGGGGGGTCTGGCCCCCCCCCCCCCCCCCCCCCCCCCCCGATCTGCCCCTGAGCTCACTAAGCTGTATAGGCCCTATCTGTAAACGATCATGACCAATACACCAAAAGCAGTTGCCATTGAAAGTGAAAGATGTTATTTTTAATTTCCCCTGCACAGGAACCAAGAGCACAGTGAACTTTTCAGTATTATTTCACGACTGCCATATCTGCACTATAACAGTAGAAGTCAACATGTCCAGATTTATCCGACTTTCAATGTATGGAAGATCTTGCTTTTCAACAAAATGGTTTTACCACTACATGGCAAATAGGCACTATTCCCTCCACAGGCATGGGATGACCGTTGATAAGTTGTTACCCCTTATCGACGGTAGTAGTAAATATGTAGCACCAAGGTAGGTCACGTGTGAAACGAGATTGCAGTCCAGTTGCTTTATTTAGATTCTCTTGCACAAAACTACACTGAAATCCTACTTCGAAGATTCCCAGGATGTATTGTTTTTTTGATTCTCATCGGCAGTTTTTTTTAAGCTGTCGTTAAAAAAACGCAAGTTTTCCATCCAAAAATCAAGTCAAACTACTCGACAGGCACGCTGCATTCTCAGACCTGACGGCTACCTTGGTGTTGTGAAGGAATCATCGTGACTAAAACCACTACCGACACCCAGTGGGTTAAGAAGCGAGCAAGTACCATCCCATGCCTGAGAGTCCCTCCTTCAAACGAGGTAGGTTGTAGATTTACATTGCTTAACGTCCCGACATCAACAAGACTTTCTCAGGACGTGCCTGCACTGCTTGTGAAAAAAACACGAAACAGAATGTTGAATGTATGTCGCCAGCAGGTCTAATACCTAAATAAACCTAAGACCATTTAGCAACACACATCCAATATCAAGAGCTACAGAAAGTGCAGACAGTAGAGAAAGTTAAAAAAAGAAAAAGAAAAATACAGGTGAATGGACCAAAGGTAGACAGAAAACATGCGCCAGAATTGAGGGGAAAACCCACCCTGTGGGGCTGACCAGGGTGACCCTGGGAACTAAAAAGTAGTTAACCCCACCCCCATGGGTCGACCATAATTCAAGGGTAGTGCCAGATTATCTTGGCGCCGACAGGCGCCAAGCTAATCTGGCACTACCCTTGAATTATCATGGTTGATCCATCTCCTGCTGTAGGGCGTCAGGGCTGAATGGGTTAACCCATATCATACTGAGGCGAAAAGCTTCAAATTTGTACACTGCCATGCATGCAAGTTACATTACAGTACTCTTCTAGATAAGGATATAGACCAATGGCTTTAGTTTGAGGCTAAATCAAATCTGTACACTGCCATATATATGCACGCTACATTATAGTCTACATTATAGAAGAAGAAGAGAAGAAGACATTATAGTACTTCAGATAAGGATATAGACCAATGGCTTTAGTTCAAGGGTGGTGCCAGAATAGCTTGGCGCCTCTCGGCGCCAAGCTATTCTGGCACTACCCTTGAACTATTATAGTCAAACTTTATTTCACACACTGGTGTATTCCGAATGATAAGGGTTAACCGAGTGGCACATTTGACATTTTATGCACAGTGTCGAACGGCAGTCCGGCTCAACACGAGGTCAGACACAAACGGTCGTACGCGGCATTCGGTGCCAACCACGGGAAATGGTTCGACCTTGAAACGGTGACGTCTAATTGGCTGAGCGCCTGTGGAGGAAGCCATTTAAAGAAGCGCTACCCTTGAGCTGTCACGGTTGATGCATCTTCCATCATCTGTACGTAGTGCTAAATAAAACATGACTTGCAGGCAAGGCGAACGAGTAGGCTAAAGGGATGTCACATCGGCGCGTTTGACGTTCATGAGTGTCACCCAGCAGGATACCACCGTCCCAGGTCTAGGTCGGGAGTTGGTAAAAAAAAACTTGATCGTATCCAGCGTAAAATGATATCTCAACCAACATCCAGCCCATCTGCCCAACCTCACTCCCTCTCAAGCACCACCTATAAGAAACATAAAATAATCGTAGGCCTTACGCCCCGCCACAAGCCAAAAGGCGAGTTATTCTATTGATCTGCATCCAATAAATACTGATTATATACACTGCCCCTACTGCTGAACGTCAACCATCATGCAATATCTCTATGATGATAAATACTAAATACATGTGCGTGTAGCAGGCGCTACTGAGACTTACATTAATTCACCCTTATCATTCGGAATACACCAGTGTGTGAAATAAGTTTGACTAAAATAGTTCAAGGGTAGTGCCAAAATAGCTTGGCGCCGAGAGGCGCCAAGCTATTCTGGCACCACCCTTGAACTAAAGCCATTGGTCTATATCCTTATCTGAAGTACTATAATGTCTTCTTCTCTTCTTCTTCTATAATGTAGACTATAATGTAGCGTGCATATATATGGCAGTGTACAGATTTGATTTAGCCTCAGTATGATATGGGATAAAAACTGATTCTATACACTGAACCTACTGCTAAACGTGAACCATCATGCAATATCTTTATACTAAATACATGTAGGTGTAGCTGGCGCTACTGAGACTTACATTAACCCTCTGGGTGTCAGTCACGGTTATAGTCGCAATGATTCACGCAGGAGTCATTGTGACAAAAAAAGCTACCAACACCCAAACGGTTAACACATGCCCAGAGAGTAATCAGCTATAATATATTCTGTATCTATTTTCACCCCAGCGGCGTGGCACTGCTCCAGAATCAATAAGCGCATCTACCAGAGTTCTACACTGACTTGCTGTATGACACACTTACACTGAAGAGACCCTTTGTTTGATGAACACAGAACTAAATGTGCCAAGAGGCTGAGATTCTCACGGGTCCCTGCTGGCTGCAGAGGCCCATGATACATAACCTATGACTTGGGTATGGGTGGGCTTCTAACACGGCTGCAGGGAGTTGCATCACTGAATCTTGTTGTTCACCATCTCTGAACAAAAGAGGTTTGTTGGAGGAGGCCAACTGCCTTCAGAAAATCAATTTATGCTGACATTTACAATATCAATATATGTAAAGCATAGTAAAGTGCGTTGCCCTGCTTCTCGTCAGTTGTACAGTATGTACATGTTTCCTCACTAGTTCTAGACCCATAAATGAACTCTTCCTGGGTCTGAATGCCTCAGATAACGATTCCTAAGGATGAGCGGTGTCATCCTCACACCTGGTCTCTTTCCAAACAAACCTGCCGAAAGATTTCACATTATACTGATTTAACTCTGAGACATGCCACCTCTGGACAAGTGGCATAAAGCTGAATGATGATCGGATGTTTCAAATGTGAAAATACTTGCAAGGCAGGTGCCACATTGATTTGAACCATCTTCATCCTGGGTACACTATTACTTACTTACTTACACCTGTCACCCATACCCGGGTATAGGCCGTCGACGAGAGACCTCCAGCAACTCCTGTCCTGTGCTTCTCCTTCGATTCTACTCCAGGTGGTTCCCAGTCTCTTGATGTCTGCTTGGAGGTCTCGACGCCAGGAGTTTCTCGGCCTACCTCTTTTCCTCTTTCCCTGGGGGTTCCATGACAATGCCTGCCTAGTGATACTGGAAACTGGCTTTCTCAGACTGTGACCGATCCATCCCCATCTTCTTCGCCCAATTTCATTCTCTGCTGTTATCTGCTCTGTTCTCTCCCTGAGTCTGACGTTGCTGATCTTCTGTGGCCAGTGGATTTTCCAAATTCTTCTAAGGCAACTGTTCATGAAGGTCTGTACTCAGTTGACTGTGGTTTTTGTCAATCTCCAAGTCTCTGCTCCATATAGGAGAACTGCTTTTACATTTGAGTTGAAAATCCGGACTTTGGTGTGTTGTGACAGCTCTCTGGAACTCCACACTTTTTTCAACTGGAGAAAGGCTGCTCTGGCTTTACCGATTCGTGCTCTGACATGGGTACACTATTGCTCGAAATAAATTTGACTGTGACAGCTCAAGGGTGGCGCCAGAATAGCTTGGCGCCTCAGGTGCCAAGCTATTCTGGCGCTACCCTTGAACTAAAACAGTTGATCTATCTCCTAATCTGTAATGTAGCCTTCTTAGGACAATCAGCAAATGTAAAAAAAGTTGTAGTTGTACATTGCTTTACGTCCCGACAGCAACAAGACTTTCTCAGGACGTGCCTGCACTGCTTGCGAAAAAAAACCCAACCAAACAGAATATTGAATGTATGTCGCCAGCTGGTCTAATATGTTAAATAAACCCAAGACCATTTAGCAACACACATCCAATATCAAGAGTTATAGGAGCGCAGACAGTAGGGAGAGTTTAAAAAAGGAAAAGACAGGTAGACAGAAACACATGCCCCAGGATAGAGGGGAAAACCCACCCTGTGGGGATGACCAGGGTGATCCTGGGAACTAAAAAGCAGTTAACCCCACCCAAGTCCCCCAGGGCAGACCCAGGTGGGGAATTAAAAAAAATGTTAATGGGTTAAACTATGCAGAAGTCAAACACAAATAACTTCAGATCCCAGTTGGTCATTGCCCACCTGTGGATAACTCATTCACGGCCAGCCGCATCTTTGTGGTTGCAGCCACCGGCACTGTTCTCAGTACCAGTGGCTGCATGCACAAGGGGGTTAAACATAACCTGCAAAAGTCACCAGTCGAGAAAACAGAACAAGGATTCCGATGCATACTGTAAGCTGAGGGTACAGTGCAGTGTACACAGTAGATGTGCTGTGTACATTAGCAGCTGACGGGTGACCTTACGAGGCGCACACCGGACCAGACACCTTTCACTTCCAGTTCCAGTTCGGAAAACGTTGCTCAAGTCTGAATCGTCCCATCTGCAATAGGCGTAGATTCTTAAAAGAGCTTCTGTAGTCAATATAGTTTCACGCCAGCGCATTTTTACCAACAGCTAGTTATGATCGGCCCCAGCTTTACCTTGGCTTGAGGTTAGTTCCGGGTTTAACGTCCACGGCACCGAAGTGATCATGGACGGCCCTGGGGGACAGGGAAATCTATTGCCCATGGAGTACGACCTGAACACTGATCAACTCAGGCGCACCCCATCAACTGTGTCACTTTGATTTACCAGGACCTTTCAACAGACATGCTATTGAACAAGCCCGTCTTTTCCCCCTGAATTGCAAGTCCAGCTACCGGGGCGGGACGGGGATTCGAACCCACGACCCAGCGATTCCCTTCGCTCTCCTGCTCCGCCGCTTAACCGCCGGAGCTATTTCGGACTCCCTTGGCTTGAGGAAGTTATCTTTGGATATATTTATGCGTTCGGCTGCTGATGGTGATGTGCAGTAGGTACGCCGAGTGACATGGTACGACTGCAGTGTATATCTAGGGCAGTGCCTGATCACCTTGGCGCCTTTAGTGTGCGCTTTAACCCGTTCAAACCCCACGGCCACATGTCCCAAAATCTGGAAATGTCACCTAACGACCGTGTACCAGTTGCAGGAGATGCATCGACCATGATAATTCAAGGGCAGTGCCAGATCAGCTTGGTGCCTTAGGCGCCAAGCTGATCTGGCACTACCTTTGAATTATTATGGTCCTACATCTCTTCTTGGGGTTAAATCTACCTGTGAGCTGGGGAAGAAGTGAGGAAGATACGTGCCATGAATGATGAACACACCTGGCCCCGGGAAATAAATCACCCTGCACACACCACCTGGCTCCATCTGCTGTGTAAAAGTATAACAAACTCTGGATACCTGGAGAATTTCCTGTTAACGTCTCCTGCAATAATCAGTTCAGTTCGAACTGTTCATGAAGGTATCTGGGCACTATGAAACATTACACATGTATACATTTACACAATGAGCACTACCCGGTGAAGGCTACATTACGGATGGTTCACGGGTGGTGCCAGAGTTTACAGCCTGGCATTCAAAAGGCCTGGGCAAGCTCCCCTGGCACAATGCTAGACTATCATATTGGTCTACTTCTTGCTGTAACGTCAGGGCTTTCCAACGTGTTGTCATCTGTGCAACTCCTCTTCTGTTGAAAGACAGAGACTGACAGGAAACGCTCTAATTCACAACAGGACAACCACGGATGTCTCTGTGACATGCTCAGCTTGACACACTTCAGCCTATAAGAATCATAGCAGAAAACAAACTCCAAACAGGCAAAGCAGAATGTTGTATTACAAACATTTCTTACTAACGTAAACATCGCTATGAAAAGGCCTTCTGACACAGCTCTTTTGTTTACAGGCTGCATCATCAACATGGACACCAGAGCCTCCGGGACTAATGACTATGCATCCGTTGCAGGAGATGGGTAGACCATGATAATTCAAGGGTAGTGCTAAATTAGCTTGGCGCCGACAGGTGCCAAGCTAATGTGGCACTACCCTTGAATTATCATGGTCGACCCATCTCCTGCTGTAGGGCGTCGGGGCTCTGTATAGATCGTGTACCAGCTGTGCGAGATAAATCAACCGTGACAGTTCAAAGTTAGAGCCAGATTAGCTTTGCGCCACCCAAGGCACCTTCAACTATCATGGCCAAACCATCGACCATGGTAGTGTCTTCATGATGAACTCACGTACCGTAATTTCAGTCACGGATAGAAACACAGTATCCCGCATATCTAAGAACACTTTACGACCTGGAAATAATAATAATATTAATAAGAGTACTTTATTATCTCGAAAAGAGAAATTCGTCTCGCCACCTCTGGTGCAACTCGCAATCACACACACTCACACAACAGTTTACAAACAAATGGACAATAACATAGCTACAAAATGGACAATGACTTGGGACTGCGTGAAGCCCGTCACCAAGACATCTAATGGCCGGCGCCAGTGACCTCATCCCAACCCGAACGACCTCCCTGACAAAAACAGAATACTAAGATGACCCTATTATATGTTCTTTGGTAAAGTTCCTACTTGACTAAAGCTAGTACATGAAATACAAGTTAACAACAGAAACAAACTATACCATCGACAGAGAAATGATCTCAGATCTAGGCTACATAAAAACAGCAGTCAAAGCTGCACCTGGGGGCAGGTCGCCATAGTACAGCGCCGGTATTTAGATGGCACAGCTCCGACAAAGTCCGTCAACACTATCAGTTATATTATAAATATGAGAACTGCGCCGTATAGATACTATGTGTTATTATTATTATTATGTTTTACATATAAATATCATTCTGGTATCCGCCATGAATCGTTATAATACACAGTAACACACAGTCCTGTTCACTTCACTGGCACACTGCTTGTTGGGAAATGTCTGTCAACAGCGATGGTCCGTGAGCCAGGCAGATGCTACATAAACATGGCCGCTGAGGAAACGCAGTAACTAAGAAATTAGTAAAGCTCGCTGGTAGATGCTTCTCCGTCTGTATGCTTTCACGCTTTTCAAAAATCAGCACTTCAATCACATCAATCTAGTACTCACAGATCTGATGTCTAAAGCAGTGACCCCACACAGATTTTGGATCTATCAGACAGTTCAAGTCTCTCCATCTCCCAGGTCACTCGGATCAAGGGCTACTGTAATTTGGTTAATACCCTGTATAAAACCCTGCAGAGGTATCTGGTTGGATGTTTCATTTCATCACTGCACGCAACTCCATGAAACCCTTCCATTAACCTAGAGGCATACTCCCTAAAACATTGCACATATATAAAGCCTGAACCCATTTCCTTGCTCTTCAAGCGTTGGTGGTCCTACAGCATTCTAACAAGGACTGGCCCAAAGACAGAAACACTGTGCGTTCGATCAGAACCGGGTGCCATTCAAATGAGACTGGTATATCCATCTATATGTAAATGGTTTGTGGCCCTGCACAGATATGAATGTTTTCCAGTTGAATGAGTTATTCTTTGGAGACGCCTCAGTTATTCTCCAGACTCCAGTCCGGAGTCTGGACAGGAGGGTCATCATGGGGAGGTCATCGAATCCTAGTGTTGACAGCCATGGGTGTCCCCTGTTGATCTTATCCGGGCTGCGTAAACATAGCAGTATAGAGTCAACACTAGCCAGCAAGATACATACAGATTCTTATGACCGCGCCTACTCCTAGAGGTGTATGAGCATATGTGACTCTTGCAGCTGTTGACGTTTTGTCTGTGTTCTTTTCATCACCAGAACGCAATTAAACTATGTAAATATAACAGCATGAAGGTAGTTTGACTCAGAAATACATTTAGCTTCTCACAATCCCTGCACTCTGCGCGGAACTCATGAAGATCTATGCCTCTTGGGGAGTTTTGTCTATGGTTATAGGCGAACATTGCTAAACAGTTAAAGCCATCCCTCTGATGTAAAAACAAAAATATATTTATCCTCCTGAAAGTGTGCGGTAAAGGTGGAATGAATGTTTCTTGACAGGTTCATTTGTCTCTGTGCACATCAGACGGAACAGAGAATCTTCTGCCATACCATCTGAGGGCAGTTCAGCTGAAAGCACCCTTCAAGGCTGGCTCTAGCCTTGTACTGCCCCCAGCCCTCAACCAAATAACAGCCCTGTTCAAGCCCATGTCAATATATATTTTTAATTTGTAACCTGGCTTTTAAATTTCTGAGTTTTCAGAAGTAAACCCGCCCGTATGTCCCTCAGCAGATCCAAGTATATTCTGTAGTGAACCTGACTCTAAATAGCTACAAAAACGCCGACGAAAAGACTAACAGTGCAGCAGGCCCAGATGGCATCCCAGCGGAGTCTCTGAAAGCAGACCTAGAGACAACAGTGGAGATGCTGTACCCACTGTTTGGAAAGATCTGGGAAGAGGAGGTGATGCCGGCTGACTGGAAGGAGGGGTACCTAATCAAGCTTCCCAAGAAAGGTTGATTGATTGATTGATTGTACATTGCTTAACGTCCCGACAGCAACAAGGCTTTCTCAGGACGTGCCTGCACTGCTTGTGAAAAAAAACACTAAACAGAACATTGAATGTATGTCGCCAGCCGGTCCAATACGTTAAATAAACCTAACACATGGGGCTAAATAAAGCTAAGACCATTTAGCAACACACATCCAATATCAAGAGCTACAGGCAGTGCAGACAGTAGGGAGAGTTTTAAAAAGGCAAATACAGGTGAATGGACCTCGGGTAGACAGAAACACATGCCCCAGAATAGAGAGAAAAACCCACCCGGTGGGGCTGACCAGGGTGACCCTGGGAACTAAAAAGTACCTAACACCACCCAAGTCCCCCAGGGCAGACCCGGGTGGGGTCCCAAGAAAGGCGACCTCAGCAAGTGTTCCAACTACAGAGGAATCACCTTGCTGTCGGTACCAGGAAAGGTCTTCAACAGGATCATCCTGGAGAGAATGAAGAGCTCCGTTGACCCCCAGCTGAGAGACCAGCAAGCAGGATTCCGGAAGAACCGATCATGTACAGACCAGATCGCCACTCTCTGCATCATCATGGAACAGTCTCTGGAGTGGAGCTCCCCGCTGTACGTCAACTTTGTGGATTATGAGAAAGCATTTGGCAGTGTGGACCGAGAGACTCTGTGGAAACTCCTACGACACTACGGTGTACCCACAAACCTCGTCCGCCTGATCAAGAGCAGCTACGATGGCATGACATGTCGCGTGATCCACGAAGGGCAGTTCACCAGGGAGCTCCAGGTCAGAACTGGTGTCAGGCAGGGGTGTCTGCTGTCTCCGTTCCTCTTCCTACTGGCCATAGACTGGGTCATGAAGATGACCACAGAGCACAGACGAAGTGGAATACAGTGGACACTGTGGACACAGCTTGACGACCTCGATTTTGCAGACGACTTGGCATTACTGTCCCACACTCATCAACAAATGCAGGAGAAGACCACGAGGCTTGCTGACATCTCGTCCCAAGTGGGCCTCACCATTCACAAACAGAAAACAAAGACAATGAGGCTGAACGCAACCAGGGAGGAACCAGTCTTGCTTGCTGGCACCCCGTTGGAGGAGGTGGAGTCCTTCACCTATCTCGGGAGCATCATAGACAAAAAAGGCGGCACTGATGCAGATGTCAGAGCACGAATCGGTAAAGCCAGAGCAGCCTTTCTCCAGTTGAAAAAAAGTGTGGAGTTCCAGAGAGCTGTCACAACACACCAAAGTCCGGATTTTCAACTCCAATGTAAAAGCAGTTCTCCTATATGGAGCAGAGACTTGGAGATTGACAAAAACCACAGTCAACAGAGTACAGACCTTCATGAACAGTTGCCTTAGAAGAATTTGGAAAATCCACTGGCCAGAGAAGATCAGCAACGTCAGACTCTGGGAGAGAACAGAGCAGATAACAGCAGAGAATGAAATTGGGCGACGAAGATGGGGATGGATCGGTCACAGTCTGAGAAAGCCAGCTTCCAGTATCACTAGGCAGGCATTGTCATGGAACCCCCAGGGAAAGAGGAAAAGAGGTAGGCTGAGAAACTTTTGGCGTCGAGACCTCCAAGCAGACATCAAGAGACTGGGAACCACCTGGAGTAGAATCGAAGGAGAAGCAAAGGACAGGAGTTGCTGTGGAGGTCTCTCGTCGACGGCCTATACCCGGGTAGGGGTGACAGGCGTAAGTAAGTAAGAACCTGACTCTGTCTTAATATTAGAAGGAAAGAGGAGGGAAAAGTGTGTTAATTTATATGGTAATTGGTGTACCTTACTGAAAAACAAGATAAAGGGCTGAAACTCACTGCAAATCACAACAGCTATCTCCCTCCCCCTCCCCCACTCAGCCTGGAAATTAAAATTGTGTGAACTGAAAAAGCAAAACTTAGGCAGATTCTCATGGGTCACGGTCCTGTAGCTTGCATGACAGACTCCTAAGGATCTATGCCTTTTCTCATCAGTAGAAAGGGCCACTATCACACTGTCCTAGATACTCAATGATATACCTCCTGTCTGGAATAAACATAGATCCTTATGGCGCCCGCAGATGCGAAAGCTGATGAGAATCACTCCTTTTGCCTGCCTCTATCATTATGCTGGTCTGTGCGTGGAAGAAGCTGACTGCTCAGTTTTCAATAGTGTATTAGACGCGTTGACATCAATTATAAACAAACCATTCTGCTGGGAAAAGGGGACAGAAACAGTATAGCGCGAGCTCACATTCCGCGAATCGCATTTCGGAGTCTGAGTTAGAACTGGCCTCTTGAGGTTCACTCTGCACCCCAAGTGTTGAAAGCCACACAAAGAAGCCACCTGGTTTCCCGGCATTTTCACACTGCGGACCTAGGCTGTGGAATGGACTACCACAATCCTTGAGGGACATTGACTGCATAGGCACCTTGTCAGGAGGCACCTCAAAACCCAACTGTTTCTTGACTTTTAATTCTAGGACTACAGTGCGCCAGTAGTTGCGTGGTTTTTGTTGTTGTTGTTTTTTTTTGCGCCCTGAGCATGCTGCTAGCATGGAATGGATGCGCATTACAAGTGGACATCATCATCATCATCATCATAGTCATGTTGATCAAGGCCTCTCACACAGCTCCCTGCATCTGCACGAGGGTTCTCAGCAGCCCTTGCAGTACGTCTAATGTGGCTCAGTGGTGGACTGCATTCTAACACAGGTACATCTGTTGCGACAACCCCTAGCAAGAGGCATTCATTTCCATCATGATGATGAGCCTCTGCAACAGCACGGGCTTTTATCCCTTTTCATCCCGATACACCCCATTGCTTGAAATAAATTTGACTATGACAGTTCAAGCCTGAGGCGCCAAGCTATTCTGGCACCACCCTTGAACTAAAATGGCTGATCGATCTCCTAATCAGAAATGAAGCTCATGGGACAATAAGCAACTTTAACAAAATCAGCCTCAGGGCCCACTTGCTTGCAGACATCCATGAAAGAAACAGGTGGCCCAACTCTTACAGAAGTTACACTGCTGCTCCTCTGATGAAGTATACTGCCAGAGTTTACAACAGACTGTCAAATTTGTCTGGTGCCTGAGAATGTGCCAAAGCTACTAACCTTAACCCATATCACACTGAGGCTAAAACCTTCAAATTTGTACACTGCCATATATGCAAGCTATATTACAGTACTTACAGATTTATAAGGATATAGGCCAATGGCTTTAGTTCAAGGATAGTGTCGGAATAGCTTGACGCCTCTGGCACAGGCGCACTACCCTTGAACTATTTTAGTCAAACTTTTTTCACACACGTGTGTCTGCTACGAATGACTTTTGCCACAGACCTGTCATGTTGAAGTCATCTCTATCTCTATTACAAGTAGTGTGTGTGTGTGTGTGTGTGTGTGTGTGTGTGTATGTGTGTGTGCGTGTGTGTGTGTGTGCGTGCGAATATGAGTCCATAAGCGTAGCATTTTTGAATGGTGACTTTATAGATTGTTTATAGAGTGCGTTGTATTTTTAAAAAATACTCTTTGTAAATTGCGTTTTTGTAATTAGTTATTTTTGTACAATTAGTTTTTAAATTGTTAAGCACCTAGAGCTCTAATCCGAGTTTAGGCGCTATACAAGTACGCATTATTATTATTATTATTCCAAATGATAAGGGTTAAAAGAGTTGTTCGATCTATGCCTCCGAAAGATGTAATCAAATGTCACATTACTATAGGTTTAAAAATGCTAGCCACAATGCTGACGTCACACTGGTGTTGTGTAACGCAGCTTTCACACCAGTTTCTGTGTAGTACCAGTAAACACAAACTTAAACTCACCATTTCCAGTCAAAGCGCATTCTGACGTAATAGCTGATTCCATCAATAATGCTGGTCATATCTTTAGGTTATTAAGTACTGAAGACCCATGAACTGTGTTACACAAGTTTAACAACCACATAGTATCAATAAGGGCGTGTTAGAGATTATGTACACCTACATTTTTTTACTCACAATACTGTGGCGTCAGTCAACATACAGTAAGCTTTCAGTCCGTGAAAACAAAAACAACAAACAGCAAACCCCACTCACACAGACCTGGCGGCACGGCATAATATTCCACACAGACGGATGTGTTGGGTTACTCGAAATGATGGCAGAACCACCGTCGGTTCAATAAGGCGTTCCTTGTGCACAGGGCAACTATCCCAGACTGGGTACACCCACTGCAGACAGTTCCAGAATCAAGGGCTGGTATCCTAACGGTTTCCTCAACTAATACCAGAGAGGCGGATACTGGTCCTATTAGGGAAAATATGGAACATGTACATCTATGAAAAAGGCTCCTCTTACGTCGTCTGCATGTCCAAGCGCCCTTTATTCACTGATCACACGCCGGCAGAAACCTCCACAACAATCACACGCATAACCCTCCACAGCTTCCTCTGAGAGAGATCAGATAATAAGCATAGTAGTGAGGTCTATTTCTGCAAGCAAGAAGAGTAAGGGCCGATCCCTGCGAAGTAAACTCAAGAAGCGTAGATTCTCATGAGTCCCTGCATCTGCAGCTGTCATGAGAACCTACACCTCTTGCTGTTGAACGAAAAGCTGCTAGGTGCAGAATGTTACGCCAATATGATGCCAGAGAGAGCTCCACCAGTGTGTGCTATTTCTGTGAGAAGGGCACATGCTATTGAACGTCAGAGAGAAAAGGCCAGAGGGGAAAACATTCGGGATGCTGGCTGGTTCCGTAATATATGTAGTGTCTTCTCAAAGCATTGCCTCACAAATTGCTATGCATCTCACTGAGACTAGACTGAAAACTCACAATTTCCATACCGACACCTCTCAGAAACAGACTGATTGATTCTCTCTCTCTGTATCCACACTCTCAAAACAAACACACACACTAACCAATTCACCACTCCACACAATATTTCTGTAATAAAGTGCCTGCACAGCTTTGATCATCACATCCATAATATGCACGAGTGACTGAGTGTGAGAAATTGAAATGACTGAAAATGGTCCAAGGACTAACAATGCCCCATAATACATGGCCAACAACAGACATAAATTCTCATCAGCCCCTGCAGAAGTAGGGGCTCAAGAATGTATGCCTCTTGCAGATGAAATGGGCTGGCTGAAGGGCTGTTTTGTCTGAACCAAACCGCTGAAATTCAAATTCCATTAAGTTTAACTCATTCTACCCCAGACACACCACAGCAAGATAAAGATCGACCATGATAGTTCAAGGGTGATGCCAGAATAGCTTGGCGCCTATGAGCGCCAAGCTATTCTGGCATCACCCTTGAACTATCATGGTCGATGTGTGTCCTGCACTGCAATGCAGTCTTCAGAGGACAATGATTGTACATTGCTTAACGTCCCGACAGCAACAAGGCTTTCTCAGGACGTGCCTGCACTGCTTGTGAAAAAAAAAACAAAAAAACAGAAAATTGAATGTATGTCGCCAGCCGGTCAAATACGTTACATAAACCTACAACATGGGGCCTAAATAAAGCTAAGACCATTTAGCAGCACACATCCAATATCAAGAGCTACAGGCAGTGCAGACAGTAGGGAGAGTTTTAAAAAGGCAAATACAGGTGAATGGACAAAGGGTAGACAGAAACACATGCCCCAGAATAGAGAGAAAAACCCACCCTGTGGGGCTGACCAGGGTGACCCTGGGAACTAAAAAATACCTAACCCCACCCAAGTCCCCCAGGGCAGACCCGGGTGGGGTTTCAGAGGACAAGGGCAGAATTTAAGCATTTCGGTGTTGGGGTAGAATGAGTTAAAAGCAATTTCAAACCTCATCTACTGTAAAAGGAATAATTTTGTGATCATCAAAACTCAAGTCTGGAGGCCCACTACTGCCGTAACTGTTCAAAGATACACTTATAACAGACAGTTACAAAACGCTACACACAGGTCTATGGTTCATTTCAGTAGACACAGGACAATCCGGTCCAGCACTGGTCTTAATCTCAAGTAACCTGACAACGACTCCACTCCGTTCTAGAAATACAACGCTATCAGTGTGAGAAACAGCTAAAAACAGATTGACACGCTGTAGTAACGGCCGCGCAGAATAAATAAGTATGATTACACATGTGCTTTTGCTGCGTGTCCAAACTGCTGTTAAAAGTTCATTAGGTGTGTGGACATGGCATAACAAACACAAATGGTGCTGAAATATATATGCGTAATGGTACTTTAACTTAAATACACTTGTGATGTACACAAACTGTACAAAACTGCAAGAAAACCTGGACAACTCACAGCGTGAGCGAGCTGACATAGTGACACTCCCTGACCCATGTTGGCAAACTAACGCATGATACTTGACAGCACAATTGGCATGATGATCCCAAGTTACAAGAGACACTCCTCCGCCCTCCTCTTACCTTATACCTGCGCCCATCTAAGCCAGGGAACACCACATAAAGATGAGATACACTTAACTCATTCTGCCCCACGGGCGTATTTCCCAAATTTTGGAGGCGTCATCTAACGACTATGCAGCAGTTGCAGGAGATGGATCGACCATGACAATTCAAGGGTAGTGTCGGAATAGCTTGGCGCCTATTGCTGGAGATGGATCGACCATGATAATTCAAGGGTAGTGCCTGAACAGCTTGGTGCCTATTGCTGGAGATGGATCGATCATGACAATTCAAGGGTGGTGCCGGAATAGCTTGGTGCCTATTGCTGGAGATGGATCGACCATGATAATTCAAGGGTTGTGCCAGATTAGCTTGGTGCCTGTCGGCGCCAAGCTAATCTGGCACTACCCTTGAATTATCATGGTCGGCCCATCTCCTGCTGTATTGCGTCAGGGCTGAATGGGTTAACTGCACTAGCGACCTGGTCAGTCTACCTCGTGCACTGCCAACTACTGAAGGTAAGTTGCCTGTGATGGTTCAAAAGGTTGACCTAACAACTGGCAATGATCATGATACTCCAAGGGAATAAATTGACCAAGACAGCTCAAGTGTAGTGCCTGTACAAGCACAAAACTAACCAGGAACTGCCCCTGAGCTCACATTTGATCCATTTTCACTTTTGTGTGTGTGTGTGTGTGTGTGTGTGTGTGTGTGTAATCTATGCCGTGCTTATCAAGGATAAGCCATTTGGATACATGTGGAAGTCAATAGACTAGTGACCTTTCCAGTACAAGCAATGAAGAGAAAGTGCAGACACTACCTATTCCAGCATTTCAGTATTATTACACAGAGGAAATGAGGTTCAAACCATCAAGCACAGAAAAGTTAACAGGAAATTTATAAAACTAAACATTGACAGATGTGCTGCACGACAAACTGATGATTGATGTGAATGAGGCTATCGTTCATCAGTATGTGGACTGTTTTTTCACTTTCTGCCTTACTTTCTCAATCAGTTCGATCCGCAGCCTTCCATCTGCAAGTCACAGATTTTCATGAAACCCAGCAACTGCATGGTTTGCAGAAAATCTGTGCCTCTGTGTACCCGCTGTAAATGGGGCTCATGAGACTTTATGCTTCCTGCTGACTGAAAACAGCTTCAGCTTCAAATGCAGTGTTCTGGTCTGTGATTGTTAACCCTTTGCATGTCAGCAGTTTTAGTTGTGACGATTCCATTAGGAATCATAGCGACTAAAACCGCTACTGACATGCAAAGGGTTAACCTCATATGCTAAAGCCTAGAGCTGTTAATTGTCAGTGGGGATCATGCTAATCCTTGCTTCTTGCTTACTAATCCTCTGGCTGTCAGTGGCGTTTTTTTGTTGCCATGATTCATTGGGGCAAAAACTGTTACCAACAGCAAAAGGGTTCAACTCAGTTTCAGCAGAGGGTGTTGCGTGCTGGTCTGTGATTTGGGTTATTAGCCTGGATCTGACCCTATACAGTAAACAGTACCAGCGGCTGCTTGCACAGGCCAGCACATAACTTATTAGCCTGGATCTGACCCTATACAGTAAACAGTACCAGCGGCTGCTTGCACAGGCCAACACATAACTTAGTAGCCTGGATCTGACCCTATATAGTAAACAGTACCAGCGGCTGCTTGCACAGGCCAGCACATAACTTATTAGCCTGGATCTGACCTTATACAGCAAACAGTACCAGCGGCTGTTTGCACAGGCCAGCACATAACTTATTAGCCTGTATCTGACCCCATACAGCAAACAGTACCAGCGGCTGCTTGCACAGGCCAACACATAACTTATTAGCCTGGATCTGACTCTATAAAGCAAACAGTACCAAAGGCTGCTTGTGCTTGCACAGGCCAGCACATAACTTATTAGCCTGGATCTGACCCTTTACAGCAAACAGTACCAGAGGCTGCTTGCACAGGCCAGCACATAACTTATTAGCCTGGATCTGACTCTATAAAGCAAACAGTACCAGAGGCTGCTTGCACAGGCCAGCACATAACTTATTAGCCTGGATCTGACTCTATACAGCAAACAGTACCAGAGGCTGCTTGTGCTTGCACAGGCCAGCACATAACGTATTAGCCTGGATCTGACCTATACAGCAAACAGTACCAGAGGCTGCTTGCACAGGCCAGCACATAACTTATTAGCCTGGATCTGACCCTATACAGTAAACAGTACCAGCTGCTGCTTGCACAGGCATGGGATGATCCTTGCTTAGTTGGCCACTTCTTAACCTGTTTAGCCCGAATGGGTGCATTTCCCAAATTTTGGAAGTGCTACTTAACGACTATGTACCAGTTGCAGGGTCCCGGGGCTAAATGAGTTAACACGGGTGGTAGTAAATAGCACAAAAGTAAATCACATGAGTATCCAGCGTGCAGTCTAGCCATGCTATTCCTACACAAAAACATGCCGAAACCCGACCTTGAAGGATTTGATTCTCTTGAACTGTTTTCTTAGCCATCATTAAAAAAAAAAAAAACACTCCTCCCCCCCCCCCCCCCCCCCCCCCAGGTCAGGCCAAATGGTCTATCTTGTGTTCATCCCTATAGAGCATCACCTGTAACAGCAGTAGCAAGACATTTCTTCAATTATTGCCCAAAATTGTAGTTTTTCTAAATGAATGCATTCAATTTTAATTTTAAAGCAGCTGCATTCATGTCGCTCTCACTGGCGTGCACCCCATTGCGTGCACAATGGGGTGAGATGGAAGGTGGGACTGATGAACATGAGCTAGACCGTTTTGACTCGCCTATGGGGTGAAAAACATGGGTTTTTTTTACCATGGCTAAGAAAATGGCTTATAAAAAATAAAATAAAAATTTTAAACAATTAAAAAAAAAAAAAGCAATACCAGGAGTTTAGTGTGTTTTGTTTTAGCTTTGTGTAGGGAAATCTAAATAAAGCGACCTGACTGCACGCTGGATCCTCAAAATTAATGTGACCTATCTTTTTGTGCTATTTACTACTACTAGTGTTAAGAGGTGACAAGTAATTAACCCATTCAGCCCTGACGCACTACAGCAGGAGATGGGTTGACCATGATAATTCAAGGGCAATGCCAGTTTAGCTTGGCGCCTGTCGGCGCCAAGCTAATCTGGCACTGCCCTTGAATTATCACGGTCAAGCCATCTCCTGCAACTGGTGCATAGTCCTTAGAACTTGGCTGAATGAGCTGAAATGCAAGCAAGAGAAATCACACAAGATGAAACATGACACTGCCTCCATGAACCCTATTCACCATCTGGTACAATGACGGGTTGTGAGACACAGATAATAAGACCAGGAAGGACCATGTATCACTATCAGGTGACACATGATGCATCCCATAGGCACTCTGACACATGCTTTTATCTGATGTCTGTCATTCTCTTTGAACATCCTGTTTCAAGCATAAAAGTGTTCAGGTTAAAAATACTATCCCTATGTATGTTTAGGTTTAACATGCTTGGGGAAAGTGCCTTTACCTGAGTACTGAGTACTGGACATACCTTAATAACTCTTTTCATTAATACCTTTTATAAGAATAGAAAATAACCAGAACACTACAAAGTGTGCTATCTTAATCCAAAAGTTTATAAATGTTATGTTATTGTTAAATAAAACATTATATTATAACATCATTTAGACAGAAGAAAAATGTAATGCCCCCAAAGTAGTTGTGCTATTTTATGACACGACAGGGCCGTCTGTAGCATGCACTTTCCAAGTATGCATCCTGAAAAGACACATGCTCAAAAGAAGACATTAACAAATTTAGCCCTAAGGAAAAGTTTCTAAATTTGGAGGTTGTCATCTGAAGATATATATCACTGTTTAAAAGACAAATCAATAATAGTTCCAAGGTTGGTGACGGAATTTCTTGACGCCTTGAGCACCAAGCTATTCTGGAACCACCCTTGTACTATCATGGTCAATACATGTCTAGTTGTAGTGTCTCAGGGTTGTAACAGGCTTCCAATTAACTGAAAATTCTCTGTATTTGACGGACACATTTTGACAAGGAAGGAAAAAAATGGAAGGCCGTCTGCCATCGGGATAGACAAATCTTGAGCAAGAAAAAAAGAAGCATCCAGTCATTTCAGGAACATAGAGGCTGGTTTTGTGCTTGCAGCATCAGATGCTGTTTACACTGTCGTAATCTTTGAAGATTACAATCATGATGACACAAACCTCACCACACCCACTCCCACACCCTAGTACTCTAGTACACGAGCAGCTTTAAATTACGATCAGTACCAATACACTTTTCCTGGCCATGCTCAGAGTACGCAACAGACTGGGACGGATTCTTTTTGTGATGATGTCCATCCTGGTGATGGACAATTTTAAATCCTAGGGCTTGTATCGTTGTAAAACTATCCTGCTGTGATGAACAATGCCACAACAAAAACATGTTCCAGATATAAATAGCAATTAAAGCGTTCAGTCATAAATATAGCACAAACAATACTAATAATGCTCATATACAATGAATGAGAAGAGTTTGGCAATTACATAACTTAATTATGTTGAATACCATCATGTACAATCTATAATGCAATATGTAGCATTAACCCTTTGGCTATCGGTGTCACTATTTGTCGTGGTGATTTCTGCAGGACTGGATCACCTCGACAAAAAGCACAACTGACAGCCATATAAATGTGTCATTGCTTTCCCTTGATAAGGCTTTTTACGTGTCATGAAGCAGTGACCTCCATGACGTGAGGAAGCCAGTACAGTTTACAAACACAAGTAAATCTGCACGGTCCATTTCTGAAAATGAATATCCTTGGAAAATGAATTATATAATATACATAATATATATATATATATATTCACCCAGAAGCTCTCTGCAAAACTTGCCATGGTTGATCATACCATGTGGAAACTCAAAATACACCGACAACAACTGTGGGACAGCGGTGAGTGCACCCAGTCCTGTCCGATACAAAACAGTGAAACAGGAAACCTCTTGCGTCAAGGAAGCTTCAAACTGTTCGACAGCGAGTCAGACAATTTGGGGATGGAAATCGAAAGTAGTGTAACTATAGTTAAATAATCACATTTAATACATTATAACATGTGTAGGGACGACAGTTGCATACGTATGATAACTAATGTACTATGTTTTTTTTCTGTATGTCCTTTCAAATAAAATCAAAACCATGGGTCATCAGCATGAAAAACAAGAAGTGACTTACAGTATGTGGACATAAAGCGGAACTGGATGTGGATTCAAATATTTTTACCTTAAAGAGTAGAGCATTGCATGCTTGTTTTATGTATATTTTTTAAAATTGTATAACTTGTGTTGAGTTCTAAGTGTACGTCTTTCTTCAGTGTGATTTTTAAAATTCTTTTATTATTATTATTATTATTATTATTATTATTATTATTATTATTATTATTATTATTATTGCACATTACACGATTAGCAGTAGTAACCTTTTTGGTCTGGATTAAACATTGACATGGAGCAGTCAGCACCTACATGTACAAAGCTGGCACACCAATTATATTGCACAGTTGGCAGTAACCTATCTGGTCTGGATTTAAACATTGACATGGAGCAGTCAGCACCTACGTCAGTGTACATACGTCAAGTCAAGAAACTTTATTCTTCCAAATACATGTTGCCACGTACAGGAAAATTTGTTTCGCCACCTCAGGTGCAACTCGCAATCACCCAAACTTACACAACATTTACAACAACAAATGGACAATGGCTCGGGACAGGTTGAAGCCCGTCGCCAAGGCATCTCATGGCCGGCGCCAGCGGCCCCAAGCCAACCTGAACCTCCCTAACACAAAGCAAACTAAGGACAGCCCTAACATAGTATCTCTTAAACACGTAATATAATGTTTTTACACTTCCTGCTTGGCTGAGACTAGTTTCACAAATAAAATTTAAAAAAAAATAAATAAATAAACAAAAAAAATACGCATAAACAAAAAACATAAAGACAAATTATACTTCCACAGTTGCTACCTGGGGGCCTGTCGATATAGATCAGCACCGGCTATTAGACAGACATTTGCTCCGGCATAAACAGTCACCACACCTTAATTATAACTTAAGTAGTATATAACTACACACCTACTCATTTTTGAAGCAATAATAATAAAACTACAACATTAACGTGAAAAGCATGTTGTTCCTAATCCACAGTATACACATGCACACGCTGTTAAGTGTTGAAAAAAATACAGTCACTGTGTCGGATGGAGATACAAAATACAAAATAACACCCACCCACCCACCCCCTACCCCCCAATTATATTGCACAGTTGGCAGTAACTTTTCTGGTCTGGATTCAAACATTGACATGGAGCAGTTAGCACCTACATGTACATAAGATGGCACACCAATTATATTGCACAGTTGGCAGTAACCTTTCTGGTCTGGATTCAAACATTGACACGGAGCACCTACATGCTACATAAGCTGGCACCCCATCCATTTTATGTAATAACTCATAACTGGTATATGTGGATAAAACACAAAAAGTAATATTTAGGGAAGCATAGTGACACTTTTTCTTTTTGCTACAAATATTGGAAAAGACAAAATGAACAGTTGCTCAAACAATAGAATTCTGCTTGCTGTGAGATGGCCTTAGTTGCTTGCTTGGTGTTAAACTCTAATTACATGTATAACTAACTTAAATTGAATTCAGCACATTTGTCCTGATGAAGTTTGTGCACCCACAATTTTGGCACTATGATTCTATGTGTTGTTTGTACATTTTTCCTTCCTGAGCTTTCGCAAATACATATTTATGTTTTGAAAACCACTACAAATGAAACACGCAAATTCACCAATCAAAGTTGCAGTTTCAACCATGTATGATAAGCTTCCAGTGCTAATTTAAATAACCTGGGGGTGGGGGTGGGGGAGGGGATTCTGTATTTTGTATCTCCATCTCTAAAATGAGGATGATGCTGGTTTAACAATTGTGATACTGACATCCATTTTAGATTTAAAAAAAAAAAAATTTCATCTGTGTGTTCTTAAACTATAATCACCATTATTTATATCTCCATTTCCCTGATTCCCTTGAATCATATTCCCCAAAACAGATTGATTAGTTCAGGGTTTAATTTCCAAGGCACTATTATGCATAATGGATGGTCCTAGGGAGCAAGTTACGAGGAACAGGGACAGATATTGCCTATGCAGTACAACCTGAGCCGACTGATCAGTTCAGACACATTGCACATGTGCCCCTTTGATTATCTTTATGAGCCTTTCAGCTGATATGCTGTCCAGAATTGTCTTTTATAGCCGAAGATGATCAAGAGTTCTAAATTAAATTTGTAACAGTGGCGGCCCATCTTGCCCGAGAGTTACTTTCCAGCCTCCCAAAATTCAAATGACAGGGCCGGCTGGGGGTATGGGGAGGGGGGGTGGGGGCGGGCCGAGAGGTGGGTGAGGCCGGGTGACTGAGGGAAGGTAAGCAATCCACAGTCCAACTTCGTTAATCTAACATAACAAAACTTTATCTTATTTTCCTCTTCAAATGATATATAAATTATCTTCGAAATGTGTGTGTGTGTGGGGGGGGGGGGGAGGGGTTAGAGGATACCCTGGGCCCCCCCCCCCCAACTTTTTCATTGTGGGGACCAGGGCTCTCCCATCCCCTCCTCCGGTTTATACGCCACTGTATAAGTCCAGTCAAACTGGTGAACAATAATGGTTTCTTCGATAGACTCTGATATTGAATCCCAATATCAGACCATGATTGATCCACAATTGGTTCATTTCTGTTACACAATTAAAAAAAAAGAAAAAGACAGTAACTGCAAGATAAATTATAAGACACGACTGTTTTCCTTGAACAAAATGCTTATAGTAATAAACGAATGAAAACTGAATAATTTGTCAAGTTTTTGTGGATGCAGCTCATTCATGAAACATAGATAGAGTTATTTCGTCATAATCCGTTTCTTTGTTGTTCCACACAACAACAAAAAATTGGGTCAGAATTGTTCTTATTAAAATGACTTCTTTTGTAGTTGTTAAGTATTGTGTACGATTATAATGACAAAATCAAACTCTGGTTATTCCCAATTAGAAAAAAATACTTTTTTGGGGCATCACGGGGTCAATGAGCATGGGCATTGAACAAGCGTGCAAAGCAATATGGCGGCTGCTACAAAAAGCTCTGGCGACGCAAGGTTTGTGCCGTCTTACTATTTACTTTAATGTGATCTGACTTAATATTTTACTTGGGCAACATTTGGTACAATCTTCTAGCGGTATAACGAAAATATTTGTTAAAGTAACCTTAGTTTCTGTATTTTGTTTATCATACATTGTCACCGCAGGTTGTCATGTCAATTGTCATTTTCGGGAATGTTCATCAGTCGAAACAGAACTAAAAGTAGAGCAAAGGGTCATTTGTTTTCTGTTGCAACGGATAGTTGCGTTACTTGTTCTCTTTTATGTCTCTCTTGTCGTGGATGCTAACACCTTTGTAATTTGTGACTTAAAAACTGAGGGTTTGTTGGGGTCCAGCGATGGGCGTGATGAGTTTGATCATGTTTCTGTCTTCCTGTTTCATTGTCCACTTTCATTATCATACGAGATAAGTTCATAACTGGTGCAGTGTACCTGTTTTATTTTTTCAGCTCTCACGTCCTTCCCCCGCCGCTTGAGTGGGCACAGAGGAAAGACAAAGTCTGGATTACACTAATCTTGGAAAACTGCAAAGACCCTAAACATGAATTGAAAGCAAATTCTTTCTACTTTAGGTACAGTGTAATGTTTCTCTCTTCAGGGTTGGTAAAAGGGGTCACCCATGGCAACTATAAAAAGCTTTGGGTGACTTGAAACTCCTTCAATGATAGCCCAACTGAGAAACTCCAAATTTGGAGCACACTGGCAGGTTTTCATGGACAAATGACTGCATTTTGTCTTGTGCTACAAACTTTTCAATATCTGTAGCATGGATGATGGATAGCACTTGTAGTTGTAGCCTGGATGGCTGCTTATTAGTTTTAGGCAGCTTTCATCACCCCTGCTGTATGAATTTGTTATTTTATTTATTTATTTATTTATTTTTGTTTGTTTGGGGGGGGGGGGGGGGTGGTCTAAACTGTTTTGAGGCAAAAAATTAATCATGTATTGCTTCAAGGTATTGTTTATAGTATAAGGGTTTAACATGTTGTCTCAGGTACAAAAACTACAATTATCCCTTTAGCAAAAACAAAAAAGAGGGTTTTTCTTTTCTTGAGCAGGGTACATGTGCAGTAATTACTGTAGTGTAACACTTTCGATGCAACCATAACAGTGCCACAAAACAGTTTGCATTTATCACTCAACGGGCCAGTCTGTTAGATAATAAGTAAGTCAGTATTGTTACCAGAAGCACAGTTTTCCCCCTTAACTCCTACCCTTACACTGAAATCCTCAAATTTTGCCGTTGTCCTCTGAAGACTGCATTGAGGTGCAGGACACAGATCGATCATGATAGTTCAAGGGTGATGCCAGAATAGCTTGGCACCCATAGGCGCCAAGCTATTCTGGCATCACCCTTGAACTATCATGGTCAATCCTTATCTTGCTGGGGTAGAATGAGTTAAAGGGTTGGGTCCCAAAGGTGTAAACAAGCCTGCTTGTGCATATGCTGGCCAACGGTTTAGCCCATTTAGCCCCAACTACCTACAACAGGATGTGGATTTACCATGATAATTCAAGGGTTGTGCAAGATTAACTTAGCGTCTGAACTGCTGAAGGCACCAAGCTAATCTGGCGGTATCCTTGAATTGTCATGGTCAATCCATTTCCTGCATATGGTATATCACTATATGGTTGTTATTTAACACCTCCAAAATTGGGGAAATGTGGCCCTGGGATCAGGTGGGTTAAAATTCACTTGGTACGTTGTCTCAGGTCATAATTTCTTTTCTGTTTCCTTTTTTTGTGGCAGAGGCAAAGGTGGGACAGATAACACCGATCACGAACTCACCCTAGAACTCTATGGTGAAATAGATCCTGAGGTGAGTTACTCTTTGCTCTTGCTTGAATATCAACCCATTGAGACTTGACACATTACCAGGATATCCATGAGATAGTACAAGGGTATTTCCAAAAATAGCTAGTGTCCAGCTATTCTGGCAACACATTTGGACTTTCATGGCCTATTTTTTTTCTCCTGAACTGTATTGCAGTGTGTGTTCAGAAGACAATTTACAAATTTTGAATCTAGGGCTGAGTGTATTACGGTTGTGTATCGGTGTGCTGCTGAAGACTTGCAAGGGGGAGACAAACAAATTTGGGTCTGTTTAAGAATTGTCTCCAGTGAAAGTGTGCTTGAAAAATTGGTGCCAGACTTGTTGATAATAGTAATACCTAGTTCTTCAAAAGCACTGTTCTCCAGAACACACTGGACTCGCTGCGCAAAAAACACAGTGCGCAGTAGCACATTCGCACACACAAGCATACACTACTTTAGCCCTTATCATTCGGAATACACTAGTGTGTGAAATAAGTTTTGACTAAAATAGTTCAAGGGTAGTGCCAGAATAGCTTGGTGCCTAGGGGCTCCAAGCTATTCTGGCACCACCCTTGAACTAAAGCTCTTGGTCTATATCCTTATCTGTAAGTACTATAATGTAGCTTGCAAGATTTGAAGCTTTTAGCCTCAGTATGATATGGGTTAAATGGCCCCATCCATTCCCAACGCCTTGCATTCTCTTGTGCTAAAGGCCTGACAAAAAGATTCAACGTCTTTACGTGAGATTTGAATTTGGACATTGTGGGCAGACTACGCACATCAATTGGCAGCAAGTTCCAGACACTTGGACTTGGAGCTGGAAAGCTGGAAAAATGCTCATTGAGAGTCTCATGTTCCGTTTTTGGATTCTTGAACAGTTTTTTATTGGCAGAATGGAGGTTGTAGGATGGCTGACAAGTACAAAGCTTGGCCAAGAGGTATGGGGGGGAGTGACCCCGCCCAAATGCCGATAGGCAAAATTTGCAATTTTGTACTGGCAGCAAAATTTCATGAATACCCAGTGCAGTTGCTGCAACAGAGGCGTAATGTGGTCCCTCATTCATTTTTTCAAGACAAGCTGTGTTAGGCTGACATTACATATTTTCAGAAGTAATCTAGACATTATTACTTTTTTTTTTCAGAAATCAACATGTCGCGCCAGTGATCGTACGATTTTCTTCACACTGATGAAGAAGGAACCGAAGGCATTCTGGCCTCGACTCACAAAGGAATCCAAAAAGGTTTTACACCATTAGACTCTAGAAAACATTGTTGGATTAATTCTGTAAAACTCATTAAGTTAGCAACATATTTTCTAACAGCTGGTTATGCTGTTTGTTGCAGTCAGAATTCTCATTGCTGTCTGTTTTCCTAGTACTATAGGTCAGAACCATTAGAAATGGGCATACATGTACATTGCAGAATGGTTTAGTACAAACAGACCATAAACTGCAAATGATACACTTTCCTCAGCTTTTTCACATCTGACCATAATGTGCAACTTGTGGAGGTATTTATAAAGGCAGTTTACCAATATCATCAGATGGAGCCGTGACAGTTCCAAAGTATTTCCAGGTTAGCTTGGTGCCTTGCCAGGTTCTAAAGTGCTGGCTTGTATAATCTAGCCCTACCGTTGAACTGTCATGACCAGGATGTCTACCACTGTGGTATCCATAAAGTGCATGTGTGTGAAGCAAAAGTGAGTCTGTGTTCTGGACCAGTGTTCGTCTGTCAGGCATCCGTCTGGTGGCGTTGGGCGTCCGTGGTAAACTTTAACCGTTGGCATTTTCACTGAAACTATTCAAGCCATGGTCTTCAAACTTGGCCCAGTGATACTTTGCAGCAAGACCTTTCTAAACATACCAGTTTCGTTGACCTCTCTCAAAGGACAAGGTCACAGGAGATCAGGAAATAGGTAAAAAAATAGCCATATTTTGACAAAATACTATTCACAATTTCAGACCCAAACTTGGTACAAAGGTACCTGATGGTAAGACCTTTCTGTAGTGGAGTCCGTTTAACATGCATTTCTGGGGACAGAGAAAATTAGTTTGTGTAAAACATATTTTGTGTTAACCAATCTAGACTCTGAAAAAAGAGGTCGACTGTGTGGGAGATGTGTATCTGAGTGTGCCCTGCCCTCGAGGTTAAAAGTGCATAGTATCATACTTTACCTGCTTACTCTCATCTCAATAGGACAGCAATCAATAGACCACACGTGTACAGCTAGTGAATTTAATCAAGAAAACAACAATCCATCTGATAAAACAGCTCCATAACCATGTGCAGTGTAGAGCTAATGTGCTATTTTTAGCCGTGTACCAATGTGTGCGGGCAATACTACTTACTTACTTACTTACGCCTGTCACCCCTACCTGGGTATAGGCCGTCGATGAGAGACCTCCAGCAACTCCTGTCCTGTGCTTCTCCTTCGATTCTACTCCAGGTGGTTCCCAGTCTCTTGATGTCTGCTTGGAGGTCTCGACGCCAGGAGTTTCTCGGCCTACCTCTTTTCCTCTTTCCCTAGGGGTTCCATGACAATGCCTGCCTAGTGATACTGGAAGCTGGCTTTCTCAGACTGTGACCGATCCATCCCCATCTTCTTCGCCCAATTTCATTCTCTGCTGTTATCTGCTCTGTTCTCTCCCAGAGTCTGACGTTGCTGATCTTCTCTGGCCAGTGGATTTTCAAAATTCTTCTAAGGCAACTGTTCATGAAGGTCTGTACTCTGTTGACTGTGGTTTTTGTCAATCTCCATGTCTCTGCTTCATATAGGAGAACTGCTTTTACATTGGAGTTGAAAATCCGGACTTTGGTGTGTTGTGACAGCTCTCTGGAACTCCACACTTTTTTCAACTGGAGAAAGGCTGCTCTGGCTTTACCGATTCGTGCTCTGACATCTGCATCAGTGCCGCCTTTTTTGTCTATGATGCTCCCGAGATAGGTGAAGGACTCCACCTCCTCCAACGGGGTGCCAGCAAGCAAGACTGGTTCTTCCCTGGTTGCGTTCAGCCTCATTGTCTTTGTTTTCTGTTTGTGAATGGTGAGGCCCACTTGGGACGAGATGTCAGCAAGCCTCGTGGTCTTGTCCTGCATTTGTTGATGAGTGTGGGACAGTAATGCCAAGTCTTCTGCAAAATCAAGGTCGTCAAGCTGTGTCCATAGTGTCCACTGTATTCCACTTCGTCTGTGCTCTGTGGTCATCTTCATGACCCAGTCTATGGCCAGTAGGAAGAGGAACGGAGACAGCAGACACCCCTGCCTGACACCAGTTCTGACCTGGAGCTCTCTGGTGAACTGCCCTTCGTGGATCACGCGACATGTCATGCCATCATAGCTGCTCTTGATCAGGCGGACGAGCTTTGTGGGTACACCGTAGTGTCGTAGGAGTTTCCACAGAGTCTCTCGGTCCACGCTGTCAAATGCTTTCTCATAATCCACAAAGTTGACGTACAGCGGGGAGCTCCACTCCAGAGACTGTTCCACGATGATGCGGAGAGTGGCGATCTGGTCTGTACATGATCGGTTCTTCCTGAATCCTGCTTGCTGGTCTCTCAGCTGGGGGTCAACGGAGCTCTTCATTCTCTCTAGGATGATCCTGTTGAAGACCTTTCCTGGTACTGACAGCAAGGTGATTCCTCTGTAGTTGGAACACTTGCTGAGGTCGCCTTTCTTGGGAAGCTTGATTAGGTACCCCTCCTTCCAGTCAGCTGGCATCACCTCCTCTTCCCAGATCTTTCCAAGCAGTGGGTACAGCATCTCAACTGTTGTCTCTAGGTCTGCTTTCAGAGACTCCGCTGGGATGCCATCTGGCCCTGCTGCTTTGCCATTCTTCAAAAATGCCACTGCTTTTCTGATCTCTTCCCGGCTGGGTCTGTCACAGCTGATGGGTAGGTCGGTCTCTGCCGGCTGGATGTCGGGGGGGGTCGGGTGGGCTAGGTCTGTTCAGTAACTCTTCAAAATACTTGGCCCATCTGTCGAGTTGGTCTGCTCTGTCTGCAATAGGCTTGCCTTCTTTGTCTTTTACTGGTCTTTCTGTATGGCCATACTTACCCGACAATCTTCTGGTAGTGTCGTAGAGCTGTTTCATGTTGCCGCTGCCTGCTGCCTTTTCTGCCTCTGCTGCCAGGCTGTCTGTGTAGGCCCTCTTGTCTGCCCTGATACTCCTCTTCACCTCGCGGTTGGCTTCCGAGTATTCCCCCTGTGCCCTTACTTTGGCTGCTCTCGTGCGACTGTTGTTGACCGCTGCTTTCTTCTGCTTCCTCGCTTCTATCTTCTTCGAGGTCTGTGCCGACAGCCAGTCCTTGTGGTGGTGTTTCCTGAACCCTACAGTGTCTTTGCAGGTTGAATTCAGCGCCTCTCTAACTGCCTTCCACTGCTGCTCTGTGGTGACCGCCTCCTCTTCATTTACTAGCTCCTGTAGCGCTTGAAACCGGTTGGACAGCACCAGTTTGAACTCTTCTCTAACTCCAGTTTCTCTCAGGAGGCCTACATTATAGCGCTGTCTTCTTGTTGTCTCTGTGTGGCTTTTCTTTAGCTTGAGCTTCATTCTTAAGGTAAGCAGATGGTGGTCTGAGGCGACATCTGCTCCCCTCCTCACTCGAACATCTTGAAGGGATCTTCTAAATTTCTTGCTAATGCAGATATGGTCTATTTGGTTCTCTGTTGTATGGTCAGGTGAGACCCAAGTTGCTTTGTGTATTCTTCTGTGTGGGAAGATGCTGCTTCCAATGACAAGTCGGTTTAGAGCACAAAAGTCTACAAACCTCTCCCCGTTCTCACTCATCTCCGAGCCTAGTCCCTGTCTCCCCATCACCTCTTCGTAGCCGGTGTTGTCCTCCCCTATTTTGGCATTAAAATCGCCCATGACGATGGTGATGTCTCGCTCCGCACATTTGTCCACGGCACTCTGGAGTCGGTCGTAGAACTCTTGTTTCTCTTCCTCGTCACTGTCATTGGTGGGCGCATAACACTGGATGACGTTCAGCTTGAGCTTTTTCTTGGTTGTAAAGGCTGCTGTTATAATTCTTGGCCCAAGAGGTTCCCAGCCCATCAGCGCTCTCTGTGCCACTGGTGACAGCATGAGTGCTACTCCTTCTGTATGGGGGGCATTCTCCTCTTCATGACCTGAATACAGAATCATCTCCCCACTTAACAGCCTTTTCTGGCCAGACTGCGTCCATCTGGCTTCACTGATGCCTAGCAGGGAAAGGTTGTACTTTTGCATTTCCGCTGCTATCTGGGCGGCCTTGCCGCTCTGGTACATGGTCTTGACGTTCCATGTGCCCATGGTTGTATCCCTGGATAGAGAGAGGCGGCTCGGTCCTGTGGCTTCCGAAGACTTCCGGCTTTCACCACAGGACGTCATAAGTCTTCTAGTAGAAGAACCTTCCTCCTCCAGGAAAGGAATTACTGTTAGTCTTTTCGTCGGCGTTTTTGTAGCTATTTCCTTTTTTGCAGGGTGGGGAAGCTACCCCCACGCCCAACCCCCTTACTAGGAGGACCAGGGGTTTTCTGTCGGGGTCACCTTCCCTTAGACCATGTTGGTTCACAGCACCTTATTTCATTCGGTGCACCCCTCTCACGAGGGACCCCCTATCCACCACCCAGGGGACGCGCCTCAACGCCGTATGGTCCCAGCGCGAGGGCGGGCAATACTGTGCAGTCATAATCCTTGGAACTGCAGATCGGTCTGAGGTGTGAAAGCTAACCGGTCATTCAGGTGTATTAGCTATTGCGTTATGCAGTTCGTGGGTACTTTTGTAAATAAAGCTTTACACGGAGGATGGCATCGTCTTAGTCCTTGGGATGGTTGTTCATGTCAAACAGGTGAAAATACTTAGAAATGTTCTTTTGTGGAAACAAAATCATCTTCGTGTTAAGCATTTCGTGTTGTTAACCAGTTTAGTAGAGAACGAGAGGGCCGATTGCCAGGAATTCAATAACGTTTAGTATTAACCAGAAATTTGTAAAGCATGTTCGTGTTAACTGGACTTCACTGTACTAATTTGGATGATCCCTCGGAAAGGTCAAGGGTCACAAAAGATCTGGAAATAGGTTTTAAAAAAATAGCCATATTTGGACTTAAGACGTTTTTCTCAAATACTGTTGATAATTTCAGACCCAAACTACAGAGATGGTAAGACCATCCTATGCATACTAATTTGGATGACCCCTCAGAAAGGTTAAGGGTCACAAGATATCTAGGTCAGAAATAGCTATTTCTTGAAAAAAAAAAATCTTGAATACTATTGACAACTTCAAATCCCAAATTAGTTCAGAGATACCGTATGTTAAAATCTTTGTACGCATGCTAATTTAATGATCCCTCGGAAAGGTCAAGGTTCATAAGAGATCGACCCCCCCCAAAAAGAAGAATTTCAGCTTTTATCCACACTTTTGCATAACTTTTCAACCAAATTTGGCAGAAAGGTAACTGATGATAGGACCTTTCTATGCATACTACTTTAGTTTGCTGCTAGCAAAGGCCAAAGGTCACAGGAGATTGATAAAAGCGTTAAAAATGCATACATTTTGAGATAACATCACAGGTACAGAATACAACCCTTTACTTATGTTAGAACTGGATAGTTTATGCATGTGACTGTGAGCCTTTTGGCTGCACTACATCTTGAGGTGAGTCTTGCAGGAATCCCCTGCTCAGACAGGGCTAACAGCCACAGGGTTAGGTAAATCTGGGAAAACTCAGGAAAGGGCTACGAACAGCCACAGGGTTAGTAAATCTGAGAAAACTCAGAAAAGGGCTACTAACAGCCACAATGTTAGTAAATCTGGGAAAACTCAGGAAAGGGCTACGAACAGCCACAAGGTTAGGTAAATCTGGAAAACTCAGGAAAGGGCTACTAACAGCCACAGGGTTAGTAAATCTGGGAAAATTCAGGAAATGGCTACTAACAGCCACAGGGTTAGTAAATCTGGGAAAACTCAGGAAAGGGCTTCTAAAAGCCACAGGGTTAGTAAATCTGGGAAAACTCAGGAAGGGGCTACTAACAGCCACATGGTTAGTAAATCTGAGAAAACTCAGGAAAGGGCTACTAAAAGCCTCGGGCTTAGTACATGTGGGAAAACTCGGGAAAGGGCTTCTAACAGCCACAGGGTTAGTAAATCTGGGAAAACTCAGGAAAGGTCTACTAACAGCCACATGGTTAGTAAATCTGGGAAAACTCAGGAAATGGCTACTAACAGCCTCAGGGTTAGTAAATCTGGGAAAACTTGGGAAAGGGCTTCTAACATCCACAGGGTTAGTAAATCTGGGAAAACTCAGAAATGGCTACTAACAGCCACAGGGTTAGTAAATCTGGGAAAACTCAGGAAATGGCTACTAACAGCCACAGGGTTAGTAAATCTGGGAAAACTCAGGAAAGGGCTTCTAAAAGCCACAGGGTTAGTAAATCTTGGAAAACTCAGGAAGGGGCTACTAAAAGCCACAGGGTTAGTAAATCTTGGAAAACTCAGGAAGGGGCTACTAACAGCCACAGGGTTAGTAAATCTGGGAAAACTCAGGAAAGGGCTACTAACAGCCACAGGGTCAGTAAATCTGGGAAAACTCAGGAAAGGGCTACTAACAGCCACAGGGTCAGTAAATCTGGGAATACTCAGGAAAGGGCTACTAACAGCCACAGGGTCAATAAATCTGGGAATACTCGGGAAAGGGCTACTAACAGCCACAGGGTTAGTAAATCTGGGAAAACTCAGGAAAGGGCTACTAACAGCCACAGGGTTAGTAAATCAGGGAAAACTCAGGAAAGGGCTTCTAAAAGCCGCAGGGTTAGTAAATCTGGGAAAACTCAGGAAAGGGCTACTAACAGCCACAGGGTCGGTAAATCTGGGAAAACTCAGGAAAGGGCTACTAACAGCCACAGGGTCAGTAAATCTGGGAAAACTCAGGAAGGGGCTACTAACAGCCCCAGGGTTAGTAAATCAGGGAAAACTCAGGAAAGGGCTTCTAAAAGCCGCAGGGTTAGTAAATCTGGGAAAACTCAGGAAATGGCTTCTAACAGCCACAGGGTTAGTAAATCTGGGAAAACTCAGGAAAGGGCTTCTAACAGCCACAGGGTTAGTAAATCTGGGAAAACTCAGGAAAGGGCTTCTAACAGCCACAGGGTTAGTAAATCTGGGAAAACTCAGGAAAGGGCTACTAACAGCCACAGGGTTAGTAAATCTGGGAAAACTGAGGAAAGGGCTACTAAAATCCACAGGGTTAGTAAATCTAGGGAAACTCAGGAAAGGGCTTCTAAAAGCCACAGGGTTAGTAAATCTGGGAAAACTCAGGAAATGGCTTCTAAAAGCCACAGGGTTAGTAAATCTGGGAAAACTCAGGAAAGGGCTACTAACAGCCACAGGGTTAGTAAATCTTGGAAAACTCGGGAAAGGGCTTCTAACAGCCACAGGGTTAGTAAATCTGGGAAAACTCGGGAAAGGGCTACTAACAGCCACAGGGTTAGTAAATCTGGGAAAACTCAGGAAAGGGCTACTAACAGCCACAGGGATAGTAAGTCTGGGAAAAATTTAGGAAGGGGCTACTAACATCCACAGGGTTAGTAAATCTGGGAAAACTCAGGAGCACAATTTCATTTGAATGCAGATGAGTTGATGGCTACCATCAACTCATCTGCATGTGCATTAAATTGTGCACACAAGAGGGGTTAAAAATTGAATTTGTGCTGATGCTGACCTTGGAGCGGAATTTAATTTGAACCCTCCTGTGGATGCAGCCACCAGCACTGTTTCAGTACCAGTGGCTGCACATCGGTGCATGCACAAGGCGTTTTATGCTTGTTGGTATCAATGGAACAGGTTTGAAGACTATATTAGTCCTGTTGGTATTTTGTTGCAGTTCCACTTTGTAAAGACAGACTTCAATAGGTGGAGGGATGAAGATGACTCGGATCAAGAAGACAAAGAAGACTTCAATTTAGATGACGTGTGTAACACCTTTAACCCATTCTGCCCTGATGCAATACTGCAGGAGATGGGTCGACCATGATCATTCAAGGGTAGCGCCAGATTAGCTTGGCGCTGACAGGCGCCAAGCTAATCTGGCACTGCCCTTGAATGATCATGGTCGATCCATCTCCTGCAACTGGTGCATAGTCATTAGATGACGCCTCCAAATTTTGGGAAATACGTGCTTCAGGCTGAATGAGTTAACCCATATCATCCTGAGGCTAAAAGCTTCAAATGTGTACACTGCCATATATGCAAGCTACGTTACAGTACTTACAGATAAGGAAACAGACCATTGCCTTTAGGCGCCAAGCTATTCTGGCACTACCCTTGAACTATTTTAGTCAAACTTATTTCACACACTGGTGTATTCCGAATGATAAGGGTTAACAGATAACGTACAATTTTTGCAGTAATAATTTTCTGTTAACAACGCACAACATAACAAATTGCGAACTTTTTGTTTAATTAAATGATATTTAGTGCATATATGTTTGAAATTCATAAATGAAGTGCAGAGAGGAACCATCGAGGATATATATTTGTCAATGATAACATATAATCATCTCTCGCAGAACTTAGAAATCCTTCATTTGGCTCTATTTTTCTGCAAAAATATACAGACTCGGATGAACTCTCACTAACCAGATAGGTGAGGCTAGCGCTGGTAGAATTGTACACATACCAAGGGGAATTACTCAGCGCTGGACAGACAAACAGTTAGATCCCCTGCCCCCGCCTGTCCGGCACCCAATCGCCAGCCCACAGAAAAATACACAGGTATAGAACCAGACGATCATCTACATTCCTAAAAGTATGCATCAGGTCTAGCCTATAACCCATGAAAAAGACATGGGTTTTAGGCTAGACCTGATAGTGGGGGGCAGGGGATCTGTTTGTCTGAACAGCGCTGAGTAATTCCCCTTGGTATGAGTAAGATTCAGATGAAGTCTTGATCCCTTCGGAATACTCAATACACCAGTGTGGCAAATAAGTTTGACCAAAATAGTTGAAGGGTAGTGCCAGAATAGCTTGGCGCCTCTAGGCACCAAGCTATTCTGGCACCACCCTTGAACTAAAGCCATTGGTCTATATCCTTATCTGTAAGTACTATAATGTAGCTTGCATATGGCAGTGTAAACATTTGAAGCTTTTAGCCTCAGTATGACATGGGTTAATGCTGTAGACTGTTTCGAGCCGTTTTTCAAATTGAAGATGTTGGAACTGTTTTTGTGGGTAAATTGTATGACGTGTGGCAAGGATGGTCTGTACAGTGTACTAGTGTTTTTCAGTTATTGCTGAGATGTATATTATTACAGCTAGCCACTTGCATATTTTTACAGTACAAGTACAGTGACTTTCAGAGTCAGCATTGTGACTGTTGAAAATTAGACGAATAACGAATGAGCTAGTCGATGTAGCAAATTGTTTGAGTGGCTGATGCATTTGGTTGTGATGGAAATGCCTTTGTACAGTTTATTTCTCTTGTTTGCAGATGATGAACTCCATGGGTGGCCTTAACGGTGGGGCGGACTTTGGTGGCGGTGAAGAAGTAAGTAGTTAAGTTGTTTGGGAATTATTTTCAAATGTAGGAATATTCAGCAGTATAATGGGGGCAGTAGTGGTGTGTATTCATAACTGGAATGCTGGTTGATCTCCTGGTTGGCCAGAATGGGTAGGGATTTTTGGCTCACAGGTGATAGCAAAAGGTAGCGCGTGATGGGCCAGTGTCCGTCTGTCCGGCATCATTCATGTAAAGAGACTTCATGCTGCAGTCTTCAAATTCGGCCTAAGGATACTGCTCTTTCACCCCATGTCGCTCCAGGGGCTGACTTGGCAGAGACTCTCAACGATACTGTGTGGCAAGACCTTTTTAAATATACCAATTTCAGTGACCTCTCTCAAGGGTCAAGGTCACAGGGGATCAGTATAAAGATAAGGAAACACAGTCTTTGTGTCGGGGAGTGTCTGTCATCACATCATTTGGCTGGAATGTGGGGGCCTGAAGCTTGCTGGTACTCGCTTCGTTGTTAGCACTCGCGCTATTCCGTAGGCAGTGATGTTGAGCATAGAGCATATACACTCCATGATGTTGAGCGTGGCTTGGGAAGAGCCACTCCAGTCGTGATGCAGCATTGTAGGGCCTGACATATATATCAAACGAAGGTACAATGTCTTTTACTGCGGGTGGCGACCATTGCTGCCGGCCAGGAGATGTCGCATGGCTGCCATCTTGTCTATTTAGCACTAAATGGCATTATAATTGCTTGGTACCACTGATAATGTGTGCAAGATGTTACTTGAGGCTGATGTCCAGCATAGGGGGGAGGGGGGGGGGGGGTGTTTGGAAATGGCAGAGGGGTGAGTACATTTTTTTCTTTTTTCTTACCACATTACTTTTGTGGGTGCATACCTTTTACGCTCACTTTCATTGTTTGCCTCTTTTCTGTTTTACCAGGAACAAGACAGTGATGATGAAGGTATGTCATGTCATTTTGATGTAGCTGCAGGATACAACTTGGCTATAAATTGAATCTGACTTCATGGGGATTAGGGGAATGCATCAGAATAATGAAAAGATGTGACTTTTGCCACCTTGTATCCTGGCATTTATAAATTAAAACTAAAGACAGTTGAGTGTAAATCGAGGGTCACATTGTTTTATTTTCTTTCATTGCGATAATAAATCGGCTTTAAAGTTTTATAAACTCGTGATGACAACAAAACAATATGGTGATTGTACTTTTATCTTTTACTAGCAAAGAGATTTTTAGGTGAGGTGCTGTTTGAACAAGTTCAATTTGTGCAGTTCTCGTATGGGGTTATACTGTATTTTAATAAAATGTTTGTACCTAATTAGTTTGGATATTTTCTGTCCACAGACCTACCAGATCTTCAGTGACAGTCTGTGTGCACGTAATACCCCCGAGTGGCTTGGATGAAGAACGCAAGATGTGTGCCTGGTTTTCACGCTTCGGGCTGAATGCAGTCCATGATTCTTGTTCTCTCAAGATTAGTTGCCATAGCGACCCAGGACTGTTGCGAACCTCTTGTTGGTGCGCAGGATTTGGGAAACTAGTAATCCTGCTCACTAGTAATCCTGCTCATTTCATCCAGTGAACTCAAGAGATGGATGTTGAAGTTTTCCAAATGTACTGTTTCGTGTTTTTTGGTGAAGTCAGTCATATTGACTTTAATTTCTGCAGCTTTTCCCACCACCACCAGCATCACTACGCCAGTTGTGACAGGTATTACTACTAGTTAGTTACCTTTTTACCATCAGACATCTTTCTCTTCCTTTTTGTATCATTTTCATGCTGTTTGTTTGCCACACCTCATACCCATCATGGCTTGGAATTGTCCATCATTCAGTGGGTTTCAAATGCTTGAAAATAATGTCCATACAACATTTCTTTCCCTCAAAATAAACTAATAATAGAGGGATTAATCGGCATCAGCGTAAACTTTACACAGGAGTATATAGGCTTCCAAGAAAGGTGCACAGGGAAAGCCTAGCCCTGGAACTCCTGGCTTTTCTCTGGTCCAGCAAGAAATGTTCACATTGGACAAAAACAACAGTAGAAAGTGAATTTACTTAAAAATAATTGATATACGGATGGGAAAAAAATGCAACATTTTTGGAATCATCAGAAGCACTAATAGTGTTTCGGGTGATTCCCAAAATGTTGCATTTCTTTTGCTTGTCAGCATATTTTAGTGATGCAGCCTGGTCACCTTGGCACCAGTAAGTGCCAAACAGATTACATCCTATCCTTGAAACATCTTGACTCGCCGACTTCCTCCTTTTGGTATGTGCTTGTTCAGTAACACCTGCCAACATCACAGCACACAGCGGAATTGGATAAGTAAATTTTGTTTTTGGACAGTTCCAAGCCCGAACACCTCATGACCATTGAACAATGTTAATTATGGAGGATGAAACGTGCCAGGTACGACTGGCAAATAATAAATGGAATGCTTTTACTTGTGTGGATTTCTCTTCTGTGTGTGTGTGTGTATGCAGAGAAAGATATTCACTTCATGCAGAAAAATATTTAGCCAATCAAATTCCAATAAGTTACACTTCGTCTTTTCAATACAGTCAAACCTGCAGTCACCTTAATTTACTCCCGTTTGCTTTTACTATATAATGACTGTACAATGGTCACCCGTGTATAGCACTTGTGGCTGACTTGTTGAGTATAGCTACTTGACCCTTTTGAGTTGTGTCCGAGTGCCAATATTGTTGGATCGGTCAGCTGTGAATGTGCTTTCTGTCCATCGAGGTCCTGCTGTGCATCTTTTAGTCGGCGATTTAATGTGTATACTTAGTTCAAGCAAGAAAGGTCTCTTGCTCCTCATTTCCTGGCTGCTTTCATCTCAATCAGTGGATGGTGCATCAGCTTTTTTTTGGTTCAAGGTGAACTTTGAGCTCTGTTCATCGAAAGACTCGCTAAAAGATTACAGGGTCGGTTTTGAATATCTTTGAAATGTTCAAATTGTTTGCTTCCTATTGTCTTCCATGGAGTAGGGACTGTAATAGGATTTCAAGTTTGTCTATTTCTGGTTCAGTGGTTGGTCGCAGTACATTGTGCATGTTATGTTCAGTGTGTTTTGTGATGGTCATGGTTGTGTGGGGGGAGATGATTCTGTATTCAGGTCGTGAAGAGGAGAATGCCCCCCATACAGAAGGAGTAGCACTCATGCTGTCACCAGTGGCACAGAGAGCGCTGATGGGCTGGGAACCTCTTGGGCCAAGAATTATAACAGCAGCCTTTAGAACCAAGAAAAAGCTCAAGCTGAACGTCATCCAGTGTTATGCGCCCACCAATGACAGTGACGAGGAAGAGAAACAAGAGTTCTACGACCGACTCCAGAGTGCCATGGACAAATGTGCGGAGCGAGACATCACCATCGTCATGGGCGATTTTAATGCCAAAATAGGGGAGGACAACACCGGATACGAAGAGGTGATGGGGAGACAGGGACTAGGCTCGGAGATGAGTGAGAACGGGGAGAGGTTTGTAGACTTTTGTGCTCTAAACCGACTTGTCATTGGAGGCAGCATTTTCCCACACAGAAGAATACACAAAGCAACTTGGGTCTCACCTGACCATACAACAGAGAACCAAATGGACCATATCTGCATTAGCAAGAAATTTAGAAGATCCCTTCAAGATGTTCGAGTGAGGAGGGGAGCAGATGTCGCCTCGGACCACCATCGGCTTACCTTAATGAAGCTCAAGCTAAAGAAAAGCCGCACAGAGACAACAAGAAGACAGCGCTATAATGTAGGCCTCCTGAGAGAAACTGGAGTTAGAGAAGAGTTCAAACTGGTGCTGTCCAACCGGTTTCAAGCGCTACAGGAGCTAGTAAATGAAGAGGAGGCGGTCACCACAGAGCAACAGTGGAAGGCAGTTAGAGAGGCGCTGAACTCAACCTGCAAAGACACTGTAGGGTTCAGGAAACACCACCACAAGGACTGGCTGTCGGCACAGACCTTGAAGAAGATAGAAGCGAGGAAGCAGAAGAAAGCAGCGGTCAACAACAGTCGCACGAGAGCAGCCAAAGTAAGGGCACAGGGGGAATACTCGGAAGCCAACCGCGAGGTGAAGAGGAGTATCAGGGCAGACAAGAGGGCCTACACAGACAGCCTGGCAGCAGAGGCAGAAAAGGCAGCAGGCAGCGGCAACATGAAACAGCTCTACGACATTACCAGAAGATTGTCGGGTAAGTATGGCCATACAGAAAGGCCAGTAAAAGACAAAGAAGGCAAGCCTATTGCAGACAGAGCAGACCAACTCGACAGATGGGCCGAGTATTTTGAAGAGTTACTGAACAGACCTAGCCCACCCGACCCCCCCCGACATCCAGCCGGCAGAGACCGACCTACCCATCAGCTGTGACAGACCCAGCCGGGAAGAGATCAGAAAAGCAGTGGCATTTTTGAAGAATGGCAAAGCAGCAGGGCCAGATGGCATCCCAGCGGAGTCTCTGAAAGCAGACCTAGAGACAACAGTTGAGATGCTGTACCCACTGTTTGGAAAGATCTGGGAAGAGGAGGTGATGCCAGCTGACTGGAAGGAGGGGTACCTAATCAAGCTTCCCAAGAAAGGCGACCTCAGCAAGTGTTCCAACTACAGAGGAATCACCTTGCTGTCAGTACCAGGAAAGGTCTTCAACAGGATCATCCTAGAGAGAATGAAGAGCTCCGTTGACCCCCAGCTGAGAGACCAGCAAGCAGGATTCAGGAAGAACCGATCATGTACAGACCAGATCGCCACTCTCCGCATCATCATGGAACAGTCTGGAGTGGAGCTCCCCGCTGTACGTCAACTTTGTGGATTATGAGAAAGCATTTGACAGCGTGGACCGAGAGACTCTGTGGAAATTCCTACGACACTACGGTGTACCCACAAAGCTCGTCCGCCTGATCAAGAGCAGCTATGATGGCATGACATGTCGCGTGATCCACGAAGGGTAGTTCACCAGAGAGCTCCAGGTCAGAACTGGTGTCAGGCAGGGGTGTCTGCTGTCTCCGTTCCTCTTCCTACTGGCCATAGACTGGGTCATGAAGATGACCACAGAGCACAGACGAAGTGGAATACAGTGGACACTGTGGACACAGCTTGACGACCTCGATTTTGCAGACGACTTGGCATTACTGTCCCACACTCAACAAATGCAGGACAAGACCACGAGGCTTGCTGACATCTCGTCCCAAGTGGGCCTCACCATTCACAAACAGAAAACAAAGACAATGAGGCTGAACGCAACCAGGGAAGAACCAGTCTTGCTTGCTGGCACCCCGTTGGAGGAGGTGGAGTCCTTCACCTATCTCGGGAGCATCATAGACAAAAAAGGCGGCACTGATGCAGATGTCAGAGCACGAATCGGTAAAGCCAGAGCAGCCTTTCTCCAGTTGAAAAAAGTGTGGAGTTCCAGAGAGCTGTCACAACACACCAAAGTCCGGATTTTCAACTCCAATGTAAAAGCAGTTCTCCTATATGGAGCAGAGACATGGAGATTGACAAAAACCACAGTCAACAGAGTACAGACCTTCATGAACAGTTGCCTTAGAAGAATTTTGAAAATCCACTGGCCAGAGAAGATCAGCAACGTCAGACTCTGGGAGAGAACAGAGCAGATAACAGCAGAGAATGAAATTGGGCGAAGAAGATGGGGATGGATCGGTCACAGTCTGAGAAAGCCAGCTTCCAGTATCACTAGGCAGGCATTGTCATGGAACCCCCAGGGAAAGAGGAAAAGAGGTAGGCCGAGAAACTCCTGGCGTCGAGACCTCCAAGCAGACATCAAGAGACTGGGAACCACCTGGAGTAGAATCGAAGGAGAAGCACAGGACAGGAGTTGCTGGAGGTCTCTCGTCGACGGCCTATACCCGGGTAGGGGTGACAGGCGTAAGTAAGTAAGTAATGGTTGTGTGGCCCCAAAATAGGAGTTTGTGCCCCTTATTCCTTGTATGACGGCCACTGTTTTTAACCGACACTTTTTCTGTCCCTTGGGTGGCTCTAATTGACGGGTGCGACTGTAGTCATGATTGATTTGTAAGTAAGGCCCTGACGCCCTACAGCAGGAGATGGGTCAAACATGATAATTCAAGGGTAGTGCCAGGTTAGCTTGGCGCCTGTTGGTGCCAAGCTAATCTGACACTGCCTTGAATTATCATGGTCAATCATCTCCTGCGACTGGTGCATAGTCATTAGGTGACGCCTCAAAATTTGGGAAATATGGCCGTCGGGCTGAATGAGTTAAAGTGAGCAAGCAGCATTAGAAGGCGGAGCACGTGCACATTGTCGCTAAATGTATTTGATTTGTGTTTGAGGGAGGTATTGCCCTTTTCCAGCTAATCTTGTCTCCGTCTGTTTTGCAAATACATGTAACTAGGAATACGCGTGACTTTTAAAGGTGATCACTAAACTTGGACTTATTCTGATTTCCCAATTTGTAAAACAAAATCATGAGTGCTCAGAATGACAGGTAAAATGTAATTGTCTTCAAGCATTTCATCTGTCAACCTGGGTGTGAGTTAGTTATTTTGACCTAAGTCTATTACTATCATAGACATGATTTTGCATAATAGGAAGTTCAGTCATAATTAAGTTTATATACACGATGAACATACATTGGACGTCGGTACCAGTTGATGTCCTAGTCCAAAATTGCTCACAGAAAGGAGTCTGACATGTTTGTGTTTACTTACTTACTTACGCCTGTCGCCCCTACCCGGGTATAGGCCGTCGACGAGAGACCTCCAGCAACTCCTGTCCTGTGCTTCTCCTTCGATTCTACTCCAGGTGGTTCCCAGTCTCTTGATGTCTGCTTGGAGGTCTCGACGCCAGGAGTTTCTTGGCCTACCTCTTTTCCTCTTTCCCTGGGGGTTCCATGACAATGCCTGCCTAGTGATACTGGAAGCTGGCTTTCTCAGACTGTGACCGATCCATCCCCATCTTCTTCGCCCAATTTCATTCTCTGCTGTTATCTGCTCTGTTCTCTCCCAGAGTCTGACGTTGCTGATCTTCTCTGGCCAGTGGTTTTTCAAAATTCTTCTAAGGCAACTGTTCATGAAGGTCTGTACTCTGTTGACTGTGGTTTTTGTCAAATGTTTGTGTTTGATTCCCAGCAAAATATTCTTTCGACTTATGTGCAATGTTCTTCCTTTATTGTTACAAATCACGACAACTCTAACGGATTCCTGGCCAGCAGTGTTGTGAAACTCAGTTGATGCCAACTATCGCTGCAATGTTTACAAATAGTGCCCTTCTCCACCTTTGCTTACCATCGCATGGTTAAAGAATTAAGTGGTTACCGAACTCAACGGAGACGTGCCTTTATATTCACATGTGAACATAGACTAGTATTGCACCCCATAAAAGGGGGAGACTTGTGTAAAATGGTTTAGCAACTGCCCTACAAATATTTTGACACGACCAATTAAACCTTGAAAAATATTTCCCTGATTAACCCCCTTAACGCCATGGTTTGATTGATTGATTGTACATTGCTTAACGTCCCGACAGCAACAAGGCTTTCTCAGGACGTGCCTGCACTGCTTGTGAAAAAAAAAAATAAACAGAACATTGAATGTATGTCACCAGCCGGTCAAATACGTTAAATAAACCTAACACATGGGGTTAAATAAAGCTAAGACCATTTAGCAACACACATCCAATATCAAGAGCTACAGGCAGTGCAGACAGTAGGGAGAGTTTTAAAAAGGCAAATACAGGTGAATGGACAAAGGGTAGACAGAAACAAATGCCCCAGAATAGAGAGAAAAACCCACCCTGTGGGGCTGACCAGGGTGACCCTGGGAACTAAAAAATACCTAACCCCACCCAAGTCCCCCAGGGCAGACCCGGGTGGGGTTTAACGCCATGGCCTCATTTCCAAACTTGGAGGCGTCTAGGCCTCATTTCCAAACTTGGAGGCGTCTATGTACCAGTTACAGTATCTCCAAGATCTCTCGAGGGTACTGACCAAGCCATTTGCTTTGAAGCCAACCAACAAATAAACTGTCCAAGATTGGTGATCTTTTTTTCTGTTCGTGTTAACCTGAAATATGGCTTCTCACCGTGTTGTTTCCCCTTGTGTCATTGATAAAACACACGGTGGTAGGCACCTGTTGATTGCGACATGTTTGACAATAGGGTCAGGGCCAATGATTATCTTGTCACGTTTGCATGGGTGACAGTGTGAAAAACTGAAATCACTTAAAAAGGTCCACGGACTTGCCCCATGATTCATGGCAGCAAGACGCAAGCCCCTGCGGACACAGGGCTCAGGAGAATTTAGGCCTCTTGTTGGTACATACCATCAGAAGGACTGTTCTGCCTGAACCAAAGAGCTGCAATTTATCTTTCTGTGAATTTGAAAAAGTTGCATCAGTCTCTAGGACTGAAGACTCGCCGATGTGTTTGAGTTTACCGTCGAGAAAGCTAAACAGCCATTTTGATAGCGTCGGTATCATGGTAACATGGCCCAGCTCAACTCCAAATCCTGTGTTGTTCTAAAGCAATAGAGTTTCCACATACAGGATGTCTTGCTTTTGGGAAAAAAATAGGAAACAAACTTGGCATGTGGTGCTCTATGATTTTGGACTTTGTGTCTGAAGCTGTAAAGTTCCAAATTGCAGACCAGGACATGAGGGATGTTGGCTCAAGTGTGGCTATAATATTAAACAATGATTCACAGCCGTTATACCCCCAGGCAATGTCACGCCCCAACCCATACACAGTCTTGAAATCGTCACGTAAACAGTGTAGATTTGGTAATAGAACTGTTTTAAAGATCAGTTTGTTTGAAATAAACAGAAAAGTGCCCATGTAATGTAAAATTACATGCTTATTATTATTTATTTTTTGTCGTTATGAAGTCATTACGCACTTTCAGAATGTGCGCCTTTTACGGATTTCCTTTCACTGCTTACCGCTAAATTGAGACGGCTTTCTGCAAGTTACATCCATTTAAGTACCATTATGCATAAATCTGAAGACACATTTCAGCGCCATTTGTGTTCGCTAAGCTTGTCGACACACCTAATGTACGTTAACAGCAATTTCAATGCACAGCAAAAGCACGCGTGTAATTGCACTATTTTATTCTGCGCTACTGTTGGCGTCTCGGTCTATTTTTAGCTGTATCTCGTACTAAGTGTTGTATTTATAAAACGGAGTGGAGTCATCGTCAGGTTACTTAATATAAAGACACCATGTGCTGAACTGGATTCTACTGCGTCCAAATGTACCATAACTAGTCCTGTGTGTAGCGTTTCATAACCGTCTGTTACAGAAGTGTATCTTTGAACAGTTGCGGCCGTAGTGGGCCTACAAAACGTCATTTATTTTTCCAGATCTAGATCTGTGCAAGTTGTAAATGGCACCGTCCCAAATGATCAACCAATCACCAAGGGGCATGCCGCGAGCATGAGACTACTCGAGACCGGAAAGGTTCTTGTGTATTGGTTGGGGTGTGCCAAAGCTTGGGGTGCAACAACAGCAAGTGGTCAGAAAATGCATGTTGTCTCAAAATGTATTTTTCTTTAAAATAAATTTTTTTCGAAAAATACTTACCGATGGTATTACTGAGAGGAAGATATACTTAACTGACAATTTCAGTCTCCAAAATTTGCTGTGTGTTGCCACACAACCAGGGATGTACCTCTAGCAAGCAGTTACCTAATCCTCCAAGTGTCCTCCCTATCCTCGGAATAACCTCCCTTCCAAATCTCGCGAGAGGCCGTTATTTCCAGTTCTATCTGAGCTGACATGCGGCAAGCGGGGAAGGTGGGAGGGAAGTTTGAGTAATACCATCGGTAAGTATTTTTCGAAAACATTTTAAAGAAAAATACATTTATTTCTTCAAAATCGTTACCGATGGTATTACCGAGAGGAAGAATTAAAAAGGGGGGGAGGGTGCCGCTTCTAGGGTCAATGCCCCCAGGTAACTGCTTAGCTAGACCCCTGGCCGGGGCACACTCCCGACAATTTCAGTCAAGTGTTACCTATGGCGCCGCCAGCGCCGGGAGGGAGTGTTGAGCCACGGCAACGTCACCCACCAAAGCCAGGTTGTGCCGCTGGCTGGAGAGGTCACGCAAGTAAAAACGGGCGAAAGTAGATTCGGCCCGCCAACCCACAGCCGCCACAATGTCCTTCACGGCGCAGTTACGGTCGAACGCAACACTCGCGGAGACAGCCCGGATCTCGTGTGCCCGAATCCGCAGCCTCTTTGCTCCCGCAGGTGAGAGGTCATTGTAAGCGGAACGGATAACTCCACGCAGCCAAGCGGAGATCGTTTGGGCGGATATATCGTGCCGTTTCGGAACCAAGGGCAAGAAAAGGCGTGAACGACCCCGCCGTAAGGGCTTTGACCGGCGGAGATAGATTTTTAACGCCCGAACCGGATCCTGTTGTTTGACATCTTGGTTGATTGATTGATTGTACATTGCTTAACGTCCCGACAGCAACAAGGCTTTCTCAGGACGTGCCTGCACTGCTTGTGGAAAAAAAAATAAACAGAACATTGAATGTATGTCGCCAGCCGGTCAAATACATTAAATAAACCTAACACATGGGGCCTAAATAAAGCTAAGACCATTTAGCAACACACATCCAATATCAAGAGCTACAGGCAGTGCAGACAGTAGGGAGAGTTTTAAAAAGGCAAATACAGGTGAATGGACCAAGGGTAGACAGAAACACATGCCCCAGAATAGAGAGAAAAACTCACCCTGTGGGGCTGACCAGGGTGACCCTGGGAACTAAAAAGTACCTAACCCCACCCAAGTCCCCCAGGGCAGACCCGGGTGGGGGAGTTTGACATCTTGGGGCGTGTCAGGACCCCGAAGAGGACGAATAGTGATCGGTTGAGGGGCCGCTGAGGGTAGCCGATTTTTTGCCAAAAAGGAAGGGTTAGTGAGTAATTGAACCGAGCCGTTAGCCCGGAGCTGTAGGCAAGACGGAAGTACAGAGAGCGTGGAGCTCACTCATACGAGAAGCTGTGGCTAGGGCCAGCAGGAAGCAGGTCTTCCTCGTCAAGTCCGAGAACCGAGCCAAGCGCAGCGGTTCAAAACGAGCAGAGTTGAGCCATGTTAACACCCACGGAAGGTCCCAACGTGGGAGTAGTGATCGGGTCACTGGTCGCCGGAGATCAAAATGAGCCTTGAGGTCCGCGAGGTCCTTGCAAGAACCCGGATCGGGTCGACCCAAATGGCGGCAAGTGTCAGCCACCATAGAAAGATAACCTCGAATGGTGATGGGTGCCAAGCCCTGATCCTCGAAGAGCCACAAGAAGAACTCGGCGAGCTGGGGCATAGTCAGAGTTGTGGGGGAGAGGTGTCGCGGACCGCACCACGACAGTAAAACCTGCCATTTACCCTCATAGACTTTTCTGGTGGAAGGTCGTCGAGCTGAAGCGATAGCCGCCACTGCTGCATCCGAGAAACCTCGAGCGGTGAGGGCACACCACACAATCGCCAAGCGTGTAAGAAAAAGATCCTGCCGGGGTTGTTTTAGCATTGTGGTCGGCGTTGGAAGCCGTAGAGGGGGGTCCGTGGCGACTCAGGAGATCTGTGGTCCAGCTCTTGTTCCAAGAGAACGGTGCCACCAGAAACAGGACTGCGTGGCAGCCTCTGAGCTTGAGAAGAATCTTGGGTACCAGGACAGACGGAGGGTACGCATAGGCCAAGAGACCCTCCCAGGGGATAGAGAGAGCATCCACTGCCCACGCAAGGGGATCTGGAACAGGGGAGACGAAGAGGGGAAGTTGTGCATTCCACCTCGTCGCGAACAGGTCGATCATGGGTGTCTCCCAGTGCCGGCAAATCATCCGAAAAAGGTCGGGGCGAAGAGCCCACTCGGTATGGAGAAACTGGCCTTGACGAGATAAGGAATCCGCCAGCACGTTCAGCCGTCCCGGAATGTGACGTGCCCGTAGCGAAATGCCCCGATCCCGGCACCACACCATAATATGGAACAGAAGAATACAAAGGGAGGGAGAACGGGTCCCGCCCTGCTTCTGAATATAGGATACAACCGTCGTGTTGTCGGAGAGAACCAAGACCGCCTGGTTGGTCACACGTGGTTCCCAAGAGATCAGGGCGAGCCACACTGCTTTCAGCTCCAACCAATTGATGTGTCTGCCTGCTAAATCCGGTGACCAAACACCCGCTGTCGTGCTGAAGTCCGGGAGCAGGTGAGCTCCCCAACCGGAAAGACTGGCATCCGTGCAGATCAACAGGGAAGGAAGCGGGGACGCAAGGGGAACCCCCGACGCCAACCACGCAGGATCCGTCCACCGAAGGAGATGCGGCCGAACTAAGGGCGACACCGGAACGCAAACCTCCAAATCCCCCGAAGACGGATGCCAAAGAAGGAGGAGATGAAGTTGAATGGGACGCGAGTAGAGCCGGCCAAGTTGAAGTAAGTCCGCCGCAGCACTCATGAGACCCAACAACTGTAACCACAGTCTCGCCGGAGCCGTGGAAGCAAGATACATCTGACGGGCCAAAAGAACCAACTTGTCGATCCGAGCTTGAGGAAGGCGCACCAAGTTCAAGTCGGTCTGAAACTCCATGCCAAGGTGGAGAAAATGGCGAGATGGCGATAGATCCGACTTGCCGAAGTTGACTAGAAAACCGAGGCGATGGAGAAGGGAAAGCAGGGCGTCCCTGTCGGCGGTCAAGCAGGTAACATCCTGATTCCGGAGAAGATCGTCGAGGTAGTGAGAGGTCGGACTGAGAGACGACCTCCGCGCGCGGGAAATCACCGCATCCATAATCCTGGTAAAGACCCAGGGACTGAGATTGAGGCCGAAGGACATGGCCCGGAACTGATACACCACTCCGCGGAAGGCGAAGCGAAGGTATCGGCGAGCTGAAGGGTGTATAGGAACATGAAGATATGCATCGGCAAGATCCAGACTGACAGCAAAATCCATCGGCTGGACGGCGGCCCGCAGGGCGCGGGTCGTTTCCATACGAAAGGACGGGGCAGTCAAAAATTTGTTGAGAGCGGAAAGGTCTATCACCGGACGCCAACCTCCGTCCGACTTGGGGACGACGAAGAGACGGCTGTAGAAAGCTAGAGAATCTTGTTGCTGGACGACTTCCGTGGCGGATTTGAGAAGCAAGGCAGCCACTTCGTCTTGTAAAGCAGACGCTTTGACGGGATTGTTCGGAACCCGAGCCCAAAGCAGAGAGCGGCGAAGAGGAGGAGGGAGAAGAAACGAGAGGTGAAGACCCTCCGAAATGGTAGAAAGGAGCCATGGGTCGTCGGGGAAACAGTGACCGCCACTCGTCGCTGAATCGGGATAGCCGCCCGCTGACAGGTGACCCCAGAGAAATCGGCGGGGGCAGGGTGGGAGGAGAGTCATCGGGCCCTCCCCCGTCCTGGACGCCTGCCACGACCAGGCCAGACGTGTGTCGGAGCCGGGAGGGTGCGGGCACGGCCAAAATGGGAAGGATGGGAGGAACCAAGAGGGACATGGGCAGCGGAATGGGAGGTGGGTCTAAATGACCGCAGGGCGCGACCTGAGGCCTTGCGGGAAGAGCGAAAGCGAGAAGAAAGATGGTGAGCCGTGGGCCAGATGTCCTTATGCGCATCCTTCACGGCTTGCCAAGTGGAGCCAAACAGCAAAGGACCGCCGATGGGCGCCTGGCGGAGCTGAGCCTTGACTGTCGAAGGTAACCCTGAACAAGCAGCAAGAACGGCATCCCGTCTAATTAAATCACAGTTGATAGCGGCAGCCATCGCATTGGCAGAAGCATGGTACGAAGCCCAATTTGCCACCACCGCGAGAGAATGTATCTCACTCAGTGGAGCAGTAGAGTGCGGATCCCAATGATCTTCAAGAGCGCGTACAATCGCCTGGGTAGCGAGATCCAGGAAGCCGGAGCAGGCCAGCGTGTTGCGGATCAGGACAGCAGTTTTATCAAAACCGCGAGGGACCCGGGCAAAGGCGAAGCGGCGTCCACCCGCCTGTAAATCCGCCGCATCATCGAGCGAAGGCAAAGGGCACGCAAAAGCCTGAGAGTGACCCGCGTACCAATGTTGGCGGAAGCGAATGTCGACGCCTTCAGGCCATTTAGTATCGGAAAAGAAGAGAGGCTCTTTGAAAGAGCCAAGAGGTAATTGCGCCGAGAACGCCTCCGCAAGATCTCGAAAGCCAGGTGGTTGCGGAAGAGATCGGAAATGCTTAGGTTGAAGGGAAACATCCACCGAAGCCGACGCCTTTCGCTTCAGAGGAGGTGCCGGGGGGCAAGCGTCTGGGGGAAGAAAGCGAAGAATGAGGCCGGAGGCCTCGTCCAAGGACCGTCGAGTCTCAACACCCGGAGTGAAACAATCCGAGGACGGAGAACAGCTATGCTGAGAGTCTGCAGGGAAGGGACTCCGAGACAGAGAAAGGTGCGGCAAAGCCCCATGGTCGCAAGCAGAATCCACTGGATGAAGGCTAAGAACCTCCTCCTGAACCGGTGCTGCCAAGCGCCGGGGGGAACAGGACCCATGGAAAGAGTGACGATCGCGCGGTGGCCGGAGAGAAGATCGCCGAGGGACGGATGAGGAGTCCAGATGCCCAGGTCGCCGAGAATTCCTACTGTCAAATGAAGAAGAAGAAGAAGAGGAAGAAGAATAACGACGCCGTAAGGAAGAGGGCAGATGCTGACGTCTCGCAGGCAAAGGCGGGCGGCGCGCGCCGTGACGAGCAGGAGAACGGGACCGGGACTGTCCCCTCTCTGGAGCACGATGAAGGTGGCGGCGACAGTACGGCGAAGGACGTTCGGAGCGAAGGCGATCCACCCGTCGTCGATAGGCATGTCGCGAGCGACGGGGGGTAGGAGAAACGGAGGGATTACGGTGACAGAGAACGGACGATGGTGTAGGATCCCGGAGAGAAACGTCCGCAATAGGAGAATAAAACCGACGGGAGGAGTGATAAATACGCCGAGAGAATGTACCAAATGTGGCACGAGTGCGCGGTGACTGGCTTTTAGCCAGGGCGCGAGGAGACAATGGTTGAGCCGAAGCGCCGAGCAACAAGTCGTGATGTGACGACAATTGTTGAAGTTGCGACGGAAAAGTGCATGTGGGTAAAGTCACGTCTGGCTGGAGAGGGCACGCGCCAGGGACTGCCGATGGTCGCCGTCTCCTCCCCCCAAAATGATGGGGTTGCCTCCGTTGGAGACCCGTCTTAGAAGGCCGGGTCTGCGGGGCTGGCTGCGAAATACGCTCATGGGAGCGGGGGCGTACATTCTCACCTTGTTGAAAACCACTCACAGCAGGAGGGACGGTGTCCGACACCTGCGCCTGAGTGGCAAAGAGCTGCAAGGGTCCTGGCACAGAAGATCGTGATAGCTGTGATGGAATGGGGCTGGGAGCCGGAGACCGTGAGCGCCGAGAAGAAACACCGATAGCGGTAGAGCTGGTGGTGATAGGGCAAAGGGGAGCTTCGTCGGACTGTACAGGGCGCTGACGACGGTAGAACTTCCACATTTCGGACCAGCGATCTTCCTCCCACGAAGCACAAAGACTACAAGTGTGGTCTGATGCACATCCCGAGCACGGCAGGCAGCACGGATGCGAGTCACTAGGCCACTGGAAATTTTTACAGTTCGGGCACGTTTTAACAACAGTGAACAGAGCGGAAATGAAACGCGCGTAGCCCAGAGGCTACGAAACCGAACCGAGCAGACGACCGTTAAAACCGACAAACGAAGACGAAGTCGAATCGAACGGCAAAATGCCGCAAATCCACGGAAAGTGCCCCAATTCGCCACAATCGGCAAGGGAGGCAATGTCCGAGGCCTTACCTGGCCATGTTAAGACAAACAAGGCCGAAGGATGGACAAAGAAGTCGAGAATAACGGGAGACTGAGAAAGAACGATCTAAACAAAATGGCAGTCAAGTATAGAACTGGAAATAACGGCCTCTCGCGAGATTTGAAAGGGAGGTTATTCCGAGGATAGGGAGGACACTTGGAGGATTAGGTAACTGCTTGCTAGAGGTACATCCCTGGTTGTGTGGCAACACACAGCAAATTTTGGAGACTGAAATTGTCAGTTAAGTATATCTTCCTCTCAGTAATACCATCGGTAACGATTTTGAAGAAATAAATGTTGCTTCTCCAAGGTCTTCCACGTGATTAAGGTGTGGTAAACTGCACCTGAAGTGGTGTGAGAACTTGCCCTAATCATTTGCACATTTAGTAGTCCTCTGTACCTCTTCATCGAATTTTGCAAGCAAAAGTGTGTGTTGCCTACTTGGTTTTCATAAATTTACTAAAAAATGAAGCAATGTCACACAACTCGCACGTGAAAGACGATCCACAGTGAAGTTATTTACAGCTGTTTTATTAGAGGTATTTACAAACAAATGTTCTTTCGTACCTTTTTATCACAATCCACAGCTGACGACATGAACACTCATAAATATTTCATCAGCTGAAACCTTTTTATTCTTCCAGCCCTGGCACACTGAACTCACGACGAATCAACCATGTTAGTTCAAGGGTAGTGCCAGATTAATCAAGCTAATCTGGCACTAACCCTGATTTGACATGGTGGAATCATCTAACATGGTTCTGTCATTTAAGAACCACCATAACTGCATTTTTGTGCGAGAGCTGAACGGGGTAAGTGGAGACGAACAGAAGTTTGATCTACAAGCGTGCAAATCAGAGGGGACCTAAGACAGGGATAGAGTTCATTTTCGTAGCAACTTGGCGTTCTCTTTTTCTGTCTCCTTGGTGAGCTGCTCCTTGTAGGAGAAGATGTCGCCATCCCACTTGGTGATTTTCTGCTTCTCACACACCCAGATCTCTTCTGTCACCTGTGGACATAAAGCAGATGTATTGTTGACCCATAAAAAAACAAAAATGGCAAAGCCTTTACGGCTCACCTGCATGACCATTCCACATAATTAAACTGAGCTTTGTGACCTTGACCTTTTTGACAGGTCACTGAAATGAGCGAGTGTTTATGTGATCTAACACAAGAGTTAGCTTTGGTACCTGCAAAGTCCATTTTTTTCTCAGAATTTTAGTTTTCACACTTTCGTCAACCATGACCCTTTGACCTTCATGAGTAGTGAACCAAATTAGTATGCATAGAAAGGTCTATCATCAGCTACCTTATTAGCAACTTTGGTTGAAATGTTTTGGTTGAAATTGCTGATAAAAACTTTAATTCTACAAAAACAAGAATAGCAAAGCCCTCCAGGCACACGTGCATGGCAGATCAACGTAATTGATGACCTTGACTTTCCAACAGGTCACTAAAATAGGCAAGCACTCAAATATAACATAAGAATAGGGTTGGCATTTCTAGTTCTACCTGCAAAATCCATGTTTTCTCAAAATTGACACATTTTTTTTTAGTCTTGTGAACGTCCTATGGCCTTTGACCTTTTTGAGTATGGAAATAAATTAGTATACATGGAAAGGTCTTATCATCTACCTTTCTGCAAAATTTGGTTGAAAGGCTTTGCAAAATTTCCGATTAAAAACCAAAATTCTACACAAAAAACAAAACAAAAAAACAATGACATTTTACACATCATTTGCTGATCCCATGACTCTTGATCTTTCCAAGAGGTCATCTAAGTTAGCACGCATAAGAAGGTCTTACCATCAGGTATGTGATGGAAGTTGTATATAATATCTGCGAAAAACTTTTTTGCCAGAAAATTGCTATTTGTGACCTATTTTCTATCTCCTGTGACCCTTGACCTTTTAAGGGGTCAAACAATTAGTATGCATAGAAAGGTCTTACCATCAGGTATATTTGTGCCAAGTGTGGGTTTGAAGTTGTGAATAGTATTAAAGAAACAAGATGAGGATTTCATCTGTAAGTCTACCTTATTGTTTGGAGCTCACGTGTTTATCTTTTAGGAACATTCAGAGTTGTTCATATTCTTAGGCTTATAATGCTGATCCATTTCCCTCATTTCTCAACACACACCTCGGCGCACACAAATAAAGACAGTAACACGGCGCTTCCCGCCATTAGTACGCTCTGTGGGCTTGTGTGGCGACAGGAATCCATCTCCTAACCTAACCCACCCTCTGACCCACACACACTGGCACACATAAATACAGACGGACACACAGCGATTCCCGCCATTCGTAAGCTCTGTGGTCTGGCGTAGCATAACTATTCTGAAGAAGAATAATAGCCTCTCTTGGCTTGACTTCGCGAACAAAGATTTTATAGGAGTTGCCCACGACGTCTGCAGGCTTGTTCGTGGCTGCGGAGGCCAATCCGTGACAGGCAGGTTCGGCTGCAGGGGGAGGTATGGCCAGGGTTCTGAGTTGCGGCATCTCTGTTTTTTCTCCTGAGCCGCTTGTCCTTAAGGCTAGCTCTGCGAGAGTCCTCAAAGGAGACAGCTGCCTTGTAAATGGTGGAGCGCCAGGTGTCACGGTCCACAGCAAGCGAAGACCACTGGTGGTGGTCGATTTGGCAGGCACTAAGTGACTTTTTGAGACAGTCTTTGTATCTCTTCTTTGGTGCCCCTCTGTCACGGTGTCCAGTAGCAAGCTCGCCGAACAGGGTGATCTTTGGTAGGCGATGATCCTCTATCCTGGAGACATGCCCCGCCCAGCGGAGCTGTGTCCGCAGCAGCAAAGCCTCGATGCTCACAGTTTCAGCCTGTTCAAGGACCTCGACGTTGGTGACATAGTCACTCCAGTGAATGCCCAGGATGGTGCGCAGGCAGCGCTGGTGGAAGCATTCGAGGAGTCGTAGTTGGCTGCGGTAGAGGGCCCAGGACTCGGAACCATACAGCAGGGTGGTGAGGACCACAGCTCTGTACACGCTGATCTTGGTGCCTGTTTTCAGCTGTTGATTGTGCCACACCCGCTTGAAAAGTCGCCCGAAAGCGCTGTTCGCTTTTGCCAGCCTGCTGTCAAGAATAATAGCACGAGCAGCGAAATGACGTCACTTCAAGCTTCACGTCATGGCATCGTTAGTCCCACGACGCCGTGCTAATACTAATAGTGATGACTCAATGTTATACGTCACACATCGCAGTACAAAAATTTGACGTATCAGAGGATCAACTTTGCAATTTTCTTGCTGATTTTCACGCCTAGAGCTTACAGGTCACAATTTGACCTAATCCTACCCCAGGGCCAGGACAAATAGCAGGCTTTTGCAAACACTGTTTATGAAAAATTAGGCGAGTATTAATGAGAAGGTAGCTTTTTCATAAAAGAAATATTAAAGATATGTTAGCTGTTTTACAAATCACTCCGAAAAAAGTGCTGCAGAAAATCGTCTGATTTTCACACCTAGGGCATACAGGTCACAATTTACCTATCGTACCTGACAGCCGAGACAAACTGTAGGCTTGTGTAAATACCGTATATTAAAAATATGTGATTATTAATGGGAAGATTGTTTTTTTCGTAAAAAAGATTCAATTCTTTTAAGATTAACCCATATAATTCGTGAAATTAATCCAAAACACATTAGCAAGGTTAGCGTAACTAATTTTTATATTGTTACTTCACTGTCAGAGTTTGAGGCCTGCCTACCTATGATGTCAAGTGCATGCTAATAAAAGCACTCCATCTCATCCCACCCTAAACAGTCTCTCTATAAATAAAAGAGATTTAAATATATTGAAAAAACAATTGTTTTTGTCAAAATATGGATTTTTTTTCTATTTCCTCACCCCATGTGTCATTGACCTTTGAGAGAGGTCACTGAAATTGGTATGTTTAGGAAGTTTTTGCTACAAAATATCCTTGGACCAAGTTTGAAGACTACAGCTTGAATAGTCTCTGATCACCTAGGTGCAGATAGACTTTAAACCAGAATTATGAAGAAGCCTCTGAGAAAATACCAAAATTTCTGACGGATGGACAATCACTGGCCCAACACAGTCACTTTTGCTATTGCACGTGAGCCAAAAATTACCACTAGACACACCTGTGAGATAAGCCTGAAGTCGTGAGAGACCAGGATCAAGCCGCCATCAAAGTCATTGATAGCATCAGCTAGGGCGTCGATGGTCTCAATGTCAAGGTGATTGGTGGGCTCGTCCAGTAGCAGCAGGTGGGGGCACTGCCATGCCAGCCACGCAAACACCACGCGGCAACGCTGCCCATCAGACAGGTTACGGATTGGGCACACCTGAAAGAAACAACATGCAAACTTTATAACTTTAAACTGCTTATAAACACTATATCTACAAGTGAACAATTTCTTTAGTAAGTTACTGTTTACATGTACATCTAGTGTTGAAGAAATCCCACTGGTAAGAAGACTGTCTTTAAAATTGTTCCCTACGATTAAGTAATACCAGTGTTATTTTTGCATACAGAACACAGACATGGACACAGGAAATTGCCAAAATATAGGAATAGTGTCAGAGAGAGCTGCCTAAGCCCATGTGGGGTGCAGGGGTGACTTTTGTCATGGAAGCATTTTGGTGGCCTCTCCTGACAACAGATTTGTTTTTGGAAGCAAAAGAAAAAGAAAAAATTCACACACACACACACAGATATGCGCACACACATACGTACACACAAACGTCAGACATACCAATACAATACCAATACAAGTATTTTGAATGAGAACCAAAGATGACAGATATTAGATACATATTTTTCTTCAATTATCTGGTCTAAGTTTTCAGTGTTGGCTTACACAGAAATAGACAGTACCCCCCCAAAAAAAGAGCTGCAACAAAATGCTGAACTACATGCAACATTGTATGTTTTGGGTGCTTTGACCAAACTAGATCTATGATCACTGGTCGATAATGCACCCGCTGTGAGATGGCCTTAGTTGCATGTTCGGCGTTAAACCCAAATAACTAACTCGATAATGCACAATTCCCGTGACTCGGTGTGTAGCGCGTTTTCCTACTTGGTAGTTCCTTCTGTATTTCCCCTTAGTTTTGGCTGAAGATGAATTTCACTTTTCCTACTTGGTAGTTCCTTCTCTATTTCCCCTTAGTTTTGGCTGAAGATGAATTTCACTTTTCCTACTTGGTAGTTCCTTCTCTATTTCCCCTTAGTTTTGGCTGAAGATGAATTTCACTTTTCACTGTCAATTTTTCTGACCTCCAACCATCCTGAGCCATAAAGATTTCTAAATCTGAATTCTTTCAGTATTCTTGAGACGTTTGTCTGTCTCTCGTGCGAGAACAGTAGTTTTCTTTTTCAACTTTAGAAACACGTTGACTCAGTTGCTCATCGATTTATCTCGTCTTCTTCGGCGACCAACAACTTTAAACAGTTCAGAACTTCCCATACAGTTGAAACTCTGATATGGTTTCAGCTAATAGCTGTAACATTTGGTTCAAGAGACTTTAGATTTGACCGACTGAAATCACCAGATTTCAGATCTGATCTAAATGTGGACAGCCTGACTAGTAACAAAATGGCAGTCAGTTTCACATCTGAAGTTGGGAGGCACACCAGCCGGACGAAAAGTATCACACATATATATGACTAAGTGCCAAAAGGTGCGCAAGAAGTTAGTGACCTCTTTTGACGGAAAATAAAAATGGTAAAAAAAGGGTATGCGATGATGTTGACATGTGAAATGTGTGTGTGAATGATGGAAGATATAGCGGAAATAACTGCTGCACCTAACAAGCAATGTAACAAGCGGCAGATACTAAAATGTCCGATTTCACAGCGAAATTCAGCCGTGGAAAACGGACATCGACATGCCATCCGACTTTGTTGATCATGCGTGCAAAAGCAATGCCAACAAACCTGGTGTTGATCACGTTTATGTATTCAGGGAACATTGTTCTAATTATCCACGTGTCCACAAAACTTGAAGTGGAGCCCCCTTGTTTTTATTGCTGTTGCAAATATCTGTCGTCAGACATCAGGTTTGTCACAATAGCAGTACCGTAGTTTCTGAGAGCATTTTGACAGTGACAAAGCACACTGATTTCACAGAATATGACGTAGATACTGCAGTTTACTTTCGTAGTGTCTTTCATCGGCTTTGACATTACTTTTATGTCAAAGTTTTCTAAGCTGGCAAACAATTTGTGAGTGGACCAATTTTGTCGCAAGATCCGACGTTCGACTATTTGCCATCGTTCAATAAGAATGATTGACTTGACTTTCAAAGTTCATTTTCTCAAAAACCATTTATGTTATTATCTTCATCTTTCACAGGCACATTATCTGTACCATGTACATAATAAAAAAGCATTTTGCGATACTTCCTCATCTTTTTACCCACATGTCCTTTTTCTTTGTGCACCTTTTGGCATTTAGTCAGATACACCCTAAAACTCCTGCCTGTGCAGAGAAAGACGACCATGATTATCCCATATACTGAGGCTAAAAGCTTCAAATTTGTACACTGCCATGCAAGCTACAAGACGACCATGATTATCCCATATACTGAAGCTAAAAGCTTCAAATTTGTACACTGCCATGCAAGCTACAAGATGACCATGATTATCCCATATACTGAGGCTAAAAGCTTCAAATTTGTACACTGCCATGCAAGCTACAAGATGACCATGATTATCCCATATACTGAGGCTAAAAGCTTCAAATTTGTACACTGCCATGCAAGCTACATTACAGTACTTATAAATAAGGATATAGACCAATGGCTTTAGTTCAAGGGTAGTGCCAGAATAGCTTGGCGCCTCTAGGCGCCAAGCTATTCTGGCACTACCCTTGAACTATTTTAGTCAAACTTGTTTCACACACTGGTGTATTCCGAATGATAAGGGTTAACAAAATAATCAACTCCGCTGACACAAACATTAAGACAAACATTGTGTTGTACCCGTCTTTTCTAAGCGTGTTTCTTTTCCGTTGGGTACTTCTTTGAATTTTACACGCTTGGCAGTCACCTTTTGGGTCTGGATTGATTAAACATTAAGATGATTGTGTGAAAAAAAAACCAACATCACTAGTTTTGACAATTCAGTTCCAAATGGGATGTATGTTTTTGGAAAAAACCTGTATGTGCTCCATCCCAACCCTCACCCACAGTTTATTTCAGTATTGTACCGACACTGGTCTGATCTGACAAAGCCTGTTGTAAGTACCTGTTGCATGCCAGTGAGGCCGTATCGACCGATGATTTTACGCATGTCCTCCCTCTCCTTCACCTCCGGGTAGCACTTCATCATGTACTCAAGAGCTGAGAGGTCTAGTTCCAGTGTTTCTGCTAAATGCTGCACACATGCACACACCATGATTATAACAAGTGTTTGTATATGGGGGGGGGGGGGGGGGGGGGGGGGGGATGATAGATCTGTGACCACCCAAACGCCACCAAACTGGCTTTCACAGGGTCACTTCTCTCTGTACTCGTCTGTGACTGCCGACCTTAATACCCAGACCTTTAAGGTCCAAAAGCACAGACCAGCACGTAATAAGTAATGAGGCAAATTGGCACAAGAAACAAATGATCATAGTGGACAAAAGTGTATATAAATACAACAAGAAAGTTAAAGTCCTTATGGCTCACATGTGTGACCATTCCACATAAGTGTGACCTTTCAAACAGGTTCCATAAGTGTGACCTTTCAAACAGGTTCCATAAGTGTGACCTTTCAAACAGGTTGCTAAAATTCAACATAAGTAAAGGTTGGCTTTTCTACCAGCAAAATCCAAGTTTTCACAAAATGTATGCATTTTTCACAAATTTGTCAACCCTGTGACCCTTGACCTTTAAGAGGGGTTGACTAAAATAGTACGCATAGAAAGGCGTTATCATCAGCTACCATTATGCCAACTTTGATTAAAAACTTTGACAAGAAATAAAATTCTATTTAAAAACTGGCATTTTTCACACACTTGCCAACCTCATGACCTGTGACCTTTCTGAGGGTCATCTAAAGTAGTATGCACAGAAAGGCCTTACAGTCAGGTATCTCAATACCAAAATTGGGTTTGAAGTTTAAAATATTTGAGAAAAAAAGCGTCCCCCCCCCCCCCCCGGCCGAATTTGGTATGTTTAGAAAGGTTTTGCCACAAAGTCTCCTTCGGCCAAGTTTGAAGTTTGAGGCTTGAATAGTCTCAGAGAAAATGTCAATGTTAAAGTTCACCAGAGACGACAGACGCTGGATGCCAGACACACAACGGATGGCTCATTACATAGTAGACTCACTTTTGCTATAACATGTGAGCCAAAATGTAAAATTTTTGATTAGGAGTAAGAGCCATATTGAGAATGTCTGCAAATACATATAAATAAAATAATCATCATTTACCTGGTGGTATCGGCCGATTTTCAAATGGGAATGCCTTCGTATCAAGCCATCAGTTGGGATCAGCTGCAATCCAAAACAACAGTACAAAATATTCAATCAAATACAAGGAATCATTATCTGCACTTAAAACAAAACGAATGACAACTAAAGCCTAGCCGTTTACTGAACCATACCAAGTAACTGAAATAAACATAAGGATAAAATTGCATGGGAATGTCATGTCAAAATAAAAACAAGATGGGACGAACCATGACCCACAAAGTCACACATATTTTTTTTTGTTTTTACGTAATTTTATATTTTACGTGATACGAGTTTCACTTTCGCTTAAAGGCTTGAGAAAATGGTGACAAAACTAGAATTTCACAGTACAATTTCAGTCTTGCTATAATCTGTGTGAAATCAGGTTGACTTTACCTACCTAAAAGATATACTAAGTACACCTGCATGCTCTTCTGAAGGCGCATCGATGTGTGTGTGTGTGTGCGCTCCAAACATCTTCAAGAGGCATAGATCCTCATGCGCCCTCTGGGCTCATGAGGATCTATGCCTCTTGGAGATGCAGAGATCCTCATGTGCCCTCTGGGCGCATGAGGATCTATGCCTCTTGGAGATGCGTGTGTGTGTGTGTGTGAGAGAAAGAGAATTATATCATATTTAGAGTATTGCGTCAATGTCTGCATGGTGACAGAGTTAATAATAATAATAATAATACCGATTATTATATAGGTGCTTTACCCAATTCTGCAAATCGGCTCAAAGCGCTTCGAACTGAACCCAACACACACGCATTCACTCTGAAGACAAACACATTACAAATCAAACACAGGACAGCCATGTGGTGCAAAGGCTCAGCCCAGCAACTAAGGTTTCAGAAATTTTGATCGCTTGTATTTAAAATGTATAAAGTGGCCTGAAACCGGTACCACAGTGGAGGGGGAGGAAGGGCCGGAGTACCGGGAGAAAGAACCCCTGACAGTCCGCCCAAATTAACGGTGACACTTAATAGAGGAGAAAAGTCTGACGCCGGAACCCGGTATCAAAGCTTTTGCATTGGTGGCAGACGCCTTTACCACTGCGCCATGGACCGCCACAGAGACCTATTTCCTAGTTGCTTCTTTTACGTCACCACCACGGTCTGACTTTCTCCAGAAGTCAAGTTTATTTTACTGTTTTAATTTTTCTGAAAAGAATTAATTTTTACTGAAGACATTGAAAGGGTACAAAGCTGGCTAATGAACTCATCCAAACTAGCTATATCCAAAATTTAAAGTAAATATGACAAAAATTACGGACTCTAGTCTTGGGCAACTGACTTCCTATAAACGGTTGTTTATGTCTTCAATGAGACACCCAATTACAATAGCCAGACCTTGAAGTTGAATAAAGTATATCACCAAGTTGCAAGCTGGTGTGTACAGAAATACCAGAGATTCTTGTGTCTACATACATACACACACACATACATGGCGCTTGGCACCAAAAGTAGTTCAGCAGCAAGGTTAGCGTAACTAGACATGACGCAATTTTTTTCTCGTTACTTTAGTTGTCAGAGGATTAGGCGTGCCTGCCTTTAACATCATGGACATGCTATTCACCTCACCCCGACCCATCCTAAAAAGTCACTTCTATAAATAGAAGGGACTTCTGAAACACTACAAAAGGCGACAGAATGACCATGACAGTTCAAAGGTGTGCCAAAGTAGGTACCAAGCTATTCTGCCTACACCCTTGAACTATTACAGTCACTTAACTCTTTGACGCACACCCTGGAATAAATTTGCCTCTTACAAGCGCACGCCAGGGCACCCCCTAAGCGCACGCCAAAAACATTCAAAATTCCATTCCCCAATACTGCTTTCTGGACCCTTCCAGTAGTATAATGTACTTCTACTAAAGCTGAACTGGTTCCATTCACCCTCCTCTGAACATACATGAAAGGCACAGAGTTACATAGGGGACATTTAGCGTACTAAATACTAGGAACATTTAGTTCTCCTTTCCCCAAGTATCACTCATCACCATCCCAGCCGGTCCACCTCAGGTTATCTCGCCTGTCAAGGTTTATAAACATCTCCCCACTCTGACACTAGTTTCCTGGGAAAAACACAAAAAATAGTATGAGAGGGGCTGTGTGGTACTGGGCGAATTTTTTCTTTGCAAATGCGCAGACAGTCCTGATGAGTCATTTGAATCCTAGCCATCAGTGTGAAAGCATAACACCGCCTGCTCTGCAGTTAAACAGGACATCCAACAGCTTCTCATAGGTAAACAGTCTGCCAGCAGCGCGATACGTACACGCCGACAGCCAGGAACCAACTGCCGCTTTTGGTCTGTGCACACTTTGATACACCTCTTGCGTGTTTAACCCATTCAACCCAGCGACCGCAATTCCCAAATTTTGGAGGTGTTACCCAACGTCTATGTACCACTTGCAGGAGACAGACTGATCATGATAATTTAAGGGTGCTGCCAGATTAGCCTGGCACGTTCAGGCGCCAAGCTAATCTGGCACCACCCTTGATTTATCATGATCAATCCATCGCCTGCTTTAGGGCATTGGGGCTGAATGGGTTAACAGGACAGCATTGGCTAAAGAAGGCTAGTTAAGCCAATGTATTGCTGAATGGGTTAACAGGACAGCATTGGCTAAAGAAGGCTAGTTAAGACAATGTATTGCTGAATGGGTTAACAGGACAGCATTGGCTAAAGAAGGCTAGTTAAGCCAATGTATTGCTGAATGGGTTAACAGGACAGCATTGGCTAAAGAAGGCTAGTTAAGACAATGTATTGCTGAATGGGTTAACAGGACAGCACTGGCTAAAGAAGGCTAGTTAAGACAATGTATTGCTGAATGGGTTAACAGGACAGCATTGGCTAAAGAAGGCTAGTTAAGCCAATGTATTCCCAAAAGGGTGCTGGGTGTTTTTCATCATACTGTTGTGGGTGTACGTGGTAATAATCTTCAGAGGATAACTCCAACAACTGTCAATTTCAATTAATAATCTTCAGAGGATAACTCCAACAAATGTCAATTTCAATTAATAATCTTCAGAGGATAACTCCAACAACTGTCAATTTCAATTAATAATCTTCAGAGGATAACTCCAACAACTGTCAATTTCAATTAATAATCTTCAGAGGATAACTCCAACAACTGTCAATTTCAAACTTAGGGCTGAATGAGTAAAATACAGTTTTTGCAAGAGGAACTGACCTCTGCACTGATTAGCTTGAGCAGTGTTGACTTGCCGGCACCGTTGGGGCCAACCAGAGCCACGCGCGTGTCCAGATCTATCCCGAAGTCTAGGTTCTTGTAGATGTGGGGCTGGACAAAAGAAAACATAACTTCAATTATTGACACATCTCTTTCTGGACTCTCTGTTCTCTTTCTAATGCCCACACATAAACTGGAAGTCACATGCAATCCTAAACTGTTTGACTAGCGAACCATGCACATATCTGGAGGCACAATATCATATTCATAGGAAAATTCTAACGGCTTTAGATTCTATCAGCAGCACATAGCCTATGTCACAAGAGAAGAAGCTTTTGACTTCACACAGATGTGCCCCCTTAGGCTAATGATGAAGCTGAAGTTCAGCCAGCAGGAGACATAGATTTTCATATGCCCCTGCGCTAATCAGAATAGCGGCATGATCTTGCAGATGGCATGGGATGTATGTGGGACTAAATGATCTTGTCATAAACCCAATACCCTCCAGTCACAGATAATGGACAACGTAGTCTGACCAACCTTGCCATCACTATACTGGAAGCTGACATTCTGCACCATGATGACAGGTGGTGGCAATGTTCCACAGCTTGGGAAGCAGAAAGACAGCGTCTAGAACACACAAAGGTTACATACTTATAAAAAGAAAAAAAAAAAGAAGATTTTTTTCCTTATCTGTGAGAACCTACATAATTACAACACAGCATACACTTAACTTCTTTTCAAACTGGAATTCTCCTCTAAAGACACTACAGTGGGAGATGGTTTGGCGATGATCAGAGCATGGGATTGGCCCCGGAAAAAAAAGAGGGAAATAAGGCAGGGTCCAGGGGCCACCTAGGCCCCAGTGCGGTGGTGCAGGGGCAAAGCCCCACTGGGAGGGAGACGCGGGGGGGAAGAGGAGAGGAGGGAGGGGGGGGGGGGGGGAAGGGGATTAAGCCCCCCTGGGTGAAAACAACATTTCAAAGACATTTTTTTGCGGGCTCTCCTTGCAGATAACATTAATTAAAATTAAGAGAAAACTAGTGGTGTATGCTACTGTACTAGTTTCAGACACACAAACACAACTCCTGCTCAACCACACCGTCGTAAGTTTCACCACGATGAACTTCCTCGAGGCCATTGTGAAAGAGACCCATAATGCAACGCGCAGGCTAGAGCTAATGCTTTTCCAGTTTTGCACGATTTGGGAATGTTCCCAGGCTCACGACAGCTCAACGTATGATGGGAGATTCTGTTCTTCTTTTTTTTTTTTGGTGGGGTGGGGTGGGGGGGGGGTGGCGAGATTATTTTTCTTCGACCGGACCACGTCACTGGTTCAGCGGAAACCCGCTAAGATGCTAAGATTGAAAATTCCATACTCTGAATGATAATCAGAGATAGTTTCAAAGGTAGTGCCAAATTAGTTTAGCACCTAGAAGATGCCAAGTTAATACAATACAATAATACTTTATTAATCCCTCATGGGGAAATTCACTGTCTGCCCATACAGCACATGGCATCATCATTCACTCATTCAATTAATTAAATAACCTGTAACTCTCAGTTAAAGAGATGAACTGTAACAGACGCACTGTTACCTTTGCGACACTCTTGGCACCAGACAGTATACTTGAACTATCAGGGCCGATTCATCAACCACGGCTGACAGTCTTTACGGACACCTCCAAAGGTTGTAAAAAGTCATCATGTAGCATGAAGTGTGCAAGGGTTCACCCATTCAGCCCTGACGCACTACAGCAGGAGATGGGTCGACCATGATAATTCAAGGGCAGTGCCAGATTAGCTTGGTGCCAAGCTAATCTGGCACTGCCCTTGAATTATCACGGTCGATCCATCTCCTGCAACAGGTGCACAGTTGTTGGATGACGCCTCCACAATTTGGGAAATACGGGCGCTGGGCTGAGCGAGTTAACATGTGAATGACCTATTGTAGTTGATGTGTTGATCCTACCTTGTCAGAGGCGATTTTTTCCGTCAAGCCGCCATCCACCATCTTCTTCAGCGTCTTCTCCTTGCTCTGTGCTTGTCGCGCCAGCTTAGCGCTGCCGTGACCAAACCGGGCTATATAGTTCTGAAATTCAGAGAGGCAAATGAAAATGTGTGAAAGAAGACATCTTATCAGCACTACCATGCTTGGCGCTGCCGTGACCAAACCGGGCTATATAGTTCTGAAATTCAGAGAGGCAAATGAAAATGTGTGAAAGAAGACATCCTATCAGCACTACCATGATCAAAGTCATACAAAGCAGTCCGAGAATTGCTGATAAGAAAACAAACAAGGTTACAGGTACTTGATCTTTGGTTTGTATGGCTTTCAAGCCATTTATAAAGTAAAAGTGACAACCTGAAAGGCAAAGCCCTTATGGCGCACATGCGTAACCAATCCACGTATAAGTGTGACCTTGACCTTTTAAACAGGTCACTGAAATAAGTGTTCAAGTGTCTTAACAAATGCAAAGGGTCGGCTTCTGTACCAGTGCTATCTAAGTTTTCTCAAAATAGGCTTTCCATTAACAGAAAATTCTCTGTATTTGATGACCAAATTTTGACAGGGACAGGAAAAAAAGGAAGGCTGTCCGTCCCCGAAACAGACAAATCTTGAGAAAAACTAAACGTATACCAGCTGTGTGTCTAGTATGCAAAGGACTGTAGTGCGCCTGGGATGGCTTTTTATCATGCTGTCCATCCCCATGATAGACAATTTAAAATCCTAGCAAAAGGCCTGTCAAAAAGTATGCATTTTTCACAAATTTGTCAACCCTCAAATTAGCATGCATAGAAATGTTTGATTCAAAAGTTTGCAAAAACTTTGATAAAAAATACAATGCTATCAACAACTGGCATTTGTTTCCTCAAAACACGTTACCGGTGACATTACTGTAAGGAAACGGACTTACCTAGCCTAATTTTAGCCAAAATTGTTGTGTGTGTATAGGCCAGGGGAGGCAACCAGGGACGCTCTAAGCTAGCCAGTAACCCCGGTTTTCACACATATGCCGACCTCTTGTCAGCCTTAAACTTTCCAAGGGGACGTCCAAATTTGTCTTACCATCAGATATCTCTGTGCCAAGTTTGGATTTGAAGTTGAAAATAATATTTGAGGAGAGACAATTTGTGTCCAAATATGGATATGTTTAACCCCTTTCTAGACCTTGTGACCTTGACCTTTGAGATAGGTCATTGAATTTGGTATGTTTTGAAAGATTTCACCACAAAGTGTCCTTGGGTCAAGATTGAAGTCCGAGGCTTAAATAGTCTTTGAGAAAATGCCAATGTTTACCACTGACGACAGACGCCGGATGGCCCATTACATACTATCCCGATGAAGAAACGACTACAGCTGCTGATAGAACTAATACCAATCATATCTCTTTGAGGTTTGGACAAAGCTTCCTGGTGTCAAAATGGCTAGGACATCACAATAACTGGTTTCATCACAAAGTGTCCATTGGGTCAAGTTTGAAGTCCGAGGCTTAAGACCAGACACGGTACCCCAAAAAGTCATTTTGGGTGTTCCTTAGTGTTTTTGGGTTGAGTGGATTTTTGGGTTGTTTGAACTTCTTAGAACCGGGCCACAACCATAAAATATCCAAAAATACCTTTTATTTGCTGTAAAAAATAAATAAAGTGAAGCACCTGCTCAATTTTTCAAGCGTTCACGACGTCGTTTGCTCAAAAACATTGAATGTTTGGACCCTGACTACACCGCTTTGCGAGCGACGAACGCCGTCATGTTTGGGTCCATTCGAACCGGTTCCGTTTCTACTTTCCCATCCACAAACCAGTTGAAGGCTACAAAGGCTCTATAAATAGCTATTGGCGCGAAACTGACGTCACGAACGACTGGAGATTTCCTTGTACGGACGCTATGCTAATGAGATAATACTATTTTGCAAAACCGACCAATGAGCAGAGCGCGCCGAGTGTTCCGGGCGACTTCGGGTTTTTCCGGTCAGGCTCCGGGCGGCTTCGGGTTTTCCGACCGTCCCACAATGCACCATTATGCATGGCGTACAACTCAATCAACATACGAGAATCGCTGGTTCAAATCACGCATTTTCTACGTTTTACATCCCTTCAGCAGTTATTTCACAAAGTCCATCAGTTGTAATCGTTGGAAATGTCTCCAACGGCTTCGAAGAAGTTGCGTGGTGCTCAGCTAGCAGCTGCGAGGTTGAACAGACGAAGAGAGATGTGTTCGAGCAGACGAACCCGAGTGAAGAGAGAGAGAGAACGAAAACATTCCTAAGCCTCATAATGTAAATGCCGATGGGACGGTGGTGAAATCCACAACACCTAAGAAACTTGAATTGATGAAAGATGCTCGCGACGTTGGCATTGGTCAGTAAATGATTTAAAAAAAATTGGTTTTACACATCACTCAGGTGTATCTGAAATGGCAAAGTACAGCAGACACTTTGTGCAACTGACAATTTCCTTTGACATTTTACCTGCAGAAACTTCATCAGTGTGCATATATCCTACACTGAGAAAACTTTTGCTTTTCATTTTCTCATGCGAAATATGTTTATACTGCATAATTCATATATTGATGACTACAAAGCTGAATTATGACAAAGTAAATGTTGATGTTTACCTTATTCTCTGTTTTTCTCATTTTCACTTTTTTTCATCTTTTATTGAATAGATCTCATAAACCTGAATAGGCACAGCATTCAAACTTTGCAGTTATGATTGTTATTCACTTTGCTGCATTTTGTCAGAAAGATTTTGTGATTGCACAAGGGGAAAAAAAGTTGTGGCTATTCAATTCCCAAAAATCGACATTTTCCCTCTTTCAGCTCATGTAGCGTATTTCATCATGAATAACTGTTTTCCCAACAGCTTCAGAATAAAATCCTTCTGACAAAATGTAGTTGTTTTGACAAAGAATCACCAGAAAAAAGAACTTTGTTTCTTTGGTAGTGTTTGAGATCTATTGCTTTGAATTTGTACTAAAATGTGTATACGGCGGTCATCTTGGTTTGGTTTCCAGGGCAACGGGAAGTCGTACACACCCAAAAACCACTTTTTGGGTCTCAGCTCACCAAACCCTATCAAAATACATTAACAGTTTAAAACAGAATCTAGACAGACAAAAGCTCATATTTGGGGTGTAGTGTCTGGCCTTAAATAGTCTTTGAGAAAATGCATTTTTCTTTAAAAGGTATTTTTTCGAAAAATACTTACCGATGACATGACCTTATGGGAGGTGTCTACTACTTACGCAATTCTAGCCTAAGAGCTCGTTGTGTTACCACACAACCCGGGAGGCACTCGGGGAACCCCGAGGGGGCCGAGAGTTATCTCCCGATACTCCCCATCCGGGACAGAGTACCCATAGTCCGTCAGTCAGGATACTTAGCTTACCGGCGGCAAGCGGGGCAGGTGGGAGGGTCGTCCGAGTCATGTCATCGGTAAGTATTTTTCGAAAAAATACCTTTTAAAGAAAAATGCATTTGTTTCTTCAAAAACATTACCGATGACATGACCTTATGGGAGAATGGCGAAAAGGAGGAGGGTGCCGCGCTCTAGCACACCTAAGGCCCCAAGGGCCGTCCTCCCAACCGCAGACTCCCGACGACTATGTAGGTGTAAGCGAGGGCGCTGAAGCGCCAGGAGGGAGGAGTGCCCCCCCGGGAGGTCCCCCACCAGAGTGAGTCACCTCGCTCAGCGGACAGAACTCTGCGATCGAGAGCACCTGCGCGCCAGCTCTCCAGTAGCCACGATGAGGGCAGCCCAGTTCCTGACGGCTGTGGCGTTCGTGGCCCTGCACGTAGCTGATTGGACGTAATTAGCCTCTAAGCTCCCTGAGGGAGGGATCCTGGACTTTGGATCGTATGACCGAGCGTATAGAGGAAGATCGACTGCCTTGTAGCGTCAGAGCTGCCGGGCACGGCCAAGAAGCGTGCGCGTCCGCCCGGACGGCTATGTCGTCATAGGTATAAGTGAGGCAAGCTCAGGCTATCCTGCCTAGTCTCCTGGGAATAAGTCTACCAGCTCGGGTCAGCAGGGTCGGTAGGGGAGAGGTGACGGACGCCGTCCAAGAGCACAATGCCTCGCCAACTTCATCGTAGAGGCGTCAAGTTGGGGAAGCGGGCCATAGCGATGCTTTGACTGCTGCCCATGCGGAGACTCCAGCGTTGAGGGTCTGTCGCAACCGCCAAGGCGCCGGGGAAGGCGCTCCAGCGAGGCGGAACAGAGACCATCGCGGCAGCATGAGGACCTAGTAGAAAGCGGGAAGCAGTAGCGAGGGGTCCGTGGCGAGCTGAGGGGAAAGAGGTTTAGGACTGGTACCAGGGAAAGGGGCGACCAACAGGACGAGAGGAGGATCCTTCCCAGGCTAGGTCAGAGCGTTGGCCTCTCGTCCAGGGGGGCTATACCCCACGAAGGCGCGGGGAAGCCAGAGGTCCCACCTTGCGGCGAACAGGTCCACTAAGCCATCTCGCCAGCGCGGCGATCCTCCGAAGGTATCCTGGAGCATTTCGAGTGAGGCAACTGGTTCCATCGGGAAAAGGCTGGCTCAGACCTCCCACGAGCAGACCTCCTAGTCCGTGTCAGATCCAAGCCGTTCACGCTCTTGTCCGCGAGGTCCGGAGGCTAGGCTGGACCTCGAGAAGAACCACGGAAGTTGAGGGCGTAGCTACAGCAGCCGGGCTGTGAGACGACCGACGGAGAGTAGAGCCGACTTCCGAGCAGTGGCTAGGCCCTTCCACCGCGAGCACCGCCGCAGCAGTACCACCTGTCCAAACTCCGGCGTACCCCTGTGCGCCCCCTGGGGATGTCGAGTAGGTTAGGCACCAGGGAGACGGCGCTGCGCTTTGGTTCCACAGTGTCCATGGGTAGGTTGAGGACCCCTGGTGAATCCAACGGAACCGAAACAGGAGCGGAGACTCCATCAGCGGTGACTCCTCCTTCGCAGGTGAACCGAGGAACGTTGTGGAGGCCGAGTGCACGGGTAACTGGAGTCCAGGGTCGGCAGCTCCGGAAGAAGGCGCAGCCCAAGATCTGGAGGCGGAGCCGAGGACCAACTGCGCGGACCGCATCCCATCGCCATCTGGCCCCAGCGTAAGCGAACCAAGGTCCTAGCAGCCTCCTCCGGTCTGCTCCCCGAAGTGAAGTCCAGGAACTCCGAAGAACCTGGGTCAGCCAAGTCGTCCGCACAGGGGGTCCTTCCGCGGCCAGACGACCTGCCAGGGGCCAGGAGCCGTCCACTGGAGGCCGAAGTGCAGGGTAAGGAGCTCCCCGATCCCACGCCGTGTAGGGTGTTACGGACGAGAGAGGTCATCTAGTCCAAGAAGAGTCAGGAGCGGATCCACAGCCGGAAGGGGCAGGCAAACTCCTGAGACCTCCCGAGAACCGGTCCTGCCGAGGGAAGCCAACAGCTGACCACTCCAAGGAGGGCGAAGCAAGAAGCTCCGGGAACCGAGAGAAGAAGCGCAGGGTAGTCGAAGCGCCTGTCATGAAGTGCGGCAGCCGCGGCCGACTCCAAGCTGTATCCGAGAGGGCACCAGTGGAGACAGAAGCCGAAGAGCTCGCAGACCTGTTTACCACCCGTGTGGAGGCAGAAGCCTTCCAACTGACTAAGTGTAATTTGGATCTCACGCGTAAAGGTCACAAGCTAGTGAGTAGTCAGATCTCCAAGGTGTATATAGTGTATAACTGTGTAGAAACGTGTACACGTAAGGGTAACCCAAGCAGATATGTGTACTTTAACCCCCAAGTGTAGGTAAAACAGGTCTGTGCTAGGCGAAGTAACGACAGCGTCCTCCCCGAGGATCCACCGGAAGGGGTCGAGCGTTCAGAAGTGGAGCGACTGCAGCCAGGAGCCCTGGGACGGAGCACAAAGAAGGGGAAAGGGCTGAGTGAGGGGGAGAGGAAAGGGACGAACGGCAGCCGGACGCGAAGGGGACCGACGAGCGAGATGGGACAGGATCCCTGGAGCGACGTGAAGAACGGCAACTCGTAAGCACGCCCGCAGTGGAGAGAGAGAGGGGAGTAGACGTAGAGTGTTGGAAGAGTGACTCCAACAATGGCGAACCGTAGCGGACGAGCATCCCATGGAGCGGAGCGGTCCCTCCGTGCGAGTAGGAGTTTGAGAGAGGAGATCCGATGTTAAGTGCCGAGAGGATTCCAAATCGTGGCGTGAAGTGTACGCGTGCGTGAATGTCTCCGCGAACCGAGCTCTATGGCGAGGTGGGCTCGCTGCCAGCGAGGAGACTCCGTGTAGGAGCCAGCGGGCTTGCCAGGAGACGAGCGGGGATCGGCATTGGATCAAGGACGGAGTGGCGCACGTCCCTCGGCACCGAACTCTGTGCCGGTGCTGGTTTTCTGTCTGTCATAAGGATTGTTCTTGGTGCGTTCCCTCCTGGGAACGACCGCATCGATCAACCCACTCCGCGTACTGGAACGTTGCGACCGGCGTGGTGATCTCTCCACAAGAACGACAAGGACTCGAGCGGAAAGAAACGGAGACTGGAACCTCTGTCTAGCCGGCTGGTCACCAACAGGACTCTGTAATCACTAGCAGCCGGCTCAGTGTGTCTCCCGACGAGCAGCGCTGTCCTGATGGAGCCCCCCCCAGGGAGCGAGGGCGGTGCCAGCATACCCGCTCCGAGCGCGATAACCTGCGCTACGTCGTCGGCCGCCTGGACGGCTTCCCAGCTGACCTTGAGCGGTGTGTGGGTTCCGTACTGTGCGCCCAGCGGATTCCATTTGTGCCGAGACGATGCATGCGTGCGAGAATGTCTCCGCGAACCGAGCTCTATGGCGAGGTGGGCTCGCTGCCAGCGAGGAGACTCCGCGTAGGAGCCAGCGGGCTTTCTAGGAGACGAGCGGGGATCGGCAATGGGTCAAGGACGGATTGGCGCACGTCCCTCAGCACCGAGCTCCGTGCCGGTGCTGGTTTTCTGTCTGCCACAATGTTTGGTCCTGGTGCGTTCCCTCCTGGGAACCACCGCATCGATCAACCCACTCTGCACACTATACTGACGCGTCCGGCCTGGTGATCTCTCCGTCATCTCGTCGGAACTCGAGTGATCGTAGTACCGGGAACAGCAGCCGGTATTTCAGCAGGTCTGGAACCAGTCACAGGTGCCGGGCTAACTTGGCAAAGGAAGCCCCAAAGTAGCGCACAGCGCCGTTCAGGTCATGTGGAGCAGACGTCACACCAAGGTTCGGAGGTACATCCGGCACATGGTAGACAGACCTTGTGCGAGTCCGACGGTCACTGGAATCCTCCATGTAGTGTGCAGGTCGTCCAAAGGCCACTGCAACATATAAAAACCGAAGGCACGCGGGCGTGGGCCCGAGGGACCCTGCCCTGGTAAGGTTAACCTTCGCAACACATCATGCACAACAAACTCAAGCATGTCATGACAAGTATAGGCCTGAAGCAAGCGGTAGGCACAGTAACCTTTGTCGGAGCGGTGCCCTCCGCTGAACACCGGCGCTGTACTATAGCGACGGGCCTCCAGGTGCAGCTTTGATCGTAGTTTTATGTTGCGTATATAGGCCATTAATCTCCTGTCGACCATAATTTGTATTCACATGCACAAGCCTTAGTCAAGGAGGAATTTAACCAAGAGCATATACTAAAGTGTTCAGGGGACATAGGGCTGTCTTAGCACTCTGTTCCCGTCAGGTAGGTTCGGGTTGGGATGAGGTCACTGGCGCCGGCCCTTAGCTGCCTCGGCGACGGGCTCCACCCGTCCCAAATCAAAGTCCATTTTGTAGCTCTGTTCCTGTAACTGCGGAACGAGGGCGTGCATGAATGTGAGCAGCACCTGTGGTGGCAAGACATTTTTTTTTTTTTTTTTTTGTTTTGTTTTTGCTGTTTATGACTTTCTTCTATTACAGCCACAAAAAGGTCATCTTGAACCTTAACAAACGGCAGCAAGGCGTGGCGACCAGTGGCCCTGCGCTCAAGTGGGCATAACACACGACACCCAAGAACTGAAACATGTGATGCCAAGTATAAAAGTGCACCAGGATGTTCACCCACCAGCCAAATTGTGTACCTAACAAGCCCCCGTGTAAGGTAAACAGGTCCGCATTACGCATAACAACAGTCATTACGTGACCGACACAGTACCGAAGTAAGCGTCGGCTCTCGCCACACTCACCAACGTAATGCGTCAAGGAATGGCTGGAGCATAACACATTCCCCGAACCCCACAAGGTACAAAAGAGTAGGTAAGGAACAAGTGAGTAGGTAAGCGCCAGAAATATGGTTAGACTTAACTTTCACCGATCTTTCACACCACTCCCATTCCATTAAAGGTTTTAACCGCGAGGAAAAGGTGCTCTGCATCGCTAGACGCCATCTTGGAAAACGAAGCTGACCATCTGTGGATCTGAGCCGTTTAAGAAGGACCGTTCCAGATTAAAAACGTCTCATTTATTTCCTCACGCGTAAATGCCCTCTTTTTGAGAAAGGGAGATTTTGACCCTGTTAATAATAATGCCACACCAACACGGAAGGAGAGACAGAGGGAGCGGGCGCGAGGCCCGCCAAGTAAAAGTCAAGAGTCTTGGCGCCAAGCAACAGAAGAAGAATGCCTACGTGCCCGCTCAACCAGTGCCCAGCGCGGGGACCGGCCGAGGGCCAACCCAACTACCTTACCTTTTCCCGGAGCGGGACCGGGGAAGGGGGGAGAAATCTCAACCCAGGCACGCGCGGCGAAGTCACAGCGAAGCACCCAGCACAGCCCAGGCAGACAAGCAGCCAAGGGGCAGCTGCCAACGAAGAGGGGACACCAGAGCCCCGCAAGGCACAGGGAGGACGGACGAAGAAGAAGCCAAGCGAAGAACCAAGGCCGTCGACGACCGGCGAACCGGTCGAAAATCCCAAGTCCGTAGGCTAGAGCAAACACGTCTGAACAGCGTAAGCCTAAGTAGACTGACTGACGGACTATGGGTACTCTGTCCCGGATGGGGAGTATCGGGAGATAACTCTCGGCCCCCTCGGGGTTCCCCGAGTGCCTCCCGGGTTGTGTGGTAACACAACGAGCTCTTAGGCTAGAATTGCGTAAGTAGTAGACACCTCCCATAAGGTCATGTCATCGGTAATGTTTTTGAAGAAACAAATGCCAATGTTTACCACCGACGACAGACGCCGGATGGCCCATTATATACTCACCTTTCCTATCGCACGCGAGCCAAACATCATGTACATACATGCACTACTGATCAAAATTGATTATGATCAACAAACATTTTCTAGCCGTGAACCTGCCCCACTTTCCCGATGAAGAAACATCTACAGCAGCCGATAGAACTAATACCAATCATATCTCTTTGAGGTTTGGACAAAGCTTCCTGGTGTCAAAATGGCTAGGACATCACAATAACTGCAACTTGGAAGCACGAAGAGCAGGGGTCAGAGTGTTAGAGGTTTCGCTTCAAGGATTTTGAACATCATGCCAAGCTGCAACCACCACTAGAGTAGGAGCCATGGCATTATAACTCGGCCTTTTTTGTCATCATTCCCCTGCACTTACGTTGTATGAGAACATTTTTACTTAACACAATTTTCACTTCCCTCACATTCCTACAATACAAATACTGGGTCACATACACACCACTCAGCATCTTATTTACAGTTTCCCTCCTTATCTTTGTTTGTCTTCAGTTGTATGTTGTGTGACTAGAAGCCACAGGGTCCACAGCTACAAACCAGCCCATGTAATGCCTACAAATTCTACAAACCAGCCCATGTAATGCCTACAAATTCTACAAACCAGCCCATGTAATGCCTACAAATTCTGGAAATGAATTGCCAACCATGACAAGCTGCTGAAACCTTTTTTTTAAATGTCAGGCTTTAAAAAAAATTGTATTAACCCATTCAGCCCTGACGCACTACAGAGGGAGATGGGTTGACCATGATAATTCACGGGTAGTGCCAGATTAGCTTGGCGCCTGTCGGCGCCAAACTAATCTGGCACTGCCCTTGAATTATCATGGTCGATCCCTCTCCTGCAACTGGTGCATAGTCCTTAGATGATGAATCCCAAATTTGGGAAATACGGCCGTCAGGCTGAACGAGTTAAACCCCATGGTATGAATGAACCACAGAAGTTTAGAGTGCTACTGTTACCTTCATGTGAGCGATCTGATCCTGCTCCCACTTGTAGCGCTTCATCTGGTTCTCCTCCAACTCCATTCTTGTCTGGATGTAGCTGTCAAAGTTGCCCTGAAGTTGGGTAAAATAAAATCATAAACAAATCGTGAATGCACTGTTTTCTTCCAAAGACCTTTTGTGTATCGATGGTGTTCACATGAAACTGTGCGAGTGACATTTTGGCACGAAATCATGTTTTGATGAAAGCTGCTTCCTATCATTTTTAAAAAAAAATCTTGAACCTGTAGCTAAACAGGTGATGCTCATAACCGCCTTGTGAAGAAAGTCTCCGGATCACACAGTCCGGCCGAAATGCACACTTTCTTTTTTGAAACCACAAAATTGTTAGTTACAAGGTTGCGTGCGAACACAAGTGATGTGTTCCTACTAAAGGTTGTTCAAAAACATTCTGTAAAACTTGCTCATGTTCAATCGAGGGTAGTGCCTGATTAGCTTGATGCCTAAGTAGGTGCTGAGGTAATAAAGCACTTCACTCAAAGTAACAATACGACTAAAAATGAGATTGATAAAGCATTAATTTTTTTAACCCATTCAGCCCTGACGCACAACAGCAGGAGATGGGTTAAAAATCAGCAGGAGATGGGTTGAACATGATAATTCAAAGGTAGTGCCAGATTAGCTTGGCGCCTGTCGGCGCCAAGCTAATCTGGCACTGCCCTTGAATTATCATGGTCGATCCCTCTCCTGCAACTGGTGCATAATCATTAGATGACGCCTCCAAAATTTGGGAAATATGGCCGTCGGGCTGCATAAAGTGGGAGCGCTATTGATGTTAAAAGTAAACTTACACCATAGTACTGCAGTTGCTTCTTGTGCATGTGGACAATAGAATTACAAACTCCATTCAGAAAGTCCTGAGAGTGTGATACCATCATCAGAATACGAGGGTATCTGAAATACAAATCAATCAGAATTAAAATCATCTCTTACCTACATAGTATAATAAAGTTAAAATACAGTAAAACTTCTAAAAATTTTGTAAAGTTCATTTTCGGCATTCCTCCAAACTTTCGGCACCGATGTGAAAACCTTAATTTCAATTTTCAGCACTGACACAAAAAAACAAGCAATTCTAATTTTCGGCATCCACATGAAAACCCTAACTCTCATTTTTGGGCATCGCTGTGGGAAGCAAAGTCCGTGTGAAAAGAGACAAGCAGAAAGGTCACGATGTTCAGAACTGTCCGCAGGGCATAATATGGTAGGTATACACAGTGATCCCATCCACTGGCGATACAGGTTGCAAAGACATCCAGTCAATAAATCACACAAAGCAATTAACGTGTGTCGCTTGACTCAAGTACCCATCGAGGCCGTTCATCGGATATCACTGGTGACGAGGGGGATTAGAGGCGGGACTGATTTCTTTGTCTGGCTTGACATGCGACGTGCACGTTAGTTTTTTGGGGGCCGGCGGTCATGCGGAATTGATTGAAACGAGGTGTGAAAGCAAAGTGGAGCTGACTTCTTGACTTCATAGTGTGTTGCAAACATTAAACCTTCCCGGCTGTAATCTTTAAAGAAAATGGCCAGTGACCAACAAAAACGCATGTTTCGCTTTCTACTCTACACACCCCATAGTGTCAGTCATTTCTTGGGTTTCAGTGTCCGTCTCCCCGCCCATCTTCATTTCTCTCTCACACACACAGACACAGATGGAGAGTGCATAGTATTGCAAAGCATCTGTGCTATTAGTCTGTGAGTGTAACGGTATATACAATTTTTTCAACAAGTCACGGGTAATGGGAATCTTGGCCTCAATCAGGGCTCTAGACATGTGGCTTCAGGGGCTTGAGGGACTAATAATCTATGCATACTTGCTAAGTTCACCCTCCAGCCACACACAGGCGTTGAGGTCCAAGTGGTTCGTCGGTTCATCTAGCAGAAGCAGGGACGGTCGTAGATACAGGGCACGGGCCAGGGCTATTCGCATCCGCCAGCCTCCAGAGAAGTTCTTTACCTGTTTTTCAAGGTAAAAGTATGCACGTCAATATATTCTGACGCACTAATTTGTCAGTAACTTCCATCTTTGGCACAGAAGTTAGTTGTCATCAATCTTTTTATATCTGTCATGCTACAATGTCTTCCATGTTTAGTATTTCTTATCAGTAGATGAAATCATATTTCACAGCTGAAAGTCTAAGCTATATTATACAAAGAGCAACAAGCAACCTGTGAGAGATGATAATAAAGACAGCTTAGGCTCAAGGCAGCTAACTGTTGAGTGATCCTGCTTGATTCATCTGACAGTTATGGCATGCATAGTCATTCAAAGGCTTGGTCTTACACCTGAAATGATACTATTGTACATTCAACTTCCTACAAGCATGTAAACCAATGTGAGAAACATACCTTCATTTTCTGCATCTCCTTGGTGAAGCCAAGACCATGCAGAATGTAGGCAGCCTTGGTTGTGGCCTTGGCTGCATCCAACTCCTCCAGACGCTCATACACCACCATCAGTCTCTCGTGCGACTCTGAACACCAACCATTGCAGGCAAATGATTACTGAAAACTTGAACCCCAATGACATTGATAACCCTCTATTGCATGCAGCCACCAGTATGTTCTAACCCTTTCAGCGCCAACACCCTACAGCAGGAGATTGATTTACCATGATAATTCAAGGGTAGAGTCAGATTAGCTCGACGCCTTCAGGTGCCAAACTAATCTGGCACTACCCTTGAATTATCATGGTCAATCCACCTCCTGCAACTGGTACATAGTCGTTAAGTAACACTTCTAAAATTTGGAAAATATGCCTATGGCGCTAAAACTTAAAAGGGTTAAAGTACTGGTGGCTGCATGCACAAGCGAGTTAAACCAAAAGAGTATCATTCATTCCAACCTGTCCTTGGGGCCATGTCCACAGCGGCATGCATGCCTACATCAGCAAGAAGCATACCTTTTCATAATCCCCCTGCAGGGCATCATGAAAATCTAAATTCCCTTGCAGATGGAGGAGGCTGGCTGAGAGACTGGTCAAGAAACATGAAGCAAAACCCTGAAAAATCAGTAGGTGTTACGTCCATAGCCTATGGTACCAAAGGATAACACAAACTTATTCATGGGAATCTGCTAATTGGTTTGCATGTCATGCATAGGACTTCTAAATCAGTTTACGTGTACAAAGGGTAGAAAATTCTCAAATCATTTCTAAAACAGGGCGAAAGACAGTCATCTACCCACCAGGGTCTAACTTGTGACTGAGATCTTCAGACTCTTTCTCCAGTCGCATTCTCTCCTGGTCAACCTCAACAACGGTTTCCAATGCCGTCTTGTCACTTGGTGGCATTTCACGCCTCAGAAGAAAGATGTCAATGTGATCAGGGATGGGAATCTCTCTGTTCGCCAGGGCAGCCAGTAGAGAAGATTTCCCTGCAAACAAATCCTATCTGTTCAAACACCTGTTACTGGCTTTAGACTTAGTGACCATATTATTAAAATGTGAAACTGAATCAGTTTTTATAAAGAACACAAGCCTCAGAACATTTTTAAATAACATCCAATATTTTTAATGTGATATTTACTAAAGCAAGCCATAGCTTATTGGATTTTATCTTGTCTATTTTTTACAGAGAGTACCCTTGACCCACTGTTTGACAGAAATAAATCCAGGGAAAAAGATGGGCTGTTCTATAGCGTATATGTTAAAATTTCCGAATGTACATCAAAGTAGCATATATGCAGTGCACCTGTACCAAGCAGTATTCAGGTCGTACTACAGTGGCAATAGCCATCAGTGTCCCTCATAACCTGCCCCACAGGGTTGTGCATTATCCCTTTTGTGGCACACACACTACATCGTGAATTAACCAGCCAACAGGAAAAAGATAACTAATTTTTAGTTATAAATTGTAGGTACTCCAAAGTGATTTTTTAAGTTACATGATCACATTTGTAAATGTTTTCCAGATAGGTCTCATTTTTCTAATTCCAATGATATCAAGTTGAAAATAATCAGACAATTAGATCAAAAGTTATGAATTAATTTGTTTGTTTTTTTGGCACGCCTTTTGGCGACAGTGAAAATTGAATGATTTGGCAATGGGAATTTCACAGAACCAACCTTACAGTGATAATGATACTAAATTCTGCTACAATCAACTCTTTTTAGTAATATGTGACAGCCTAGTTTTTTTCCGAGGCTCTTGAACAAGGGCATCTTGCAGAAAATGATCCTCAAACTTAGTAAAATCACTGATTTTGATGGCTGAAAATTAACAAACACAAGAAAAATCATATCTTGGGTTGTAATTAAGATAGAAACATCATTTAAACATCAAAATCATCAGGATAATGAGATCTGAATAATGGAACAGGATAGAGTACAAACAAAGAGAAATTTTTTTGTCATCACACCCCCCCCCCCCCCCCCCAAAAAAAAAATAATAATAATAATAAAACAAAAAATTGACAAACACAAAATTGATCACCAGCAATTTCAACTATTTAAATTGTTGGATTATAATTTTAAGACTTGCGTGAATTTTTGCTTGTCTATACAAATCACGGACAGAAAACTACACACTGATCTCAAAAAGAAAGTACTTCATCACACTGTAGTACTAGTAGCAGACGGAAAACAAGCAGGTCACGTGACTTCACAAAAATAACTATATCTCAAAGTCTACGCCCGCCAGAAGATAATGACTTAAATATAAATGTACCTTAACATCTTTTATAAAAGTAATAATGTTTAATTCATACTTTCTTGTGAAAGAGAAAATTATATTCGGTATTTCCGATGATAACCCAACACGCTTTGTTTACCTCGCAAGACAGCACCACTGCTTGCTCAAAAGAAACACTTCGAATACAATTGAAAAGCAAATCTAAAACCTAGCAATGTATAGATCAATCAAAAAATGATATTACATATCGATATTTTCATCTGAAGTCGGTAGATTGGCTAAATCTGACGATATTAGCCGAAGCACATGGTACAACTACAGCCTCGCTATCGTTTGTGCACGCCATTCTCCGAACACGCGTTAGCTCGTACACAGAGGCAGCATGTGCGCTCTTTTGCTTCGCGTGCGGAGTCAAAGTAATGAATATATACGAAACTTTGCAATAATATAGAAAAATGATTTGACAATTTTAGGCATATATTTTTCGCTCCTGTCTGTTTTGTAGAAGAGTGAGAATAATACGTTGAAACTTTTCTACTTGAAATTTGAATACGTTCCCGTGATCGTATGCAAAAATAAATTATACAAAAATGAAGGGCTAGCTGACTAAGTGCCAAAAGGTGATCTCACAAAGAGGACAACTGGGTTGAAAATCAAAGTTTGACATAAAGTACCAGAAAATGTATTTGGGTGATGTAAACTGTATTGGTAATGTGTTTGTAAAAGAAAAAGATAATATCTGAAATGGTTTTTGAGAAAATGGCTGTTAAAAATTTTAAGTCTGGATATGTCGGACATCAGGTATTGCGACATAGTGCCTCTAAATTGGTGGGATAAAAAACACAAATCTGTTTCCAAACAGTTAAAATAATAAGTAGTGGTCACAATTGACCTATCCAAACAATTACTGCTCTTTGGCTTAGAATGTTCTAATCCCTGAACATAATTTGTGTTGCAATACCTGACATCCGACCATATTCAAGTTTTAAAATATCCTACAAGCAAGAAAAACGCACTTTGTCGTGTTATGTATACCACTCACAGGAATACATGCACACAGAAGAGCACAATGAGAGTCATCTTTGCTGCCCAAATATATTTATTGGCAGTCAGGGCCAGAATTTGTAACGTAGGTCGAACATCAGGATTGCAGCAGATATCCCCGGGATACTATATCAGAAGCCACAAACACAAAGCCTTTCCCCCAGTTTCAAGCACAATATTTAACAAACTAAACAGATATGAAGAACAAACTGCATACAACTTTCTGATGTAATATACATGATAAAACATGATGTGCTAAACAGTCTGCACCTGTAAAAATAAAACAAATATTCAAATAAATTTCATCTGTGTACAGGCTGAGTGCATTATTTTAACTCTGACCCTCAGATTCAGAAGGTCCTAACGGCTATGCAACTCGTTGTCCATAATGGCTCATTTTAACAGTGTCTTCTCCCCAAAAAATTCTACAATCCATATGTGTTGAACGTCAGGATTGCAGCAACAAATGTTGCTACAGCAGCGGTCGTCACAATAAACTTTTTATCACAAGAAATAATCTTCATTCTCAACCTACTGCCTAAAATCGGTACTGGAGTGTTTCGGGCGATTCAAACTCTTGAAAATGGTCCCTTACAATATTTATAAAATAAACATTTGGCTCATAATATTGTCTATAATTACAGTCGAACGTCAGAAGTGATCGAACGTCAGATTTATGAAAACGGTTGCGACAAAATGTCACGAGTTGTAGCTCTACATTGACAGACCGGACATTTAAAACAACCACGCTGGAATGTGGCCCATAATGCATCTGTCATAACCGGACGGTCCTAGACCCAAAAAAAACAAAACAACTTCGTTAAACTTGTCAAATAGTTGAACGTCAGATCTTGCGACAAAAACTGGCCGCTCACAATTTTTTTTGCCAGCTTAGAAAACTGTGACGGAAAAGTAAATTTGAAGCATATCAAATATTCAACGAAAGCGAAACAACGCAATGACGCCATTTCCGGTTTGGGTCAGCGTGCCTTTCGTCTAGCACAAGTTCGCAGAAATTAAGATGCTTCTGTTGCGACAAACCTGACGTCCGACAGAGGCTACTTTCAAGAGCAATAAACAATAGCATGGCTTACCTTCAAATCTTGGAAATACACGGATTATAAGATCAACATTCCCTGAACATATGGGCATGGTTAGCACCAGGTTTGTTATTGTTGCTTAAACACGCGAGATCAAAAAAGACCGACGTCAAATCGTTGTCCGTTTTTCCGGGCCAATTTTTATTGGTGAATTCTGGCGTTTTACAGTATACTCACCAAACGGCTTTACGTTAGGTGCATAAATTATTGCCAGTATATCTTCAATCATTCACACACACATTGCACTTGTTAAAGTCAACACATGTCTTTTTAAACAGATTTTAGTTTCCAGCAAAAGAGATCACTCACTTTTTGCTCACCTTTTGGCACTTAGTCATCTCTACTCTACCTAACTGGCTAGCTATTTTTAGCCTGTGTCGCTTCGACGCAACACGCGAGGCGATTGAAAAGCCGATGTGAACAACGCGCGCGCGCTGTGCCGCCGCGGCAAGTCATGAACAATAGATACGCCAGTAAAACACGCTTAAGTTAAAGTACTAAACATGTAAAAATAAGCACAGAAACACACATGAACACAAAGAGTAGACACCATACTACAACCCAGTATACATTTTATTGATATAATAATATGCAGCGTAATTTGGTTAAAATCAGTGATGGAAAATGGGTGAAATTTGGGTCACACTTAGTCATGCAAAGAAGGCTTGGAGTACCTATAAATTGTGTCAAGCAAACTAACAGAGAGGAAGCAGCCACAAAAAAGCACGATATGTATACCAAAACTTACCACATCCATTGAGGCCAATTAGGCCATAGCGTCGGCCAACATTCAATTCAAGTTTACAGTCCATGAGTAGCTCCACTCCATGGAACAAGACAGACATGTTATGTATGTGCACATCTCGACTGTCTGGGTGTGAGGCTAGCACTCCTGTCACTGACCGATGCTGTGTCGCAATGTCAAGGTCATCCAGCTGTTGTGTAATGTCAGCAATCCCAGCTCCTCCACCACTTTCACCTGTTAACAAACCATAAACAGTCACTATCAAACACAAATTGTAGGTATTCTAGTCATCAAAAGTATATACCACCCTTTCCCTGAGACTGTATGCACTAGCTGCATGCAAAAAGTGGTAAAAAATGGGAGGAAAAGTCTAAATCAGTACATCCACAGGGAAAACTTTAAAACATAAAATGATAAACTGTTCAGAGAGAGTTAAGCACCTGACCTAATAGTAATAAAACAGACTTCACTATAGAAAAATCACCTGTTGCGCCATTGGTTTCCTCGTGACCATTCTCCACTTCACCATTCTCCTGATCCTCATCCTTGGTTGGTTTTTTCTGGTCTCGTTTCTTCAGGGCCTCTTTCTTCTTGGCATCTCTCTTCTTTTTTGCATCAGACGGCATGACTGCTGGTGTGGAGAATCTGTGTTCAAGTTCAACAAGGGACATTGACAGTATTAGTGTGAAAATTATGCTATCAACCTCTGGGGATAATGGATTCTTCCTGCCATCAAGTTCAACTCATCTGCTTGCATAGTAGTAGTATTGTGAGGACAAAATAGGCCATGAGGCCTTTGCAAATGTCCTTTCTTTCTTTAGTTACTTTATGGGTCTGCTATGCATGAAATTTTCCTATAAAATCATTCATCATATTCATAGGAATAAAAAATCTCTTTAATTTTAAATTTTGGTAATTCGTCCAGCTGGTTTTTAAAAGAATTTATATTAGTGCTTTTTTTAAAAATGAAACTGGTAAGTCATTCCAAACAATGGCAACTCTGTTAGTAAAACAAAACTTCCGCAGGTTAGTGTTGCAGTGCTGTACAAAGGATTTCCCTTCAGAATTTCGGGTTCTGTCACAGAATGGTGCTGCAAAAAAGTCGTTCCAATTTAGGTCTTCGATGCCATTATAATGTAGCAGGGGAGATAATTTGGCTCAGTGTTTTAAGTACAGTAGTACCAATTTCCCCCAGAACGCCCGCAGGCATAGTGGTCTAGTGTCAGAGCGAGTCAAGTACCAAGCCAATCGGCAAGAGGCACGCCGAACACACCCCTAGGGGTGTGGATATAAATAGCGGTGCCTAGCGAGGGCGAGCAGGCTTCCCGCAAGGGAAAACTCTGTTCTGCAAAAGAACATTAAATAGTAGTAAGGCTTCCCGCAAGGGAAAACTCTGTTCTGCAAAAGAACATTAAATAGTAGTAAGGCTTCCCGCAAGAGAAGACTCTGTTCTGCAAAGAACATTAGTAAGTTAGAATTCCTGTGAAGGAATACTGTCCAGCAATGGACCTGTAGTTAATTAGAATTCCCGTAAAGGAATACTGTCCAGCAACGGACATACTGCATGACTTAGTTAATTAGCATTCCTGTAAAGGAATACTGTCCAGCAATGGACCTGTAGTTAATTAGAATTCCTGTGAAGGAATACTGTCCAGCAACGGACAGACCGCATGGTTTAGATAGTCCCGTAAAGGACTCGGTTTAAGTGTAGTTGTAGGGCTTCGTCCAGAAACGGACGAGTGTTATCTTCTCTAGTCCCGGAAAGGACTACCCAACAATCCCGAAACGGATTCGCCTTTGTCCCGCAATTTAGGACATTTATGATTAATTAAGTAGGTAATTTAAGTACTTAGTTAAGTGAGTTTTGACCTATAGGACTGGGTATTAAGAATTTGGTTTTCACTTGTGTTAGTTGTTATGTCTAGTGTGTAGGCTAGCATAGTTTTGGTTCATAGTAGGCTAGCATAGTTTTGGTTCATAGGGTCTAATGAGTAGGTAAGCATAGCTATGATTTTAGGTGTCTTATGAGCGTCTGTATTATTGTGTTTTGTTTTGTGCTACACAACCAATGGTTTTTGATATGTCTGACATCACGATTGATAATGAGATGTATGTACTGTAAATAAAACAAAACTAAAGCACTTCAGTATAGAAATCTCATCACCGAGAGTCAGAGATTGACAGACCTGCCTACCCTGGTTTTTTTACATCAGTAGCAGAAGGCCCAGTTTTCAGTAGCATAGCAAAGTTTTCAGTAGCAACGTGAAAGAAAAAGAAATCACAAATAAATGAGAAAAACACTAGATATTTTTCACTTAATTCTTCTTTAATTAAATGTAAACAACATGATGGGATAACCATAACCCACAAATTCACTTCCATGTGAGATCTGTCCTTGCTGTCAATGGTCTCTACCTTTTGTCTTTGACCTAATTCTGATGTTGAATTATCTCCTATTGAAAAAGTCTCGCAGATCTGCCAATGCCTCAGTGAGTTCTATACAGGGCGCAGGACATGCACATCATTGATTTGATGTCATTTGTCATGACGTAAGTTTTAGTCGTTACATAATTTTATATTTTACATGATACAAGTTTCACTTTCGCTTCATAGGATTGAGAAAATGGTGACAAAACTAGAACTTCACGGTACAATTTCAGTCTTGCTACATGATATACTAAGTACACGGGACACCTGCATGCTCTTCTGGAGATGCGCGCATGTTTGTATGAGAGAGAAAGAGAGAGAGAGAGAGAGACACGCGCGCAAGAGAGAATGATGTCATACTTAGAGTATTATGTCAGTGTCTGTGTGGTGAAGGAGTTGCCTCTTTTATGTCACCGCCACTGTATAACTTTCTCTAGAAGTCAAGCCTTTTAGTGTTTTTATTCTTTTCTGAAAAGAATTAATTTTTACTAAAGAAGTTGAAAGGATACAAAGCTGGCTAACGCACTTATAAAATGTCTTTCTCCAAACTAGATGCAAAATTTCAAGTCAGTAAATATGACAAACATTACTGACTGTAATCTGGGTCAACAGACTTCCCATAAACGGTTGTTTGTGTCTTCAACGAGACATTCAATTACAATATGCTCGCAGGTTCTCTTAGCCACCCACGTAAGAAAGTATTTCCCCAAGTTTCAAGCTTGAGTGTACAGAAATATCGGCGATTCTCTTGTTTACATACATACGCACACACATACACACGCACTTACTTTTCAGCAGCGAGGTTAACGTAACTAGACATAACGTAATTTTTATCTTGTTACTTCAATTGTTAGAGGTTTAGCCTGCTCGCCTTTGACATCATGGACATGCTATTAAATTTGCCCCACCGCAACCCTTCCTTAAAAACGTGCACCATACGAAGTACTTGCCATGTTTGCTACTTGTGAAACATGGCCATTCGTCCGCGTAGTGGGCTCGATATTCTTGGGCAGCTGATCTTTTGTACCTTTACTTCTCCGATAACAAAGACTGGCGCTTTTCGCTTGTTAAAGTTTTCTTGTCTTCGTTTTTCTTCCCCAGACATTGTGCTGTCTGAGGCAGCCATTTTTGCAAAGTAAATAGTGCGCACGCGCAGTTGATATTTGGTGGAGGAAGCGTGCTTACCAGCGGGAAAACAGTTCCATGCGAACCCGAGAAGCAACAATCCATGAAAAAAAAATTAACAATTTTGATTTGTTTTTTTCGTAGCAGTTTTCTTTTTCTTCCGTAGCAGCATAGTATCGCTATTTTTCCGTAGATGCTACGGAGGATTCGTAGCACTAGGCAGCTCTGGATTGATGAATGCGAGAACGGATGCGAGTCTCAGTCAGTACTGATGTTTGTACACGTTTCAGTGTGTGATGATGGCAGCGCAAGAGTGTGTGTTTGTGTGCGTGTGTGAGACTGAGAACATGCTGAGAGTTTGCTGACGTACTTAGCTTGTCAGTTCAGTGTGGCACACATGGCAACGCACGCACATTCACTACTACGATCATATCAACTAGGGTTTCTCTGGATACTGTGGTAGGTCCATTGCGCGATTTGGTATTTTGAACACAACGCGAGGCAGACACACATATTTTGTGAGTGCGCATGCGAGACCAAGAGTTCAAACTGGTGCTGTCCAACCGGTTTCAAGCGCTACAGGAGCTGGTAAATGAAGAGGAGGCGGTCTCCACAGAGCAGCAGTGGAAGGCAGTTAGAGAGGCGCTGAACTCAACCTGCAAAGACACTGTAGGGTTCAGGAAACACCATCACAAGGACTGGCTGTCGGCACAGACCTTGAAGAAGATAGAAGTGAGGAAGCAGAAGAAAGCAGCGGTCAACAACAGTCGCACGAGAGCAGCCAAAGTAAGGGCACAGGAGGAATACTCGGAAGCCAACCGCGAGGTGAAGAGGAGCATCAGGGCAGACAAGAGGGCCTACACAGACAGCCTGGCAGCAGAGGCAGAAAAGGCAGCAGGCAGCGGCAACATGAAACAGCTCTACGACATTACCAGAAGATTGTCGGGTAAGTATGGCCATACAGAAAGACCAGTAAAAGACAAAGAAGGCAAGCCTATTGCAGACAGAGCAGACCAACTCGACAGATGGGCCGAGTATTTTGAAGAATTACTGAACAGACCTAGCCCACCCGACCCCCCCCGACATCCAGCCGGCAGAGACCGACCTACCCATCAGCTGTGACAGACCCAGCCGGGAAGAGATCAGAAGAGCAGTGGCATTTTTGAAGAATGGCAAAGCAGCAGGGCCAGATGGCATCCCAGCGGAGTCTCTGAAAGCAGACCTAGAGACAACAGTGGAGATGCTGTACCCACTGTTTGGAAAGATCTGGGAAGAGGAGGTGATGCCAGCTGACTGGAAGGAGGGGTACCTAATCAAGCTTCCCAAGAAAGGCGACCTCAGCAAGTGTTCCAACTACAGAGGAATCACCTTGATGTCAGTACCAGGAAAGGTCTTCAACAGGATCATCCTAGAGAGAATGAAGAGTTCCGTTGACCCCCAGCTGAGAGACCAGCAAGCAGGATTCAGGAAGAACCGATCATGTACAGACCAGATCGCCACTCTCCGCATCATCGTGGAACAGTCTCTGGAGTGGAGCTCCCCGCTGTACGTCAACTTTGTGGATTATGAGAAAGCATTTGACAGCGTGGACCGAGAGACTCTGTGGAAACTCCTACGACACTACGGTGTACCCACAAAGCTCGTCCGCCTGATTAAGAGCAGCTACGATGGCATGACATGTCGCGTGATCCACGAAGGGCAGTTCACCAGGGAGCTCCAGGTCAGAACTGGTGTCAGGCAGGGGTGTCTGCTGTCTCCGTTCCTCTTCCTACTGGCCATAGACTGGGTCATGAAGATGACCACAGAGCACAGACGAAGTGGAATACAGTGGACACAGCTTGACGACCTCGATTTTGCAGACGACTTGGCATTACTGTCCCACACTCATCAACAAATGCAGGACAAGACCACGAGGCTTGCTGACATCTCATCCCAAGTGGGCCTCACCATTCACAAACAGAAAACAAAGACAATGAGGCTGAACACAACCAGGGAAGAACCAATCTTGCTTGCTGGCACCCCGTTGGAGGAGGTGGAGTCCTTCACCTATCTCGGGAGCATCATAGACAAAAAAGGCGGCACTGATGCAGATGTCAGAGCACGAATCGGTAAAGCCAGAGCAGCCTTTCTCCAGTTAAAAAAAGTGTGGAGTTCCAGAGAGCTGTCACAACACACCAAAGTCCGGATTTTCAACTCCAATGTAAAAGCAGTTCTCCTATATGGAGCAGAGACTTGGAGATTAACAAAAACCACAGTCAACAGAGTACAGACCTTCATGAACAGTTGCCTTAGAAGAATTTTGAAAATCCACTGGCCAGAGAAGATCAGCAACGTCAGACTCTGGGAGAGAACAGAGCAGATAACAGCAGAGAATGAAATTGGGCGAAGAAGATGGGGATGGATCGGTCACAGCCTGAGAAAGCCAGCTTCCAGTATCACTAGGCAGGCATTGTCATGGAACCCCCAGGGAAAGAGGAAAAGAGGTAGGCCGAGAAACTCCTGGCGTCGAGACCTCCAAGCAGACATCAAGAGACTGGGAACCACCTGGAGTAGAATCGAAGGAGAAGCACAGGACAGGAGTTGCTGGAGGTCTCTCGTCGACGGCCTATACCCGGGTAGGGGTGACAGGCGTAAGTAAGTAAGTATGCGAGACCAGTGTAAAAGACTTGAAGATAGACTAATTACACTCCACAGCAATCTCCAGCCCTTCCCTAAACCGAAAAAGGGATACGGACTTAAAAGTAGCTAAAACTGAACTAGACTGGCACTTGACTTGCACGTTGGATGGGCAGTCCGCAGAGTCTGACCATCTAATACACAAGCCAGCCAGGCTAGTAGAAGCTAGCTAACCAGAGTCCGGTTACAATAAATTTTAATAATACATAATATATATATATATACATAATAAAAAAGAATGATAGGTACAAAAAGGGACGCTTTGAGTTTGACTGGATTTGTGGTAATAACGACACTACGATCTTGTTTGTAATACTAATAGCCTAACAGTAACCAGTCATCGGGTTAAAAGTCTGGTCCAAACGAAAATTTTATGCCGAGTGGAATTTGTTTTGTGAACGTTGAATTTGATTATTTAATTATCGGGCATTTGAGGAGGAGAAAGGCAGAATCATCAACATAAATGAGTGTTTGAAAGTTATTTTACTACAGAGTCAATACAGCTGGTCAATGTCTCCCGTAACCAGATAATTCCGCCCCCGAATTCATTAATCGTTTTCCTCAATGCAGCGACAGACTAAAAAAACGTAATGCGAGACACGAGCCAATCCGTCCTTTTGGCCATCTTCCAGGAATTGTTTATATCGTTCACAAGTAAAAACGTTCACTAGAAAACTAAGAGTGACCACGTTGCTAGTGAGTGATATAGTTGTATCATTAATATAAGCAAAGATTTACCTGTTCTTTGTCTTTTATTCCCGCTCCCTATGGGCCGGCATTCGTTAGCACATGGATCGCTTAGAGAGATTTTTTCCGGAAGCAGAAACTGACTATGACGCATTACATTCTAAACGTAAATGTTCTATAGGTACTTCAAAATACATCAAGCACATGTAAATAATTGTGCTATGTATTACAAGAACCTTTGCAGAAAAAGCTAACGTCGTGTTTAGTTTTGTTCAATAGTTCCTTATCACATATTTACCTCGAAATCAATGTTGTTTACCGGAAGTTGCAATCTCGTGGCGAACTAAAAGTAGACTTTTCCTGAAGACCTGACAAAAATACATGTACTTTGTTTTTTTCCCTATTCGCTTTAAAGACACTTTAAGAGTTAAATACAAGCCCGGACAGGTGTACAATCAAGTCTCTATGCAAGCTGTGGAATCGTAAATAGAAGTTGTATTGTTATGATCATAAGGTTCGTCTCGTTCCTTAACGCGGCCACCATCAAGGGATTGATTGTTCTGCCGCGTTTCGGGGGGCTGCGAGGGGAAAATGTTTGGTTCGCTGTTTGAGGAGCAGGATGGTGGCTTTGCAGCCGCACCAACTGCAACTCGGCCTAATGCCCCTTCTAGACCAAGACTTCAGTGTGGCTTGGCTGGAATCGACAATCAAGGGGCTACGTGTTATTTGAACTCACTTCTGCAGACTCTTCTGTATACACCAGAGTTCAGAGGTATCCGCTTTAATTTGTACTCGTCTAAGCCACTGGTAGTGATAAATATTAGCAGGTTTTACTCTTTTTGTCATTGAATTAATGTACACGGGCTTTACGGGTAAAGTGACAGCGGACATGTCATAACATAGTTTAGCTGAGTTGGTATGCCTCGCCCTGTACCTAGGTTAAACGCACCAGTGGCGCCATTACTGCGATTTTTGCATCTGTCCGGTCACTCGGACTGGTCCTGTGCACCAGAACTGCGCTCACAGATAGGCTTCTGCACTTGTAATATGGTCTCATACCTTCCCGCGAAAGATTGTGATTGCGGTTCGTTTCCGGTTTTAGCGGTTACTCCTCTTGAGTATAAAATGTTCAAGGTCGTACATCCCTAATAGGAAAAGATTGGTAAACGGGGGTAGTTCATTCTCATCAGAACTTAAGTATTCCTGAATCAAGTCCATTTTAGTGCACTCGTCTCTCATATTACGTCTATGATAGTGCTTTCTGCCGCAAAGCGACGCAGATGTCGTAAATCACCATAATTGAGGAAAAAAGTTATTTTTCAAATCTGCCAAATCATGTAATGTTTCTTGGTGCTAACACAAGGATGCATTATTGCCAGATTGCAAATGGGAAAGGGATGGTTTATTTTTTATTCATCTTATTTTGCAGCAATCAAACATCACGTGATTCTTCTCCGAGATTGCTCATTACAAGTGCAGAAAGCACACACTCTATACTTTTATGGTGCACAGGACTGGTCCGACTGACCGGTCAGGTGCAAAAATAGCAACAATGGCGCCGCTGGTGCATGCCACCTAGGCACAGGGTGAGGTATACCAACTCGGCCATAGTTTAGACATGTCATAACATAGTTTATGAATTGATACCTCTTTTTATTTTGTATACTGCATTTTTAAAATTTCTGTAAATAATTCAGAATAGCATTCTAGGCCAGAATATGAGGCCAAGCTTCCTTGAAACCCCAGCATTGCACATTTATCATGCATCAGTCTCATTTTAGTGAACATAATTTTAACTCCACCCTGATGTTACATGGTTGTCATAGTATGATACAGTCACACCAGACGCACTCGCGTAGGGTTTTTGTAAAGTAACTTCACTCAGCTGCAACTCATCACACGTGGCACAAGATTGTAGACCACACTGAAGTAACAGTTCTAACAGTACTTTATTCTCACGATGCACTCTCAGCACAATGCGTCCACAAATGCATCCACAAGTTGGTACAATGTCCCGTACAATGCATCCACAATTCTGATACACTGCATCTCCATACAATGCACCAATACTGATACACTGTCTCCTCTACAATGCATCAACACTTTTGACACACTATAATAATAAATAATAAATGCCGCAAGGCTTGTGAAGCGCATGCGAAAACCAGACCACGTAACCCCTATACTGAAAGATCTTCACTGGCTTTCCAATCCAATCCCGCATAAAGTTTAAGATAGTGACCCTTGCATACCGCTACTTTGATGGCAGTCTTCCGTCATACCTTTCCTCCAGTCTAATTACTTACTCGCTCACTGTGTTTATCGGGAGAGAAACTTCTCAAAGTTCCATCTCAAATCTGTCGGTGAACGCTCTTTCAGATGTACTGCTCCTTTAATTTGGAATTCCCTACCGACTGAGCTGAGAAATGCCTCCACTCTTACGCAGTTCAAAGCAAAGTTAAAAACTTACTTTTTCTCACAGACTTTCATGTAATCTCTATGGTATTTCTGTACACACCCCCCCCCCCCCCCCCCTGCAGACTGTGTGTGTGTGAGTGTGTGTTGTTTTTACCTGCGCATTGAGTTATATACTGGTCCTCATCCATCTCCTTAATCTCTCACGTGCTGGCTCCAAGCGCCACACCCTGGCAAACCACCTCAGCTGGTGCGCTAAACCACGTGAGGGGGTGGTGTTCACATTGCACCACTAGGCGGATGAGCTGTTTCTGACAGCCAACGGCTAGAGGACGGAGGAGATCAGGTTGGATCCAACGGCCAAATGTGGGGGAGTAAACCCTTCAAATCAGGAGTGGAGCCCCGAAGGCGGCAGACAGCTGCCTGTATTCACGCACTGTTCTGGCAGCTCCTGCAGCCAAACTGATGCCAAACGTACTGCTTTGCATTCCTTTGGATACATCAGCGAGGCCGAGAGGGGGATCTTGACGACTGGGCATCCCAGGATCTCTTTACACTTCGCCCAGGCTTGCGCACTGGAGAGGTCACTCCAGTGACTGACCCAGCAAGCGCATACTCCATTGTCTTCCGAGACAGGATGCCGCATGAGAAATGCGCCATATAAATACCATGTATTATTATTTTTGTATTATTATCAACCCAGGCACACAACCACAAACGTAACACTGATCATGTTGACCCTCGCCACACGTCACCTTAAACCTGACATGAACTAATGTGGGTACTTCGTGGGTGTTCAAATACATGTATTAGGGATTTGAAATATACCTCTCCGTGCATTGTGGGTGTGACCAAACTAATTCTTTTTCAATGGGAGTTTAGGTTTATACCAAAAGGTGTGGGTGTGACCACACCAATACTTTTTTTTAATCGGAGCATCACTATAGATTCTACCTACCCATATATTGTGGATCTGGGTAGGGGATTTGTGTGCTGCCACCCCATTTAGAAAAAAGAGGAGAAAGAAAAGAGAGAATGATGAAGATGTGGAAATAATGGAAGAGTTAACTAAGTCTGAAACTGAAAGTAAAATGCCTCAAGATTTCAGACACATCTCCCACCCATCCCCATTGTTTGATTGTTCACCCAAATAAAAGGTGCTGAAAGTTGTTCTCTCCTGAACTCTCTGATCCATCCCCTGATTGTTTGAAAGTAGCAACTGATGTAACTGTTTAACTTTTCAGACAGATAAAAAGTAGCAACTGATGTAACATCCAGTGCGTGTGTACCTAACCCTCCACCCACCCCTCTCCCCTCCCCCCACCTTTTAACCCTTATTCGGAATACAGACCCTTAACTAGCACGTTTCAGCATGGCAGGAATGTGGGGTGCCCCGCCTCCACCCTTTCCCCGTCACGCTGCCCGTTCTGCTGTCTGTACGCTGCCCGTCCGATGCCCGCCCCGCTCCCCGCCCTGCCGCCCTCCCTCTCCGTCTTCTTAGCACCCTGGCACTGTGGTGTCTCCCCTCGTCAGCATTAAGGCTGTCAATCATTGTAAAGCTGACCACTGACCGCCTGGCCCACCTTTTTGGCGCTTGCATCTCCGCTGCACTACACTAAGCACGGCCATCTGCTAAAAGCATAGATTCTCATGGGCACTTGACACCTGTGCAAAAGAAGTACAGCTGAAAGTACAGCTGGACAAAAGAGGCTCATAACAATCTATGCCTCTTGCTGCTATATACCCGCTGAGACTTGACGACTGAGAGAGTGACAAAATGTTTTTACTAACAAGGTAACAAAAGAGGCAATAGGAAATGGCAGCTGACACTATACATAGACACCTGGTCTAATGTCTCTGTCTCCACAATACAAAAGAGCAATTAGCAGCTGTTATCACTCCATTACAGTGTAAATCGCTTGCAAGAATAGATTCATTCCGCTGCGCTCCTATGGCCGCAGGGTCTCATGAGTCTGATAATAGATGCCGATGTTACGATACTGACCCTTGATCACACATAGTGCCGTAGGAGGGTCAATCTAAATTGAATAGAAGACATCAGCGTCTAAACAGCTTAACAGTACAGTGTGGATATGAGACGTGATTCCTCTGCTCTGGCTCATAAATGAGATGCTGAAAAGGGTTGCCTGGCCACCCGTGATGACTCAAAAAAGGGGAACTTTAAACTCCATAAATGGTAGCCTGGCTCGTAACCTAAAAATTTTCATTTGAAGGGCGACAGCATTTTGTCTCGGGCTACTAACTTTTGAATCTTGGTAGCCTGCCTGGCAATCTAAATTTGTATGCTGTCTTCATCCCTTGAGTGTCTAAGAAATGTAACTAGTTTGTTGTAAGGGGTGAAGGGCCAGCGTGCCTTTTTTTAAATTTCGGTCCAGTCACCTAGAACGACCTTCCAGCCCATGTCAGACATGCCCCAACTCTGTCTGCTTAAATAAGTCACTGCTCAAGACCTATCTGTTTTCTTATGCATATAGTTAGATATATTTTCAGTGCGTTAGCAATCTTTGGCAGTAACTGTTCTTGTAACGGTGTGTGTGTATGTGTGAGTGTGAGCTTTTGATATGTTTCACTTTAGTTTTTGTAATATTTATTGTAGCGTTTTCTTTCTTGTACTTTTTGTTCTGTGATTTTTTACCTTGTAAAGCGCTTATAGCACCATTGATTTGGAGGTTAAGCGCTATATAAATGTACATTATTATTATTATTATTAAAGGGGCATGTCTGACCTTTTTTAAGGCTTCATTTTGCAAAAAGCTTTTACTGGGATTCAGTACACAGTGACCACCCTATTGTCCCACCAAATGCTTTTTTTCGTCCGTTCAAAGCTAAAAGAGGCCCACCGGAATCTTGTGACGGGATACCATGAAAAGATTGCTTCTGATAGGCGATGGTAGCTGACGTCATAACTATTCTGTATGACCTTAGGTCATCTGCATAATTATAACCAGTCAGAGACAAGATGGTGGATGAACCAGCGCAGGAAAAAAGCAAAGTATCATCGACTCGCGCCGGCAATGACAGACTCGGAATTGAAGAGAAGAAAGAGGAAGAGAGACAAGATACCCCTAAGTAGAACTGATATCGGACAAGGGAATATGGACATATGGCAATGCGCAAAGCAAGACCTTGGCTTGACTGCCCACCTAGAATTTGTCCCTTTCCTGCTGAATCAGTGAGTAATCTACGGTCTTTGTCGATCTTCCGATAGTTCCGCGAGCGCTAGTGATTTTCAGAATTCATGATCTTTAGTAGAATTTATCTCTTACTGATTTCACAAGATTTTTCAACCTGTTTTATCATGAAATGAAACTTTATTTTCCAAGGATAAAAGAATAGGTGCGCAGACCTTTTTTCATTCTTGTCCTTGCTACAAACTACATGAAAACACACACACACACACACACACACACACGCATGCCGGCATGCACACGCACTTGTACACACACACACACACATAAACACACGCACGCACAAAAGTACACACGGAAGTACGTAAATCTGAGTTAGGTCAGACCCCGCTACGGCTCAAACATTGGATTAAAGGCCCTGACAAATGTGGTATCGTGATGTATGTCCGGGGCCTTCAGCCAACGCCCGCGTCAGACGAAGTACAGTCCCGACCCACGTCTGGCTAAGATGCCAGCATGAAATACAAATACATAATAGACAATTATTATACATTGCACACTGTTAAGACTACATCTAGTACATTGAACACAAAACTTTAAGCATAAACATCAAGATTATCTAGACGTTTTACTTCCTCCTGACTAACCAAACACACACATACATGCACGCATATAATTACAAGCTAGTTACCACATTTTATGCTGCAAAGATCTGAAAACTACGGTGTGTCAAAGTTGCACATTGCTGGACGTAACATGTTTTGTCTGTGCGGGCTCTCACTTCACTCGATTCAGAGAGGTAGTGTTTCTGCTGCAATGGTGCATTTGTCATTTCCAATGATCCTTTCAGTTACGTAGACTTTGATGTGTGAGATGTGAAATTGACTTGCAGTGCAGAAAGTAGGTATACCACTATAAATACCAATATTCTGTTTCAATGATGGAACGTGTTGCATGTTTCCGAGGGGTAAAGGATCAATGGTCAAACTGGGCACCGTGGATGCAGGCTCGCCAGCTTTGCGAGTCAAATAAGCTACACCCTCTGCACGATCGTTACTAGTAAATACTAGCAGGTTAAGCGGAACCCACATTGTGATTTTGACAGCATAGCGAGTATGGAAGTTTTATTCTACTTTTTCATGAAAACTTACATCAAAGGGATGCTGGAAAACATCAGTACACTTGTACACTGACAAGTGTGTAGACCACACCGATGACCTCGTGACCTGCTGATGGTATTGCGATACACTGATAGTCAGCCCGGTTCTGCCTTGTGACATAGGCTCATAAATATGCATATTAATTCAAAACAAGGCCGATGCAGACGATAAATCCGCGACTCGGGTACAAAAACAATACACCCTCCAAACGATAAATTTCAACATTTGGCATTGTACTTACATCATAAAGCTTTAAGATAGTACACAAAGGACCCATACACATACTGTCAGCAGTATCTGTTGCAGACAATTTTCTGTGTTGAGATGCTTGATCCTGGGGAAAATAAGGGCCCCATGATAAAGATACTGGCTTAAAAATACTGAATATGTTCCTCTCATGGTCTTTGCTGATAGAAGTGACCTGTATCAATGCCTAGATATATAAAAGTATGGATGTGTTCGCATCCAGATTGTACATCACATTATTCCATACATACAAACCATGGATGTGCCCAAATCGACAATATGTTGAGATAAGATAAGATAAGAGGACTGTTGTTTTGTGAATGACTGAGTGAGTGTGCGTATGTGTATGGAATTGTGTGGCCGGCCTACAGAGCACCTCGCCCTCGCCCATCCCTTGTGCTATCCCCTTGGTTGTTGGTGCTTTTGGCCGAGTTGACTCCATGAGTCTTCTCCCTGGCAGGGCGCGCCCCCGACGGTTGAGAGAATAGTGCATATCAGTTTTAGCCTAGTTTTACGATATATATTAACTAGTTTTACACCCGACTGTGAGCACTAATTTAGTGACATTTACTCTATGATGGTCTGTTTTCATTTTAAACGATATACCTTTAATTAACTTAGACTTCTTAGATTAATAGGCGTGTGTGTTGTGTGTGTGTGTGTGTGAAATAAGCGTGGGTGTGTGAATGGGTACGTATGGGTTTGTGAGATTAGTTGTTCAGTTTTAAAGTTTGACAGTGTGTGTAGAGCATTGAATTGTGTGATAGAGTCGAATGTGATGTTTGTAATTGTAACGACACCAACACACATTCCTATGCTTTATGTTCTTAAGGCAAATGGCAATAAACAGTATTATTATTATTATTATTATTAGATAAACTTTATTGCCATATGCATAAACATTAGGATTTTTTTTGCGGCATAACTGACGAGCGTCCATATTAAGATCAACACATAAAACATACATGCATCAAAATCAAGCAGACTCTAAAATACCAAACCACACATATGTATAGCAGTCATTTCTACTAAGTATGCATACACATCTAAGTAAGTAAAATAAGATAAATCTATAGCATAATAACCATATTCTGACAACAAAAACCGCCAAGTGAGCCGCAACGAAAACAGATTAGCTAAATTCATATATGTACTTGTAAAACTGTATATCCTGTTTAAGAAGAGGTTTAATAGAACATATAAAGAACTACAAACAACTAAGATGGACTGTAGGTAATTCTAAAGGGACTTTGAGTCAATCTGCTGAGTTAAATCATATCACAGCCACATTAGACAGGGCTGAACAGCCGAGGGATAAAAGCTCTTCTGAAAACGAGTGGTTTTGGCCTTAATGGATCTAAAGCGTGAGCCAGATGGCAAGGGCTTGAACAGGCTATGTGCAGGATGGTGCTCGTCATGTATGATGGAGCTCGCTCTCTTGATGGTGCGTGCGTGGTACAGAGATTCCAGTGAGAGAAGATCGCTTCCAACAATATGAGATGCTGTTTTGATTACCCTATTTAATTTCTTGCGGGCTTCGTTGGTTGCACTGCTATACCACACCGTCATTGAGAAGGTAAGAACGCTCTCAATGGCAGCGCGGTAAAACTGCACCATGATCTGCTGACTGACGCCAAAAGACTTCAACCGCCGAAGAAAAGGTCTTATATCAAATTAAAGTATTGGTGTGCCCACACCCATGATGTATTGCACATCATAGTTCAATTTAATTATTTTTATTTTTATTCGCTTCTTTTTTATTAATTCACCAAAACACACCATTTACGGCAGAAATGTTCTGTGAAGTCTGTTTGAGAAACTCAGCCATTTTCATGGAGGCAGCATGCAAACTGAATGCGTTATATATGAAACTTCAAAAGTGTGTGTAATTTTTTTTTTCAGCCATAACATCGGGCATATGCTATATCTTTTTCAAGGACAGAGAGGATTATCCGTTTCTGTCCTTGAAAAAAGATAAAGCATTATGGTAGGAGAAGCATAGCTCATCATTAGCTCTGCAGTAGATGGGGCTCATATAGATCTATGCCCTTTGCAGATAGATTGCTGTTAACAAATAACTCTTGAAAATAAATTATTTTCAGCTTATTGTAAAGTTGAGTCATGTTTTCCATTTCATATAGAGTCACTGTTCCAGCTGACTGACAGGGATCTAGGAAAGATTGAAGACAAAGACAAACAAGGAGCAAAGGTATTAATCTGTGTCCTGATAATTTTCTCTGCAGCATTGACATACATGAGATGCACTACTGTTAACATATTATGTTGCAATTTGATACAGTAGTGAATAACAAAGAAGAAACAACCCATAAATTGTCAAAATCTTAAGCAAACTCATCGATCATAGTCTTGTTTGTCATGCATAGCCTTTGTTCTTTCCATCTCCAGGTTCGCATTATCCCTCTTCAGCTGCAGAGGTTATTCTTAAAGCTGTTACTCAGCAATCGGCAGAGTGTGTCCACAGCAGAACTGACAGAGAGTTTTGGATGGACCAACAATGAAGTGAGCAGAATTTTTGGTTTTGTAGTCTCTTGTTGTTTCAGACTGCCCTGGATTTTCCACCAGAATGATCATAATTATAATGTTTCCACAGTAAATCCTGGCACCCCAAAAAATTAGCAATATTTCGCAATAAAGAAAATCATAGGACTGTGTTGACTGTTCACTCAATATTTTTTAACAGACAGTATTTTTATCAGAAGTACAAGTCGAAAATGAAGTACATGGCGAAAATGGTGCAACTCACACATGACTTTACATTGCAAATCAGTTCATTGACAATTTTGCGACTCTTCAATGAATCCACAGTGTGAAAGGTTACTCTTCTCTCCGTCCTTTCAAAATAATACTTGAAGTACAGAACTTCTTTCCAGCTTTCTTTATTCTGGTTTTACAGTCCTCCTTTGGCAGCCGCCAGCTCTCCACTAACTCATTCTTTCACTTTCTCACACTCTACACCCTTCCTTTCTGTCTTGATTAAAACTACCTGACCCTATGGTCTATGACATCTAACAGTGGACAGTAAACAGACCACTGCCCTCGCTATAACTAGTTGCTAAGCCTTCACCACGTCCCGGCAGCACAGCTGCACTACTGTAAACATTCTCACGCTGCCACAGTCACACCTTAACTACTGGTTACACCAGACCCCGAATATCTCTACATCTTGACACCCCCCCAGCATGATTAAAGCACGTCGGAGGTTTAAATCATAATCAACAAAAATGTAGAGATATATCCTTACTGACAGTGCAGACCTAAGTGCCTATATAGAGTCTGATTTTTCTACAAGGTTATTGAAAATTGCCGTTTCGATTCAGGCGCCTGATGGGCGCGACAGATGTTATACTATAGGTATTAATGGCCGACAGAGCCGGTAGTGCATTGACGCAATGTTACACTGAAAGTGTTAACATACACTGAGAGTGTTAATGGCAGAAAGGCACGGCCGAGCACTGCCGCGAGTAATGCATCGGCCACACACACTTCCCAGGACGATAAGTCCTGAGTACGTAAAACCTAGATCGGGAGATATAGCCTTCCCACGCAGTACTATGTTGGACTTCAAAGAGGTTCGTTTTTATGGTTGACAGTTCACTCCCTTTCTGATGGATGGGGGGGGGGACGGGCTCAAAGAGGTTTCGTTTTAATGGGTAAGATTGGGGAACCAGAAGAGCTGGCCCCCCATGATAGGGCATTGACCCCAGGATGGGGATATATTGTGGGGAACTCAGAAGCAAGGGGACAGACAAAATTTGGGAAGCAAAAGAGACAGAGCTGAGGAGCCAGAGACCAGGCTTCCAGTTCGACACTTTTGTAGTAGGTTGGTGTTGCCAACCGATTGTCAACTAAGATGCTCAAGAAATAAAGACTCTTCTGGAAAACTCTCTTGTCTGGCTGCGTCTTCCATCAACAACCCGTTGCGTGTGGCTGTAGTGTAACACAGACTGTCCGCGTTAGCATTTTTGGACCCGGCTCAGTGCTGGAACTGGATCTGATACTGCTGCAGCATCAAACTCCAGCACAGCAGGCGGTTGTTCTTGTCTTTCAACCGGTCCAACCACTTTAGGGGCTGATGATCCGTTTGGACAGTGAACATTCGACCGTACAGATAGGGATGTAGGAGGTACACAGCCCATATGATCGACAAACACTCCTTCTCCACGGTGGAGTAACGTGTCTCGCGCCACGAACTTTCCGACTGAGGAACATAACCAGGTGTTCCTCACCGCCATCCCCGATTTGTGACAAAACGGCACCCAGACCTCTTTCTGAAGCATCGGTCTGGACCAGGAACGGTTTCAAAAAGTCTGGGTTCTGCAGCACTGGTTCAATGTCTTAAAAGCTAACTCGCGCTCGGGCGACCACTGTACTTTGAGCAATCTTTCTTTGTCAGGTCCCTTAGAGGTGCCGAAATTTCCGTGAAGGCAGAAACCTACGGTAATATCCAATCATTCCGAGAATGGCACGAACATCAGTCTTGGTTTGCGGCCTAGGGAACTCCTGGATCGATTTGATCTTTTTCTCTTGCGGCTTGAGGGTGCCCCCTCCAATGACGAATCCGAGGTAGGGCAATTTTGAACGACCGATCTCGAATTTTTAGGGCTTTGCTGTAAGACCCGCAGACCTCACACGCGAAAGCACACTGTTCAAATCCTTGATGTGGTGTTCCCACGATTGGCTAAAGATAACGACATCATCCATGTATGCCCTCGCGTGCTTACAGCCTGCTAACACTACGGACATCAACCTCGTGAACTTTGCTGGACTGTTCACCGTACCCAAAGTCATCACTTCGAACTGAAAGTGTCCGAATGGGGTGACGAATGCGGATTTCAGTTTCGCATCTTCGGTCAGAGCTATCTGCCAGAATCATGAGGTAAGATCTATAGTGGAAATCACCTTGGCATTTCCAACACTCTCTAGTACTTCATCAATTCGGGGCATGGGAAAAGGGTCAAACTCTGTCACCTGGTTCAGTGCCCTATAATCCACACTGAAACGAAGGGTGCCATCGGCTTTCTTTACGACAACGATGGGTCTGGCATAGGGGCTGATTGACGGTCTCACGATACCCATGTCTAGCATGCGGTTCAGCTCCTCCTCAATATTAGCTCTAGCTGACTGAGCTATTCTGTACGGCCTTCTGTGCATTGGCGGGGAGTTTCCCGTCTTCACTTTGTGCTTAATGAGGGACGTTCTGTCGGGTATATCAGACCATATGTCCTAAAAATCGTACAACAGCTGCCTCAGCTCCTGCTTCTGAGAGTCGGATAAGTCATCCCCTATTCGCACGTCTAGCCATGTCTCCCTTCCTTGTAATTCAGGGTAGGACCTATCGTCCAAACTCGAATGTGCTGGGTCTGACGACGTGTCTATAACAAGGCACGCTTTGGCCCGTTTCTGCCACTTCCTCAGCAGATTCACGTGATAAACCCGGTTTGTCTTGCGCCTTTTCCTGGTATCTACTTCGTTGTGGACCTCAGATCTTTCTGGTGACCGTATAGGGCCCTTGCCACTCCGCTTGTAACTTGCTGGTGGCGCTAGGCAAAAGAACTAGCAGTAGCACTTTGTCCCCAGCGTCGAAAGTCAGTGTACATGCCTTCTTGTCATATCACACCTTCTCTAGGCTACTGTCCTCTGCCTGCATTATTTTCAGACTTTCTGACCCCATCTCATGTAAATGGACCAACTGAGAGATGCCTGTTTCCTTATCCGCGGCCTTAGGATTACCACTGACCTCGCTAGAGCCCAAGTCCTCATCATCCATCAGAGATGTGGGTTTTATCCCTGATTCCTGCATTCTTTCATCCGATTCGGTTTCCTCCCTTCACGCCATCTGTGCGTCCTTGGAGAGTTTCAGCTCAAGCCACTACCCATACCGCCAAATCATTTCCTAACAAAACCTCATCTGGGCAGCTGTCTACAACACCAACAGTCACTGGCCCGTTAACATAGCCACAACGCAGGTCTATGGATGCAAGCAGGATTTGGGAAGTACGACCATCTCCCCACTGTACTTTTATGGACTCCCCAATGAAAGCTGACTTGGGAACAAACTCTCCTCGCTCTAACGTCCTCGAGCACCTCGTGTCCCTCACAATAGTCATGAAGTTACCATTGACTGTCCCTTGCTCTGTGTTCGGGTCATTGTCCCCTGGGTTTTCTTTCGGAGCTACTGCCCGTCTCGACTCCTTTAAATCCCCTCTAGGAGTTGGACACTTAGCGGCAATGTGTCCCTTCTTGCGACACCTGAAACACACAACATCTTTGGAACTCAACCTGTCCTGCTCCCCAAGCTCTGATGTTGGATGGGGTGAATTAATATCCTCTCTTCTACGGGGTTTATGGACCGATAAGTACCGATCTGCTAGAGAAATCAGCTGGCTGAAGTAGGACGGATCCTCCATGCGAAGCCAGTCTTTTAAGTGCCTGGTGAACTTTCCAGCAACTGTTCCTGAATGATGAGATCGCGGAGTCCGGTATCATGCACCTTGACGTCACTAGCCTCGATCCACCGGTCTACGTGATTACAAGACGGACCGCATACTCGTGGAAAGATTCGTCCGCTTCGCGTCGGCTGTATTTGAACCTCTCGCGGTATGTCTCTGCCCTCAGTTCGTACCTGCAGAGAATGGCCTTCTTTAACGTCTGATAGTCTTCACAATCATCTTCGCCCATTCTGCTGTAGGCTTCCTGGGCCTTTCCTGACAGACATGGGGCTAGGCGCGTCGCCCACTCTATCTCCGGTATTCGGTATGATCGTGCCACTCTCTTGAAAGTCCGTAGGAAGACATCAATTCATCTCCCTCTCTATACCTTAAGTGTTTTAGCTCCCCATAATCCGGCTGTGCAATTATTTCGGACACCGAGCTCCTTTCTGATCCTACGCTACCTGCTACTCTCTGCCTCTGGCGGGCTCTTTCTTCTCGCTCAAACTCTAGCCTTTCTTCTGCGGCTTTAAGCTCAATCCGATAACCTAGTTTGATGTTCTAATCGGAGCTGTTGTTGCCTCATGACAAGCTCCGCGGCGTCCCACTCTGTCCCCGCATTTGCCATGCCCACCAGGACGTTAGCTGCCTGAGTTGACCGAGGAGTAGCGAACCCTGCCCTGGCTAGATTCCCCTCCTCTGACATGCTTTTCAGTGGTTAAGGATTCTAGAGTATACTATTGAAACAGCGTTCTAAAAGAAACCTAACTAAGACTGAAATTAACTTGATGTACATGCAACCGCTAATTCTAATGATATCTTATGATACACTACTAAACGGGCACAGTGGAACCAGAAAGCATGCAAGGTACTCACTACTCGGCGACCGGCTCACACACGCGTCACAAACCAAACGTGTCCAGTGTAAGTCTCTCTGGAATCAGGAATCAGGAATTTATTTAACGTCTTTTCACACATTGGTGATATTAGACAACAAAAAAAAAAAAAATAAAAATAAAAAAAAAAAAAAATAAATAAATAAAAAGGAAAAAAAAAAAAAAAAAAAAAGATATCAACAACCAAACACACAACTTGCTTGTGAGTATCAAAGAATAGCAATAATTAACATCCAACCACACACACAAATTACTTATTATACTAGTTTACCCACCGGACTATGAATTATTATATGAACTATTGAAATTGCAATATTTCTATGTAAGATGTCATACAAATTGTCTGCTAAGTGATCAACTGTTATGTTATTTTTTTTCAACAGATTCAGTATAATAGGACATTCACATATTATATGTTTAACAGAGATGGGGCTTAAGCACTCGCATTTGATGTCTTTTGCGAATTTTGTTTTCCAAGAATTTAGTCTTAACTTGTATATCAACGAAGCTGTTTTCCTTGAACAAGGAGGAACATGATAAGCATATTTCGTATCATCTTTTTGAAAAAAACGGTTTAGCACAGAGTACATTTCATGTAGAGATAATTGCATATTATTACAAACTGCTGAGTTTTCTCTATTTATAGCTCCTTTTTTGGCTTGTCTGTCACAAATTTCATTCCAATAAATTCCGCAGTGTGACGGTATCCAAAGAAAATCGATCCCTATTCCTCTGGACATAATACAGCTCATAATATGTTTTATGTCATACACTAGGTCTTTTCTAGTATTACAATCCCAGCTTTTTAGACTATATAGGACAGATTTAGAATCGACACAGATCAAAATGTTAAATATATCATAAGGTAGAAGTTGAATAAAATTTAGTGCCATGAGAATCGCATACAGTTCAGACGTAAATATAGAAAATCCTTTACCAAGATAAAAAGATTTCTTCACTTTGAGATCAGGAATAACAAAGCCTGCACCACAGTCTGAAGAATCTAAGACAGACCCATCTGTGAAAATTTTCAAATGTTTAAAATATGTTGTCTGTAATTTTTTTTTCACTAAATTTGCTAAAACGTTCACATCCTCATCTTTTTTCAAATCTGTGTAATCTATATCGAAAGTAGCATTAATATGTTCCCAGGGAGGTATAGTAGGTGTTACTGGTAAAACGGGAATAGACTTGATATCTATATTGCAGTTTTCTATAGCATCTTTGACATAGTTACGTATAGGTAAAAGATACGGGATGGTTTGCGCTCTCTTCGGGAAATCCACATCTGCATCTAAAAATATGTCTTCACGTACTGAATTTTTGACGGACAGGCTTCGGACAATGTATTTTGCAGTTGCTAATTTACGTTGGTCAGATAAAGACAGAACACCTGCTTCTTTGTAGGTTTTTACAGTATTAGTATGAACCGGCACTCCAAGGGCTAATTTAACTGCTTTACTATCAATGCTTTGCAGCTTCTGTAGAAGTGTAGCTGGGGCAGAAAAGTAGACTTCCTGTCCATAGATAAGTGTTGATCGAACTAAAGATGTACCAAGGTGTAAAACAGTTTTAATGTCCTGACTCCATGGTTGTGAGTTTATAATTTTTAACAAGTTAAGTCTTTTTCTTGCCTTATTTAATATGGCTTCAATATGAATTCTCCATGATAATTTTGATGTAAAACGTACGCCTAAAAACTTTACACTCTGTTGGTAGTTTAAAGGCGTCCCGTTTAGGGATAAGTTAGGTAATGTTTTAGCACTTTCCCCATTATTGAAAAGCATTAGACATGTTTTTTCCCCAGATAGTTCTAGACCATTTTCTTTCATATAGTTTGATAATTTGTCCAATTCAATCTGATAAACTTTTTGAACGTAATCTACGATTCTTTTTGGGGTACGTTTTCTGAGATTAGTGTTTATCCATATAGCAATATCATCTGCATATTGTACCACAGTTGTGTCCTGTGAGAGAGATTGTGGGAGGTCGTAAATTAACACAGTGAATAAAAAGGGTGAAATTATTGATCCCTGCGGAATACCCATATCTATTTTCTTAAAGGTTGAATAACTTTTACCAACTTTGGTGCAGACAAATCTTTCAGACAAAAAGCTTTTAATGTACTCATACATAAACCCGGTTATGCCAATCTGTTTTATTTTGTATAATAATCTAGCATGCCAAACACTATCATAAGCCTTTTTTACGTCGAAAAAGGTTGCTAGTATACTTTTTCTTTTAGAAAATTGTTTTTTAATGTTATTTGTGAGTTTAACTAAATGGTCTGTCGTACATCGACCTTTCCGAAAACCAGCTTGATGAACTGGAATTATATCCTGTTTTTCACAGTAATGAAATAACCGATTTAAAAGAATCTTTTCCATTACTTTGCAAGCTTGTGATGTTAGTGCAATAGGTCTATAACTACTAATCAATGTACGTGTTTTACCCGATTTGAGTACTGGAACTACTACTGACTGCTTCCAGATAGTAGGAAGAGATCCATTAAACCAACATTTTTGGTAAAATGTATGTAGTAGTTTTTTCCACGACTCAGGTAAATGATAAAGTAGTTGGTAAGAAATCCCATCTATACCCACTGCACTAGAGGTATTTGCAAACGACTGTAAAACATCTAGGAATTCATTATATTGAATTGGAGCATTGATATACTGAGAATGAGTAGAAACTGGATCTTGATAATCTGCTTTGACTTCTTCTTGGTTTCTGTGGTTTATGTTTGATAAACTGAGACTTGATGTGAGACTATTTTCTGCAAACATATTAACAAAGGCCTCCGCTTTATCTACTGCACTAGGAAATGTGTTGCCTTTTACTGCGATTGGACACACTTGTAATTTGTATCCATTTTGTAATTCTGATATTTTTCTCCAAACCTTATATGTATCTTTTGATTCAGACACTTCATTTTTACAGAACTCAGCCCAGTGAATCTTTTTGGCTCTCGCCACTATTCTGTTACAGTGTATTTTAGTTTTTTTCATTTCCCTAAAGTTCTCTTCAGATTTGTTTCTTATCCATTTTTTAAAGTGTTCCTTCTTAATATTTACTGCTAGTTCACATTCCTTATTCCACCAAACATTACCTGAATATTTACCTTTTGATTTTCCTTTGCATTTTGGTATGGACTTCTCCGCAGCAGAAAGAACAGCTTTTGTAATATTTCCATAAAATGTGTCTATACTTTCATGTTCTATACTTGCAATGTCATGGGACAGCAAGATTGTCTCATACAGTTCCCAATTAGCATTGACATACTGAAACTTTGGAATTCTGTCCTCAATATTGCAATATTCATCTTTATCTTTAACGTTTAATTGTATAATGATTGGAAGATGATCACTTCCCAAACAATCTTCCTCAGTGATCCAAGTGCAATTTGTTGCCAGAGTCGGGCTTACTAGTGATATATCAAGAGCAGATGCCTTATGAGTAGAAACATCTGGGATTCTAGTGATACTACCATCATTTAAAATGATTAACTGAGAGTCTGAAATATTTTCTACCAGACAATTGCTTGTAACTATCGTACATCCAGACTCCCAGAACGGTGCATGAGCATTGAAATCTCCTAGGACCATCCATTTACAGGAAGTTGTCTGCTGAGAATCAATATTTTTTAGCCAGTCAGTGTTGTCATCTTTTGGCCCTCTAGGTAGATATACGGAGATCACATTTAAAGTATTTTGATTATTAATTTTTACCATGGCCCCAGTGATATAGATATCATTTAGATCTTTCGTTATAGAGTACGTATTTAGTGATGAATATTCCAGGTCATCGCTAATGTATAACGCAGTTTGGACTTTATTCGATATAGGGTCATAATGGTATAGAGGAGGATAATAATATCCTCGAAGTTTTGGGAGTTTTTTACCTTCTACATTCAGAGATTGTAACGCTAATATACAATACTCTGACTGTAAAATGTGATTTTCGAATGATAGGAAATTTGTTGAAATAGATCTGCAATTCCACTGAAACACTTTCATATTGCTTGTGCTCCTCTTCATGGTCAGTGACCTCCTTGTAGCGAAAGTAGGTCAACTGAAGGAGAAGGAAAGCAAAAAACAAAACAAAAAACAAAACAACCCAAAATACTAAAAAAATAATAATAAGTCTCTCTGTGTCACTCTAACGTTATATGACAACCTGTTCATAACATCGTTCCTGATAGCTTCTTTCCCCACACGGCGACACTACCACGACAGGCTACTCTGTCCACTTAAACACGATAGCGTCTTTCACATCGTGACCACTGTGACACTACCACGACAGGCTCCCCTGTCCCTTGAACACGATAGCGTCTATACCACCACGGCGACACTACCACAACAGGCTCCCCTGTCCGCTGAACATGATAGCGTCTCTACTACCACGGCAACACTACCACGACAGGCACCCCTGTCCGCTGAACACGGTAACTTTGGCAACACCGGTCTTACTGTATCCGTTACGCAACGCCGGTTGCGGAGTTAGCTAGCTGGCCGGTCTACACAGTTTGTCCAAGAGGTGTTGGGTTTGAAATATACTTGGTAGAAGTATCCTCTTTGTGTATAATCCTGTTCGCTGCCACCACTGTGAAAGGTTACTCTTCTTGTCCGTTCTTTCAAAATAATACATAAAGTACAGAACTTCTTTTCAGCTTTCTTTATTCTGGTTTTACAGGACGGTCCTTCTCTGCCCGCCGCCAGCTCTCCACTAACGCATTCTTCCACTTTCTCACAATCTACACCCTTCCTTTCTATCTTGATTAAAACTACCCGACCCTATGGTCTATGACATCTGACAGTGGACAGTAAACAGACCACTGCCCTTGCTATAACTAATTGCTAAGACTTCACCACGTCCCGGCTGTCCCTGCACTACTGTAAACATTCTCTCGCTGCCACAGTCACACACTAACTACTGGTTCTACCGGACCCTGAATATCTCTACATCTTGACACACAGTCAGTATATTACTTTGCTAATCAGTATCACTGACTTATGCAATATAATTAGTACCATCTGTACTGGCCGCACTTTTCCGTATTTGCCTTCAAAAAGCAGTTAAAAATCAAGAATTACTAGTTAAAGCGAACACTATTCTATATTTTCCCTATGAGGGCATAGAGCTTAAATTAACTATGCGTCCGCAGTGACCATACAAACTTGTTACATTTCTGGACATACCTGGCTTACAGGCAGATTAACTAGGACATAGACATATTAACCCTTATCATTCAGAATACACCACTGTGTGAAATACGTTTGACTAAAATAGTTCAAGGGTAGTGCCAGAATAGCTTGGCAAGCTATTCTGGCACCACCCTTGAACTAAAGCCATTGGTGTATATCCTTATCTGTAAGTACAAATAATGTGGCTTGTATATGGCAGTGCACAAATTTGAATCTTTTAGCCTCAGTATGATATGGGTTAAAGACAAGGATGAAAGTAAATATCAACTCGATTTTCAGGGCACTAAAAAAGGCAGAATTTTCCCTCCAAAAGTGACAATGGTGTATCAAGGTGGTTAAAACCAAGTGGGGGTTTGTGTCAGTTGCTAGCTCGAACTGCGATATTATGGCCTGATTCCAGATGGTACACATTAGAGTTTTATTTACAAACAGGTTTTCACTCTGCTACTGAAATACACCTAGTTTTCTTTAGAAAAGTATGAAACGTGTGCACAGGCATTAACTGCTATACCTCATCATAATGTGATTCACTAATTTGTCATCTAATATACAATTTGAAATGTTTGCGTTAAAAACAAATAAATGTTTTTAAAAAAAACGTTAGAAAGTAAAACAGGAAACGGGACTGCCGAGTTGTGTGGTCAAAGAATCGGTGTCGATAGACTGGCGTGTGCACGTCACTAAAAGTAAGCATCATCTAGCCAACCCATCTGCATAAGGTACTGATTGTTGTGTGAGCTCATGAGAATCGATGTGAAGCGCGTCCTGTATTTGAACCCCGAAATAAACACCTCCATTCAGTTCAGGAACAGCATCAGCCGACCTCACCCAGCAAGAGGCATAGATTCTCATGAGCCCATGCAGCTGCCGGGGCCCGTGAGAATCTGTCTCTTACTGAATCTGCCTGCTCTCCACTTGCGCAGACCCAGGAAACAAAAAATACACAGTGCACGCCCTCAGCGGGCAGCAACAAAAAAAATATGACAGCAGCAGATGGACACACCTCCGACCTCAGAAAATGTTATCACTGAAGGACACACAACGTTCCCTGCCCAAAACGGGGCCGACAAAGAAACGTTTACTTGCTACTAATGTCTGCAATTTATTTGGCGGTTCGACTTACTCAGTCGTAGGCCAAACAGACAAAGAACGGCCAAATAATGAATTATTGTTCAAAACAATTTTGACACGTACGTCTAAAATCACAAGATTAGTACGGATTAGTTACTGTTTGTGGCAATTTTGAACTGTACACTTTAATTTCAGTCTCTGTATGAGAAATTAGTTTTGGCCTTTTTGTGCTGTGATACAATATACAAATAATGACATGGATAGCCATCCTAACACATACACACTGATCTCTGAGCAGGTACAATTTGAAATACACTGTACGAAGTCTCGCACACACAGGGTGAAACTGAGGTTATGTAATCTGTTTCAAATGCCAGGTTGAAAAAATGCAATTTCAGTCTGACTTTGAAAATGTGTTGTGCCTATATGTGGGTCAGAATGTTCCATACTCCTGAAAAGGAAAGGAACGATGATCAACAGTTTTTAACCCTTATCATTCGGAATACACCAGTGTGTGAAATAAGTTTGACTAAAATAGTTCAAGGGTAGTGCCGGAATAGCTTGGCGCTTCTAGGCGCCAAGCTATTCTGGCACCACCCTTGAACTAAAGCCATTGATCTATATCCTTATCTGTAAGTACTGTAATGTAGACTGTCATATGGCAGTGTACAAATTTGAAGCTTTTAGCCTCAGTATGATATGGGTTAAGGACACTAGCGCTGACAAGTACTCTGTGGTCAGTGCTAGAGCACAATGCTGTGATATAAATTGACTAGGATAGTTCAAGGGTGGTGCCAGAATAGCTTGGCACCTATGGGTACCAAGCTATTCTGGCACCACCTTTAAACTATCATGCTTGATTTTTCTGCTAAACCTTAACCCATATCATACTGAGTCAAAAAGCTTCAAATTTGTACACTGCCATATGTAAGCTACATTATAGTACTTACAGTTAGTTATTTGGGTTTAACGCCGAGCAGGCAACTAAGGCCATCTCACTGCAGTATTGTACTTGCACATAAGGATGTAGACCAATGGCTTTAGTTCAAGGGTAGTGCCAGAATAGCTTGGCGCCTCTAGGCGCCAAGCTATTCTGGCACTACCCTTGAACTATTTTAGTCAAACTTATTTCACCCACTGGTGTATTCCGAATGATAAGGGATAACATAGTCCCAGAAGACAACTCCTAAATTTGTCGATTTCTACTTGGTGTATTGATACATTGTACCTCATTTATATGTCCGCTTCAACCTCTTTTTTTTTTGTAGGAGTTCCAGCAACATGATGTACAGGAACTGAACCGTATTCTGTTCTCGGCCATAGAGGATTCTCTTTTTGGCACCCCAGGCCAGGCCTTGATTCAGAAACTCTACCATGGATCCATTGTGAATCAGGTAATAGACAGAGGCAAAGACCACCTCAAAATGTGTGCTGTATTTGAGTGTGTTGGCAGGTTAGTTAGTCTATCTAGGCTCTATGGTCACAAATCACAGACCGGCACGCACAAATACTTGGCACCCAGTGATTTAACCCTTGTCATTGGAAATACACCAGTGTGTGAAATAAGTTTGACTAAAATAGTTCAAGGGTAGTGCCAGAATAGCTTGGCGCCTCAGGACGCCAAGCTATTCTGGCACCACCCTTGAACTAAAGCCATTGGTCTATATCCTTATTTGTAAGTACTATAATGTAGCTTGCATATGGCAGTGTACAATTTTGAAGCTTTTAGCCTCAGTATGATATACTTAAATGACCATTATTATTTTTCTACATGCAGAGATTTTTGCGCTCTGACGTTCATTTCTCTAAATGTTTATCAGGCTCCTAAGCTTCATCAAATTATTTCATTTGTGTGCAGATCAAATGCTTGAAGTGCGGCAGGATTAGTGAGCGAGAGGCAAGTAATGTTTTATTACTTTCTTCTTAGAAACATTGCTGCCTACCCTTGGTCCATTCACCTGTATTTGCCTTTTTTAAACTCTCCCTACCGTCTGTGCTGCCTGTAGCTCTTGATATTGGATGTGTGTTGCTAAATGGTCTTAGCTTTATTTAGGCCCCATGTCGTAGGTTTATTTAACGCATTGGACCGGCTGGCGACATACATTCAATATTCTGTTTAGTTTTTTTTTCACAAGCAGTGCAGGCACGTCCTGAGAAAGTCTTGTTGCTGTCAGGACATTAAGCAATGTTCAATCAATCAGTGCTCCTTCTTGTAAATCAATGTATATTTTGGGTTGTATGTGCTTGTTTTTGTATTTTGCTTCACTGTTTTCATTACTGTGATTGTAAAGCTCCTAGAGCACCTTGGTGATTTGGCGCTATACAAATTACCTTTATTATTATTATTATTATTGCTGATTGATGTTTCCGATACTTACCAGTTTGCTGATATTTGTTTAAACTTTAGGTGATCTTTTTTATATCCATCAGTGTGTGTCAAAATGGTTGTTGTGATGCGTCTAGTGTGGTATCGCAGTGGTAGTGCTTGTCACTTCTTGCTATCAGCTTCCACCGCTGGCTAGCAGTATTGCGAAAAGGAGTGCAGAATGCGTCAGTCTCTCTCTGCCAGTACATGACCTCTCCAACAACAAGCCTCATGTAGTGCCTCCTCGCGGCGACACATAGTAACTGAGCACCTCACGGACTCCGGCTCGGAGGAGGTCTGGCCTCCAGACACGCGGCATGCAGGCCCACCGGTTTGTGGATAGGCCCTTATGACCGTGAACCTGACTCCCAACTATGTGTAAATAGCTCCACTGCCTTGTGGGTGCCTTGGGAGAGGCAAAGACTAGGGGAGCAAACCCCAACAGAAAACCAACCAATGACCAACGAAGTCGGAGTGTCGCTGACTAGGCCATCTGGTATAGTGTGGAAACCCGTCAGGGAAACGAGCACACACGCAACCCTCGTGGATTATGCCTCAGGTGGATATTAATCGTGACATCTGAGGCAGAAACTCGGGAATGCTGAAGAAGAAGAAGAAGATATCCATCACTTTTTGGCTCATGTGCAAACCAAAAGTGAGTATGTCTTGGGCCAGTGGTCGTCCATCCGCCATCGTCTGTCCATCGTCGTCCGTGGTAACGGCTTTAATGTTGGCATTTTCACGGATACTATACAAGCCACAGTCTTCAATCTTGGCCTAAGGTTACTTTGTGGCAAGACCTTTCTAAACACACCAATTTTAGTGACCTCCCACAAAGGTCAAGGTCACAGTGGATCAGGAAATAGGTAAAAAAATAGCTGTATTTTGACATTTATTTTTTCTGATATACTATTCACAACTTCAAACACAAACTTGGTACAAAGATACCTGATGATAAGACATTTCTATGCATACTAATTTGGTTGATCCCTCTGAAAGGTCATGGGTCACGAGAGCTCAGGATATAGGTCCAAAATAGCCATATTTTGACAAAGATTTTTTTTCTCAAATATTATTCACAACTTCAAACCCAAACTTGCTACAGAGATACCTGATGGTAAGACCTATCTATGGATGACCCCTCCAAAAGGTCAAGGGTCACATGAGCTCAGGGAATAGGTTAAAAATAGCCATATTAATGATATTTTGACAAAAGATGTTTTTTTCTCAAATACTATTCACAACTTCAAACCCAAACTTGCAACAAAGATACCCAATGGGAAGACCTTTCTATGCATGTATCTGTATCAGATCTCTCTCTCTCTCTCTCTCTCTCTCTCTCTCTCTCTCTCTCTCTCTCTGTGTGTGTGTGTGTGTGTGTGTGTGTGTGTGTGTGTGTGTGTGTGTGTGTGTTTAGTCTTAGTAACTGACATCAAGACAAATTCCAATGTTTTTATTGTTTTGTACATGGAAACATATGGCAATAAACCATCTTATCTTATCTTATCTATACTAATTTGGTTGATCACTCGGAAAGGTCAAGGGTCACAAGAGCTCAGTAATAGGTCCAAAATAGCCATATTTTGACAAAAGATATTTTTTCTCAAATACTATTCCCAACTTCAAACCCAAGTTTGGTACAGAGATACCTGATGGTAAGACCTATCTATGCATACTAATTTGGATGACCCCTCGGAAAGGTCACAGGTCACAAGAGACAAATGTGTGTAAAATGCCAATTTCTTTAGAAAATTGTAGGTATTATCAAGATTTTTGCAATTTTTTTCAACCAACTTTGGCACAAAGGTAGCTGATGATAAGAACTTCCTATGTATACTCATTTAGTCAACTCATTGCAAAAGTCAAGGGTCATGGGGGGGGGGGGGGGGGTTGTGTGAAAAATGCTGACATTTTGAGAAAACATGGATTTCGCTGGTGCAGAAGCCAGCTCTTTACTCATTGTCACAAAGGTCACACATGTAAATCGGTCATACACGTGAGCCATAATGGCTTTGCCTTTCTTGTTAACCCTTTGGCTATCAGTAGCGATTTGGGTCACGATGATTCCTGCGGTTTTAATCATTTGTATGATTGCCAGTGTTTATAGGTGTTCATACATGGGTAAACTCCTTGGTTTAAAACATTATTTTTTTGTGAAAGGAAAACAGAAAATTGAGGTCGAAAACCCTTTAAATTAGATACAAGGAACATGATGTTTCGAAGATCCTTCTTCCGGTTTGTTTCCATATCACCTGGAAGAAGGATCTTTGATCCGAAACGTCGTGTTCTTTGTATCTAATTTAAAGGGCTTTCAACCCTCAATTTTCTGTTTTCCTTTCACATGAAACCCTAGCGGCAACAGTTTTACTGTGTTGCTGTTGTTATGTGCAGCTTCTGCTGCTTGTTTCTTTTATTCATCAGGCTTCAAGCTGATCAGGCGCTTGCAGTCATTATCAACCACACACTGCTTGTCTCCTTTGATTTGCTGCTGCTTAGCAGCAGCAAATCAAAGGAGACAACCAGTGTGTGTCAACCAATGCCTGTAGTTGTTGGGTATAAAAGGGACGTGGCCTGTTGCAGGAGGACTATTTGGACCTGACAGTGACTGTAGCCGGCTGCATGGGCCTGGAATCGGCACTGTACAGTACGTACTGTGACGTGGAGAAGATGGATGGGCGGAACCAGTATCGCTGTGACAGTTGTGCCGGCCTTGTGGATGCCACAAAGGTAAAAACATGTTTTGTGGGCTGGTTTGGGATTTTGGACCTTTTGGCTGTGGACCGTTAGGTCCTAATCACAGTCTGGCATGCATTTAGGGTGGTGTTTGATTGGCTTGGCTCAATGGTGAACTTTCGCAGCTTGAGGAAAGAGATAGCCATCCCCCGTTTGTTTTTGTGAAGTTCAGCATATGCAAGATCAACATCGAAATCCAGGCCAAAACGGTGATCGCCAAGCATGTAAAATGCAGAGAAGAAGCCAACGGAGAAAGAAACACGCTTTGAGATGAGAGTTACAGCACGATGTAATAGTATTTACGGTTAAAACACTTTTAAAAATAGACATACAACCAAGACAAGAGTACAAAATTTGCAAATTATCGTTTCGTAGGCTGGGGAAAAAGCAAATAAAGGTATGATGTGAAACAATAGATGCAGAACTCAAAGTTTCATGCCATACCTTCAATTGCTTCTTCCCGAGCCTAGGAAAAGATAGGTTGCAAATGTAGCTTGCATATGGCAGTGTATACATTTGAAGCTTTTAGCCTCGGTAGGCATACAAACAGGTACACAATATGCAACTTTGCGTTTAAAATATTCATTCATTCAGTCCTCTCTGCGCCGTCTGGTGCTTGAGGCGACGGCAAGGGAGCGCCACTTTTGTCTGTCAGCTGCTATTTTGGGTGCTGTTTGCAGAGTAAGGCCTCTGTTCTTGAGCTCTCGCTCCACGGTTCGGCGCCACGTCTCCTTTGGTCGCCCACGGTTTCTCTTCCCCTGTGGTGTCCATCTCAGTGCCAGGTGACATTCTGCAAACGTGGCCTAGCCATCTCCATCTCCGTGTGGCGATGGTTTCAGCGATGCTGTCTGCGCCTGCTCTCTTCCGTAGTTCCTCGTTTGTAATCATGTTTGGCCAGAAGACCTTCATGATCCGTCGCAGGCACTTGTTCTGGAAGACATCCAGCTTGCGTTCCGTAGCGGTAGTGGATTTCCAGCATTCTGACCCATATAGAAGGACACTCAGCACGTTGCTCTTAAAAATACGGAGCTTGGTGTGGATGCTCAGGCTTGTGGTCCTCCAGATGGGTTTCAGCATTGCGAAGGCTTGGTTGGCTTTGCTGATTCTTGTGGTGATCTCCCTTGTGCAGTCTCCATCTGTGGTAACCTTGCTGCCCAGGTACGTGAACTCGTCCACCTCTTGCAGAGGTTGGTCATTGATGGTGATTGGGTCGCCCACTATGGTGTTCTTCCTCATGACTTGAGTCTTCCTAATGTTGACCCCGAGACCTATGGAGCTTGCTGACTGTGTCAACTGTTGTGTCTTCTGTTGCATGTCCTGGTTTCTGCTTGCCAGCAGCCCGATATCATCGGCGTAGTCGAGGTCATCCAGCATTGAGGTCAGCGTCCACTGAATTCCCTGCCTCCTTCCCTCTGTGGTGCGGCGCATGATCCAATCAATTGCCATTGAGAATAGGATTGGCGAAAGAATACATCCTTGTTTCACTCCGGTTTCCACCTTAAACGGTTCGGTGAGCTGGTTGTTGTGGACGACTCTGCACTCAAAATTCTTGTACAGGGACCTGATGACGTTGACAAGTTTCTGGGGGATTCCATAGTATCGCAGGATTTTCCAAAGGGAGTCTCGATGCAGACTGTCGAAGGCCTTCTCAAAGTCTACAAAGACCACATAGAGGGATCCATTCCATTCGTTAGACTGCTCAAGGATCTGTCTCAGTACGAAAATATGGTCAATGCAGGACTTGCCTTTCCTAAAACCTGCCTGCTCCCGGCGAAGGATGCCATTCACTGCTGTCGTAATGCGTTCAAGGAGAATGCGGCTGAAGATCTTGCTGGTGAGGGATAGTAAGGTGATGCCTCGCCAGTTGTTACAGTTAGTTTAAAATATTAATATTAGTAAATTGTGTTGTAACTGTCACTTCTAAGGGCGTTTCTTTCTCCGTTGGGTTCTTCTCACAAGATCAGCATCATACACAATTTTGAAGATTTTTTCTTCTTAGGTCATATATTCCATGGCATTGTTTAATTAACCCTTTTAGGGTGCTTTTCACAAATTTTGGAAGTGTTGCTGAACGACTATGTACCAGTTGCACGTGGATTGACCATGGTAATTCAAGGGTAGTGCCAGGTTAGCTTGGCACCTTGGCACTACCCTTGAATTATCATGGTCAATCAGTCTCCTGCTGTAGGGTGTCAGGGCTAATTGGGTTAAAATGCTTTTATGTTTTACGCAGGGTGCCAAGCTGAGGAGTCTGCCCCCAATTCTCACCATCTCCCTTCTGAGGTTTAGCTTTGACTTTGTCAAAATGACAAGATTTAAGGTAGGCTCAGTTTGAATATCGTTTATCTTTGAGTTCTTGTCTGTGATTTGGGTCCTTGCAACCTGGTTCCCAGGGTCGCCCTGGTCAGCCCCACAGGGTGGGTTTTCCCCTCTATTCTGGGGGCATGTGTTTCTGTCTACCCTTGGTCCATTCACCTGTATTTGCCTTTTTTAAACTCTCCCTACTGTCTGCACTCCCTGTAGCTCTTGATATTGGATGTGTGTTGCTAAATGGTCTTAGCTTTATTTAGTGTATTAGACCGGCTGGCAACATACATTCAATATTCTGTTTAGTTGTTGTTTTTTTCACAAGCAGTGCAGGCACATCGTGAGAAAGTCTTGTTGCTGTCGGGACGTTAAGCAATGTACAACCAACCAACTTTGCAGCCTGCACATTTGGTTGGTAATTCAACACATTGAGCGTCCAAGGGTTCAAATTCACAAAATTCTCCTCAGAAGGCTGCATTATGGTTCCGGAGACAGAACAGACGTGATAGTTAACCCCATATCACCCCACGGCTACATTTTGAACATTTTTGAAGTGTCACCTAACAACTATGTACCAGATGCAGGAGATGGATCGAGCATGCGAATTCGAGGGTAGTGCCAGATTGGCTTGGCGCCTGATGGCGCCAAGCTAATCTGGCACCACTCTTGAATTAGCATGGCGCTCGCAGCACTTTACAAGATCAAAAATCACAGAACAAAAAGTACAAGAAAGAAAACGCTACAATAAATGTTACAAAAAAATAAAGTGACACATATCAAATGCACACACTCACACATGCACATGCACCGTTACAAGAACAGTTACTGCCAACTGAAAATGCATCTAACTATGTGCATAAGAAAACAGGTCTTGAGCAGTGATTTAAAAGCAGACAGAGTTTTTAGCATGTCTGACATGGGCTGGAAGGTCGTTCCAGGTGACTGAACCGAAATAAGAAAAGGCACGCTGGCCCTGGCTAGACTTCTTTTGCCTAGGAACCCTGAAAATACGCGTGTCTGATGCTGAACGGAGGGATCTTGAAGGCATGTAAATATGAACCATTTCGGACAAATTTGGGGGAGCAGAACCGGTAATAGCATTGTAACAAATAACAGAGACCTTGTACACAATTCTTTGAGATAACAGGCAGCCAGTGCAGGTCAACTAGTAAGGGTGTTATGTGCTCACGTTTCGGTACTTTGAACTGTCATGGTTGCATAGTCTGCTGTAGTGTTTGAGAGAACAAAGGATTAACCCTTTAGCTCTTGGTAGCAGTTTTTGTTCTGATGATTCTTGCAGGGAAGAACCCACTGTCAACAACCAACAGGTTAACCCTCTCCCTGGCTCTGGACACTGGTCTCAGCAAGAGGCATAGATCCTCATGAGCCCCCGCAGTCGCGGGGGCTCATGAGGATCTGTGTCTCTTGCGGTGGGATCGTGTTGATTTTTTCTCGGCATTGAAGGAGTTAATTCTGATGAGTTTCTGCAGAGGCTTATGGGAATCTTAACAGACATTTCTTGTACATCTATTTCGTTCACTACCTTCGGTTGAAGTTGATAGCCAAGGACCAGCATTTTTCTTATCCATGCCATGGGAAACAATTTTCCACTTTTGTGGACAATAAAGTACATCTTATCCACTTTTGTGGACAATAAAGTACATCTTATCCACTTTTGTGGACAATAAAGTACATCTTATCCACTTTTGCGGACAATAAAGTACATCTTATCTTATCTCTTATGTTGTTGTGTTGTTGGTCTATCTGTTGTGTCTGAAATCTGTGTTGATACAACAACCAACAGCCAGAAACATCCAAGGGATGTGGATACACATAGGTCTCAGCAAGACTGCAGTCAGTCACAGGGGCTCATGTGAGTCTATCTCTTGCCGCCGGATCGTGCTAACTTTTGGGGCTCATGTGAGTCTATCTCTTGCCGCCGGATCGTGCTAACGTTTGGGGCTCATGTGAGTCTATCTCTTGCCGCCGGATCGTGCTAACTTTTGGGGCTCATGTGAGTCTATCTCTTGCCGCCGGATCGTGCTAACTTTTGGGGCTCATGTGAGTCTATCTCTTGCCGCCGGATCGTGCTAACTTTTGGGGCTCATGTGAGTCTATCTCTTGCCGCCGGATCGTGCTAACTTTTGGGGCTCATGTGAGTCTATCTCTTGCCACCGGATCGTGCTAACTTTTGGGGCTCATGTGAGTCTATCTCTTGCCGCCGGATCGTGCTAACTTTTGGGGCTCATGTGAGTCTATCTCTTGCCGCCGGATCGTGCTAACTTTTGGGGCTCATGTGAGTCTATCTCTTGCCGCCGGATCGTGCTAACTTTTGGGGCTCATGTGAGTCTATCTCATGCCGCCGGATCGTGCTAACTTTTGGGGCTCATGTGAGTCTATCTCTTGCCGCCGGATCGTGCTAACTTTTGGGGCTCATGTGAGTCTATCTCTTGCCACCGGATCGTGCTAACTTTTGGGGCTCATGTGAGTCTATCTCTTGCCGCCGGATCGTGCTAACTTTTGGGGCTCATGTGAGTCTATCTCTTGCCACCGGATCGTGCTAACTTTTTCTCAGCAGTGAAGGGGTTCCTGGTTCACTGTGTCATGAGCTGGAATTGGGTTCCTGATTGGCTGTTTGTCTGTCCAGCGCTGAGTAATTCCCCTTGGTATGTGTACAGTTCTACCAACGCTAGCCTCACCTATCTGGTTTGTGAGTATTCTATAACTTGAGGCAAAAATTTGTATCGTTACATTGTTGAGTATTGTCTTGTGCATCTACTGTGGGAATTCAGGGTATTTACCCGACCACATTTAGTAGTGTACCTTCTTGTTTGTGTTATGTGTATTTCTCCTGCCTACGTCCTAAGTTCCAGAAAAAGACATGAATTATAGGCTAGACCTGATCCCTTTTAGTGCCAGAGGGACATTAAAATGAAGAAGATAGATGCATCCTTTTAAGGGATGTATATGATGACCTTTTTCTATACCTGCGTATATTTCTGTGGGCTGGCGATTGGGTGCCTGATAGGCAGGGGCAGGGGATCTAATTGTTTGTCTGTCCAGCGCTGAGTAATTCCCCTTGGTATATGTGCAGTTCTACCAGCGCACGCCTCACCTATCTGGTTTGTGAGCTGGAATTGTGGAATGGAAATGCAAATGTTTTCCCTCCTGCATTTTTTCTTTCAACAGGAGAGTGGAAAGTTCTCATTTCCAACTGACCTGGACATGTCCCGATGCACAGAAAAGGTAATTGAATACATCTGTCATTTGATTCACATTGTACACATTTCTGTTCATTACATGTTTGAAACAAGTTTTATTGCCACCTTGCCGTTGTATTTCCTATCTTTTTCTCCAAAATACAATATTCCCAATATTCAGAACATAATGTATGCTTTCTTGTTGAATTCAAATATTTGTGTGAATGTATACAGAAAGACTCTCTCTCGACTTTATCTTATCACTAAACAGGAACTTATCACTAAACAGGAATGGATTATCACTAAACGGGAACCTATCACTAAACAGGAATGGATTATTTCTAATCCCTTATTTTTAAAAAAATGTTTTTTAGCCGATGAGCAAAGAGGATTGTCAGTATGAGCTGTTCTCTGTGGTGGTGCATCGGGGTAGTGCTTATGGTGGCCACTACCATGCCTACATTCGTGATGTCGACAATCTTGGAAAGTGGAGTAACCCCGTAAGTCGAAATGTATACCATTCAACTTAAAGAATTGACTGATTACAGCAAAGTTGAAATGTATACCATTCAACTTAAAGAATTGACTGATTACAGCAGTCACGATAGCTCAAGGTTAGTGTCTGATTAGCTTGGCACCCTTCTAGGCATTCAACATCAGTTCCTGCCCTTGAACTGTCTTGATAGGACTATGGTCTCCTGTTAGCTGCGACCACTGTTGGCTGCCAGCACAGTTCTGTTCTGGTATTGTCATTTTACCAGTAATTGCTGGCTGTCACAAACTCAGATTAGTTTTCATCTCTTTTTGTGTCTGCAAACAGGAGACTGTGGAAGTGCAGGTCCCTTGTGATCCTGCGTCGGGCAAGTCAGATTTCATCGACTGTGAATCCCCCATTGACTTGGTGTCTGTGATCCTAGCCAAACAGCCTGGCAAGGCAATGAGTGTGGACAAACTTTGTGCTGTAAGTTGTACGTAGCAGGTTGTTGGGATGGGTATTTTGGCTTCAGTGTTTTAACCACTATAAAGGTGTCTGTTAACCCTTAGACTGCAGGCACAAGAGGCAGTCAGAGATTTTGCTGAATATTAATTGGACCGCCAACATTTGACATCTGTACGTTTAGAATCTGAAATTGGAAAGATTTTTGTCTATGTACTTGATTAGATTGGCAAATAAAGGCAGCATACTGCTTAAACCATATCATACTGAGGATAAAAGCTTCAAATTTGTACACTGCCATAGTACATTATAGTATTTACAGATAAGGATATAGACCAGTGGCTTTAGTTCAAGGGTGGTGCCAGAACAGCTTGGCGCCTAGAGGCGCCAAGCTATTCTGGCACTACCCTTGAACTATTTTAGTCAAACTTATTTCACACACTGGTGTATTCCGAATGATAAGGGTTAAGGAAGAGGCTATGATTGTAAAATGCGTACTATGTGCAACTTTGAAAATTCGACTTATGTGTTTGATTTCTCGAAGAGTCATATTGTTTAACTAAAGTGATTGTAATAGTATGACATCAAAATGCGATTTTAATCTTATTTTGATGTGTATTATTATAGTACAGGTAGTTTTTCCGTTTGTGATGTTTGTTTTTTCATGTAGGTGAACAATTGTTTTATGTTGAACAGGAGATGTACAAACAAACAGGGGTTTCCTGGACCAAACGCTACAAAAAGTCATATGGTTCAATTAATCGGGTTTGTCTACAAAAGCACATATTTTTTCTGCTTCATATTGCCCATCTGCTTTTCATTACACACACACGCACGCACGCAAATGCACGCACGCATGTACGCACGCAAACGCACACACACACACACACTGCATACTGACATCAGGGAGGACCAAATTCCACTCGCTCGTTGTCAAATGCAAGGGGAATTCTTGTCAGCTGAGGCGAAGTCATGTTTCTGATTCTAGGAGCACATTATTATGGTGAATGCAGATTTCACGACAGACGCCCAAATTTGGGGCACCCAGATTTTACTTAGATAGTAATCCGAATGGCTAATAGGGTCCTAGAACATTTGATCCTCCCTGTGATGTACTTTCATATTTTTCCGTTTTTGTTTTCTCTCTGACCCCACCCGGGTCTGCCCTGGGGGACTTGGGTGGGGTTAGGTATTTTTTAGTTCCCAGGGTCACCCTGGTCAGCCCCACAGGGTGGGTTTTTCTCTCTATTCTGGGGCATGTGTTTCTGTCTACCCGAGGTCCATTCACCTGTATTTGCCTTTTTAAAACTCTCCCTACTGTCTGCACTGCCTGTAGCTCTTGATATTGGATGTGTGTTGCTAAATGGTCTTAAGGCTTTATTTAGCCCCCATGTGTTAGCCCCCACCCGGGTCTGCCCTGGGGGACTTGGGTGGGGTTAGGTACTTTTTAGTTCCCAGGGTCACCCTGGTCAGCCCCACAGGGTGAGTTTTTCTCTCTATTCTGGGGCATGTGTTTCTGTCTACCCGAGGTCCATTCACCTGTATTTGCCTTTTTAAAACTCCCTACTGTCTGCACTGCCTGTAGCTCTTGATATTGGATGTGTGTTGCTAAATGGTCTTAGCTTTATTTAGGCCCCATGTGTTAGGTTTATTTAATGTATTTGACTGGCTGGCGACATACATTCAATGTTCTGTTTAGTTGTTTTTTTTCACAAGCAGTGCAGGCACGTCCTGAGAAAGCCTTGTTGCTGTCGGGACGTTAAGCAATGTACAATCAATCAATCAAACCCATGTGTTAGGTTTATTTAACGTATTTGACCGGCTGGCGACATACATTCAATGTTCTGTTTATTTTTTTTTTTTCACAAGCAGTGCAGGCACGTCTTGAGAAAGCCTTGTTGCTGTCGGGACGTTAAGCAATGTACAATCAATTGTTTTCTCTCTGCTTTTGATTGGTATGCATCTGGGGGGGGGGGGGGGGGGGGGGTGGAGGCGGCGGGTATGCTTTTTGCACTCCTTTTTGCCATTTTTTCCTCCCCACATATTATATCTTTAGCTCATTCAGCCCGCCACACATATTTCTCAAATTTTAGAGGCGTCATCTAACGACTATGCACCTGTTGCAGGAGATGGATCGACCATGATAATTCAAGGGTAGTGCCAGATTAGCTTGGCGCCGACAGGCGCCAAGCTAATCTGGCACTACCCTTGAATTATCATGGTCGACCCATCTCCTGCTGTAGTGCGTCGGGGCTGAGTGGGTTAACCTTTGCTATTTAGCCAGTAAACCATACATGCACCGTTCCTTCTGTGAACAGTTTTTGAAGAAGTATAATGACAAGTTCTCCTTCAATGCGGATATCAATTGGGTCAGCATCCGCGAAGAGAAGAAACCCAGCTCCAGTGATGCGACTGTCCATCAAAATGACCAAAAAACACATGATGCAGCTGCTGACTCCACCACAACTGCTACATCTGAAAACCTGAACGACAACTGTCGTCATGGCTGTGATAGCAAACAGAGTAACCTAGAAACTGCAACAAAATCACAAGGGTAGGTTGTTTTGTTTCCTCGAAAAACATTACCGATGGCATTACTATATGGAAGTAGCACTTAGCCTATCAATTTCAGCCCGGGGATCGTTGTGTACAGCAACGCCACCGGGGAACCACCCGAGCGAGCTGTACCAACATCCCTGAGTAGCTTCCCTTCACTGAGTAGCTTCCCTTACCTCATGCGCAAGTGCGTAGCGTCACCAGTTTTGCACTTAGCTTCCTGCAAGCAGGTTGCTTTCAGCTTACAGCTCCCTTCATAGTTCGGATTTTGGTTTTCCTACTGGTCTCTTGACCTGACGAGGTAAGGCCTCGGGTACTGCCCCCGCTAGGGGTCCCGGAACTTCCTGACCAGCGGTCGCACTACCCTTTGGATATTTTCGTTTGTTTTTTCAAAATACATTACCGATGGCATTACTATCTGGGAATACACTCTATTGCCTATAGATTTCAGCAAAAATTGTGTGTAGCACACAACTGGGGAGGAGACACCGGGGATCCAAGCACTATGACCCCGGGTGGCCTCCCCTTACTACCCTATCCCGGCGAGCACAGGGCGACCTCGTCAGTTTCACTCATAGCTCGACCGGGGACGGTCAAATTTTTGCCTTTCTCCGTTCAACGGGTTTCAGTGGTTTTTGACTGTGGGCTTGAATTGGAGTCTTCGATTCAGCCCTGGACTCACTACATTCGTGGCTTTTCCTTTGACAATTGGACTCATTGTGAACTGTGCGCCGACCGGTTTTACCGGCTCTGACTTTGTGAGTTCACCCTTGGCTTGGCCTTGGGGTTCGACGACGCACGTGACTTGTGCCCTGCTGTCTTGTGCATGGTTGACTTCTTCGCCGGCGTAGTTGGCTTAGGGCCTTATGGCTTCTTCTGTGTCGAAGACTTGCCGCCTTGCGGGGACTTCCAGTGGCCGGATGATGCACACGACTCTTGCTTGCCGTGTTCGGGCTGTGCTTCGGACGGAACGTGTGACGGTTGCGCCGCTTGGACGGAAGACCGGTGTTCGCGCAGGTGGGACTTCTACAGGCGTGACCGGGCCCCTCGCCCGCTTCTGTCTCCCTGGGATCCTCCATGGGTGGACGTACTTCCCTCGGCGCTTCGGGCTCCTCTCCGCTCCGTCGTTCGGGCTTTCCGGCCCACAGGTAAGTCCCCTTCTTGTACCGTTACCTCGCAGGTTCTCCCTCCCCTCTCTGAGTCTTCGGAGCAGGGTAGGCGAGTTTCGGAGTCACGCTCCCCACGCTCTGCTTCGTTAGCGCGTGGCTTGAGCCCCATTTTGGTTCCCACCCCCCGCTCTGCTTCGGGCGAGCGGCCTGGTAGAGATGAGCGTTCGTCGGCCACCCCCGGCTCTAGGTCTCCGGAGCGGGGGCGGGTGACGGAACGCAAGCATAAGAAAGAGAGTAAACGTGATAAGAAATGCTCTCGCTCACGCACCGAGGCTTCGGAACGTGACTCGAGACCGTTAGTAATGCTGCCTCCCCGCTCTGTATTTTCCGAACGGGCACGGCATGCTTTGCTTTCTTCCCCCCCCCCGCCCGCCCCGTCTCGCCTGGGCGGGCCTGGGGTGTGGTTGACTCTCGCCCCCCACGCTCCGAGGCGTCGGAGCGGGGGTCGCGTGCACATAAATTGTCCCCTCCCCGCTTCGCTTCGCCTGAGCGGGCTTGGCGTGACCGTAGACTGTCCCCTCCCCCCCCCCCCCCCCCCCTCCCCCCCCCCCCCCGTCTCGTATCGACCAGACGGGCCCGGTGTGACTTGGACCCTCGCTCCCCTCGCTCCGAGGCTTCGGAGCTGGGGCAGCGGGCTCATAAATCGTCCCCTCCCCGCTCCGCCTTTCCTGAGCGGGCTTGGCGTGACCCTAGACTGTCCCCCCCCCCGCCTCGTATCGACCAGGCGGGCCCGGTGTGACATCATCGCGCGTCCTCCACGGTCCGAAACATCGGACGGGGGGCCGCGTGTCCGGTATTCGTCCCCTCCCCGCTCCGCCTTCCTGAGCGGGCTAGGTGAGACACTTTGCGGTCCCCCCCCCCCTGCACCGGTTCTCCCGGTCGGGCCAGGGGTGACCAGGCCACTTCCTCGGTATTCCGATCGCGGTTTGTCGCTCACGTCGGCTTCCGCGTGCGGATCCCGACTTCGAGGTGGACCGTCGCTTTGCCACGGTCCCTCCGTCGCCGCGGCGCCCCTCTTTGCGTGCGTCGCGGGCGGCTGCGTCTACCTCGCGCGCGGCGGTGCGGCGCTCTCGTAGCCGCTCGCCCCTTTCGTCTTTGCCGCGAGAAGATCAGTTTTTGGAACCGAACGTCCTCCCTTCATCCGACGGACTCGGCCTCGGCGATCTTCTTGCAGGACTCGGCGACTGGTTCTCCTTCCCGCCTTTCCGCGGTCTCGTCGGCCTCCGCCTCGTCAGACGTTGCCGGCCCTTCGCTCGGATCACAGACGGTCCACGCTCTGGTTGAGGCTTCAAGGCTTTTCGCCAAGTCCCTACCGCCCGACGTCTGTCCGCCTTCGCCTCCTCCGAAGAGTCAGGCTTCGGCCATGGTCGACGCGCAGAGGCAAGTCCAGCGCCGCAAGTCCCTCCCGCAGCCAGCCGGCTTCCGGGACCTCACCGATGCTTCTCCGCCCAGCTGCGTAACGACGCTTTCGGCGACACGGGATACTTTACCGCCGCTCGATCGCCGGTGGGAATCAACTTAAGCTTCCGCCAGGCCTGGTACGCTGGACACTCCCAAGCCTTCGCCATACCTTTTCCAGCGGTGGATGCGGCGGCCTTAGTACAGGCGGGCGGCCGCAGGCTCGTCCAGAACTCGTGGCCTCGGCCTCTCGACAGGATCGCCTCTTTAGCGCGGAACTCGCTGGCGTGCTCGGGTTTTGGAACTGGCTACCCAGGCAGCCCTGCAGTGCCTACAGGATACGTGGGACCTGGAGGCTCAGTCCCCGCTTCGTGACGTGCAGTCCATCCTGATAGCGGCCAACCGGTCCGCCTACCATTCTTCCGCCAACGCCAGGGCAACAGCGGCCAATTGCGACCTCTGGAGGAGGGATACCCTTTGCGCCTCTGCTCGGACCTTCCCTTGTCAGTGAAGACCCAGCTCCGTCAAGCCCCCTTAGGTGGTCCTCAGCTGTTCGGCGACACTTGGCACACCGTTAGGGAATCTTCCAAGGACTTGTGGCCCAAGCCTGCATCTAACTCAGCCTCGACCCGCTTTCGCGCCCCCCGCCCGGCCGGGGGTCGTGCCCGGCGGTCTTTCAGGCCCTCCGTTCCTACAGTCGGATCTTCACGAGGTCGGGCCCGTCCATTCCAGGCTACTCTGGCCGGCCCCGCCCTTCGCCCTGCTTGGCCCCGCGGTGCCCGTAGATCGGGCCGCGGTCGGGCTCATTGCCTCGCCCCCGCCTCCGCCCCCGCCCTCAGTTCTCGGGTCTCCCGTCGGCGGGCGGCTGTCGCTCTTCAGCGATCTTGGAGATCGCTGTTCCCGGACGACCCCTGGATTCTTTCCACCGTTACCGCAGGCCTGCAACTTTCGTTCCTGTCGCCTCCGCCTCTTCGCAGATCACCCATGTGGACCCAGGAACCGCTCGACGGCACACAGGCGGACGCTCTGCGCGGGGAAGTGGCGACCCTCCTCACCAAAGCGGCGACAGAGGTGGTTTCGCGGCAGGACTCTCCGGCGTTCTACAGCCGACTCTTCTAGTATCGACTTATCAGCGCTAAACTTATCAGCGCTAAACTTATCAGCGCTAAACACTAAACAAGTTCTTTTGGCCCCTTGCTTCAGGATAGAGACGGCCAGGACACTCCGTGCGGCCCTCCGGCCGATGGACTTTGCGATCAGCCTCGATCTGTCGGACGCCTATCTGCACGTCCCGATTCTTCCGTCGTTTCGCCGGTACCTTCGGTTTGACTTGGGGGGATCGTCTACCAGTTCTGCGCCCTTCCTTTCGGCCTCGACATCAGTCTGTGAGTGTTTACAAGACTGCTCGACGCCGTGATAGCCTACTTCCGTCAGCGCTCCTTGAGCCCGGCCTCCAATTACTTGGACGACCTTCTACTGCGCAACTTGGTTTCCGCAGCCCTCCAGACGGACAGGGATGCCCTGCTTTCCCTTCTGCGTCGTCTAGGTTTCCTACTCAATTTGGGGAAATCCGATCTTCTCCCTCTCGACGGTTTCTACATCGGGGGATGGAATTCCTGACCGACCTCAACCTTGTCCGCCTGCCTCTGGCCAGGCGACAGAAGATCGTCGTCTTAGCGACTTCGATGGGGATGGGATCCTCCTTCACCGCCAGGGTCTGGCTTCAACTCCTGGGCCTCCTCAGTGCGGCTGCGGACCTGCTTCCCTTGGGCAGACTTTATGCTCGGCCTCTCCAGCTACATCTCCTTCTTCACTGGCGACCCTCGGGCGCTCTGTTGGATCTAGTACCTGTCACACCTCTGGCTCGTCCCCCACCTCGAGAGGTGGGCGGACCTCGCTTGGCTGGCTTCGGGGGTGGCCCTACACTCCCCGCCGCCTCGGTGGTCTCTCTGTACAGATGCAAGCCAGGCCGGCTGGGGCGCGCACCTGTTACCGGATTTCTCACGGCCTCGGGCGTTGGCTTTGGGAGCTGTTAGGAAATCACATCAACTGGCTGGAGCTGAAGGCAGTTGGGTTGGCATTCGACGTTTGGCAGGAGACCTTGGCCAATCAGGAAGTCCTCGTGCTCTCCGACAACTCGACGGTGGTGGCTTACATACAGATTCAGGGGGGCACTCACTCGCCCTCCCTTTGCATTCTTCTGTACCACCTTCTCCTCTGGTGCAGGGATCGAGGCATTGCCCTACGAGCTCGCCACATCCCTGGCCATCTCAACGTGATTGCGGACGCCCTGTCTCGTCGCGGACAGTTGCTCCACACGGAGTGGTCCCTACGCCCGGATGTTTTTCGCCTGATCTGCTCTCACTGGGAAACGCCGCTAGTGGATCTGTTGCCACCAGATGGAACAACCAGCTCCCGGTCTGCGTCTCGCCAGTCCCGGATCCACTCGCTTGGGCAGTGGACGCGCTCGCCATTCCTTGGGTCGGCCTGATTGCTTACGCCTACCCCCCGTCAGTCCTCGTTCCGAAGGTACTGCGGAAGCTTCTGGGATGCTCGGCGGTCCTCCTGCTGGTGGCCCCCTTCAACTGGACCAAGAGCTGGACCACGGACCTCCTCGCGCTTGCGACGGACCCTCCTCTGGAGCTTCCTACCCCTCCCACAATGCTCAAGCAGCCCCGTCAGCGGCTTTTCCCATCCGTGCCCCGAACGCCTCCGCCTACACGCTTGGAGGTTGTCCGGCACGCCCTCGCCGCTAGAGGTTCTCGGATGCTGCAGTGGCGGCAATTGCAGCAGCCCGCAGACTCTCTACAAGGAAGGTGTACGAAGGCAAGTGGAGGGTCTTTCAGACCTGGTGCACCTCCCATGGGCTCCCTCCCACTAACCTAGCCTCCCACCAACTGGCGGAGTTCTTCCTGTGGCTCTTCGACGACCGGGGCTTAGCCCCGGTCACCATCAAGGGCTACCGCGCTATGATCGCGGACACCTACCGTCACCTGTGTCTTCCGGACCCAGGCGCCTGCAAGGATCTGTTGAATTTCTGGCTCACTTTGAACTCCGACGTCCGGTTTCACGTTCCCTAGTACCCCGGTGGGATCTTGCCTGGGTACTGACGTGGTTGAATACGGACCGGTTTGAGCCCCTCCCCTTGGCTCGGTTCTCAGACTTGACCCGGAAAACCTGTTTCCTTATGGCTCTCGTTACAGCGTCCCGAGTCAGCGAGCTTCACGCGCTCTCGATGCTCCCAGCCTGTTTGCAGTTTCGTTCCGACGGCTCTGCGCAGCGGCTCTCCGATCCGTCCTTCCTGGCCAAGAACCGCTGCCCCGCGGCGGCTCCTCAGGTGCTAACGATACGGCCCCTCCGTGGAGCGGACCTCTCCCCTGGATCGCGGCAACAGGACCCAGTGCGGGCGCTAAAGATTTACCTGCGCTGCTCTAAGCCGCAGCGCCGGGGGCGCTCGCGCCTCTTCTTACCTTGTCCGCGGGCAGACACGACATCTCGGCCCAGACCGTGTCATCCTGGCTGCGGTGGGTGATTAGGTCAGCCTACCAAGACCTCTCCCCACGCGGCGCTGAGCCTTTACAAATCCGGGCGCATGAAGTGAGAGCAGTAGCCACCAGTCTAGCCCTGGACCGCAACTGCTCGGTCAAAGATATTGTGGCAGCGGGTGGCTGGCGCTCAGACTCCACTTTCGCACGCTTCTATCTTAAGAGACCTATCCGGCCGACGTGACTCCCTGGCACGGGTGGGCGACATCTCCGCGGCCCAGCACTCCCTCCGAGCGCCGCTGGCGTCTTAGGCACATCATAGCTGAAATCGTCGGGAGTTCTCTCTCGATGGGGCGGGCGGAGTGGTTGGGTTATGGTTAGATACGGCACCCTCCGCCTGTTCGCCATTCTCCCAGATAGTAATGCCATCGGTAATGTATTTTGAAAAAACAAATGAATTTTTTTTCTAAAATGTATTTTTTTGAAAAATACTTACCGATGGCATTACTCGGATGGCCCTCCCGCCTGCCCCGCTTGCCTCTTGTGGCTATGTGTGAAACTGACGAGGTCGCCCTGTGCTCGCCGGGATAGGGTAGTAAGGGGAGGCCACCCGGGGTCATAGTGCTTGGATCCCCGGTGTCTCCTCCCCAGTTGTGTGCTACAGACAATTTTTGCTGAAATCTATAGGCAATAGAGTGTATTCCCAGATAGTAATGCCATCGGTAAGTATTTTTCAAAAAAATACATTTTAGAAAAAAAATTCATTTTTCTTCGCACTTCAACCGACGCGTTAGTGCTTTGCTCTACGGGCCCGATTCCGCCTCCGCCTCGTGCGCTTGATGGTTCGCTTTCAGAGACGCTAACTCTTCTGAATTTGCCGTCTTTTATTTTCTTACGCTGTACAGCCAATAATTATCCTCGGCGGACATAGCGCTGACATGGTCCGCTTACGGTTGCCATTTCTTCGCTGACTTGCAGCTCATTATCTCCGAGCCATCGCGTCCCCCTTGGGGGTTATGAGCCAATCATTTGGGTCCTCTGGTTAGCGCAACCAATCGGAATCTGAATATGCCTGATCGAAAGTGGTGTGTTTCAGTTCCGTACAGTAGTTCTTGGGACTTCGCGGTTTACTCTGTACTTGTGGGTGATGAAAGTGAACCGTTAAACGGCAAGTGCCTTTTGCAGCGGCATGCTGGGGAATACTCCGTTTGGCGGCATAAGTTTTGCAAAGGATAATCGCGATAGTAGAGCGGTGCAGTATTCTCGGCGCGCAGGTAACCCGGGTTTGTAGAGCCACGTCCTAGGGTCACGCGGACATGCTCGCTGAGTCTCCTGTAAATGAATTTTCTGGATTAGACGTTGTTGCACGTTTTCTTCTCGTGTACATGTAAACCGCGATAGTGCAGCGGTCAGATACTTTTCGGCATGCAGATAAAAAATTAAATTAAAAAAAAAAAAGACACACAACAAGACGGTAAGTTGGTCCCGGACTGTGACATTCCTACAGTTCAGCAGCAGTGACTGTTGAGGACCTGCAGACTTAACAGAGGACACGTTGTGGAGGTTCTCCATTTCTCCTTTTGGTATGTACTCCTTTTTCTCTCTTAAATGGCCAAGTGTTATGTCCACAGGAGATCTTCCTGTCCAAATTTAATTTTCCTGTCCAGTTGCAAGACGGTAAGGTCAGGTAGTGACAGTAGGTACTGGCAGGACTCGCCGCGGTCTGTCCGCAGCGTGATGCAACAGGCAGCTTACTCAGCTTGACATAGTGATACAGTCGAAGCCGCTTATAACGAATCGCCGGGGACTATCAAAATCGCTTCGTTACATCCGGCTTTCGTTACATCCGACACGCCGGCTGTAACGAATTTCTGTCAGGTCGCTACGTTATATCCGGCGTCTCTCTCTCTCTCTTCAGAAGAAGAAAAATAGAACACTGGTTTGTCAAACAACAAACACTGTCAGCCAGAGACAACGACGTCCTACACAAAATGCAAACTTTGCCTCAGATCAACCCGTACTCAAACTTGGAACTTTACAACGGAGCCAATAATCATCTGCGTGTTTTGTCTCAGGTTGTGAGGCACTATCTGGGTTAAGGGCACAATTTTCGTCTAGGCGTATCCTTTCAGACTGGTGTTTCAAAAACAAACAAACAAGAAAAAAACCCTGCAAAACGAAGAACATACATATGTCAGTGTGTGACGTCAGCGCCGTGGAAACCATGTTGCTGAATAATGTCCCCCCCCCCCCCTTTTTTTTTTCTCCCCCAGTTGAGTGAACATCTGATTTCAGTTACCAAAACACTTGATGTTCTGTATCCCTACCCCCACACTCCCCCTTTTGTTATGGGCGTAATGCCTGAAACAGTAAAGAAGTCTGAAGTCTCTCTCTCTCTCTCTCTCTCTCTCTCTCTCTCTCTCTCTCTCTCTCTCTCTCTCTCTCTCTCTCTCACACACACACACACACACACACACACACACACACACATGCGCGCACGCCGGTGCGCATGTCTACATGCATAGAAATGAAACTTGTTTCCTAGGCTGTTGTGTATTTTAATACAAATGATTTTGAAAACATGTTTCGAAAACAGAAACAGAAAAGGATGGTTGTTGCCACACTGGACGGAAAAGAAATCTCTAAAATGTCACAATCTGTAACTGAACAGAAAGGATTGTTGCCAAATCTGGAAGAGAAAAAGTCAATCATAAACAGTGAAAAGACAAATCTCAAAAGGATGATTTTTTTTCCATCCTCGTAACTCAGCAGTCCATATGTTTATACAAAGGGAACGGTATGTGCAGCAGTTCAGTCAAACTTCTCGTTTGGTTCTCCCCATTAGTTCCCTGCACGTGCATCTAAAATGAGTAAAGGAGTACATTTTCATCAGTTGGTGCTTATACCTTTTGATAACTATAATGCTCTTAAAATGATCAAGTTTTAGGTGAACTGCAGGACACCATGCCATCCTTACATATCTTTATAATAATTATTGTATACAGTGTGTACATGAATTTACGCACGTACATGTTCACATCGTGCAATACATATCACATGAAATATTTGTGAACACATAAAAAGGATACCAGCGAGGCACACAGACCACGAAGTGATTCACTCGCCACTGCTCTGGCCTCTGTTGCTTGCCGAGAGTTGAGGACCACATGACAGCCAGTGGAGATGCTGGAGGACCAGCCAGTGGTGGTTCATTTGGCGCCGACGTTCTGGGACACACCCATCTGTGCAAGTGACGTCTGACGGTGAACCCACCGAACTTGGGGTAGATTGAACGGACTTTGCATTTGAACACGCTGGCCAGTGCATGTATTTGCCAAATGCCCATATAGCTGCCCGGCTGAGATATGTTTTCAATTTCTCTGCTCAAAACGCGTTTGATAGCCGCTGGTGTGAGCACTTGGTCCAGATACTGATCCGAGTACATGGCATACTGTTTGGATAGGTCATCGCCGACATGGTGACCAAGCTGGAGGAAATTATTGTCCAAGTACATGTCAATATGAAATGCGAGTTCCAGTGCAATCCGTATCCGCATTTCGTCGTAGTGGTCCTGCGTTCCATACGCCATCATAGATGCGCATCTCGCAAAGCAGTTTCCATCTCCGTAGATGCGGACAGGTAAGAAATGAGGAGCATCATCTGGGAGCCAATAAGCTGCGTCAGTGTCGACTGTGACGTCTTCCATGTGTGAACGAACTGCCACTGGATAGCTCTCGATCGCCTCTTGATAGCGGACAGCTATGCCTGCGATGTCCTCGACAGTCTTGGCACCTGACAACTCTGATCGAAGAATTCGGAAAAGATCTTCTTTGGGTAGCAGTTCTTGAGGTTTATCGGTTTTCGTTTCGTCTTCTGTCATCTCTGAAAATCCACTTTCTCTCTGTCCTTTCTCAAAATCTTGCCTTTGCCCTGCGTTTTTATCTTGTGTTTGCTCTTTGGTCTTTCCGCTCTCTCTTGACTCTTCAACCCCTGTAGCACGTTTTCCCTCGACCTCGATGTGCACTTTCACTTCCGGTTCCTTTCCTCTGTGTTCTCCTTGTGTCTGTCTCTCATCCTTCGCTTCATTCTCCCCAAGATGCCCCGTCGGGTCACTTTCCTTCTGCTCTCTATTCTTTGTCCCTGAACTTTCCTCAGATCTCACCCTTGCTTGACTAGGGTCCGTCTTAGTCCTTTCTCTCTGTCTCTTGCCTTCTGTCTGAGTTTGGTCTGCCGAAGACTGGCCCTGTTCTTTGTGAAACTTTTCTCCCCCGACATCTTCTGACTTAACACGACTTTCTTGTTTTCTTTGTGTTCCGATTTTGGAAAAGAACTGCGTGATTCTTGTTTGAGTGGCCAAACGTGCTATGTGCCTGTCTAGGGTGTCCCTGAAGTGGTAGAACGCTTTCATGACATCGCCCTGGCCCTCAGTCTGCATGAGATAGATGTTTGTCTTGTGAACATGTTCCAAAACTTCCTCTCTGGTGACAGTTTCTTCAGGTTCCCCACAATCATCATCGTCTGACTCAGAGTCCTGGCTGGTCACAGTTGCTGACGTTGATTGCCTTGTGCATGTTGCAGTCTCCTTGGGTCCTGACGTCATGATATCTTCGTCAACAGTGAAATACTCGGAAGGTGAAATGTTCCACTCTTTGAGCAGTCTTGACAGAAGAGGTTCTGTGTTTCCACCAGACGATGGGTAACCTGAAGAGCCCGGCGCATTGCTGCTTGTTGACGGCTGTTCTCCTTCATCGCTTGATGTCATTCTGTCTTCCTGTGTCTCATCGTTGGCTGTGAAGCAAGCTTTGCGAAAGCAGTTTTTGATGGTAGAGGCTGTGACCATGTCCCAGGCCAGTTTCAAGTCAGACAAAGCATCAAGCAGTGTGATCTGGAAATCAGCAGCATCAGCGCCCCCATCAGTGTGGCGTAGCAACTTCGTCAGAAGCAGTTTTCGGAAATGTACTTTCAGGTTTTGATTCACTCCTTGATCACAAGGTTGCAATTTGCAAGTTGCATTTGGGGGAAGGAAGAGAAGTTCTGTTGCTTTCAAATGCCTGTCTATCTTTGGGTGGGCTGTGCAATTATCAATCACTAACACAACTTTGCGATTTTCTGCAGCCATTTGTTGGTCAAAGTTCAACAGCCAGTCATTGAACAGGGTGGAGTCCATCCAAGCTTTTTTGTTTGCTCGGTACTTGACAGGCAAACATTTTATACCTTTAAAACACCGTGGCTTTTCAAACTTGCCGATAGTAAGCAGCGGCAGTTTTTTAGTGCCAGTCATGTTGGTACATACCATGACTGTAATGCGCTCCTTTGATTTTTTCCCTCCGTAGCACTTGTCTCCTTTAAAAGCGTGAGTCTTGTCAGGAAGCACTCTCCAATATACCCCTGTTTCGTCTGCGTTAAACACGTCAGTAGGCCGGTACCGTCCAAGAGTTGGTCTGAGAACGTCATTCACCCACCTGTCGGTTGACGCTTCGTCAACAGACTCTCTCTCTCCACATACAGCTTTGAACACTATGTTGTGCCTTTTCTTGAATCGAGTCAACCAGCCATCACTGCATTTCCATTCAGCAATCCCAAGAGTGTGCGCAATTTCTTCAGCTTTAACTCTCATGAAAGGTCCAGGCACAGGAACATTTTGTGATCTGCACAAGAAAAATGCCCGCTTAAGTGGTGCATACACGTTTCAAAGCAAATGCAAAGCACACCAGTTATGCAATACAGGCCGCTAATAGTCTGCCGGCGCACACCCGTGTCTATTTGGTGTGTGTGTGTGTGTCTCTCTCTCTCTCTCCCTCTCTCTCTCTCCGTCTCTCTCTCTCTCTCTCTCTCTCTCTCTCTCTCTCTCTCTGTGTTACACGAGTAGTTTTTCCTTTGAAATGTTTTAACAGCTGTGTCATCAATAAATTGTAAACCATTATTCAACTCATTTGTTTCCAAGATCAGAAAAAAAAAATAATCTTGAAATGTTCCGTGTGTCACTGTGTGTGTGTGTGCTCTCTCTCCCTCTCCCTCCCTTCTGCCTAATTGATTTGAAGAAAAATGTCAGTGATATGGCAATGTAGCAGTTTTGCGTCATTCTTGTCACGTCACTATTTTATTCTTCAGGGAGCGCGCATTGCAACGTCACTCCTCTCTGCAGTGAAATGGGGTGATGCTTGTGTCCGCGATGTTTCAGTGATCAGAACATTTGCACATGATATTTTATTCTAGCAAAACCATGACATTGAAAAATTGTAAACGGGAATCGTTTTCAACGTACCATCACCGTAATTACGAAGGGCAGTTCACCAGAGAGCTCCAGGTCAGAACTGGTGTCAGGCAGGGGTGTCTGCTGTCTCCGTTCCTCTTCCTACTGGCCATAGACTGGGTCATGAAGATGACCACAGAGCACAGACGAAGTGGAATACAGTGGACACTGTGGACACAGCTTGACGACCTTGATTTTGCAGACGACTTGGCATTACTGTCCCACACTCATCAACAAATGCAGGACAAGACCACGAGGCTTGCTGACATCTCGTCCCAAGTGGGCCTCACCATTCACAAACAGAAAACAAAGACAATGAGGCTGAACGCAACCAGGGAAGAACCAGTCTTGCTTGCTGGCACCCCGTTGGAGGAGGTGGAGTCCTTCACCTATCTCGGGAGCATCATAGACAAAAAAGGCGGCACTGATGCAGATGTCAGAGCACGAATCGGTAAAGCCAGAGCAGCCTTTCTCCAGTTGAAAAAAGTGTGGAGTTCCAGAGAGCTGTCACAACACACCAAAGTCCGGATTTTCAACTCCAATGTAAAAGCAGTTCTCCTATATGGAGCAGAGACATGGAGATTGACAAAAACCACAGTCAACAGAGTACAGACCTTCATGAATAGTTGCCTTAGAAGAATTTTGAAAACCCACTGGCCAGAGAAGATCAGCAACGTCAGACTCTGGGAGAGAACAGAGCAGATAACAGCAGAGAATGAAATTGGGCGAAGAAGATGGGGATGGATCGGTCACAGTCTGAGAAAGCCAGCTTCCAGTATCACTAGGCAGGCATTGTCATGGAACCCCCAGGGAAAGAGGAAAAGAGGTAGGCCGAGAAACTCCTGGCGTCGAGACCTCCAAGCAGACATCAAGAGACTGGGAACCACCTGGAGTAGAATCGAAGGAGAAGCACAGGACAGGAGTTGCTGGAGGTCTCTCGTCGACGGCCTATACCCGGGTAGGGGTGACAGGCGTAAGTAAGTAAGTAATCACCGTAATTACTCATACCAAGTTTGATTCCTCTATCATGTGTACTTTCGGAGAAATTGCCAATGTTAACGTGGCTCCCACCCATATAAAGATGATGGTAAGGGGTTATTTTCGTGCCTGATTTTTGTCAACCAAAACCCAAGTGTTAAATTGCCATTAAAAAAAAAGAACAGGGGGTCTTCGACCTAAATTTCCGGCTATATGCCTACGTGTGATCGATCGATCGATCACATAGCACACACACACACGCACGCACGCACGCACGCACGCACACACAGACATTATGATGATGATGGCTTGATGCACAGATGTACACATGTACTGTATTTAATATTCTTCCACTTTACCTTGTATGCCGAAACCACTCCAAAAGTTGTTGTTCAATGCCCTCGTGCCGTGCACAACGGGTCTTCTGCCGTGCTGCGTTGTCCTCGCCTCCGAAGTACTGCCTTTTGTATTTTTCTTTGGAAGCCAGGATGGTTGACAGTGTTGAAGATGCAATTTCGTGTTCATCTGCTATTGTCTTCTTCTGTTTTGTTGGATGGTTTTCCACGTCAAGAATTATGTCAATCTTTCGCTTCAGCGTAAGACCTTTCCTATGTCCTCTGGTCGCCATGATGAAAAGGTCTGCGAAATCAAAGCCCGACACCGCGTGCCCTAATTTTTAGGGCCACAGACATACATGTACAACGTAGTGATGCTGACTGCGCGCTAGGGAGCAGGTCAACTCTATGGTCGGCTTCCCGCGCTGCGAATGGGTCTAGACTGGATACATTGTACATGTATTTCTACAAGTGGCGGATTCGTTACACTGAACCGACATGATTCACCCGGCGCTGGGGACCGCAAAACCGTTTCGTTACAAGCGGCGGATTCGCTACAACCGACATGATCACCCGCTGGGGACCGCAAAACCGTTTCGTTACAAGCGTCATTTCGTTACATCCGACTTCGTTACATCCGACGTGTTTTTAGTCATGTAAAGAAGGATTTTTGCCGGGACCAGCCTTTTCACTTCGTTACATCCGGCATTCGTTACATCCGACCTCGTCATAAGCGGCTTCGACTGTATTATTAACCATATGCGGAGAGGGAGACAAGAGGCTTATGTGATATCGGAATTTGACCTGCCAGGACCTCCTGACAGGGTTCAGCGCCTCTGTCTTTATCCTGTCTCGCACTGATGTTTTACAGTATGCCAGTCCAGATATACTGGCTGTTGGGGCCTTCAGTGGCCCTCTTATATGCACACCTTCAGCCTGCCGTGTGCCGGCTGCTCGGCTTCTCGGACATGCAGCGTCAATGCCCCTTGGAAGGAACTCAAGTGGTTGCAGTTATCGGGCTTACTGCGGTAACGACCCGCTGCCCTCCGGGACCCACGCGTGCAGCAGGGTAGTCTGTCCGTCAGGAACACCCGTACTGCTACAACGCCTTCTGCCTTACACCGGCCATCGGCGTACGCTATCAAATGATGTGGTGTCCAATGGTTACATTTATGGGGCTTACTGCGGCAACGACCCGCTGCCCCCCCGGGACCCACGCGTGCAGCAGGGTAGTCTGTCCGTCAGGAACACCCGTACTGCTACAACGCCTTCTGCCTTACACCGGCCATCAGCGTGCGCTATCAGACGATGTGGTGTCCACAGCCCGCTCGGCCCAACTACCATCTTAACTGCTACAACGCCTTCTGCCCTACACCGGCCATCGGCGTGCGCTGTCAGACGATGTGGTGTCCACGGCCCGCTCGGCCCAGCCACCATCTTACACCCAGTCGTCTCGCCCACGACGCTTCCCCCACTCTCACAGACAGTTCGTGGGCTATGGAGCTTGGTGTTGGGCCCCCTCCCCCAGGGCGTTCAATCAGGGGTGAGACGGCCTCCCCCAACGCAGGACGGCTACACGTCCCGACCACTATAGTAGCCACACATGTGAATACACACCGTGCTTTGCCTATTACCGGTATGGAAACGGCAAGAGCCTTACGAGCCTCAGTACAGTCTCGACTTCCGAAGCGTACCTGCACTTTTCCATGCACAAGCTTCGGGCATGCAACACGGTCCTCCTGCTCGACGCTCCGTTCAGTTGGAACTGGACGTGGACGACAGACCTTCAGCCTCCCCACCTCTTCGGCTCCCCGGCCTTCGGTCTCAACCTCAGCCTTTGGGTCTTTACCAGGTTTATGGATGCCATATTCGCCAGAGCCAGGCAGGATTCCTAGAGCCCTACGTCCAATTCTCTCGACGACCTGCTCCTCAGGAATCAGGACTCGGTCGCGCTAGCGGCGGACAGGGATGCTCTTCTAGCGCTGCTTCGCTGACTCTGATTCTTCCTCATTGATGAAAAGTCGGACCTGGTGCAGTTGCACCGGGTTGTCAACCTCAATACGGACTTCTGACTAATTTCTCAGGTAGTCTACTGAGCTTCCATAGCCTCGGATCCAGAAGCTGTCGACCTTGGCGCGGCAAGTCTCCCTAGCGGTTGCGCTTCTGGCCAGGACCTGGGTCCAGCTCTTGGGCCTGATCAGTGTGGCAGCGAACCTGTTAACACTTGCCAGGCTTTACGTTTGACCGCTACAGCTACTTCTGCTGCTTCACTGGCGTCCGTCCTTGGGAGATCTCTCGGCCCCGGTCCCGGTCTAGTCGCTGATCAGGCCACTTCTGCTTTGTTGGATAGTTCACTTTGGTTGGTGACAGGAGTCCTGTTCTCCCCCCTCCGTTTACTTTCGCCATTGCACAGACGCAAGTCACGACGACTGGGGGGGGGGGGGGGGGGGGGGGGGAGGGGCCCTTACTGCCAGAGTTCAGCACTGTCTCGGACCTGTGGTTATCGGATCTTTGAGACCAACATATCAACTGACTGGAGTTGAAGGCGGCGTGGTTGGCCCTCTTCCACTGAAAATATAAATTCTGCACTATAGTCAAGTTAAACATTTTCATGAGCCTGTGACAAATGGTCGTTTGTACCAAAAGTAAAACAACCAAAAGAAATGTGCAAGTAACAACCAACAGAGATGTCTTTAAAATTGGCTTATTTTAGGCACTGGTTAGTTTGATGTATATGGCATGCCGGCATGTGACGTTAATTAATGTAAATGCAGAAACATGATTTCCAGCAATGAATAATTTCATCTGGCCCTTTCTCAAAATGTTGGTTGTTTCGGTGGGCATAAGGTGATATATATGATCACTTTAAGTCAGTTTATTGTTTTTAATTATTCTGTTTCAAAAGAAATTAATTGTATAACCTGTTCTTACAGGTGGAAGTATGAAGAGTATTTTATACCTTTTCAATTAAGGAATCGCGGCTCTGCGGCCAGGAGGTCCTGATCCTTTCGGACAATGCGACGGTGGGGGCCTTATTCAGAAGCAAGGCGGCACTCGGCCTCTGGCATGTTACTTAACAGATCTCGGACAATTGCTGAAGTCCAGAGAGACTGCTGCTTCACCCCTGGAGGTTGTCCGGCATGCCCTCTCAGCTCGAGGTTTCTCGGATGCAGCAGTGGAGGCAATCGCGGCAGCCTGCAGACCGTCCACCCTGCGGGTGTATGAGGAAACAGTGGAGGGTTCTACAGTCCTGGGGCGAGCCCACGCCGCAGCTGGCCGAGTTCTTGTTGTGGCTTTTCATGCACAGGATTTAGCCCCGATCAACTTTCGTGGTTATCACTCGATGGAGGCGGATACGTATCGGCACTTAGGCTGACCGGACCCTTGAGCGTGCAAAGACCTCTCAGACTTGATGTTCCATTCGAACTCCAGCGACCAGTCACTCGTTCTCTCGTTCCATGCAGGGATCTTCCGTGGGTATTGACCTGAAACTCCAGTCGGTTCGAGCCTCTTCTTCTCGCCCGCCTCGCAGACGTGACTAGGAAGACCTGCTTCCTCCTGGCCCTCGCCAGTCACCAGAGTCAGTGATTTGCTTGCCCTGTCCGTACACCCAGCCTGCATGCAGAAGAAGATCCCTGCCGGCACGGCATGAAGCTTTTCCGGAGAGGCTGCTCCTACATGCCAGGTGGTTGTGTGGGCGGCCCTCGCAGCGCAAGGTTACTCGCATGCAGCGGTGGAAGCTCCAGCCCGCAGACCCTCCACAGTGTACGAAGGGAAGTGGCGTGTCCTCCAGTCCTGGTGCGCGACTTGACGCCTTTCCACGACGCCGCTGCCTATGCTGCACCTGGCCCAGTTCTTCTTATGGCTTTGAGGACCAGCAATTGGCGCCCATCACCATCCATGCTATCTGGCTATAATCGCCGACACTTGGGGCGTAACGACCCAGTAGCGTGCAAGGATATTTCGGACCTGATGGCCCATTTTGACCTCCGTCGTCCGGTTCCGCGCTCGCTGGTGCCTCGCTGGGACCTTCCCTGGCTGCTCACGTGGCTCAACTCTGAGTGCTTGAGCCCTTGTCCCTGGCCCGACTGGCCGATGTTACCAGGAAGACTTGCTTCCTCCTTGCACGCGCCACAGCAGCACGAGTTAGCGAACTGCATGCCCTCTCCAGAGAATCCGCCTGCCTGCAGTTTAGGACGGATGGCTCCGTGCAACTCCTCACAAACCCGTCTTTTCTTGCCAAGAACAGGCTCCCCTCAGCCAGGGCACAGGTGATTAACCTCCGGTCGCTGCCGGACACTTCCCAGTCCCAGGAGTCCCGCCAACAGGTCCCTGTCCGGCTCTTAAAAAGATATACCTCTGCAGGACGAAACCTTTCCGGAGAGGCCGATCCCGCCTTTTCTGCCCTTTTATCGTGGCAGGACGGATATTACTGCGCAGACTATTTCTTCATGGTTGTGGTGGGTCATCCGCTCCGCTTATGAGGACCTCTCCCCCGCAGGGGCCAAGCGGATGTGAATTCGAGCGCACGAAGTAAGAGCTGTCTCGACCAGCCTCGCCTTTGACCGTAACTGCGCAGTAAGGGACATTGTTGCCGCAGTAGGATGGAGAGCAAAAAATCCACCTTTGCCTGTTCTATCTGCGCGACCTCTCAAGCCAGCGGGACAACCTGGCCCTGGTGGGCGACGTCTCGGCGGCTCAACACTCCCTCCCTTCTGGCGCCCCAGGCGCGTTAGGTAACGCTTAGCTGAAATTGTGAGGTGTTGATCCCAGTCTTTTTCACTAATGCGCCCGCAGTGGCGGGGTAATTGGCGGTGCCCTCCTCCTTTTCGTTATTCTTCCATATAGTAATGCCATCGGTAATGTTTTTCGAGGAAACAAATGTATTTTTCTCTAAAATGTATTTTTTCGAGAAAATACTTACCGATGGCATTACTCGGAGGGCCCTCCCAGCCCCGCTCGCCACCAGTAAGCTAAGAGCGAAACTGGTGACGCTACGCACTTGAGCATATGAGGTAAGGGAAGCTACTCAGTGAAGGGAAGCTACTCATGGATGTTGGTACAGCTCACTCAGGTGGTTCCCCGGTGGCGTTGCTGTACACAACTATCCCCGGGCTGAAATTGATAGGCTAAGTGCTACTTCCATATAGTAATGCCATCGGTAAATATTTTCTCCCAAAAATACATTTTAGAGAAAAATACACATTTCTTTGATTTCAGTGTGTTTGCTGATATTGCTTTATTTTTTGTTCATTGTTCATATTTTGTGCAGTTGGTAACACAATACCAGTTTTGATCCTAAATGTAGGTGACAGTGTTATGATCATAGTACCGGATAGATCAGATTTCACTTGTTTCAAGGGACATGTCAGTTGTATTAATTTTGTTTGTACTTATCGGTAAAGGAACTATGAAAAGACCTGATGGGTGGGATGGGATGCATAGATCCGAGTGCAGAGATCCCATACTGACTGAACTGACCTGAACTGAACTATCAGTAAACGTATGCATACCAAGGGGAACGACTCAGCGCTAGAGCGCTGAGTCGTTCCCCTTGGTATGCATACAATTCTGCCAGCGCTAGCCTCACCTATTCTGGTTTGTGAGATCAGTAAACGTGATTCCTGTGAATCTGTGCAACCCGTTAAACTCAGTATTCCAGTTGATTGTCATCAATGAGAGGGGATATCATCAATCAGAATTGTGTCATTTGATTACTTTGAGGGTCAAGAATGTCATTGTTTTTTTTGTGTGACAGATTTTATTTGATTGTGATTGACTTTTTGGCTCAAGAGCGAAGCAAAAGTTAGTATGTTCTGGGCCAGTGGTTGTCTGTCTGTCTGTTGTCCATGCTAAACTTTAATGTTGGCATTTTTTCAGATACTACTCAAGCCACAGTCTTCAAACTTGGCCCAAGGTTACTTTGTGGCAATACCTTTCTAAGCATACTGATTTCAGTGACCTCTCACAAAGGTCAAGGTCACAGGATCAGGAAATATGTCACAAATATCTATATTTTGACATAATTTATTTTTTCTGAAATGCTATTCACAACTTCAAGCCCAAACATGGTAGAAAGATACCTGACGGGAAGACCTTTCTATGCATACTGATTTGGTTGATCTCTCAGAAAGGTCAAGGGTCACAAGAGCTCAGGAAATAGTTTAAAAAATAGCTGTATTTTAACAAAAGATGTTTTTTTTTCTCAAGTACTATTCACAACTTCAAACCCAAACTTGCTACAGAGATACCTAATGGTAAGACCTATATCTATGCATACTAATTTTTGTATTTTTTTGGTATTTTTGCAAATTGTGTATAATGCCAATTTTTGATAGAATTGTAGTTATTATCAACAGTTTTGCAAACTTTTCCATCAAACTTGGCACAAAGGTAGCTGATGATGATAAGACCTTCCTATCTAATTTAGTTGACTCATCACAAAGGTCAAGGGTCATGGAGGTTTCACAGATGTGTGAAAACTGATTACATTTTGAGTAAACATAGATTTTTTGATGGTGCAGAAGACATCCCTTTACTTATTGTCACAAAGTTTACACATATAGATCGGTCATACACATGAGCCATTAGGGCTTTGCCTTTCTTGTTTCTCTATGGTCTCAGGTCAAAGCTTGAAACGCCAGCTGATGGCTACAGGTGGTTCCACTTCAACGACTCTCACGTGTCCCCTGTACACAGCGAGGAACTGGAGAAACAATATTCTGGAAAAGAGAGTGCATACATGCTGTTTTATCGCAGGAAATCCATGACAAGACCTCAAGCTGGTGTGTGTTTTTGTTTCATTTGATGTTATCTTTTCGTCCCTGATCCATCAGCAAGAGGAATAGATTCTCATGAGAATCTATTCCTCTTGCTGGCAACAAACTGTCCCTTGCTTTGTGTCTCATAAGGCGGCTACCAGTGTTTAAAGTCTGTAGTTGTTACTTGACTTATGTTGCAGGCTGATCACAGAGGTGTGATGTGTTTTTTTGTCTACTGTGTTGAAAATACTGTAGACTTTGAGATGGGGCTGGTCCAGGAGCACGTTCCGTAGCATGCAAATGATGAGCAAAGGCGGGCACACATCAGACTGACAGTGAAGTAACGCGATAAAAATTACGTCATGCCTAGCTACACTAACCGTGCTGTTGAACGTACCTTTGGCGGGAAACGCCGTGTGTGTGTGTATGTATGTAGACACAAGTTTTTCCTGCGTTTGTGTACGTACAGGTCTGAAACTTTAGGAAATGCGTCCTTCAAGATTTATTTCGGAGTTCTTTTTGGCATTCTTTTATGGGATTAATCATTAAAGAGAAAAATTGCCGGTTATAGAAAGTTGGTTGACCCGCATTTGAGTCCGTAATTTGTGTTATATTCATTTGAAATTTTGAATATAGCTAGCTTGGGGAAAGATATTGGATGAGTTCATTAACCAGCTTTGTACCTATTCAACGTTTTCATAATAAAATAATTCATCACAGAAAAAAATGTCTAAACGAAGAATTCTCGACTTCAGACAGTGACGACGGTGATGTAAAAGCACTAGACACTTCATCGTTATACATTGTTGCTGAACTGACACAAAGCACCAAACGCAAAGCACCAGACACATTATTGTTATAGAAGAATTGACACAAAGCTCTTTCTCTCTCTCTTTCGCACACGTGCGCGCATGAACTTTTTGCTGACGATTCAACGCTGCATACATCGGGCAAACGTGAAACAATGCTAAATAGATCCTCCAGCAAAGTCTCGATGAAGTGTCAGATTGGTGTACTCAAAATCACTTGCTAATCAGTACTTCTAAAACCAAAAGCATGTTGATAACAACCCGCCAAAAGCGTCAGCTAAATCCTGCCCCTCTGAAACTGTCAGTTGGCAATAAACCTATCCAACAAGTATCCAAGCACCACCTACTGGGAGTTGTAATTGAAAACCAGCTCAGCTGGTCGCCGCATATCGACAGTTTGTGCAAAACCTTGTCCAGGAATGTATTTCTGCTCTCTAAACTTAGACATATTCTTTGTACAAAGTGCTGTACATTGTTCTTTCATGCACACATTAAAAGCCACTGTGACTGTGCGTCCTCTTTGTGGGACGAATGCAGTGAACTTCATATTAAAAAAAATCAACTCTCTGTATCATCGTTCAGTTAAAATAATTATTCCAACCCTACTTCCACAGACGACAAAATAAAATCCCTTGGCCTGCTTCCGCTAAAAAAACAACTCACATTTAACAAATGCGTCCTCATGCACAAAATATTTCATTATCAAGCCCCCGAATATCTGTGCATGCTATTTAACTTCACAAGGGATGTAAATGATCGTCTTGTTCTATACCTGCGTATTTCTCTGTGCGCTGGCGAATGGGTGCCTGATAAGCGGGGGCAGGGGATCTAACTGTTGGTCTGTCCAGCGCTGAGTAATTCCCCTTGGTTTGTTGTACAATTCTGCCAGCGCTAGCCTCACCTATCTGGTTTGTGAGTATTTAACTTCAGCCCTAGGCGTCGGCTACATACAAGGAATGGCTTGCTTTATTTACTCTGCCCCAGGATAGATATCTACAAGTCAAGTCTTCTATTTTCAGGTAGTTCTGTCTGGAACTCATTGCCTTTAAACATTAAATAATTTTCGGGTAAAAACCATTCGCCATATAAACATAACACTGCTGATAACACTTAAACGTGAAACATTTTTCTTTTTTTTCATACATTTGCTAACTGAACATCTATTGTCTTGTCGGTGTCGCTATACGCTATTGATGCTGCTGATTCTATGACACTGTCTTAGATGAGTATAATATTAATGCGATGCACTCATTTATTTCCCTTGCTTTTTGCATCAGTGGCAGTTACAAATTCTCCATTGCAATTTTTTTCTTTCTCTTTTCAATAATTCACCTATTGTATTTTGTCCGTAATTTTTCTTTTTATTATTATTATTATTTGCATGCTGTGTTTCTTTTCCTGTTATGTTCTGTTTTGTTTACAGGACAGCTTGTAAGACAGACATTGATTCACCTAATAGCTTTATCCTAGATAAAAAAAGATTCATCATCATCATCTCCCTCTCTCTTTCTCTTATGACATGTGCATATATTTTTGTATGGGTACCTGTGTGTTTTGCTAAATCATTGTTGCTGTTTGTAGTGTTGTTGTAATTTGCATTACTTTCGATGTTGTTTGTGAGTGTAATGTAGCTTTGCCTGTTATTATATGTCAGTAGATGTAGCAAGGACAGATTGGAAGAAAGGCCTGTGCGCCTAATATCTCAATCCTTGATAAATAAAGTTTCAGTCAGTCAGTCAGTCTCTCTCTCTCTCTTAACGGTAAGGCCCCCGGCTTATCGGAACTCTTTACTCTTACTGAGAAGAGATACAGCACCTCTCAGAGTTGCCAGAGCATAAAGCGGCCCTGCATTGATTTGTATAAATCCAGTTTGTCATACTCAGTTGGTTTCCTTCATTCTCATCTTCAACAAGTTAATTCCCTAGCTGCTTTTAAAGCCAAACTGTACAAGCATTTATCTAAGGCAACGCAAATTTAATTATCTCGTGTTGTCTAAACATATATTCTTTTTTATTATTCTAAAAACAATTTAAGCAATTATTATTTCTTGATCATGCCACTTGCGCTTACGTGCCGTTTGTGGGGGTGCTTCCCGTATGGGCCCGGTCGGGGGAATGTGGCGCGGGTGCACCGTTTATTCGAGCGATGTGCTTAGCATGTCATTCGAGTGAAGGTATCCTTGTGGCGTGCCACCCCGGGTGGGATTGTCTGGGGAGGGCTCCTGCAAATGGTGATTATGATACGTGCATACATTTTCATATGGGTGTGTTTTGTTAAATCATTGTTGCTGTTTGTAGTGGTGTTGTAATTCGCATTACTTTCGATGTTGTTTGTGAGTGTAATGTAACTTTGCCTGTTATTGTATGTCAGTAGATGTAGCAAGGACGGATTGGAAGAAAGGCCTGTGCACCAAATATCTCAATCCTTGATAAATAAAGTTTAAGTCAGTCTCTCTCTCTCTCTCTCTGACTAAGGCAAAAAAATGTGTAATCGATATTTTCTGTATGTTGAAGAAAATCAACTGCGCTAGTCCTGATGTTTTTTTCAAGCTGTTTGATGCGCAGGTTGTCCCAATTTTGTTGTATGCCTCGGAAATTTGGGGTATAAACGAGTGTGCCGAAATTGAAAGAGTCCATACATTTGCATGTAAACGTTTTCTTAAATGTCAACTTCCGCACACCGAACCTGATGGTTTATGGTGAACTTGGTCGATATCCCCTGTCAGTATTAACGTCAGTAAGATGTGTTTCCTACTGGCTTCGACTCTGTGCTTTACCTGTTACTAGATTTGCAAATATGGCTTATCATATGCTTAAGGATCTAGACGATAAAGGGAAAGAAACATGGGTATCAAAGATAAAGAATTTGCTTTTTCGAAATGGGTTTGGTCATGTATGGATTTCACAAGGTGTTGGAAACAGGAATGCTTTTATAAGCAAGTTTAAACAAAGGATGGTTGATTGTTCCAAACAAAACTGGTCATCGAAGCTTTCTGAGAGTGAACGTTTTACTGTGTATCGTAGTTTTAAACATACACTTGTCCAAGAAAATTATTTTGAACTGGTTAAGCCAACCTATGTCAAAAATCTATACATTAAATTTAGACTTGGCATAACTGAATTTCAAAGTAACAAACAAAGATATAGTACTCTCAATGCTGTAACGAAAGTGTGTCCATTGTGTGCCAAGGCTGTGGAAGATGAAATTCACTTTATGTTTTACTGTCCATTCTACGATGAACTGCGTGTCAAATACCTATGAAAGTTTGACCTTATGGAACTCAAAAAGAAAGAATTGTGTATCCTAGACACTACCAACCCGCAGTCTATTGCCAATTTAGCAAGATTTGTATTTCATGCATTTAAACTCCGTAGCAGCATGCTTGTATGATTCCACGTGCAAACTGTGGTTCTTACTCCGACCTGGTCTGTGTAGTACACGGCTGTGGCCTGGATTTGGATACCGCATTTTACATGTAGGTCAAAAGTGGCTATTATGTGCTGGCGTAGATCGAATGGAAATGTGTGTGTGTGTGTGTGTGTGTGTGTGTGTGTGTGTGTGTGTGTGTGTGTGTGTGTGTGTGTTGTTATAAACATCGCCTTGTGGCTTTTATATACACCTGAATTATAAATTATGTAATGTCTCACTCCATTGTATGGACATTTTGTCTGAACAATAAACTGTCTGAGTCTGAGTCTCTCTCTCTCTCTCTCTCTCTCTCTCTCTCTGACGTTCTCTGGCTCTAGTCTTTGGAATGCCTTGCCTAGAAACGTTACGACATCAGCTACTTTCTCCTCGTTTAAAGTCAGTCTCATCAAGTACTTATTTTAGTCAGCAGCATCCCCGTGACTGTGCACATATTGAAAAATACTATTTCTCATTAGATCATTAATTGCGTGTATCACAGGTTTCGACTGATGACTCATATTTATTCGGTACAGCTTGTATGTAGCCAGCTACTCATATGACTGACTAGCTTAAGCCGCGTAAGCGTGTGTGTGCACGTGTGTGCGTTGTGCGTGTGTGCACGTGTATATTAGAGATAGAGAGTGGCGTGCTCAAATGTGCATGCGTTATGTATGCGTATTAGGTTGTGTGTATTCTTACTATATTATTTTAATTAAACCTCACAACATGTCATTATGCCTGACCAGTAAAGTTGGTAATTCCTATGTCACTTCCCCCTACATTATTTTTACTTTTTTAATTTTTTTTTTTTTTTTTTTTTTTTTTTTTTTTAATTCTTGGCTTGTGCTGTGTCATGTCATTTTTTTTTTCCTTCTTAGTAGTAGAAAACAATTAGTACGATAGTAACTCTGTAATCAGTAGATTAGCAACGGCAAGTTTGAAAAGTGGTTGTTATTACCAAAACTTTTACCGTTGTCAAATAAAGGATCATTGTCATTGTCATTGTCTCTCTCTCAGTTTGATTTAGGAAGCTCGCTTAAGGAAAGTCGGTTGACCCACATTTCAGTCCATAATTTTCATTCTATTCACTTTAATCACTTTAAATTTTGGATATAGCTAGCTTTGAAATAGACATTGGATGAGTTCATAATCCAGCTTTGTAGCTCTTTGACATTTTGAATAATAATTAATTAATTTTTTCAAGTTTTGGATCTGCTATATACTCCCATCAAACAGTGAGCCTGGAAGAGGCTGTGTGAAAGAAACAGTCAGCCTGGAAAAGGCTGTGTGCCTTTTGGATGCGTGATGTAGAACATCAATTCAAATTCGTCACTGTGTACATGGTGTCGTAAGACTAGTTATGCCATGATGTGAAGCTTATTGTGACGTCATTTTGCTGCTCGTGCTATTTTTCACCTTCAGAATTCCTGTCGCTACACGGGCCCACAGCACTGTGTGTCTGTCTGTATTTGTGTGCACCGGCGTGTGGGCATGTGTTGATCAGAAGTTGGCTTAGAGAGAAGGGAAATGGATCAGAAGGATAAGCTTTAAAATATGAACAACTCTGAATGGTCCTAAAAGAAATGTGAGCTCCAAACAATTCAGTAGACTTTGGGATGAAATCTTCATTTTGTTACAGATTGCATTTACTGTTGTACAGTTTGTTGTTTCATTTCTTTGCTTTGCAGCCAGTGGAAATGCTGCCTTCTGCATTCCAGACCACATGGTTACATATATTCTTCAAGAAAATGATGCATTGGATCAGCAAAGGTATTTGTGTATTCTGTATTGGATAATGACCATATTTATTAATTATGATGTATTTACTAACTTTAGCAGATTTTTTTTCAATGAAATGTGTGTATCTTCGTATTTTCTTCACAACTAACTGAATGTACTCCACAGTTTATAGAATACAAGATGGGATGAACCATAACCCACAAAGTCCCTTCTATATGAGAGCTGTCCTTGCTGTCAATGGTCTCTACCTTTTGTCTTTGACCTCATGCTGATTTTAAATTATCTCCTATTGAAAAAGTCTCGCAGATCTGCCAATGCGTCGGTGAGTTCTATAAGGAGCACAGGACATACGCGTCATTGATTTGTCAAACGTCATTAAAATTTGTCATGATGTAAGTTTTAATTTTTACGAAATTTTATATTTTAAGTGATATGAGTTTCACTTTTGCTTCATACGCTTGAGAAAATTGTGACAAAGCTAGAACTTTACGGTATAATTTCAGTCTTGCTGTAATTTGTGTGAAAGCAGATTGACTTTACCTAGCTGCATGATATACTAAGTACACGGGTCACCTGCATGCTCTTCTGAAAGCGCGTCGATGTGTGTGCGTGTTAGTACGTGCGCGCGCACGCGCTCCAAACATCTCCAAGAGGCATAGATCCTCATGCGACTAGAGGTCACATGAGGATCTATTCCTCCTGGAGATGCACGCATGTTGTGTGAGAGAGAGAGAGCCGCGCGTGCGAGAGAGAATGACGTCATATTTAGAGTATTATCAGTGTCTGCGTGGTGACAGAGTTCCCTTTTTTGCGTCGCTGCCACTGTCTGACTTTCTCTAGAAGTGAAGGTTTTTTTAGTGTTTTAATTCTTTTCTGAAAAGAATTAGTTTTTACTAAAGAAGTTGAAAGGATACAAAGCTGGCTAACGAACTCGTCCAAAGTCTTTCTCCAAACTAGCTATATGCAAAAGTTCAAGTAAATATGACAAGAATTACGGACTCTACTCTGGGTCAACCGACTTCCTATAAACGGTTGTTTATGTCTTCAATGAGGCATTCAATTACAATATGCTCGGAAACTCTCTTAGCCACCGACTTAAGAAAGTATTTCGCCAAGCTTCAAGCTTGTACGTACAGAAATATCTGAGATTCTCTTGTTTACATACATACACACACATACATACATACATACATACGCACATACGGCGCTTCACGCCAAATGTACTTTCAGCAGCGAGGTTAGCGTAACTAGACATGACGTACTTTTTATCTTGTTACTTCAATTGTTAGAGGTTTAGCCTGCGCGCCTTTGACATCATGGACATGCTATTAAATTCGCCGCACCGGGACCCGTCCTAAAAAGTACCTTCTATAAACAGAAGGGACTTAATAACACTCATTTGAAAAGACGAGTTGATTGAGACCACACAGTGTTGGTTTTGTACCTATAACCCATTCAGCCCTGACACACTACAGCAGGAGATGGATCGACCATGATAATTCAAGGGTAGTGCCCTTGAATTATCATGGTTGATCCATCTCCTGCAACTGGTGCATAGCCATTAGATGCCACCTCCAAAATTTTGGAAATACGGCCGTCGGGATGAATGAGGTAATCTTTGTTCACATAAAGATTTTCCTGCCAAAAGTGCATCTTACAACTGTGAGCTTGCCGCTCACCCATTTTGCTGACAGAGCTGTTTGTTGAGGTGATTCTTGCAAGATCAAATCACCTCAGCAAAACCCCCACCCGGGTCTGTCCTGGGGGACATGGGTGGGGTTAACTACTTTTTAGTTCCCAGGGTCACCCTGGTCAGCCCCACAGGGTGGGTTTTCCTCTCTATTCTGGGGCGTGTGTGTCTGTCTACTCTTGGTCCATTCGCCTGTGGTTTGTTTCCTTTTTTAAACTCTCCCTACTGTCTGCGCTGCCTGTAGCTCCTGATATTGGATGCGTGTTGCTAAATGGACTTAGCTTTATTTAGCGTATTGGACTGGCTGGTGACATACATTCAGTATTCTGGTGGGTTTTTTTTTTTTCACAAGCAGTGCAGGCACGTCCTGAGAAAGTTTTGTTGCTGTCGGGACGTTGAGCACTGTACAACCAACCAACCAACCTCAGCAAAAAGCACTACTGGCAGCTAAAAGGGTTAACCCATTTAGCCTGGTGCATTTCCCAAACTTTGGAAGTGTGGCTTAACGACAACTATGTGCCACTTGCAGGACGTGGATCGACCATGATAATTCAAGGGTAGTGTCAGATTAGCTTCTTGTCGCCGGAAGGCGCCAAGCTAATCTGGCACTACCCTTGAATTATCATGGTTGATCCGTCGCCTGCTGCAGTATGTGGGGGCGAGATGGGTTAACAAATTGTTTAGTCGATTCACCCCCCCCCCCTCGTGCATGCCATCACCAGTTCTGTTTGCAGTGCTGGTGGCTGCATGCACAGGGGGGGGGGGGGGGGGGGGTTTAAGGTTTACGTATTGGTTCCGCAGAGTGGACTACGATCAAGAGGTGAATGAGCTGAAGATCCAGCTGGCTTTCCACTGGAACTATCGCTTCACTAAGGGCGCCCTTGCTTCAACAGTTGGTGCTCCGTTTTTCATGGATCTCGCCATCGATAGGCGGAAAACCCTCCATGATCTTTTTATAGCCATCGATGAGGTGAGTGCTTGTGTGGCTGCTGTTGTTGGATTTGTTGTTCAAGTTTTAGATTAAGAAGGTGACAGCCAAGTGTCTAAAAATGTGTGAAAACAACCCACGTACAAAGAAACGCCATGCATTGACCCATAACATCCTGAGGCTGAATTTTTAACATCTGCTGAATGTCCGATGAAGGCTGCATTACAAATTAGACCATAGATCAATCATTTTAGTTCAAGGGTGGTGCCAGAGGTGCCAAGCTATTAAGGCACCACCCTTGACCTATCCTAGTCAAATTGGTTTCAAGCAAAAGTGTATCAGGATGAAAAGGGTTAAAACAAGAACAAGACGGTTTGTCTTTTTTTCTGAAGTGTTTCTTGTTGTATTAGTTACATTTTTGATTGGCTGTTGCTTTTTTCGCTCACATGCAAATGTGAGTCAATGCAATAGGCCATCCATCGTCTCTCTGGTGTCCGTGGTAAACTTTAACATTGGCATTTTCTCGGAGACTATTCAAGCCTCAGGTTTCAAACTTGGCCCAAGGGTACTTTGTCGCAAAACCTTTTTAAACAGTGACCTCTCTCAAAGGTCAAGGTCATGGGGGTCCAGAATGGGGTCAAAAGTAGCTATATTTCTGTCAACCGAGAGAGCTGCTTTGACGACGATCTTCTCTTGGACCCCGCCACCTCTCTTGATCTTGCATCCCACTTTGATTCCTCCCTTCGAAAACTCCTAGACACCAATGCCCCTGTCACCACCTGCTCCATGCCCAACCAACTCCCCTCCCCCTGGCTCACTGATGACATAGCTGAGGCCAAGCGTGAGCGCCGACAAGCGGAATGCCGCTGGCACTCATCTGACCTCACCGTTCACAGACAGATCTTCCAAACCGCTAGATCCAGAGTCTACAGAATGATCTCCAATGCTAAACGTAAACACCTTCAAAACAAAATCCTGGAATTCACTTCTTTCAAAACCCTCTACGCTACTATGAACTCACTTCTAGGCACTTCTAAAGACTCTCCTCTCGCCAACACACACTGCAAAGAAGAACTCCCATCCGCCTTTTCCACCTATTTTTCTGACAAAATCCAAACTCTGCACAAAACACTTGATACTCTACCTTCTCCACCTTGCTCTCCCGACCTCCCCCCCCCCCCCCCCCCCCCCACCCCTTTTCTGGCACTCCCCTCTCGTTCCTCCGCCCTGTCTCTCAGGATGACGTTCTCAAGACCATAAAGTCTATGCCTTTAAAAACCTGTGAACTAGACCCTCTCCCGGGTTTTCTCTTCCGTGACGCCCCACCCGGGTCTGCCCTGGGGGACTTGGGTGGGGTTAACTACTTTTTAGTTCCCAGGGTCACCCTTGTCAGCCCCACAGGGTGGGTTTTTCCCTCTGTTCTGGGGCATGTGTTTCTGTCTACCCTTGGTCCATTCACCTGTATTTACCTTTTTAAAACTCTCCCTACTGTCTGTGCTGCCTGTAGCTCTTGATATTGGATGTGTGTTGCTAAATGGTCTTAGCTTTATTTAGGCCCCATGTCTTAGGTTTATTTAACGTATTGGACCGGCTGGCGACATACATTCAATGTTCTGTTTATTTTTTTTTTCACAAGCAGTGCAGGCACGCCCTGAAAAAGTCTTGTTGCTGTCGGGACGTTAAGCAATGTACAATCAATCAATCAATCAATCTACCGTGACGGCCTTCCAAAACTTTTGCCCTTTATTACCGACATCATCAACACATCTCTAAAGAATGGCTCTGTCCCCGATATTTTCAAGTCCGCCATCGTCCGTCCTGTCCTCAAAAAACACAACCTCGACCCAAACGAACTCAAGAACTATCGCCCAGTCTCCAATTTATCTTTCCTGTCCAAGCTTCTTGAGAAAGGTTGTCCTCAACCAGCTCAACCTCCACCTCACAGACAACAATCTCCTCAGTCCCTTCCAGTCTGTCTATCACAAACACTACAGCACTGAAACAGCCCTTCTACATATCCTGAATGATCTGCTTCTCTCCACCGACTTGGGCAACATCTCCCTTCTTATGCTACTCGATCTCTCTGCTGCCTTCGACACAATAGATCACTCTATTCTCCACCGCCTTCACCTCTCCTTTGGCATCACTGACTCTGCTCACTCCTGGTTTCTCTCTTACCTCTCCGACAGACAGCAGTCCGTCACCATCGACGGCGTCTCGTCTAACCCAGTCAGGCACTCCTGCGGAGTTCCACAGGGTCCGTCTGGGCCCGGTCCTCTTCACACTCTACACCTCTCCTCTGTCCAACATCATCCAGTCTCATCACATACACCACCACCTCTACGCTGACGACTCACAACTACTAGACAAAGACAAACTCAACAACACTCAGTCACTACTGACTCGTACTGCTGACTGCTATGAAGATGTGAAAAACTGGATGACAGCAAACAAACTTAAACTGAATGACAACAAAATGGAAGCCATGCTGGTAGGCACTCGCCAGAAACTCTTCCAGCTCCCTCCCTCTCACCATCTTCAACTTGACAGCACCCCTATCCCCCTCTCTGACTCGGCCAAGAACCTCGGCGTTATCCTCGATTCCTCTATTTCCATGACCAGCTTTGTCTCCGCAATGGCCCGGGCATGCTATTTCCAACTCCATCGCATCAGTCAGATCAGAAAATACCTCACCACCGAAGCTGCCACCAAACTTGCTGTCTCTCTCATCTTATCTCGCATCGACTATTGCAACTCCCACCTTTCCGGCCTCCCTCAATCCACCACTTTCACTCTCCAGTACGTCCAGAACAATGCTGCCTGCCTCATCCTCAGAAAGAAGAAATCCGACCACATCATTCCCCTGCTCAAAGTCCTTCACTGGCTCCCCATCCCCCCAACGCATCCAATACAAGATTCTGTCTCTCTGCTACAAATCCCTTAACAACTACGCTCCTGCCTATCTCTCCAACTTACTTCACCCTTACACTCCTTCCCGCTCCCTCTGCTCTGCCTCCGACCCTCTCCGCCTCCACATGGCCCGCACCAAACTCAGCACTTTCGGACCCTGCTCCTCCGTCTAGAGTCCATCCACCTGGAACACTCTCCCACTCTCTCTCCATCAGAAACACTCTCTCTCCTCCTTCCAGTCCGCCCTCAAAACCCACCTCTTTCAACAGTTCTACCACTATAACGCCACCACGCTCCCCACCCTAAGCTGACTGTCGTAATGTATGTGGTACGTGAGTCATTGTCAAAAGCGTGCGCATGCATGCGCGAGTTGTGGGTGCGCGCTTAGAGTTATAATTATTATAAGATAAGCGCATTATAAATACTGTAATTATTATTATTATTATTATTATTATATTTTGACATGAATTGCTCTCTTCAAATCCTATTTTCAGCTTCAAACCCAACTTTGGTACAGAGATACCTGATGGTTAGACCTTTCTATGCATACTAATGTGGATGACCACTCGGAAAGTTCAAGGGTCACAATGTGTAAATGTGTGAAAATTTGTAGTTTATATCAAAATTTTTGCCAACTTTTACGTCAGATTTGCCACAAAGATAGCTGATAAGACCTTTCTATGTTGGTCCCTTTGCAAGGTCAAGGGTCATGGGGGTCACAAATAGGTAAAAGCCATATTTTCATAACAAATTTTTTTTTCTCAAATACTATTTTCAATTTAAAACCCAAACGTGGTATTGAGATACCTGATGACAAGGCCTTTCTATGCATACTTATTTGGATGACCCCTTGGAGAGGTCAAGGGTCATAGGAGGTCGAAAAGCGTGTGCCAAATTGCATTTTTTGATAGAATTGTAGTTTCAATCAGATTTGACGATAACACCTTTCTCTGCATGCTAATTTAGTTGACCACTCTCAAAGGTAAAGGGTCACAGAGGGTTGACAAATGTGGGGAAAATGCATACATTTTGAGGGCAACTGTGATTTCGCTGGTACAAAAGCCAACCCTTCACTTATGTTTAGACACTTGAACGTTTGCTCATTTCGGTGACCTGTTGGAAAGGCCAGGGTCACAAAGGTCACACTTATTATGTGGATTGGTGATAAGGGCTTTCTTGTTAATCCATGGGTAGGTGAAGCAGTTGATGCAGTGTGCTAACCCATATCATACTGAGGCTAAAAGCTTCAAATGTGTACACTGATGATAGGACTTACAGATAAGGATATAGACCAATGGCTTTAGTTCAAGAGTGGTGCCAGAATAGCTTGGCGCCAAGCTATTCTGGCACTACCCTTGAACTATTTTAGGCCAACTTATTTCACACACTGGGTATGCCAAATGATATGGGGTTAATTCTGTGTGAGCCCCAGCCGTCCCAGGAAGATAGATTCAAAGTGGTGTCGGCAAGAGGCATAGATCCTCATGAGCCCACGCATTGTCAAGGGTGGGGGGGGATGGTTTATGAGAATCTGTGCCTCTTGCATTTAAATCGTGTTTATTTTTCTTGGTTAGTGAAGGGGTTAGCCATTGCATTGCGCTGTGCACGGTGTATGTGCGCCGCAAATGTATTGAATGCTTTTATGTTCCTGCGGACCCTTGCACGTAGATCTCTCTTTGTCTAAATGTGAATTGGTATTTGTCGGCTGCAGCTGGGAGGACAGATGACTGGGCTTGAGTTTCGACTCCACAGGATGCGTGAAGTACCAGCAGGATTCCATCTGTATGATGAACTGACAGGTAAATCTTGTCAACGTTTTATGAGCAGATCCATCTTCAACCTATTACATTCTGAGGCTCATTTGTCAAATTTGCTTATTGTCCTATGAAGGCCGCATTACAGATTAGAAGACAGGCCAACCATTTTAGTTCAAGGGTGTGGCCAGAATAGCTTGGCGCCTGAGGCGCCAAGCTTTTCTGGCACCACTCTTGAACTGTCGTAATCAAATTATTTTCAAGCAGTAGTGCATCGGGATGAAAAGGGTTAAAGACTCTACAGCGGTGGATCAGACACAATAGTTCAAAGGTAGCACCAGATTAGCTTTGCATCTGCCCCAGGTGCCAAGCTAATTTGGCACTACACTTGAAGTATGATGACAGACCTATCTCCCGCAGCTGATGACTAAGTACAGGTCAGCCTCAGTACCCAGGAGCCGTAGGGTCATACTGCGTTATTCATGACTCACGTTGTCATGGTGCTGAATTTACTTAGGCTTGGTAAGCAAGAGGTCATCAGGCCAATGTCACCCGTAGCTGTCCCTCGTATGGCTTTGCACGGGCCAGCTAAGGCTGACATTGACCCGAGGACCTTTAGTTCACCACGCATGCCTGAGGCAGCCAGAGACCTGCTACCCTTCACTTACAGATGCTTCCCTAAGTTGGGAGGGGCATTGTCAGAGTGGGTGAACGAAGGTGTGCTTACTAAATATTGCGTGTATATGAAGGAATAACAGAATAACTTTCCACAATTACTCTTTCATTCTTTGCGTTTAAAGTTCACGCAAACTGCTCTCCCACATTTGCAAAAGATCTTTTCTGTGTGTTCAGATCGAGATCAACCTCTTCAGAACCTCTCCATTGATGATGGCACCATGTTGTTTGTTTGGGATGGACATCAGGTATAAACTCTGTTTATCCCTTTGCGTGTCGGCAGTGGTTTTAGTCGCGATGATTCCTGTAGGAATCATCGCGACTAAAACCGCTACCGACACGCAAAAGGTTAACGTATTGAAATGTGTAGTCTGAGCATGCGGATCAGAAATGTAGAGTGCCTGTTTTTTGCCACCCTACATTTCTGACCAGCATGTGCAGTGGAGTCGTCATCTTCTTCAGAAGATTATTCCAAAACTGCAGTTAAAGTACCATTACGCGTAAGTCTGAAGACACATTTCAGCATCATTTGTGTCCATTATGCCTTGTCGACACAGCTAATGAACTTTAACAGCAGTTTGGACATGCAGCAAACACACACGCGTAATCACACTTACTTATTCTGCACACCCGTTAGTGTGTCAATCTATTTATTTCATCAAAAACATTACCGATGACATGACCTTATGGGAGTGTCTACTACTTACTCAATTCTAGCCTAAGTACTCGTTGTGTTAACACACAACCCGGGAGGCACTCGGGGAACCCCGAGGGGGCCAAGAGTTGTCTCCCGATACTCCCCATCCGGAACAGAGTACCCATAATTCCTCAGTCAGTCTACTTAGGCTTACGCTGTTCAGACGTGTTGCTCTAGCCTACGGATTTTGGGGATTTCGACCGGTTCACCAGTCTTCGACGGACTTAGTTCTTCTCTTGACTTGTTCTTCGTCGGGCCCCCCTGTACCGGGTGGCTCAGGTATCCCTTCTTCGTTGGCGGCTGCCCGCTTGGCTCCCTGAAGTGCCTGGGCTACGCTGTGAACTTCGCTGGGACTTCACCGCGCGTGCCTTGGTTTGGATTCTCCCCCCCCCCCCCCCCCCCCCCCCCCCTTCCCCGGTCCCGCTCCGGGAAAAGGTAAGGTGACTGGGTTGGCCCTCGGCTGGTTCCCGGGCTGGGCACTGGTTGAGCAGGCGCGAACGCGGTCTTCATTTGCATTGTTGCTTGCGCCAAGATTCTTGACTTTTTCTTGGCGGGTCTCGCGCCCGTTCCCCCTCTCCTTCCGTGTTGGTGTGGTATTGTTATTGACAGGGTCAAGTCTCCCTTTTTTCGCTGTGGTTAGCAGCGTGGTTGTTGAAAGTTCCGCGCTTTAACTGAAGGCATTTACGCGTGAGGGAAGAAATGAGACGTTGTAGTCTGGAACGGTCATTCTTAAACGGCGCAGATCCGCAGGTGGTCAGCTTCGTTTTCCAAGATGGCGTCTAACGATGCAGAGCTCCGTGTTCCTCACGCTTAAAACCTTTACTGGAAGGGGAATGGTGTGCAAGATCGGTGAAGCTAAGTCTAACCTTATTTCTGGCGCTTACCTACTCACTTTTTCCTCACCTATGCTCTTGTCCCTGGTTGGGTTCGGGGAATGTGGTATGCTCCAGCCATCCCTTGACGCATTACGTTGGTGAATGTGGCGAGAACCGACGCTTACTTCGGTACTGAGTCGGTCCCGTCATGCCTGTTTTGTTATGCATACTGCAGACCTGTTTACCACATACGGGGGCGTATTAGATACATGGGAGATGCAGAGTATTCGTCAGTTGAGGGGACACTGACGGCACCTAGATGACTTATTGTTGCTGTCATGGGGGAAGGTCATAAGCTGCAATAACTTCTCTTGCCACCACAGGTGCTACTCACATACCCTCACTTGCTCATTCCACATATTACAATGACAGGCTGCAGATGGACGGTGATTGGTACGGGTGAGCCCGTCGCCAACGCATCTCATGGCAGGCGCCAGTGACCGTCTCCCGGCCCGAACCTCCCTGGGAAAAGGAAAAAAAAAAAAAGAAAAAAAAACACACACCCACAGTGCTCAGACAGCCCTATGTCTCCTGGACGCACTGGTTTTTGCTCTTTGGTTATATTCCTACTTGGGCATGTGACTACCAGTTAACATGAACAACATGCATAAGAATACAAGTTAACATGAACGACAGTAACGTTTTACTGTTGAAAGGTAATTGCCTGCTGGCAACTTAAGACAATGATCAAAGCTGCACCTGGAGGCCGTCGCTATAGTACAGCGCCGGTGTGTCGCGGGGGCTCCGCTCCGACAAAGGTTCTGGGCCTGCCGCTTGCTTCAGGCTTATACTTGTCATGACATGCTTGAGTTTGTTGTGCAGGATGTGTTGTAGGCTCAACTTAGCCTGGCGGTCCTCCCAGACCAAGGGTGGCTTCCACACCTGTAGGGGCCGGGAGGTGCCCGGCGTAGGACGTATACGCTGGGAAGACAGGTACACGTACCTTGGTGGTTGGGGGAGTTGCCTTGGCAGGATGGACAGACAGTGCCGTTAGCCGCGACTCCTCTTCTTCGCAGAAGGTAGGTCACACAGGTGGGGTGCTTACCTGGGGTTAACCGGGACCCTACTGGCTGCACTCTCTACCTTGCGGGGATGTATTGCAGGTCCGCGCGCTTGCTGACAGGTGGTTCCTCGCTGGTTGTACCGTTGTCTTGCGGAAGTTCACCTTACCAGGACAGGGTCCCTCAGGCCCACGCCTGCGTGCCTTCGGATTTTGGTATGTTGCAGGGGCCTTAGATGACCTGCACACAGCGCGGACGTTACAGTGACCGTCGGACTCATACAAGGTCTGTCTACCATGTGCCTCCGAACCTTGGTGTGACGCCTGCGCCACATGACCTGGACGGCGCTGGGCTCACCTTGGAGCTTCTATCGGCGAGCGCGCCCGACGCCTGTGACTGGTTACAGACCTGCTGAGATACCGGCGGATATTCCCGGTACTCCGACTGCTCGAGTTCCGACGAGTGGACTGTGAGATCACCATGCCGGACGCGTCAGTATAGTGTGCAGGAGGAAGTGCGCTTGGAAAAAGCCTTCTGACAGACAACCGGCCTCCCTACAGAGCACACTGGTACCAACTTGGGGTTTCCGGCGCGAACGCCTGACACCGGTGACTGTTCCAGACCTGAGGAAGTACCAGCTGTTCCGGTTCTCCAGCCTCTCAAGTTCCGACGGCCCTAGCATCGGGGGATCGACACGTCGGACACGGCTTGGTAGTGTGCGGAGTCGGGAGCTCGAGGCGTTGATTCCCAGGAGGGAACACGCTTGGACCAAGCCTTATGCCAGGCAGAGAACCCTTCTCGCTACAGAGTTCGGTTCGGAGAGACGTGCTTCGTGCTGTCCATGGTCAACCGATCCCCACTCGTCTCCTAGGAAGGCCTTGGATCCTCCTCGGCCGCTGCGAACCCGCCTCGCCATAGAGTCCGGCTCGCGGAGACAATCTCACACGCACACCACGTCTCGACTTGTTCGGGATCTGCTCTTCGATCGAACTCGGGCCGGCTGCTAGTGGTTGCAGGGTACTGTTGGTGGCCAGCCAGCAGGGCGGAGGTGCCTGTCTCCGTTCCTTACCGCCCGAGTCCTTGACGATCTTGTGGAGGGATGGCTACGCGGACCGCTTCAGTTACTGCGCGGAGAGGGGTTCTCGACGCGGGCGTTACAGGAGGGTACGCACCTGGACATAGCCTGCGGTCAGGCGGAGACCCACCTCGATACAGTGCCCGGTTCGCAGAGTCACGCTGTCCCGCCAGTTCCCGACGGTAGAAACGAGCGACGGTAGATTCTGCTCGCCAGCCCACCGTGGCCACGATGTCCTTGACAGCGCAGTTCCGGTCGTATGCGATGCTCGTGGCCATGGCGCGTACTTCATCTGCGCGGATCTTCAGTCTCTGCGCTACCCGTCGGGAGAGATCCATGTATGCAGTTCGTATTACCCAGCGCAGCCAAGGAGGAGATCGTCTGGGCTGGGATATCAGTCTTGCCCTGTTGTATGGGCAGGAAGAGGCGGCACGACTGGGAATCCACTTCCCTCAGGATCGGATCTCCGCTCTTGCTCTCCTGCGCGCGAGGAGGGACCACTCTGCACCTTGGATGCCCGTCCATCTACGAATTTCCCTCGTTGGAGTCAACCTTCCGGCACTCTAGGTCTACACTCCGCTTCTCTCCGCTGCGGGCATGCTTAGGAGTTGCCGTTCTTCACGTCGCTCCAGGGATTCTCTCCTGCCTCGCTCGTCGATCCCTTTCGCGCCCGGCTGCCGTTCGTCCCTTTCCTCTCCCCCGCACTCAGCCCTTCCCCTTCTTCGTGCTCCGGCCTGGCTGCAGTCGCTCCTCTTCTGGACATCCGACCCCCTCCGGTGGTTCTCGGGGAGGATGCTGTCGTTACTTCGCCTTGCTCGGACCTGTTTACCTCCTCCTGCGGTTACAGTACTCGGTTCGACCCAGTTGTGCACTAATACTCCTTGGAGATCTGACGACTCACTAGCTGGTGGCCTTACGCGTGAGTTCCATTGACTTAGTGGAAGTACTCTGACTTCGCACGGGTGGTAAACGGGTCTGCGAGCGCGTCGGCTTCTGTCTCCCCTGGTGCCCTCTCGGATGCAGCTCGGAGCTGGCAGCGGCTTCCGGACTTCGTGCCAGGCGCTTCGACTACCCTGCGCTTCTTCTCTCGGTTCATGGATCTTCTTCACCCCCATGGAGTTGCCGGCTGTTGGCTTCCCTCGGTCGGAACGGTGCTCGGGAGGTCACAGGAGTTGCCTCCCCTTCCAGCGGTGGATCCGCTCTTGCCTCTCCTTGGGACTAGACGACCCCTCTCGTACGTACCTCCCTTCGTGTCGTGAGATGGTAGAGCTCCTTACCCTATCCTTCGTTCTCCAGGTCGACGACTCCTGGCGCCGAGCGGGGCGGTGTGATGCTGACGGAACCTCTGTGCTGACGACTCGACCAAGGCAGTTTCTTGGGGGGTTCCTGGACTTCGCTACGGGGAGCAGAACGGGGGAGGCTTCTAGAACCTTCGCTTCGCTTATGCTGTAGGACCATGGCACAGCTCCGTCTCCCTGGTGTCTAACCAACTCGACTTCCCCTTGGGCACCCAGGAGGGCACCGGGCTTCGAACACGTGGTACTGCTGCGGCTGTGCTGGCGGTTGGACGGCCCAGCCACTACTCGGAAGTCGGATCTCCTCTCCTTTGGTCGTCTCTAAGCCCGGCTGCTTCTGCTACGCCTCCTACTACCGTGGTTCTTCTCCAACTCCAGCCTGGCCTTCGGACCTCGCGGTCAAGAGCGCGAACGGCTTGGAGCTGACGCAGACTAGTAGGTCACCTTCTCGTGGGACGGCTGCGCCAACCTGTTTCCCCGATGGATCCAGTTGCTACACGCAGTTTGCACCAGGATGCCTTCGGAGGACCGGCGCACTGGCGAGATGGCTTCGCGGACCTGTTCGACACTAGGTGGGTTCACTGGCGTGCCCCGTGCTTGAGGATTCGCCCTGCCTTTGTGGATTCGCCCGCCTGGACGAGACATCGACGCTCTGGCCTAGCCTGGGACGGTTGCTCCGCTCTTCCTGTTCGTCACCCCGTTACTGGGTTCCGGTCCTGTACCTCTTACACCTCTCCTCGCCGCGGACCCCCGCTACTGCTTCCCGCTTCTGCAAGGTGCTCCTGCAGCCGCGACGCTCGCTGTTTCGCTTTGATGGGGCCCCTACTCCTTCGCCTTCGTCGGTGGCGGCAGGCCTCAACGTTGGACACAGCAAGGTAGTGTGCGGAGTCGGGAGTTCGAGGCGCGGGTTCCCAGGAGGGAACGCGCTTGGACCAAGCCTTATGCCAGGCAGAGAACCCATCTCGCTACAGAGCTCGGTTCGGAGAGGCGTGCTTCGCGCCTCCATGGTCAACCGGTCCCCACTCGTCTCCTAGGAAGGCCTTGGATCCTCCTCGGCCGCTGCGAACCCGCCTCGCCACAGAGTCCGGCTCGCGGAGACATTCTCACACGCACACCACGTCACGACACGTTTCGGGATCCTCTCTTCGCTCGAAGTCGGACCGCCACCCTCGCTCTCCCTCGCGAGCGTAACAAGAATCGAGCTTCTCCTCGTCACTAGGAATAACAGCCCTGAAGCTACAAGTCAGATGATCTTCCTGACGACGCTCAGTCATGCGATCCGATTCCAGGATCCCTCCCGCAGCGAGCTTAGAGGCTAATTAAGTCCTATCAGCTACGTACAGGGCCACGAACGTCACAGTTGTCAGGAACTGTGCTGTCTTCCACTTCGTGGCTACTGTAGGGCTCGCGGGCATGTTCTCTCGCTCACAGAGTTTCCCAGTCCAGCGGGGCTACTCGCTCTGGTGGGGGAACTGCTCCGGGGCTCCTCTTCCTCCTGTGGCTGATCCATCGGTGTATGCCTGTATCCATGCTTCCTGGGGATACATTTCTTCGAGCATAGCCAGTGTCGGGGCTTTCTTGCTCACAGTGCTGTGCTCATCTTTGGTGGTGATGTAGGGTACCGTGGAAGAAATATGCCGGATGTAATGACGCAGGTCCCAGCTACACTGTTTCCTCTTAAAATACTTTGCTTATGACAAACTTTGGATATAACAACTATGAAAATTGGGTCCCTTGGTGACTTGTTACATCGAAAGTTGACTGCACATGTGCAGGATTTTGTGTGCATTTTCCAATGCCTTAACCCATTACATGCTGATGCTGAGTTTGTAAAAATTTTGCTCACTGTCCTGTGTTGGTACTTTACAGATTAGGAGACAGATCAACTGTTTCAGTTCAAGGGTGGTGCCAGAATAGCTTGGCGACTCAGGCGCCAAGCTATTCTGGCACCACCCTTGAACTATTAGTCAAATTTACTTCAAGCAATAGGTGTATCAGGATGAAAAGGGTTTTGTTTTCTCAAAACACATTACCGATGGTATTACTTAAAGGAAATGGTTTCTTAGCTAGTCTAATTTTAGCCCAAAATTGTTGTGTACGAGTATGGTCATGATGGCAGGTGAGGGGCGCCATAGCCCAGGCGGAAACCCGGGTAGCCTCCCTTCCGGTTCAACCACGCATGCGCCACACCACTCGTACGCCAGTCAGTTTTCTTTGCTAGTCTCAGAAGGTTGTGTACGGGACTCGCTCTGTTCGATAGGACTCTTATCTTCGTTAGGAAAGTCTAAACAGAAGGAAGCTTTGTTCAAGGTGGGAAACCTGGCTTGAGGTTTCCGTCGGTCTACGGACTTAGGAACTTGTTCCTAGTGAACGTTACTTGTGAATTTCACCCGTCGGCGCCATCTTATCCTACCGGGCGCGGCGACGCCAGGTTGAACTGTACTCACGCCTTGTGCCGCTCTGGCCCTAGTGCGTGTTACTCGTGTGTGCCAAGCTTCTACTTCGCTCTTCAGCCTGCTCTGAGTGCCTGCTGTTGCGGAGACTTCGTTTCGACGCCTTTACTGACGCCAGTGGATTCGCCCGGCATCAGCGTTACGTGGTCGCCGTCCGACGCCGGGCCGTGTCTGCGTGCTAGCCTTTCTGGTGGGTCTTCGACCGGGTTGGTGCCTCACTTCTTCGGATGGCAAGGTAATATCTCTGCCTTGGCCTACGTCAGGCGCTCAAGGGTAGTGGTGGAGCGCCGGGCGTAGGCTTACACGGTACGCTTCGTTCGTTCACGCGGATTCGGTGCGGGCCCACGGGGGCACGCTCGCTCGCATTTCATTGTACATTATGTTTTGCAGTTGGCAAGTCCGAACATGCACTCGATGTGGGCAATTCCAGTGGCCGAGTGACGAACATCTGGTTTGCCTGCCCTGTTCCGGTTGTACCTCCATGCGTCCGTGCTCGGTCTGCGCCCCATGGCTGGAGGAACAATGGACCCAGCTGTGGAGTTTCTACGGCCGCAAGAAACCTACACAAGCACGGAAGAACGATCCCACACCGGTACGCGCCACAGTCCAGTCGAGTGGCCCTGACCGAGTGTCTGAGCAGACGAACCAGCGGCTTCGGTCGCGTGCACGTGCTCTAGTACCGGCAGCCACCACAGTCCAGTCGAGTGGTCTCTGTACGGTCAAGGATCCTAGAGCGCCTCGGGCTAGGCCTCTAAACAAGACTCCGGTAGCCACCACAGTCCAGTCGAGTGGTCTCTACCCGGTAGCAACGCCTCTGCAGGCAACTGATAAGGAACTGATACAGGCTCCTACACCCGCTCTGGTTGCGGGCCTGACTAATACGGATCTCCAGGTAGCTGACAAGCTCTCGCCACAGATTCGTCCTGCTGCTTCCGCTACCCTGTTCTCCGCTAGGGACCAGCGCGGAACGCCAGCGCCCCGCCCAGCTCCTTCCGTCCGGGCGTCAAGTTCCGACAAGTCTTCTCACCGGACGCGCTCCCGCTCTCGGGTACGAAGCAGTCGCCTCCGCTCTGCTGCGGTGCGAGTTACTCCCCGTCTTCAGTCCGAGCGAACCTCAGCTGTTAGACATCGTTCACGCTCGAGCGACAGGTCTACTCGCCCGAGGGTCGATTCCTACCGGTCGGAATCCAGCCGACATTCGCGGACACAGTACAGGCATGACTCTGCTTTGCGTTCAGCTTCGCGCCATTTCAGACGTTCCCGGTCCCCGCGTCGCCGCCCCTGCTCCCGTTCACGCTCCTCTCGGCGGAGTGCCGCTCGTCGCCCGCGACACCGTCGTAGGTCAGGAGTTCGGGCTTCCCGCTCAGCGTCGAGTGATTCACGGGACCATTCATCTAGCAGACACTGGCGGCGCCACGCACCAGTGAGAAGATCTCCTCCACCGGCTACGACCGTTACCCGCCCCGGCGACGGGAGTCTTCCTCCTCGTTTGGGAGTGGACCCGATTCCCCACTCAGTTCCGGCAGAAGAGGACACCCTTAGTCTGAACCCCGAGGAATCGATGTCGGCACTACTACAGGTGGCCAGCCCCGCCCCGTCCAATCCCTCGGGTGGCGACGAGGAATTCCCGCCGGCTGCCATTGGACATAGGTTAGAGACACTGCGGGCCCTTGATGAAGCCGCACGGCTTATCGCGGCTTGCCTCCCTGCAGAAGACTGCCCTCCCTCTCCAGTTCTTAAAAGGAAAGCGTCCGCCTTTGTGGACGCAGAACGACAGGCCAAGCGATTCAAGTCTCTCCCCCAGCCGCCGGGTTTCCGGGAGTTACGTGATGCGTTTTCTGCTCATCTTGCGCAAGGGGCATGCGGTACAGGATTCTTCTCAGACTCCAAGTGGCCGACAGGTATAGACATCGCCTTCCGGCAGTCATGGTATGCGGGCCATACACAGCACTTTTCCTGCCCTCTACCGACAGCGGACCCCGCGGCAGTGGCGTTCTCTGGGACTTCCTTACGTCAGTCTCTCCTCCCCGGGGTAGAACAGACCGCGGCACTCATTAGGAACACCCTGGCAGCAGCGGGATTTCTAGATTTGGTCACGCAAGCCATCGTCCGACGGGTAGAGGACTCCTGGCATCCGTCAATTTTGCCTCTGCTGGGAGACCTGCTCGCCCTAGCAGTTTCGGGGAACCGCGCTGTATATCATGTCGCTGTCAACTCCATGGCAGCCGCCTCTAACTGCGACTTACTGCGTCGAGATGCGATTCTCCGTTCCTGTCCCATTCCGCTGGATGTGAAGACTCAGCTTCGGCAGGCGCCTCTCGGCGGTGAATTACTGTTCGGCCCCACCTGGCTCGCTGTGAAGGAAGCTAACAAGGACGCCTGGCCTAACCGCCCAGCCCCAACTTCCTTTCGACCAACCCGCATGGCTCCGGGTCGCCCCCTGCGGACTGCTAGACCCACCGCCCGCCCTTTCACCAGAGGTGGTCGCCTACCCCCCAGAGCTCCAGCCTTTCCTCGCGCCCGCCCTTTCCCCAGTACCGAGCCTCCCCCACCCCTCCCCGCCCGCACCTGGCCCAGACCTGCCCGGCGCCCCGGGCGGGGCCAGGCGCACTGACTTTCTCCCCCTCCGGCCCCCGCCGACCTCGTCCGGAGTTCCGGTCGGCGGGAGGCTGGCGCTTCACAGCGAAGCCTGGCGCTTGCTGTTTCCGGACGACCCGTGGATTCTCTCTACCATTACTCAGGGACTACTGATCTCCTTCCGGTCCCCACCTCCCATGCGCCGGAGCCCGGTGTGGACTACAGTTCCTTCAGACCAGCTCAGAGCCGAAGCTCTCCGCGGTGAAGTTTCCTCCCTGCTTCAGAAGTCCGCCACGGAGGTGGTGGTCCGGCATGACTCCCCAGCCTTCTACAGTCGGCTCTTTGTGGTGCCCAAGCCGGGCGGCAAGTGGCGCCCCGTCATAGACCTCTCGGCGCTGAACAAGTTCATCGTCGCTCCGGCCTTCCGCATGGAGACTGCGCGGGCCCTTCGCTCAGCGGTACAGCCGATGGACTTTGCGGTCAGCCTGGACCTCTCAGATGCTTACCTGCACGTGCCCATGCATCCTGCTTCCAGACGTTACCTACGCTTCGCCTTCGAGGGTGTCGTCTATCAGTTCCGCGCGCTCCCCTTCGGCCTCAACCTCAGCCCCTGGGTCTTCACTCGCCTCATGGACGCAGTGGTAGCCAGAGCCCGTCGAAGTTCCACGAGCCCTACGTCGAACTACTTGGACGACCTACTTTTGAGGAACCAGGACGAGCGCTCCCTGAGGGAAGACCGAGATGCTCTGCTTCAACTTCTCGAGAACCTGGGCTTCCTGGTCAACCTTGGCAAGTCCGACCTCATTCCCGCACGCCATTTTATTCACCTCGGTATGGAGTTCCTCACCGACCACAATACCGTCAGACTGCCGGAGAAGCGCATCCAGAAGTTGGCGACTCTAGCTCGGCAGGTGTCCCAGTTGACGACGCTTCCAGCCAGGCAGTGGCTTCAGCTTTTAGGTCTGATCAGCGCTGCTGCGGACCTGCTACCGCTAGGACGTCTCTACTCCCGCCCTCTGCAACTGCACATCTCCTCCTTCACTGGCGACCGTCGTCACCCGACCTCGAGGCCCCGATTCCAGTACCTGCCATGCTCCGTCCCCACCTGCTGCGCTGGGCGGATCCTGCCTGGCTCGCGACGGGAGTGCCGCTGTCATCACCGCCGCCCACTCTCTCGCTCTGCGTCGACGCAAGCCTCGCAGGTTGGGGAGCTCACCTCCTTCCGTCGTTCGAGACTGCATCCGGCCTGTGGCCTCTGGAATCGCTGTCCAAACACATCAACTGGTTAGAACTGAAGGCAGTATGGCAAGCTCTCCTGGCCTGGGAGCCCCGCATCCGACATCAGGAACTGTTGGTTCTCTCGGACAACTCCACGGTCGTCTCGTACATCCAGAAGCAAGGCGGGACCCGCTCTCCATCCCTTTGCATACTACTCAACCAGGTGCTCCGCTGGTGCGAGGATCGGGACATCTCTCTTCGCGCACGTCACATTCCGGGTCATCTGAATGTGCTGGCCGACTCCCTCTCCTGACACGGTCAACTGCTCCATACAGAGTGGGCGCTGCGACCCGACATCTTTCGACTGATCGCCGTAACCTGGGAGGCTCCCATGATCAACCTCTTCGCCACGAGGTGGAATCGACAGCTTCCCCTCTTCGTCTCACCCATTCCAGACCCTCTGGCCTGGGCAGTCGACGCTCTATCCATCTCTTGGGACGGCCTGGTCGCCTACGCCTACCCGCCCACCGTGCTAGTCCCCAAGGTCCTACTCAAGCTCAGAGGGTGCAACACGATCCTGTTCCTGGTGGCGCCATTTTGCTGGACCAAGTCGTGGACAACCGACCTCCTGAACCTTGCCACGGCTCCCCCGCTACCGCTCCCCACACCGCGGACGATGCTCAAGCAACCACGGCAGCAGCTGTTCCACCCGTGCCCCGAGCGTCTCCTCCTCCACGCCTGGAGGTTGTCCGGCAAGCCCTCGCAGCTAGAGGCTTCTCAGGTGCGGCAGTGGACGCGATCGCTACAGCTCGTCGAGCCTCGACCAGACGAGTCTACGAAGGCAAGTGGAGAGTCCTCTGCGCCTGGTGTGACGACAGACAACTTCAACCCATCGGCTTGACAACTCCCCAGTTGGCGGATTTCTTCATCTGGCTTTTCAGCGACCAGCAGTTAGCACCGATCACCATCCGGGGCTACCTGGCCATGATTGCCGACACGTACAGACACTTGGGACTGCCCGACCCAGGTTCCTGCAAAGACCTAGCCGACCTGATGGCCCACTTCGGTCTACAACGTCCTGCCCGCCGATCCCTGGTGCCACGATGGGACCTGTCCTGGGTACTCACTTGGCTCAACTCGCCCCGTTCGAACCGATCCAGTTGGCGCGGTTGCCGGACGTGACTCGGAAGACCTGCTTCCTTTTGGCCCTCGCGTCAGCCTCCAGAGTCAGCGAACTGCATGCACTTTCAGCACGCCCCGCCTGCTTACAGTTTCGGGCTGATGGCTCGGTGCAGCTGCTTCCTGACCCGGCCTTCCTAGCCAAGACCAGATCGCCTTTGACGGCCCCTCAATTGGTCACCATTCAACCATTACGAGACCCAAGCTCCACCCGGGAGTCCAGACAACAGGACCCGGTGCGAGCCTTACGTGTGTACCTGCGCCGGACCAAGCCGATACGCAGGGAACGCACCCGCCTTTTCCTTCCTCTGTCCCCAGGTAGAAACGACATCTCGGCCCAAACGATATCCTCTTGGCTCCGGGGGGTGATACGATCAGCCTACCAGGAGCTTGCCCCTGATACAGCCAAACGCATGAGCATCAGGGCGCACGAGATCAGAGCCATGGCCACCAGCCTAGCATTCGACCGGAACTGTGCGGTCAAAGACATTGTGGCGGCCGTGGGCTGGCGAGCGGAGACCACCTTCGCACGCTTCTACCTGAGGGACCTCTCCAGCCAGCGCCAGAACCTATCGCTGGTGGGGGACATCGTGGCGGCGCAACACTCCCTCCCGGCGCCCTAGGCGCCGTAAGTATCTTTGCTAAAATTAGAGGGAGGTTGCGGGAGGGTGGCCGACTCGAGCGGCCAGGATGGCAGGGGATGGGGTCGCTATAGCGGCACCCGCCTCCTCCTCGGGATTCTTCCTTTAAGTAATACCATCGGTAATGTGTTTTGAGAAAACAAATGTATTTTTCATTAAAATGTATTTTTTTGAAAAATACTTACCGATGGTATTACTCGAAGGTCCCTCCCACCTGCCCCGCTTGCCGCTGGTTCGCTAAGAAAACTGACTGGCGTATGAGTGGTGTGGCGCATGCGTGGTTGAACCGGAAGGGAGGCTACCCGGGTTTCCGCCTGGGTTATGGCGCCCCTCACCTGCCATCATGACCATACTCGTACACAACAATTTTGGGCTAAAATTAGACTAGCTAAGAAACCATTTCCTTTAAGTAATACCATCGGTAAGTATTTTTCAAAAAAATACATTTTAATGAAAAATACATATTTCAAGTGTTATGTAGTTTGCTGAAATGCTGCTTGTGTGAATTAAGTGATACATAAGCAGCTCTGAACAACATATTTTGTTTCCTCAAAACACATTACCGATGACATGACTGTCAGGAAATAGTCTACTTGCTTACCAATTTTAGCCTAAGACCCAAAGGGTCCCCCCCAGGAGGCTCTCGGGGATCCCTAACAGGGACGAGAGTAGCCTCCCCTGCCCATCCGGTCACGTGCCCGGTGGTGTCTCCTTTAGCCAGTTGTCTACTTCGCTGTTAGTGTACGCACGCGTTTACCTGAGCCTCTGACCCTTTGTTGACTGTGTACGGTTCGACCGTCCTTACCGGCCTGTCTTCGCCTAGCCCTCGTTTCTGCTTCTGGCGTGGCCTCCTTCTCTGCTAGCCCTCGTCTGCGCCTCGTGCAGTTAGCTGGGCCTGGGGCCTTCTTCTGCTTCTCTTCCGTCGCTCACGGTGGTTTGTGCTTTGACGCTCCGCCATGGAAAGGTAATGTCTCGGCCGCCGCCTACGTCTCGCCCGGCTGGGCCGGACGTCGGTCTCGTCTCGAACTTTTTGGTTCTCCCCCGCATTTCGTCGTGAGCTTCACTCGTTTTCCTTTGTTCGGAAGTTATGTTGGCGGGTTAGTTCCCGCCACCCATCGCCTCTCATCTTGGGTTTGTGTTGCAGTTATCAAGTGCGCACCTGTCCCCTGTGCGGCGACTTTCAGTGGCCTAGCGACCGGCATGAAGTCTGTCTTCCGTGTTCCGGCTGCTCCTCGGACCTCGCCTGCGCTGTCTGCTCATCGTGGCCGGAGGTTCGTTGGTCGGAGCTTTGGAGGTTCTACCGGCGCGAGCGTCCTGTCACAGCATGCCAGGACCCAGTCAAGCTCCCCTCCTCGGACGTGGAGAAACGCACGCCTCGTCTTCCTGGTAAGACTATTCCTGCTACGGTGTCCGCACCGCCCTTGCCCGCTGACTCCTCCGGCGAGTCGCCAAGCCGGCCTTGTGCCCCCCTCCTTGAGCCCCGGGCACCGTGACTTTTGTCGCCTACTAGTAGACGCGTGGGCCTTGTGGCCCCCCCTAAGCCCGCTGACTCCTCCGGCGAGTCGCCAAGCCGGCTCCGTGCCCCCCTCCTTGAGCCCCGGGCACCGCGACCCTTGTCGCTCATCGATACACGCGTCGGCCTTTCGGCCCCCCCGTCTAGTTGTGCCCCCCTCCTTGAGCCCCGGGCACCGCGACCTTTGTCGCCTGTTACTAGACGTGTTGGCCTTATGGCCCCCCCCTCCTAAGCCCGCTGACTCCTCCGGCGAGTCGCCTAGCCGGCTACGTGCCCCCCTCCATGAGCCCCGGGCACCGCGACCATTGTCGCCTTCTACCCTTCACCGTGGCCTTTCGGCCCCAGCTGCTAGGCCCGCTCACTCTTACGGAGAGTCGCCTAGCCCGCGCCGTGCCCCCCTCCGTGAGCCCCGGGCACCACGACAGTTGTCACCTTTTCCTCCGCCTCGGGACAGAAGAGACCGTCCCCATTCTTCAAGGCGTCGAGATGTGGACCGTCGGCATAGCCCTCGTCGCGTGGTTAGGAGACGTAGCCCCCGGCATTCGTCGTCCTCTCGCTCGACTTCCTCTTATGCTTCCCGTCGGCGCAGTCGTTCTCCGCACTCCTCTCGTAGGAGTCGTAGAGACGACAGGACTCCGCCTCGTTCTCGGCGCAGTAGTTCCCATCGGGACCGGCGCTCTCATCGTTCCCGCTGCCCTTCGCCTCCTACTTCCCCGCAGCGGTGTCAGCGTAGCCCCTCGGCTCCTCCTCTGCCGCCTGCGCGCGTCAGTTTACCTCCTGTGCTTCGGTCTTCTCCGCCGCCACCGCCTGCCATCGATGGAGAGACCTTAAGCCTGCTGCCGGAGGACTCCGTTTCGGCCTTGCTTGGGTCCGGCAGCCGTTCGCCCTCTCAGGTGGAGGATCCTGGGTCTCCAGCTACCCTTTCCACTCCTCGTGGCGAGACTCTCCGAGCCTTGGATGACGCCGCCCGTCTCATCGCGGCTTGCCTTCCCGCGGATTCTTGCCCACCTTCCCCACCGCTGAAGAGGAAAGCGGCCGCCTTTGTGGACGCCGCTGGTCAGGTTAAGAAATTCAAGTCGCTTCCCCAGCCGCCTGCCTTCCGTGACCTAACGGACGCCCTATCTGCGCACCTCCAGCGAGATTCCGCTTCTGACTCGGACTTCTTCTCCGACCGCCGCTGGCCTTCCGGTGTCGACATCGCCTTTCGGCAGTCCTGGTACGCCGGCCACTCGCAATCCTTCTCGTGCTCGCTGCCGCCGGTGGATCCGCCTGCGCTGGTGCTCGTCGGCGGCTCTTCCCAGCTCAACCGTGTCCTGCCTCGCGGCTTGGAGCGTACCGCCTCCCTCGTCCGAAACGCCCTCGCATGTTCGGGATTTTTGGACCTCCTCACACAAGCCTTCATTAACCGTATCGAGGCGGCCTGGCTTCCCTCCGCTCCTCCCCTGCTGGCGGATCTTCACACCTTGGCAGTTGCAGCCAACCGAGCGGCCTACCATTGGTCCGTCAACGCCATGGCAGCCGCCGCCAACTGTGACCTGATGCGGCGTGATGTGGTGCTCCAGTCCTGCCCGGGTCTTCCCCGTGACGTGAAATCGCAGCTCTGCCGGGCCCCGGTCGGCGCTCCGCTCCTCTTCGGCCCTTCCTGGCAGTCCCTGAAGGAAGCTAACAAGGACCGTTGGCCCAGCGCTCCCTCGTCTCGCTTTCCGCCAGCCCGCAAGGCCTCGGGTCGTGCCCTGCGGTTCGTCAGACCCTCCGCGACGGCCCCTGCCTCCGCCTCGGCCTTCCGTCCTCTCTCCTCTTCCCGTGCGCCCGGTCCTGGCCGCGCCCGTCCTGCCCGTTCTGCCCATCCTGCCGTCCCGGCCTGGCCCAAGCCCGCCCGCCGCCCTGGGCGTGGGAGGGCCACCTGACTTCTGCCCGCCTCCGCCCCCGCCGACCGCTTCGGGGTCGCCTGTCAGCGGGAGGCTCACCCTGCATGGAGACGTCTGGCGCTCCCTGTTTCCGGACAACCCGTGGATCCTCTCCATTGTCTCAGACGGTCTTCTCATCTCCTTTCGTTCCCTGCCCCCGCTTCGGGACTCCCCCCTGTGGACCGAGATCCCGTCAGATCCGCCCAAGGCCGATGCTCTTCGCGGAGAAGTCGCTGCTCTTCTCCAGAAAGCCGCTACGGAGGTCGTCGCCTTCCACGACTCCCCCGCCTTTTACAGCCGACTCTTCGTAGTCCCCAAGCCTGGAGGCAAGTGGAGGCCGATCATCGATCTCTCCGCCCTGAATCGGTTCATCGCCGCCCCTTCCTTCCGGATGGAGACAGCCAGGTCCCTTCGCGCTGCCGTCCAGCCCATGGACTTCGCCGTCAGCTTGGACCTGTCCGATGCCTATCTGCACGTCCCAATCCACCCAGCCTCCCGCCGGTACCTCCGCTTTGCCATCGACGGGACTGTTTTCCAGTTTCGGGCCCTCCCCTTCGGTCTCAACCTCAGCCCGTGGGTATTTACACGGATCATGAACGCCGTGGTAGCCAGAGCCCGTCGTTCTTCCTCCAGCCCGATCTCCAACTACTTGGACGACCTTCTTCTGCGGAAACAGTCGGTGACCTCTCTTCTCCTGGACAGGGATGCGCTTCTCCTCCTGTTATCTCGCCTCGGCTTCCTGGTCAACGCTGGCAAGTCCGACCTCACTCCCTCTCGCCACTTCGTGCACCTGGGGATGGAGTTTGTGACCGACCGCAACCTAGTGCGTCTTCCCGAGCCTCGGATCCAGAAACTCGCCGATCTCGCCTGTTTGGTAGCTCAGGAAGCGGCTGTCCCCGCCAGGGTGTGGCTCCAGCTCCTCGGCCTGATGAGTGCTGCGGCAGATCTCCTTCCCCTCGGTCGTCTGTACTCTCGTCCTCTTCAATTGCATCTTCTCCTCCACTGGAGACCGTCCTCCGGCGTTCTCTCCACCCTGGTGCCGATACCTCCTATGCTGCAGCCCCATCTGCTTCGCTGGACGGACGTTTCTTGGCTCGGCTCCGGGATTCCCCTGACCTCACCTCTGCCCCGTCTCTCTCTCTGCGTCGATGCCAGTCTCGTCGGGTGGGGCGCTCACCTTCTTCCGAGTTTTCGCTATGCGGCCGGCCGCTGGAACGAGGACCTAGCTTCGCTGCACATCAACTGGCTGGAGCTGAATGCAGTTTGGCAGGCCCTCCGCGCTTGGGAACCCGATCTTCGGACACAGGACCTCCTTGTCCTCTCCGACAACTCCACGGTCGTCGCTTACATACAGAAGCAGGGAGGGACCCGCTCGCCCGACCTCTGCATCCTCCTCTACCGACTCCTTCGCTGGTGCGAGGACCGCGGCATTTCCCTCCGAGCCCGTCACATTCCAGGTCACCTAAACGTTCTGGCAGACTCCCTCTCACGGCGGGGCCAGCTTCTTCACACAGAATGGACCCTGCGCCGGGACATCTTTCGCCTGATCTGCGAGCGTTGGGAGATTCCCCTTGTCGACCTCTTCGCCACCAGGTGGAACCACCAGCTTCCCCTCTTCGTCTCCCCGATTCCCGACCCGCTGGCCTGGGCGGTCGATGCGCTCTCGATCCCTTGGGACGGACTAGTTGCCTACGCCTACCCTCCGACGGTCCTGGTCCCCAAAGTCCTGCTCAAGCTCCGAGGGTGCAACGCAGTCCTTCTCCTGGTGGCCCTGTTCTCCTGGGACAGATCGTGGACCACCGACCTGCTCAGTCTCGCCACGGAACTGCCCCTCCTACTTCCCACCCCTCGCACGATGCTCAAGCAGCCCCGCCAGCCGCTCTTCCACCCCTGCCCCGAGCGTCTTCTCCTACACGCCTGGCGATTGTGCGGCACGCCCTCTCCGCTAGAGGCTTCTCGAGTGCGGCAGTGGACGCTATTGCTTCAGCCCCGCAGACCTTCCACCAGACGTGTCTACGAGGGAAAGTGGCGAGTGCTTCGTGCCTGGTGCTCTGACCATCGTCTCTCCCCCGTCGACCCCCACCCGGGTCTGCCCTGGGGGACTTGGGTGGGGTTAGGTATTTTTTAGTTCCCAGGGTCACCCTGGTCAGCCCCACAGGGTGGGTTTTTCTCTATTCTGGGGCATATGTTTCTGTCTACCCTTTGTCCATTCACCTGTATTTGCCTTTTTAAAACTCTCCCTACTGTCTGCACTGCCTGTAGCTCTTGATATTGGATGTGTGTTGCTAAATGGTCTTGGCTTTATTTAGGCCCCATGTGTTAGGTTTATTTAATGTGTTTGACCGGCTGGCGACATACATTCAATGTTCTGTTTAGTTTAGTTTTTTTCACAAGCAGTGCAGGCACGTCCTGAGAAAGCCTTGTTGCTGTCGGGACGTTAAGCAATGTACAATCAATGTACAATCAATCTCCCCCGTCGACCTGACGACCCCTCAGCTCGCGGACTTCTTCCTCTGGCTCTTCCAAGACCAAGGTTTGGCTCCCATCACGATCCGTGGCTATCTCTCCATGATTGCCGACACCTACCGTCACCTCGGCCGTCCCGACCCGGGGACCTGCAAGGACCTGGCCGACCTTATGGCGCATTTCGGCTTGCAGCGTCCGGTTTCCCGCTCCCTCGTTCCACGCTGGGACCTCCCCTGGGTCCTCACCTGGCTGAATTCGGACCGTTTTGAACCGCTCCATCTGGCCAGCTTCGCGCACGTCACTCGGAAGACCTGCTTCTTGGTGGCCCTCGCCACGGCAGCCCGCGTCAGTGAGCTCCACGCGCTCTCGTCTCGCCCTTCCTGCCTGCAGTTCCGAGCGGATGGCTCCGTTCAGCTTCTCCCGGATCCTTCCTTTCTCGCTAAGACTAGATCTCCCTTGACGGCGCCTCAGGTCATCGCTATTCGGCCGCTTAAAGGGCCCGACCTTCCTCGGCAGACTCAGCAGCAAGATCCGGTGCGTGCACTCCGTATCTACCTGCGTCGCTCCAAGTCCGTACGGAGGGGACGGACTCGTCTCTTTTTGCCTCTGACCGCCGGCAGAACTGACATCTCTGCCCAGACGATCTCCTCCTGGCTCCGCTGGGTAATATCGCTGAAACCATCGCCACACGGAGATGGAGATGGCTAGGCCACGTTTGCAGAATGTCACTCGACTCATTACCAAGGGTGGCACTGAGATGGACACCACAGGGGAAGAGAAACCGTGGGCGACCAAAGGAGACGTGGCGCCGAACCGTGGAGCGAGAGCTCAAGAACAGAGGCCTTACTCTGCAAACAGCACCCAAAATAGCAGCTGACAGACAAAAGTGGCGCTCCCTTGCCGTCGCCTCAAGCACCAGACGGTGCAGAGAGGACTGAACTGAACTGAACTACCGCGACCTCTCCCCACAGGGAGCCAAGGCCCTCAGGATACGCGCCCATGAAGTTCGCGCTATGGCCGCAAGTCTCGCCTTTGACCGCAACTGCGCGGTTAAGGAAATTGTGGCTGCAGTGGGGTGGCGGGCCGAAACCACCTTTGCCCGCTTCTACCTCCGCGACCTGACAGTCCAGTGCGACAACCTCTCACTGGTGGGCGACATCTCTGCGGCACAGCACTCTCTCCAGGCGCCCCCGGCGCCTTAGGTATGCACTTCGCTAAAATTGTCGGGAGTGTGTGATCAGGAGTGATGGGCCGTCTTCATCCCTAATGAGGTTTCTGAAAGGGAATGTGCGGCACCCTCCTCCTTTTTGGCATTCTTCCTGACAGTCATGTCATCGGTAATGTGTTTTGAGGAAACAAATTAATTTTTCTCTAACATGTATTTTTTCAAAAAATACTTACCGATGACATGACTCGGAGGTCCCTCCCTCCTCCCCGCTTGCCGCTGGTAACTCCGTAGACAACTGGCTAAAGGAGACACCACCGGGCACGTGACCGGATGGGCAGGGGAGGCTACTCTCGTCCCTGTTAGGGATCCCCGAGAGCCTCCTGGGGGGGACCCTTTGGGTCTTAGGCTAAAATTGGTAAGCAAGTAGACTATTTCCTGACAGTCATGTCATCGGTAAGTATTTTTCGAAAAAATACATTTTAGAGAAAAATTAGTTTCCCCTGCTTAATTCCAAGTTTCATTTGTTTTGCACTCCTGTTTCTGTCTGTGACCATTTATGGTGGCTAAGCAAGCACTTTCCTAACTAATTTTTTTTAAATCCACGACTAGGTTGAAGGTACAGAGATTCCAACCGGCATTGAGTTTGAACCTGTGCTTTTGAACATTCTTCACGGCAACCCTTCCCACACCATGTCAAGCGAGGGCTTCCCCAAGAACCTGACGCTGGCTGATTTCCGATACCGCCTCAGCTTCGTCACTGGAATCAGCGAGGACAAACTTGTCCTTAAGCGCATTGTGGGGGAAGATATCACCTCGAAAGTGGTTTCACTGGAGGGAGGTGGCGGGGATGCAGGGGAGAGGGAGAGGCCAGCCGGTGGGTTGGTCACGCTGGAAAGTCTGCAACTTAAGAATGGAGACCAGATTGTGGTGGAGGACAGCTTCGGAACAAGGTGATTTTTGCAGGAACATTAAAGTATTCAGCCCCGACACACCGCAGCAAGACATGGGTCGAGCGTGACAGTTCAAGGGTGGTGCCGGAATAGCTTGGCGCCCATAGGCGCCAAGCTATTCTGGCACCACCCTTGAACTATCATGATCGATCTGTCCTCTGGAATTGTGAAACAGTTGGGCAGCTTCAACATTCGGGGACTTGGGTGCTGGGGTAGAGGGTGTAAACTGTTGAATGTCGGATAGAATAGCATTCCACCCCTTCACTGCTGAGAAAATGTGAACATGATCTGACTGCAAGAGACGGATCCTCATCAGCCCCTGCATCGGCAGAGGCTCATGAGGATCTACGCCTTTGCTGACTCTTATGAGCCCAGGATGTTGCAAGGGCTCGTGAGGAGCTATGGTTCTTGCTGACATCACTTACCCATGATACTTGAGCGGTTTGTGCTTTTTAGAGTTGAATTGGTGAAGATTTCACAAACAAATTCTGTATCCACTGGCGTTGCAGGGGTGAACCCCCCATGTGCATGCAGCTGCTGGTGCTGTATTACAGTACTCTTGGATATACCCAGTAAGCAACGGTCCTTGGGCAGTGTATTCACAGGGGGTTAAACTTGTCACAGCAGAAGATGAATCAGAATAATTCAAGAATAGAGTTCGAGGGTTTGAAATTAACGGGGACAGGGGGGGGGCGGAATGCCACCAGAAATCGGCGCTCCGCCCCGTGCTCGGTTAAAGCTGGGGTCACGGGTGGGTTGACAAGTATGCCTGGGTCCTCTGCAGCTCGGTTGTACAAATCGGAGCAGTACTCTGACCATCTCTTCAGTATGTCTTGGTCTTCCGTAAGACAGTTCCCTTCACTATCTTAAATGATCAAGGAGCGTCCTTGTTTTACACTGGTCAGGTCTTTCACCAGCTGGTATGCTTTTTTGCTATTATTTTTGTTCAACCACTTATTCTTTGCCTTTTTCATGCTTTTCTTGATTTCCTGGTTAATTTCCCTGTATTGTTTAGCTCCTTCTACCTCTGATTTCTTTTTCTTTAATTCTTGACGCTTGTCACATAGAAAAAAGATGTCAGCTGTAACCCAAGGTTTCTTTGCTTGTCGGTGTTTGCCAAGGATCTCACTGGCTGTTTGGGTTACACTGGCTGTTTGGGTTACAGCAGTGTTAAATGTGTCGATCAGTGTGTCCATGTTATTATTGTGGTTGTGTTGTTCTGTGAGAGCATACATGTGTTAATCGTAGGAAACAATCCGATATTTATTTGAGCTATCATGGTTGCGAATCACGTACCTTTTCAGTGAGATTCTTTATCGTTCGCGGATAGCGGAATTGGTTTTGTTATGATACGCTAAGATTAAGCAATCCACACCAAAAAGGTGACTGCCAAGCGTGTAATATGCAAAGAAGTATCCAACGGAGAAAGAAACACGCTTAGAAAAGACGGGTACAACACAATTTATTAATATTTCGGGTAAATACCCTTTGTCAAAATAGACAAACAGAGAGATTAGCCGCTACTTATCTTCATTGGCAGAAGGAATGTGGCAACTGAAGGAGGTGACGTAAAATAAAAGAAAAGGAAGAACAAAAGTGCGGAAAAAGTAAAAATGACGTCAACAAAAAATCGTGAGAGAGACTCGGAAAGAACCTGAACACGAGAGACAAGAGTATGTGCAAGCACGTGCAGGAGCGAGCGAAAGAAAAGGCGTGTAGATGAGGCCAGAGAAAGAGAGAGAGAGAGAAAGAGAGAGAACGAACGGGGATTACCCTTGAGCATGAAGTAGGCTGTGTGTCTAATACACAAAGCCTGCTAAACACCAACCCGAAGGCAAACTTTATATCACCTTCAAGTTGAGGACTACCTCGGGGAAAAACGAGAGGACCCCGGGAAAAAAACCCGCAGCATTTAGCACGGTACACAACAAGGAATAAGTCATGAAAACAAAGCAAAAAATCAAATTCAGTAAGAGAATAATTAGGTATAAGTGGAGAGTAGGTAGTTGTGAAACCGTCTTGAAGGGTAACTAAAAAATATAATAAAAAAAATAATAAGGGGGGGGGGGGGAAGAGAGAGAGAAAGAGAGAGAGAGGCGGGGGGGGGGGGGGAGGGAGGGGGGGGGGGGGAGGGAGGGGGGGGGGGGGGGAAAGAGGAAGGGGAAGAAAGGAAAAGGAAAAAGCGTAAAGAGAGAAAGAGGGCTAGAGAGAAGTGTTAAGTGGGGGAAGAAAGAGGGAGAGAGGTAGAGAGAGAGAGAGGGGAAAAAAAAAGAAAAAAAAAGGGGTGGGGTGGGGGCGGAAGACAACCAGCCAGAGCCACCAGCCCCACCCAACAAGCACCCACCAGCTCACAGAAAAACACACAGGCATGCAACAAGACGACCAAATACATCCCCAAGGGATGCACACGATCGCCCGCCCCAAAACCGCGTATTACTCCGTGAGCCGATTAGTCCGGAAGTTTCTAGCGAAGTCTAGCAAGGTCGTGCTGTCTAGTGACCTTACATGTGACGTCAAAGGTGTAGGCAACATTTCGCTACACAGTATTATAGACGCTCTATTTTTAGCCATAGTTGTTCTCTGTGCGCGTGAATTTAGTAGCCGTTCTTTGCGTGTTATGAAAGGTCGTGAACGGTGTGCCATACTTTTGTGTGACGTCATTACACACTAGGATTTTGGGCTGAAATGAGCAGTCAAATTTTTGTAGACTATTGTAGTTATTCTAGAAAGTTCATTTTTTATTAACATTTATGAGTTTCTGTTACGTGTTCCGTTCTGATCGGTTGCGTTGTGTAAATTCAGTGGATTTTTCTGGAAAATTGTTTTACTATAAAAGTTGGTGCTAGGAAGCACGTGTGTACTTTGTCATACATTGTCAGTTGTAGGGACACACAGTTTATCGTAGGTACGTGGCCCATATAGGGTGTACATTGTGAGAGACACAGCATAATGGTGGTGTACGTTGTGTGAGGAACTTTGTGTCACCAGTTGACATTTGCAGAAGAGAAGACATTGTATCAGTGTTGGTGCATTTGGGAATGCTTTGTGTGGAGATCGCATCGCTGAATTAAAATATTGTTGGAACTGTTACTCCAGTGTAGCCTACATCCTTATGCCATGTGTGACGGGTTGCAGCTGAATGAAGTTTATTTAAAAGAACCTTACGTGCGTGCGTCTGGTGTGTTTATCATACTATGACTACGACCGCACCACGTAACACTCCACGTCCGTGTCTTCTGCACGTAGAAGTAGCAGTGGCGCGAATTTACCTCCCATCTTTGCCTAGAAGGCTTCCGCTACCTCTGGGTCTTTCAACTTCTTGAGGTCAAACTTGATTCTGGTGGGACCCTGCTTGTTGACCTTCTTTAGGCGGAGTCGGAAGGTCATCATCATCACTAAGTCATGGTTGCTTCCAATGTCTGCTCCTGGAAAACTTCTTGTCTTGGCAATGTTCACACTGGTTTGGAAGCATCTCTTCACCATGATGTAGTCAATTTGGTTATGGTGCTCTCCATTCGGGCTGTGCCACGTCCACCTTCTGGATGCTTTGTGTGGGCCAAACGTGTTCACCAGCTTTAGATCATTTGAGCTGGCAAATTCCAGAAGCCTTAAGCCCCTGTTGTTGGTCTCTGCATTGCAGTAGCGTCCGCATGTGCCTTTCCAGTTCCTAGCAGCATCCTCTCCTGTTTTAGCATTCCAGTCTCCCTGCACCACAAGAGTGTCTTTCTTGGGGGTCTGGTCCAGAACTTCTTGCAGTCGTCATAGAAGATGGAGTCAACGTTGCAGTAATTTACAGTTTGACATGATGGGGCCCTTAGAACCAAGAAAAAGCTCAAGCTGAACGTCATCCAGTGTTATGCGCCCACTAATGACAGTGACGAGGAAGAGAAACAAGAGTTCTACGACCGACTCCAGAGTGCCGTGGACAAATGTGCGGAGCGAGACATCACCATCGTCATGGGCGATTTTAATGCCAAAATAGGGGAGGACAACACCGGATACGAAGAGGTGATGGGGAGACAGGGACTAGGCTCGGAGATGAGTGAGAACGGGGAGAGGTTTGTAGACTTTTGTGCTCTAAACCGACTTGTCATTGGAGGCAGCATCTTCCCACACAGAAGAATACACAAAGCAACTTGGGTCTCACCTGACCATACAACAGAGAACCAAATAGACCATATCTGCATTAGCAAGAAATTTAGAAGATCCCTTCAAGATGTTCGAGTGAGGAGGGGAGCAGATGTCGCCTCCGACCACCATCTGCTTACCTTAAGAATGAAGCTCAAGCTAAAGAAAAGCCGCACAGAGACAACAAGAAGACAGCGCTATAATGTAGGCCTCCTGAGAGAAACTGGAGTTAGAGAAGAGTTTAAACTGGTGCTGTCCAACCGGTTTCAAGCGCTACAGGAGCTAGTAAATGAAGAGGAGGCGGTCACCACAGAGCAGCAGTGGAAGGCAGTTAGAGAGGCGCTGAACTCAACCTGCAAAGACACTGTAGGGTTCAGGAAACACCATCACAAGGACTGGCTGTCGGCACAGACCTTGAAGAAGATAGAAGTGAGGAAGAAGAAGAAAGCAGTTGTCAACAACAGTCGCACGAGAGCAGCCAAAGTAAGGGCACAGGGGGAATACTCGGAAGCCAACCGCGAGGTGAAGAGTAGTATCAGGGCAGACAAGAGGGCCTACACAGACAGCCTGGCAGCAAAGGCAGAAAAGGCAGCAGGCAGCGGCAACATGAAACAGCTCTACGACATTACCAGAAGATTGTCAGGCACGTATGGCCATACAGAAAGACCAGTAAAAGACAAAGAAGGCAAGCCTATTGCAGACAGAGCAGACCAACTCGACAGATGGGCCGAGTATTTTGAAGAGTTACTGAACAGACCGAGCCCACCCGACCCCCCAGACATCCAGCCGGCAGAGACCGACCTACCCATCAGCTGTGACAGACCCAGCCGGGAAGAGATCAGAAGAACAGTGGCATTCTTGAAGAACGGCAAAGCAGCAGGCCCAGATGGCATCCCAGCGGACTCTCTGAAAGCAGACCTAGAGACAACAGTGGAGATGCTGTACCCACTGTTTGGAAAGATCTGGGAAGAGGAGGTGATGCCGGCTGACTGGAAGGAGGGGTACCTAATCAAGCTTCCCAAGAAAGGCGACCTCAGCAAGTGTTCCAACTACAGAGGAATCACCTTGCTGTCAGTACCAGGAAAGGTCTTCAACAGGATCATCCTGGAGAGAATGAAGAGCTCCGTTGACCCCCAGCTGAGAGACCAGCAAGCAGGATTCAGGAAGAACTGATCATGTACAGACCAGATCGCCACTCTCCGCATCATCGTGGAACAGTCTCTGGAGTGGAGCTCCCCGCTGTACGTCAACTTTGTGGATTATGAGAAAGCATTTGACAGTGTGGACCGAGAGACTCTGTGGAAACTCCTACGACACTACGGTGTACCCACAAAGCTCGTCCGCCTGATCAAGAGCAGCTACGATGGCATGACATGTCGCGTGATCCACGAAGGGCAGTTCACCAGGGAGCTCCAGGTCAGAACCGGTGTCAGGCAGGGGTGTCTGCTGTCTCCGTTCCTCTTCCTACTGGCCATAGACTGGGTCATGAAGATGACCACAGAGCACAGACGAAGTGGAATACAGTGGACACTGTGGACACAGCTTGACGACCTCGATTTTGCAGACGACTTGGCATTACTGTCCCACACTCATCAACAAATGCAGGACAAGACCACGAGGCATGCTGACATCTCGTCCCAAGTGGGCCTCACCATTCACAAACAGAAAACAAAGACAATGAGGCTGAACGCAACCAGGGAAGAACCAGTCTTGCTTGCTGGCACCCCGTTGGAGGAAGTGGAGTCCTTCACCTATCTCGGGAGCATCATTGACAAAAAAGGCGGCACTGATGCAGATGTCAGAGCACGAATTGGTAAAGCCAGAGCAGCCTTTCTCCAGTTGAAAAAAGTGTGGAGCTCCAGAGAGCTGTCACAACACACCAAAGTCCGGATTTTCAACTCCAATGTAAAAGCAGTTCTCTTATATGGAGCAGAGACTTGGAGATTGACAAAAACCACAGTCAACAGAGTACAGACCTTCATGAACAGTTGCCTTAGAAGAATTTTGAAAATCCACTGGCCAGAGAAGATCAGCAACGTCAGACTCTGGGAGAGAACAGAGCAGATAACAGCAGAGAATGAAATTGGACGAAGAAGATGGGGATGGATCGGTCACAGTCTGAGAAAGCCAGCTTCCAGTATCACTAGGCAGGCATTGTCATGGAACCCCCAGGGAAAGAGAAAAAGAGGTAGGCCGAGAAACTCCTGGCATCGAGACCTCCAAGCAGACATCAAGAGACTGGGAACCACCTGGAGTAGAATCGAAGGAGAAGCACAGGACAGGAGTTGCTGGAGGTCTCTCGTCGATGGCCTATACCCGGGTAGGGGTGACAGGCGTAAGTAAGTAATGATGGGGCCCTAAGTTTTGCTCCTCCTCCCCCCACCCCCCACCCCCCACCCCACCCCTCCCAACATTTGCTGTGACTGGATCCCAGGGAGCCCCAAGCTGAAAAAGTGAATTTCGAACCCTGCATGTTGGTTTGGCACCTGGTACTGCACCAGGCTAGTTTGGCTCTGCTCTTGAAGCACATGCATGTATCATGGTCGATCCTTCTCCTTCAGGTGGCACACAGTCCTTCTAGACCATTTCGCAAGCTGCCAAAGTCATCATTAGGTGTGAATGAATTAACCCATTCAGCCCCGATGCCCTACAGCAGGAGATGGATTGACCAAGATAATTCAAGGGTAGTGCCAGATTAGCTTGGCGCCTGCAGGCGCCAAGCTAATCTGGCACTACCCTTGAATTATCACGGTCAATCCATCTCCTGCAACAGGTACATAGTTGTTAAGTGACACTTCCAGGTGACAGGGTTGATACAAAACTCACCTCTTTCAACAGTTCTAGCACTATATCACCACACTCCCCACCCCAAGCTGACTGTCATAATGTATTTGTGATACGTGTCATTGTCTAAAGCGTGCGCATGCGTGCGCGAGTTGTGAGTGCGTGCTTAGAGTTATAATTATTATAAGATAAGCGCATTATAAATACCGTAATTATTATTAAACACATACTGATAAAGTACTCACTTTCCAGATTGTGTCTTCTTGACTTTTTCAGTGCTGATGCTGCACACGCTGCAGTTAGGAAGGGCCATTTTTTTGTAAAGGTTGAAAACAGATGTGTGAAGGTGAGACTTCGTTTTTGCATGACGTTTTGATGTTGACCCTTTTTATCCTGATACACTACTGCTTGAAATGAATTTGACTATGATAGTTCATGGGTGATGCCAGAATTGCTTGGTGCCTGAGGCGCCAAGCTGTTCTGGGACCGCCCTTGAAATAAAATGGTTGATCTAACTCCTAAACTGTAATGTAGCCTTCATAGGACAATAAGAACATTTTGGACGATCAGCCTCAGGCTGTAATGGGTTAATTTTAGGGTTTTTGGGGCTGAGAACTCTGTCTCGGTCATGCACATGAGCCATGAGGGCTTTGCGAGTCTTTTTTTGTAATATTTTCGGCATCTTTTCACTTGTACATCAAGATTTATATGTGTAATTTTATTTATTTTTTCCTGGACATACAGAAATCGATTATAACCACATGTAACACAAATCAGAGCATAGTCACGTTGGCAAACACATGGCTTTATTATCTGCATTTAAAGTCAAATATTTCTTCATAGTCACGTTGGCAAACACATGGCTTTATTAATAATAATAAATAATAATAATACCGTTATTATATAGGCGCTTTTTCTCAATTTTTGGGCAAATCGACTCAAAGCGCAGCGAACTGAAACCCAACACGCACACTCACTTAACAGACACGGATTTACGCCATTTAAGACAAACACAGTACAAGACAGACGAAGGGCCAGTTCAGCTACTGAAGTTACAGAGATTTTTGATCGCTTGTATTTGAAATTTGTAAAGTGGAAATCAAATATTTGTTCATAAGTCACGTTGGCAAACACATGGCTTTATTATCTGTGGTTAAAATCAAATATTTGTTTATAGTCACGTTGGCAAACACATGGCTTTATTATCTGCGGTTAAAATCAAATATTTGTTGGGCATTTTGTTACTTGCAGGATTCAGAAAACTGGCCTGTGACGCAGCTGGTTACCGAAAAAGACACGGTAAATAGTTATTAATGTTATTACTTCATTCATTTTATTGTATCCTTTTTTTCTGCTTGAGATGAATCAAATGTGACAGCTCAGGGCAGTGCCTGATTTGCTGAGGAAGCTGCATTTCCCACACAAAAAAGTGCTGGTGGCATTTCATTCTAAAATATGAGCCCTTTGGCATTGACATTGAAAAAGATGTGCTTTGCGTGAATGACTGACGGCTCAAAGACAGTGCCTGATTTTCTGAGGAAGCAGAATTAACCACAAAGTGGTGGTGGCATTTCATTGTAAAATGTGAGCTCTTTGGCATTGACATTGAAAGCGATGTGCTTTGATTGAATGCCTTAGAATGACTGACAGATCTTAGCATGACTGACAGATTGTAGCATTGACATAGAAAAAGATGTGCTTTGCGTGAATGACTAACAGCTCAAAGACCGTGCCTGATTTTCTGAGGAAGCAGAATTAACCACAAAGTGCTGGTGGCATTTCATTGTAAAATGTGAGCTCTTTGGCATTGACATTGAAAGCGATGTGCTTTGAGTGAATGCCTTAGCATGACTGACAGACCTTAGCATGACTGACAGATTATAGATTCTCACACTTGCTCTAGGCATTTATTCTCATGAGCCCCTGTGGCCACATGAGAATCTGTGCCTCTTGCCAAGGTCAGCTATAGCATTTCTTTTAACCCATTCAGCCCTGACACACTACAGCAGGAGATGGATCAACCATGATAATTCAAGGGTAGTGCCAGATTAGCTTGGCACCTGTCGGTGCCAAGCTAATCTGGCACTGCCCTTGAATTATCATGGCCGATCCATCTCCTGCAGCTGGTGCATAGTCGTTCCGATGACGCCTCCAAAATTTGGGATATACAGCCGTCGGGCTGAATGAGTTAAGTGATGGTGATATTCTGTATTATGACTGTTGTGAGTTTTGTTGCAGACAGTGAAGGCGTTGAAAGCAAGTGCCATTACTAAGTTTGGTCTTAAGGATGTTCAAGATGGTGGACGCCTCCGGGAAGACCATGCCTCATTGGGGCTGCGACCTCCATGTAAATCTCTCTCTTTTTTTTTCTCTCACGTTCTCTCTCTCTCTCTTAAAACGCATTATAGATCTTCCAACTAGAAAACTGTTTTACAATCACTATATCAAGCCTCATTTTGACTATTCCTCCCATATATGGGATGGCTGCTGTGAAAATCACTTCAAAGACTGAACTCGCTCCACCGCCGTGCAGCAAAGCTAATACTACCATGTTCAGATTTGACCACGGACGAAAAGCTTGTCCAACTAAACGTGTTTCCACTGCAAAAGCAGCTCTTCATCAATAAAGCGATGCTGATGCACAAAATCATCGATGGCAAAGCTCCACATTGTTTCCAACATTCGCTTACAATGTTCCGTTCCAACATTCGCTTACAATGTTCCGACATTCGCAAACTCGCTACATAAACCAGAGGAACAATCTTGTCGTGACTCGCCCTAGAATTGATCTGTTTAAAACTAGCTTTTCTTTTTCGGGTGCATCCCTATGGAACTCCTTACCAACAAAAGTAAAATCTCTTAAATCTCTTAAGGCATTTAGAAATGCTCTCTATATATTATTCTTCAGACCTTGACGTACTTCATTTTACTCATTTAACGGTCAGTTATGTATACCTCAAGTTGTTGTGGCTTACAGCTGCTCATGTCACAATGTAACCAGCCTTGCGCGTGCGTGCGTGTCTGTGTATGTGTATATAACCCATAGATATACATGTGTTTGTGTGTGTGTGTGTGTGCGTGTGTGTGTGTTTTCTTCTTCTTCACGTTCAATACGTTGCTTTTGTATGTTGTCTTGATTCTGTACATCAGTTATAGCAAGGACAGGTTTGTAATGATGGGCCTGCGTGCCTAAAACCTCTTTCTTTGGAAAATAAAGTCAATCAATCGCTCTCTCTCTAGTCACTACTTGAAAAATGACTCAGCAGTTTCCTTTTTTAGCTCACACCTAAAGGGAAGAAGGCAACAAGTAGTAGTTAATGGATCACACTCGGAACTGAAAGAGGTAAAGTTTGGAGTGCCCCAAGGTTCGATCTTAGGGCCTCTACTATTTTGCTTATAATTATATCAATGATCTACCTCTTCATCTAACATCCGAATATGTCCAGTTTGACTTGTTTGCCGACGATACTTCAATCCATACGGCAAATAAAAACCTTAATGTGATTACAAAAAACCTACAGCAAAGCCTTAATGAGGTGACTGCCTGGTGTGAATATAACTCGATGATCATCCATCCTGACTCTGGGAGAGAACAGAGCAGATAACAGCAGAGAATGAAATTGGGCGAAGAAGATGGGGATGGATCGGTCACAGTCTGAGAAAGCCAGCTTCCAGTATCACTAGGCAGGCATTGTCATGGAACCCCCAGGGAAAGAGGAAAAGAGGTAGGCCGAGAAACTCCTGGCGTCAAGACCTCCAAGCAGACATCAAGAGACTGGGAACCACCTGGAGTAGAATCGAAGGAGAAGCACAGGACAGGAGTTGCTGGAGGTCTCTCGTCGACGGCCTATACCCGGGTAAGGGTGACAGGCGTAAGTAAAGTAAGATCATCCATCCTGCTAAAACTAAGTCCATGGTAATTGTGACACGGTAAAAGCACTAGCTAGCCCCCCCCCCCCCCCCCCCCCCCCCCTTTCTCTTGAGCTGTCGCTGGAAGGTAATTCAATAGAACAAGTCTCGGAACACCGCCCGCTAGGGATTATCATAGATGATCAGCTCAAGTGGCAAGCACACACAGATAAAGTGTGTCAAACTGTCTCAAGGAACATTTTCATGCTATCCAAGCTGAACACTTCATTGATTTTGAAAGCAAAAAATTATTTTATTATGCACATATCCAGTCCCACATTAATTATGCTTCGACTGTGTGGGATGGTTGCAGCAATGTACATTTAAAAAGACTGAACTCTTTACATAGACGAGCAGCAAAGTTAATCATACTGGATCCTTCTCTGACAACTGATGATAAGAATCAGTTTGTTTATAACAAAGGAGTTCTCATGTTCATTGTTTCCTCAAAAACATTACCAATGACATTACTTTATGGAAAAGGTCTACTAGCTTACCCAATTTTAGCCTAAGAACCTGTTGTGTTCCCACACAACCAGGGAGGCACTCAGGGATCCCTAACCAGGGTCTTGAGTAGCTTCCCTTCCCTGCCCATCCACTCACGTGCCACGTGGCGTGACAACCAGTTGGAATACTTAGCTTACCAGTGGCAAGCGGGGCAGGCGGGAGGGTCCTCCGAGTAATGTCATCGGTAAGTATTTTTCGAAAAAATACATTTTAGAGAAAAATTCATTTGTTTCCTCAAAAACATTACCGATGACATTACTTTATGGAAGAATTGCAAAAAGGAGGAGGGTGCCGCTTAAAACCTTGCAAGAACACCCCGAAGGGACTGAGCCAACCCCTCGCTCCTGATCGCACACTCCCGACAATTTTAGCTAAGTATAACCGCTGCGCCTCTGGCGCCGGAAGGGAGTGTCGCGGTGATGTCCCCCACCAGTGCGAAAATGTCTCGCTGGCCTGCCAGATCCCGGAGGTAGATGCGGGCGAAGGTGGCATCTGCCCGTCCGCCCACTGGTGCCACGATGTCTCGGCCAGCACAGTTGCGGTCAAAGGCGATGCGCGTGGCCAAGGCACTAACCTCGTGTGCGCAGATCTTTAGCCTCTTCGCTCCCTCTGGGGAGAGGTCCTGCATGTGGACCGTATGACCCAGCGTAGCCAGGCAGATATCGTCTGGGCTATTAAGTCAGGTCTGCCTGGGGCCCAAGGCAGAAGTGGCGTGAGGGGACGGGCTTGGAACTGCATAGGTAGAAACGCAGGGCGCGCACTGGATCTTGTAGCCTGGCCTTCCAGGGAAGAGTACTCTTTCCCGCGGCCGAATGGTGATCACCTGGGGTGCTGTCAAGGGAGACCTAGTCTTGGCGAGGAAGGAAGGGTCAGTGAATCATCTCATGGAGCCACCCATCCCGAACTGCAGGCAGGCAGGGCGCGCTGAGCGCGTGTAGCTACCGACCCCCCCCCCCCCCCCCCCCCCCCCCCCCCCAGCATGCCTTTTATGTGTTGCAGCGCCCAGGTGCTTACGTGCTCCCGGTGTGGCGACTTCCAGTGGCCGACGGATGACCATGCGGTCTGCCTACCTTGTGCTGGCTGCTCCTCGGACCGCCTTTGTGATGTCTGCGCGTCCTGGCCGGAACTACGGTGGTCTCACCTTTGGAGTTTTTACCGGTGCGAGCGCCCACAGCCAGCAACCTTGTGCCCGGCTCCTATGCCATCCCCTGCTGCCTCTCACGTAGCGACCGCCTCTTCCCGTCTCGTCCAGATTCCCCGGCCTTCTACAGCCGCCTCTTTGTCGTCCCGAAGCCTGGACGGAGATGGCGCCCCATCATTGATCTCTCGGTGCTGAACCAGTATATCTCGGCCCCGACCTTTCGGATGGAGACCGCCCGGGCCCTGAAAGCCCCTGTGCAGCCTCGGGACTTCGCGGTCAGCCTGGACCTGTCTGACGCATATCTTCACGTACTGATGCACCAGGCCTCCAGGAGATGCCTCCGGTTCGCTATCGACGGCGTGGTCTGCCAGTTTCGGGCACTCCCTTTCGGTCTCAACCTCAGCCCTTGGGTGTTCACCCGCCTCATGGACGCCGTAGTCGCCAAGGCCCGACAGTCGTCCTTCAGTCCGACGTCGAACTACTTAGACGACCTCCTCCTACGCAACCAGTCGGAGGCCGAACTGACGACGGACAGGGATGCGCTGCTACGCCTCCTAGCACGCTTGGGCTTCCTGATCAAAGCAGGCAAGTCGGACCTCGCTCCTTCACACCGTTTCGTGCACCTCAGTATGGAGTTTGCTACCGACCTCAACCGTGTGCACCTACCGCAGCCTCAGATACTGAAGATTACCGCCCTAACTGGCCAGTTAACCCGGGAGGACGCAGCCCCCACCAGAGTTTGGCTTCAGCTTCTTGGCTTAATGAACGCGGCCGCGGACCTCATCCCCCTCGGTCGTCTTTACTCCCGGCCGCTACAGCTGCTTCTCCTGCTGCATTGGCGTCCGTCCTCCGGCGACATAACGGCCCTGGTTCCTGTGACTCAGATGCTGCGTCCCCATCTCCGACGGTGGGCCGACACCTCATGGCTCTCTTCGGGAGTTCCCCTAGCCTCTCCTCCCCCGCAAATCTCCCTCTGTGTCAACGCAAGCCTCTCCGGGTGGGGTGCTCACCTTCTGCCGAGGTTCCTCTCAATGTCCGGCCCCTGGCACACTCATATCAACTGGTTGGAGATGCAAGCAGTCTGGCAAGCCCTCAGGGCCTGGGAAGATCACCTCTGTCACCAAGATCTGCTCGTCCTTTCAGACAACACGACGGTGGTGTCTTATATCCAGAAACAAGGTGGGACGTGTTCCCCCAACTTGTGCATGCTTCTCTACAGTCTGATGCGCTGGTGCGAGGACCGCGGCATCTCTCTTCGAGCCCGAGCATGAAGCCCTTCCCAAATTGTCCGACGGTCTACCTTATCACTGTGGACAGCCGCTGTGAGGAGACTGTCCTTGCTCGGCTCCACATCGGGCACACGTATGTTACGCACTCTTATTTACTAAAACAGGAGGAGCGTCCATGGTGTTATGCCTGCGACGAGCAGTACTCTGTTCAACACTTTTTGCTGTCTTGTGCTGATCTAATCGACACAAGGTATAAACATTTCACAGCAGACTCCTTGAAGGTTTTGTTCTGGGATGTGCCCCCGGACAAGATCTTCAGTTTTGTGAGAGAGTGCCATATTTTTCATAAGATTTGAGCGTTTATAGAGTATGATGTTTCTATTATTTTGACCTTTTTGAGAGTCTGTCGACGTTTTCTTTAAAGAACTGTGCGACATTTTAGCCTGACATATTTTTAAGGTATATTTACATCATGTCTTAAGACCTTTCTTTTAGTCTGGCTGACCAAATTTTTACCCTTCCTGCCGTGAGATGGCCTTAGTTGCCTGCTCGGCGTTAAACCCAAATAACTAACTAACTCTTTGAGCCCGACACATTCCCGGACACCTGAATGTCTTGGCCGACTCGCTCTCTCTGCGCGGCCAGTTCTTGCACACGGAATGGACTCTCCCCGCCAGGACATCTTTTGGATAATCTGCACCCATTGGGAGACCCCTCTGATCGATCTGTTCGCCACGAGGTGCAATCGCCAGCTTCCCCTCTTCGTCTCCCCGATTCCCGAACCCCTTGCCTGGGCTGTCGATGCGCTGTCCATTCCCTGGGACGGTCTCGTCGCGTACGTGTACCCCCCGACAGTGCTCGTTCCCAAAGTCCTCCTCAAGCTTCGGGGATGCAATGCAGTCGTCCTGTTGGTCACGCCGTTCTCCTAGAACCGCTCCTGGACCACCGACCTCCTCAGCTTCGCCACGGGCCCGCCCCTGCTGCTACCTACGCCGAGCACCATGCTCAGGCAGCCCCACCAGCCACATTTCCACCCGTGCCCGGAACGGCTCCTCCTTCACGCTTAGACATTGTGCGGCAAGCCCTCTCCGCTAGAGGCTTCTTGAGTGCAGCAGTGGATGCAATCGCTTCTGCCCGCAGACCCTCGACCAGACGAGTCTACGAGGGAAAGTGGCGAGTCCTGTGTTCCTGGTGCGACGACCACCACCTCTCCCCCACTGAACTGACAAATCCCCAGCTCGCGGACTTCTTCCTCTGGCTCTCTGGAGACCTAGGGTTAGCCCCCATCACCATCAGGGGGTACCTGTCCATGATTGCCGACACGTATCGGCATCTCGGGCGCCCAGACCCTGGCGCCTGCAAAGACCTCGCCGACCTTATGGGTCACTTCGGCCTGCAGCGTCCAGTTCCCCGCTCGCTCATTCCTCGCTGGGACCTACCCTGGGTACTGACGTGGCTTAACTCTGCCCGGTTCGAGCCGTTACCATTGGCCCGCTTCGCAGATGTGACTCGCAAGACTTGCTTCCTGTTGGCCCTTGCCACCATGGCCCAGGTTAGCGAGCTACACACGCTGTCAGCGCGCCCGGCCTGCCTGCAGTTTAGAGCGGACGGTTCCGTCCAACTCCTCACGGACCGTGCCTTCCTTGCCAAGAACAGGTCTCCTCTGACCGTGCCTCAGGTGATCACCTTACGGCCGCTAAGAAACATTGCTTTTCCCCGGGAGACCAGGCAACAAGATCCCGTGCGTGCCCTTCGCGTTTACCTGCGCCGATCCAAAGCCGTCCGGAGAGGACGTTCATGCCTCTTCCTGCCTTTGAGACCCGGCAGACATGACATAACAGCCCAGATGATATCTTCCTGGCTTCGCTGGGTCATACGGTCCGCCTATCAGGACCTCTCCCTTCAGGGAGCAAAGAGGCTTAAAATACGCGCACACGAGGTACGCGCCATGGCCACGAGCGTTGCGTTCGACCGGAACTGCGCTGTCAAAGACATCGTGGCAGCCGTGGGCTGGAGGACAAAATCGACCTTCGCCCGCTTCTACCTCTGGGATCTGGCAGGCCAGCGCGACAATCTCACACTGGTGGGGGACATCGCCGCTGCGCAGCACTCCCTCCCGGCGCCACAGGCACTGTAGGTACGCACTTCGCTAAAATTGTCGGGAGTTTGCGACAGGGAGGACGGCTCCAGGTTGCCCCTTCGGGGAGTTTCATACGCAGCAACCGCCTCCTTATCGCAATTCTTCCAATAAGTCATGTCATCGGTAATGTTTTTGAGGAAACAAATTCATTTTTCTCTAAAAGGTATTTTTTTGAAAAATACTTACCGATGACATGACTCGAAGGACCCTCCCACTTGCCCCGCTTGCCGCTGTCGAGCGAAGTATCTGACTGGTTGGTCTACCACGTGACCGGGAACCGGTAGGGCAGGAACGGGAGACAACTCTCGGCCCCTCTGGGGGTTCCCCGAGTGCCTCCCGGGTTGTGTGGTAACACAACGGTTCTTAGGCTAAAATTGAGCAAGTAGTAGACACTTCCAATAAGTCATGTCATCGGTAAGTATTTTTCGATAAAATACCTTTTAGAGAAAAATGAATATTTACTATATTCTGTGTAATATTGTGCGTGCAATTTGTTTTTATTTTTTAACATTTTTTTTTTAAATTTTTTTTTTCCCTCCCCTCCCCCCGCACCCTCTTAGTCTCAGACTATGTATCTATTGTATATAATTGTTGTTTGTCTGTAGAAGTAGCAATGACAGATGTGAAAAATGACATTGCCTTGGGCTCTGTCAATATCTTTACCGTTGTCAAATTAAGATTCATTGATTCTCTCTCTCTCTCTCATCACTGGACTAACGGGTGTCTTACGTTACTCTTGTGCTGCCTTACATCTCTCACTCGAGTGTGTGTCAAAGTCAAAGTCAAATTGTTTATTGTTGTGGGCCTCTGGCCCCTTCAACATGACGTGAACAGTAAACATGTAAAAAGTTCAGTAAAACACGCTAATTACATATAAGCTTCGCAAAAGATATCAGCACGCGCTTATCAAACATGTTACAAATCTGCCTTGGTTACATCTGCCATATGCTCTAGATATTCTCCTCTTGTCCATGCAGAAGTGTGGTCAGGACCTTTTGAAAAAGCATTGATGTGATCCTTTTATAAGTGATGCCCATTTTAGAATGCAGAATTGTAACACTGATTAGTTCTGCTGAGCCTCTCTTGCAAAGTAAACTAAACAAAACAAAAATGCACAGCAAGTGCAAACATAAAACTCTGTGTGAGTGTGACTGATTTCAGTTTTGTATGAGAGATAATCACAAAGAGGCAGTCTTAGCTTTGCAAATAGACATGTAGGTCTCTTTGTCACATGTGTGTAGTCCCTTTTCTGTGTGTTTTATGCAGATCATGATGACTTGTCAGTGGCAGACGCTGGCATTACGAAACAGACGCTGCTCATTTTGGAACCTGGAAAATCACCAGCTTCAAATGAGGTGTGTGATTAACAGTAACACTTGATCCTTACCACACCTCTGATAGATCAACGACGATAGTTTAAGGGTAAGGCCAAATTAGCTTGGCACATTCCCAGCTAATTTGGCACTGCCTTTGAATACAAATTACCAGCTTGAAACACATTCATGCTTATGACATCTAACAGGGAGATGGATCAGCCATGGTAGTTAAAGGATAGTGTCAGACTGTTTTGGTGCATAAACATGTGCCAGACTAGTCCCCCCCCCTCCCCCCCCTCCCCCCCCCACCTCTCCCCCTCCCCACCTCTCCCCCTCCCCTTCCCCTTCACCAGCCAGCACAAAGGTAGTGCCGACAGCTCCTCAAACACATTTGGTTGCAAAAGCAACAGAAGAAGCGACCACCGACAATACCAACACACCTCCGCATTTACTCTTGCATCATTCCACGCTGCACACTTTGTCCGTTAAATTTTTGCCCTCTTCCAATACCACCCAGAGCCATCCACACCCTACCTCAAAACCCAGTGCCATCTCTTATATTCACCATGAGGGCCTTCCTCCTTCCTTCTGTTTGTTTAAATAACTTTCAGCAGCATCTAAAAGCATTGACTATGACAGCTCACACACCTGTCTGTTCAGGCACTACCCTTGAACCATCAGGTGCTAAGTTGCACATATGTAGTGGATGACTGAACTTAGAGATTAGGGAAATAAAATGAAAATCTTACATTTTTGGCTCACTTTCGAAGCAATTTGGCCCAAGGATACTTTGTGGCAAGACGTTTCTAAACATACCAATTTCAGTGACCTCTCACAAAGATCAAGGTCACAGAGGATCAGGAAATAGGTCTCAAATAGCTATTTTGGGACATTTATATTTTCTCAAATACTATTCACAACTTCAAACCCAAACTTGGTACAGAGATACCTGATGGTAAGAGCTATCTATGCATACTAATTGATTTGGTTGATCCATCGGAAAGGTCATGGGCCACAAAAGCTCAGGAAATAGATCCAAAATAGCCTTTTTTTTACAAAAGGTGTTTTTTCTCAAACCCAAACTTGGTACAAAGATGCCTGATGGTAAGACCTTTCTATGCATACTAATTTGGTTGATCCCTCGGAAAGGTGAAGGGTCACAAGAGCTAAAGAAATAGGTCCAAAAACGCCATATTTTGACAGAAGATGTTTTTTCTCAAATACTATTCACAACTTCAAACCCAAACTTGCTACAGAGATACCTGATGGTACGACCTATCTATGCATACTAATTTGGATGACCCCTTGGAAAGGTCAAGGGTCACAAGAGCTCAGGAAATAGGTAAGAAATAGCCATATTTTGACCAGAAATCTTTTTTCTCAATTACTGTTCACAACTTCAACCCAAACTTACTACAGAGATACCTGATGGTAAGACCTATCTATGCGTACTAATTTGGATGACCCCTCAGAAAAGGTCATGGGTCATAAGAGGTCGTCATGTGTATAAAATGCCAATAATTGTAGTTATTAATATTATCGACATTTTTGCAAACTTTTCAATCAAATTTGGCACAAAGGTAGCTGATGATAAGACCTTCCTATGTATCCTTAATTTAGTCGACTTATCGCAAATATCAAGGGTCACAGGGGTTTGACATGTTGGCATCCTACTGTCTCGGAAGACAATGGAGTATATGCGCTTGCTGGGTCAGTCCATTTTTAAGATTTGCAGTGCCTGCTGTGACTAAATCATGGTGGCATCATCAGCAAACAGCATCTCTCTAATCAGGACCCTGCGCACCTTGGTCTTTGCGCGCAGACGTGAAAGGTTGAAGTGGCTGCCTTCACACCTAGCGTGGATGAAGATGCCATCTTCTGACTGACTGAAGGCATGGCGCAACAGCAGGGAGAAGAAGATGCCGAAGAGTGTAGGGGCGAGTACGCAGCCTTGCTTCACGCCGCTTCGGATCAGGAAGGGTTCTGAGGATGAGCCATCATACTGTATGGTATCTTTCATTTCGTCATGAAAGGATTTGACCACCTTTCGGAGCTTGGGGGGACATCCAATCCTGTGTAATAGGGTGAAGAGACCTCTTCTGCTGACCAAGTCGAAGGCCTTGGTCAGGTCAATGAAGGCGATGTAAAGTGGCTGTCTCTGCTCCTGGCACTTCTCCTGCAGTTGTCTCAATGAGAAGATCATGTCGACTGTTGATCTCAGAGGTCTGAAGCTGCACTGCGCCTCTGGGTAAACGCGTTCGGCCAACACTTGGAGTCTGTTCAGCACCACGTGGGCGAAGAACTTACCCACAGTGGTCAGGAAGGAGATGCCTCGATAGTTATTACAGTCACTGTGGTCTCCTTTGTTCTTGTAGAGCGTAATGATTTTGGCATCCCGCATGTTCTGAGGGACTGTTCCCTCCTCCCAGTACTGAAGTAAAAGCTCATGGAGGTGGTCAAGGAGGACACTCTTTTTGCCAGCCTTGAGAACCTCTGGAGGAATACTGTCATTGCCTGGAGGGGTTTGACATATTTTTGAAATATCAAGGGTCACGGGGGTTTGACAGATTTTTGAAACTGATTAAATTTTGAGAAAACATGGATTTTGTTAGTGCAGAATACATCCCTTTACTTATTGTCAGACGTGTGGATTGGTCATACACGTGAGCCATAAGGGCTTTGCCTTTCTTGTTGCAATTTGGTTTGTATACAGATGACGTTGACCTTTACCGTTGGTGACCCCAAAGAAGACGTGAAGGACCAGGAGATAGTCGTGAGCCGACAATTAACTGTTGACACCTGCATGCAGTGTATGATCAAGCAGGCCGGATTCAGTGGTCAGTTCTGTGCACAGTTTTATGATTAGGAGTCTAGAAATTAAACGTTTGAAGATGGCCATTAATACGCCATTATGTGAATTCATCCATGTAAATTCATTCTCTTATAATTTATATATTTGTTCATGTATTTCATTTCTAGTGGCGACTAGTAGAGATGGTTTGACACGTCATTTGTGAATATCTTATTCCATCCATCTCCCATTACTTGTATGTATTGCTGCTGAGAGACATTTAGCACATGATGGGTTGGTTGATGAATGGATTGATTGATGAATGGATTGATTGTTCAGATAGGTCATATCATCAGTCAGTCTCTTATTTATTCCTTTATTTCTTGACTTATTCTTTTCCATATACATTTACTGTTGCCTGTTTGTCTTGCATTCCATCCATCTCCGACGTGATCACATTTGACATTGGACGTCCCCCTTTTGCACCAGGTCTGGACTGGCACCTTAGGCGCACCAACTTTTTGGGGGAGGCAGGAGAGGTGTTGGATGATGGGGAGGCGACTCTGGAGCAGTCGCTAGTCAATGATGGGGATCACCTGCTCATGGAACGTGGGCGCTTGCCTCCAAAGGTACTTGGATCAGGTGTTTGAAGCGTTACTTGCCTTGTGCCTGCAACAACCGGTGCCATGCACAGTACCAGTGGCTGCATGCACAAGGGGTTGGCACATTCACCCTAACCCTTTTCATGATGATACACTATTGCTTGAAATAAATTTGACTATGATAGTTCAAGGGTGGTGCCAGAATAGCTTGGCACCTGAGGTTAATCTGTCTCCTAATCTGTATTGTAGCGTTTACACAGTCTATAACTCAATGGACAGAGAAAAAAAGGTCCCTGAATTCCGACAAGTGTGGGTGCGAGTCACTTATCATCAAGCTGTCGTGAGAGATATCTGGCACATAAATATCAAATCCACCGCGACCGTATTTCCTCTCCTCCTTTTGGCTCTTGCAGCTCCCTGCCTGACCAAAAGCTTTTCGTGTTTTTCAGTTCACGGATATTATGGGTTGACTGTATCTTCACTTATGCCGTGTATACACTATTTAGTTATAACCATTTTTACACTTTATTATCACTAGGCTGTTGTTCTCTCTCTCTCTCTCTCTCTCTCTTAATAAAGTTTCATTTCATCTCTCTTTCTCTCTCTAAGAATGTTGTAGTTTATGTAAACACACAGTATGATAATTTAACTGCAGTAGACAAAATGCTCAATAATGACAAAACGGTCAATAATAATTAAGACACATTTAGTCAGTACAAAATCTTGCAAAGACTTCTCACGGTAAGTTTTATTTTGCGCACGCAGTCAAGGAGAGGGGGACAAAAAGGAAAGGGACTAGCGGATCGGCTGCGTCTGCCATCCGCTGTAATATAAACAATTTCGCGATAACGCGGATGCTACCAAGCTCGTGGGGCCATGTGTTTTTGGAGCTGTAGAGAATTACCTCAGTGCAGAGTAATCTCTGAGCGCTTCAAGATATAACTGTATAAGACAATAAGCACCTTTTACAAAATCAGCCTTGGTAGGTAATAGGTTAATATACGACAGCAGGCGCTGGATCGACCATGATAGATCACGGTAATGCCAGATTAGCTTGGCACCTGAGAAGCCATCAGGTTCATCTGGCACTGCCCTTGAGCTGCCACACCCACTGCTGTTAAGAAGTCATTACAGATGCCATCCAAAGATGGGAAAGATTTTATGATATGTGTGAATGAAATAGCCATCTACATCACCTTGCATCAATTTAACGCCTGGGCTGTTGGTAGCACGTTTTGTCTTGCAGAGGAATCATCACAACAAAATGAGTTACTGCCAACTGAAGGGTTAAACGCAGACTTGTGCTATCTGTTTCCTATTCCACCCTCCCTCACCCCGGTAGCAGTGCTGATGCAGCAAGGGGTGCTCAACGTGGTGCGAGCGAGCACACATGAGTAAAATAATAATAATAATACTACATAGTATTTATATGGCACATTTCTCATATTTTTATAATATAACTCAATGCGCAGGACATAACCGCGAACTGAACCCAACAAGCATGCGCATTCCCTCACACGCTGTACATAAACAGAACATTCATGTGATGCTAAGGGCAAGCTCAAGCGAGCTACTGAAATTTTTGGAAATTTAAATCATTTTTTTATATTTTTGAAATTTGATTAAGTGGACTGAAATTAATACCAAATTCATGGGGGAGGAAAGAGCCGGAGTACCCGGAAAAAGAACTCCTGATGGTCCGCCCGAATTAATGGTGACACTTACTAGAGGAGAAAAGTCCGACGCCGGAACCAGGTACCGAACCTCGCACCTCTTGCATTGGTGGCAGGCGCTTTTACCACTGCGCCACGGACCGGCTTCATTTCTGTTGTGCTGCGGCACATTGTTGTCTTTGTAAATCACCTGCCACAAAATGAGGCTTGCTTTTTCGACGTTACTTCTCTTTGTTCATAAAGATCGGTTGGAAATTGCTTTAGATGACACTGGCTGTGTGCATGCAGCTTGCAGAGCTGAAAATCGTACCAGTGGCTGCAATACACAAGGGGTTAATCACGCAAACATTTGAAAGAACAAGATACTGTGTGTTATGGACAGTGATAAAAATGTTCTGTCTAACAGGGGTTCTTGCACTTGACAGTGTGGCTGTACCCCCCTCCGCGAGGCCCCCCAGAGTCTGGCTCCACAGGCAGTACTCTGTCCTGGATCACCAACAGTCTAGCAGGTACATAATTATACACGTCTAGTAAGCAAAGGGTTCTGATGTAGGCTGCAGTTTGCCTACACACCTCCATGTGTGTGGGAGCCAGCTGCAACCCGCATCAGTCCAAGCACATTGTCTGTACTGGTTAGTGATTGTGCAAACCAAGGCAGTGATGTGTTTGCCCCATCCTTGCTAGCCACCAGAAATGATGTCTCTGGACAAAAAATAGCAAATTCAGTTATTCAGCAAACACAGTTGACTCTTAACTCTTATCATTCGGAATACAGCAGTGTGTGAAATAAGTTTGACTAAAATAGTTCAAGGGTAGTGCTAGAATAGCTATTCTGGCACCACCCTTGAACTAAAGCCATTGGTCCGTATCCTTATCTGTCAGTACTATAATGCAGCTTGCATGTGGCAGTGTGCACATTTGAAGCTTTTAGCCTCAGTAGGATATGGGTTAACCCTTTGGTGTTTGTAGCGGTTTTAGTTGCAAATGGTACTTGCAGGAATCAACTGAAACCACTATGAACACCCAAAGGGTTAACCCATATCCTACTGTAAACTCTCAGTACACTTCTGGAAACAGATCAAAATAAATAAATCAGCGCATTAAATAGGCGCTTTACCCAATTGAAAATCGGCTCAAAGCACCGCCGCGAACTGAACCCAACAAGCACGCTCACATGAATCACGTGCATTCCCTCACACACTGTACATAAACACAGAACATTCACGTGGTGCTAAGGGCAAGCTCAAGCTACTGAAGCTTTTGGAAATTCAAATCGTTTTATATTTAAAATTTGATTAAGTGGGCTGAAATTGATACCAAAGGCGTGGGGGAGAAAGAGCCAGAGTACCCGGAGAGAGGAACCCCCCATCAAGTGTGATAGATAGTTCAAGGGTTGTACCAGAATGGCTTGGTGCCCAGGGGCGCCAAGCTATTCTGGCACAGCCCTTGAACTATCAGGCTCGATCCATGTCTTGCCGTGGCGTGTCGGAGTTGAATGAGTTAACATATGTTGTTCCCGAGGCATAAATGTTAATTAAGCCAACAGAAAGCAGCAAGAATGGGGGGGGGGGGGGGGGGGGGGGGGGGGGGAGGAAGCATGCGCACTAAAATGGAAACATTTAAAACAGATTTAACCCATTGGCCCCAGCGCCCTACAGCAGTAGATGTATTGACAGTGATAGTTCAAGGGTGGTGCCAGAAATCGCCACAGTAATATGGCACTACCCTTGAATTATCATGGTCAGACCATCTCCTGCAAGTGGGACGTCGTCATTAGGTAACACCTCCACAATTTTGGAAAATTGGTCTTGGTGTTAAATGGGTTATTGGCAGTCTTTTAACTCTTTCGAGATGTGCGCATCCGGATTCGTGGCTTTCACGTCTGGAAAGAGTTAAATTATCAGTGAACTATATAGTTGTACTCCACCCATGTACACTTCAATATTTTGTCTAGCCATGTTCAGGGGAGCCTCCACTGCCTCACAGGGTGCGTCTGAACTCTTGCTGGGAGAGGTAGACATAAGCAAAGATGCCACACTTCAGGATTTGCGACTACAGATTCTGACATTGCCTGGGTCGCATGACTTGCCCGTCCTGATGCCGGACTGTATGAGAGTGCGAATTGTGGATAGGGGGCGGCTGCTTCAAGTGCTGCGAGGTTCACAAAACACTTTGAGGTGAGATTTTTCAGTGTGATAAGGAGATGCTGTGCAGCAGCAAGGCATATAGACGGACCTAGCAGCAAGAGCGTCTGCGGGGGCTCATGTGGATCAATGCCTCTTGCTGAAATAACAGATCATGAAATGGATGGTGCTTTTCTTTCTTTATGCCGGACATTACATGCCTGCTTGCTTGTCTTCTCTTCTGCGCTCATGCCAGAGCATAAGGTGCTGACATATTGCTACCTATATCGGTCCTTGGCAGGCCAGATACGCTCATTTATGCGTGACCTAGCTAGTGTGAACCAGGGTGGTATGTGTGACCTGGCTAGTGTGAACCAGGGTGGTATGCGTGACCTAGCTAGTGTGAACCAGGGTGGTATGCATGACCTAGCTAGTGTGAACCAGGGTGGTATGCGTGACCTAGCTAGTGTGAACCATGGTGGTATGCGTGACCTAGCTAGTGTGAACCAGGGTGGTATGCGTGACCTAGCTAGTGTGAACCAGGGTGGTAATGTTTTTATTCTTCACTGTACATGTCCGTGTGCTTTCATTTCAGGCGCATGAAAGTGACTTCTCATAGCCATCTAGGTGTGCAGATCTTTCCGCGTGAAGATAATATCACGTGAGTACCAGGCATACCATGCATATGCATGCTTTGCTGTAAGGATTGATGTTATTTGAAAAAAGCGAATTCACTAGAATGAAATGACACTGTTAGATTTGTCTGTGATTATGTTGGTGACTTTTTGGGCTCACGTGCGAAGCAAAAGTGAGTTTGTTTTGAGCCAGTGGTCATCCGTCCGTCCGTCCGTCCGTCCGCCGTCGTCAGTGGTAAACTTTAACGTTGGCATTTTCTCGGATACTATTCAAGCCACAGTTTTCAAACTTGCCCCAAAAATACTTTTTGGCAAGACCTTTCTAAACATACCAATTTGAGTGAACTCTCACAAAGGTCAAGGTCACAGGGGATCAGGAAATAGTTCAGAAATAGCTATATTTCGACATAATTAATTTTTTCTCAAATACTATTCACAACTTCAAACCCAAACTTGGTACAAAGATACCTGATGGTAAGACCTTTCTGTGCATACTAATTTGGTTGGTCCCTTGGAAAGATCAAGGGTCACAAGAGCTCAGGAAATAGGTGAAAAATAGCCATATTTTGACAAAAGATGTTTTTTTCTCAAATGCTATTCACAACTTCAAACCCAAACTTGCTACAGAGATTCCTGATGGTAAGACCTATCTATGCATACTAATTTGGATTACCCTTTGGAAAGGTCAAGGGTCACAAGAGCTCAGCAAATAGGTAAAAAATAGCCATCTTTTTTACAAATAATGTTTTTTCTCAAATACTATTCACAACTTCAAACCCATACTTGCTACAGAGATACCTGATGGGAAGACCTTTCTATGCATACTAATTTGGTTGATCCCTCAGAAAGTTCAAGGGTCACAAGAACTCAGGAAATAGGTCCAAAATAGCCATATTTTGACAAAAAAATGTTGTTTTTTTCAAACACTATTCACAACTTCAAACCCAAATTTGGTACAGAGATACCTGATGGTAAGAACTATCTATGCATACTAATTTGGACGATCCCTTGGAAAGGTCAAGGGTCACAAGAGGCCGTCAAATGTGTGTAAAATGCCAATTTTGATAAAATGATTGGTATTATCAACGTTTTTGCAAAAAAAATTCAATCAATTTTGGCACAAAGTATGCTATGATAAGACCTTCCTATGCATACTTATTTTGTCGACTCATCACAAAGATCAAGGGTCACAGGGGGTTGACAGATTTGTGACAAATGTTTACATTTTGAGAAAACATGGATTTGGCTGTTGCAGAAGCCAGCCCTTATTGTCACGAAGGTCACACATATGTAAATAGGTCATGCACGTGAGCCATAAGGGCTTTGCCTTTCTTGTTACTCAAGATAACTTGCAATCATCTCTTGGGAGGGGGCGGCTACAGATCACGAAACCCCTTGTGCATGCATCGGCCACTACACAGTACCATGACCAGTGACTGCCTGCAGAATTGAGTTAACTCATTGTACCCCAAGACCGAAATCCCCAAATGTTGTCGTTGTCCTCTGAAGACTGCATTCCAGTGCAGGACACAGATCGACCATGACAGTTCAAGGGTGATGCCAGAATAGCTTGGCGCCCATGGGCGCCAAGCTATTCTGGCATCACCCTTGAACTGTCATGGTCGATCCATATCTTGCTGTGGTGTGTCTGGGGTAGAATGAGTTAAATTGTAATTTTGTTTGTTGTTTTTATTCTCACATTATACATATCAAACTGTTTACTATCCCAGGGCCAACCAGGTCGTTCTAAGTGTTCAGCTGCGGGACTGCACTTCACGGACTTACGCAGCTGCTCAGGAATTGGTGTGGGATGTGGGAGGAGGGAGTAGTGCTCATTGTCTGCAGCAAGCAGTGGCTGATCTTCTTGCTGTGCCGGTCGACGGGATTGCTATAGCCAAACACTTCCAGCAGCGCTTTGAGTGGGCACTCCTTCGGGATAACGCGCCGGTAATAATGCAGATCAATAATCATTTGGCTTTGAGTGGGCACTACTTCGGGATAGCGCGCAGGTAATAAGGCAGATCAATAATCATTTGGCTTTGAGTGGGTACTCCTTCGGGATAACGTGCAGGTAATAAGGCAGATCAATAATCATTTGGCTTTGAGTGGGTACTCCTTCAGGATAGCGTGCAGGTAATAAGGCAGATCAATAATCATTTGGCTTTGAGTGGGCACTACTTCGGGATAACGCGCAGGTAATAAGGCAGATCAATAATCATTTGACTTTGAGTGGGTACTCCTTCAGGATAGCGTGCAGGTAATAAGGCAGATCAATAATCATTTGGCTTTGATGGGGACATAGCTTAGTGGATAAGACACTGCGCTGGCAGTCATAAGATCCTGGGTTCAAATCCCCTGATCAGCAGGAATGGGATGTGGACTTTTTCTCATTCCCATCGAGTCAAATTTACGTACAGACTCGGCTTACGGTTGCCTTCGTGTGCACAGCACACATAATCATCAAGTGGGCACGTTAAAAATCCCATTACCACTAATCGAAAAGAGAAGGCCTGGTAGGGCCGGTGAAATGGAAACAGAAATATTTCACATGCACCGAAGTTAATAGCGGGGTGGAGGTTTGCACATAAAGTAGCGCTTAGTAGCAGCAGGCTTTCAAAGCTCCAGCTTCCATCCCTACGGCAGCACCTTGAGCGTCTTGAATTATATGGATATGTGTGCCTTGGAGACACCATACCATACCATGTTTATGAGCCTTTCATCATTGTACTCACCCCCACCCACCCCCCACCCCCCCACCTCGCCATATCTTCTTACCCATTCTTTGCTGCAAGAATGTGTGTGTGTGTGTCTCCATGTGATCTTTTATTCACCTTATCTGCTATGACAGATTCATGATGGTTCCAGGTTAGATTGGCACCCTGGAAGGCGCGAATCATATCTGGTACTACCTTTGAACTGTCACGGCTGATCCAGCTCCCAAAGCTGGTAGTTAGCCTTTATTCTCCCTTTTAGCGCCAAGGACGCATTTCCTGAATTTTGGAAGTGTTACGTAACGAACTATGTACCTCCTGCAGGAGGTGGATTGACCATGATAATTCAAGGGTAGTGCCAGATTAGCTTGGCGCCTGAAGGCGCCAAGCTAATCTGGCACTACCCTTGAATTATCATGGTCAATCAATCTCCTGCTGCAGAGTGTTGGCGCTGAACGGGTTAATGCCCTCCAAAGGTGTCAACAATCATGACACGTCTTTCTTGGGAATCTGAAGGTGCATGGATGGTCCGACACAACATTGTTAACCTAGGACCCTCCATCCACATTAATCCCTTCACTGCTAGTGGATGCAGATCATGTTTCTGAAATCTTTGTAAATTCAACACGAAAGAGTCTTGGCCGTCCAAGAAACGGGGAAACAAAATGGGTTTCTGAAATCGTTGTTAATTCAACACAAAAGAGCGTTGGCCGTCCTAGAGGTGCCAAGCTATTCTGGCACCACCCTTGAACTATTTTAGTCAAACTTGTTTCACACACTGCTGTTTTCCGAATGATAAGGGTTAAGGGTAATGCAAAGGCAGTTGATCATTTCATTGACATTTGCAGTGCAAAGGCAGTTGATCATTTCATTGACATTTGCAGTGCAAAGGCAGTTTACCATTTCATTGACATTTGCAGTGCAAAGGCAGTTGATCATTTCATTGACATTTGCAGTGCAAAGGCAGTTGATCATTTCATTGACATTTGCAGTGCAAAGGCAGTTTACCATTTCATTGACATTTGCAGTGCAAAGGCAGTTGATCATTTGTTTTCTCAAAACACATTACCGATGGTATTACAACTAGGAAATGTTTTTTAGCTAGTCTAATTTTAGCCCAAAAATTGTTGTGTACGATAATGGCCATGATGGCAGGAGAGGGGTGCCATAGGTTAGGCGGAAACCCGGTAGCCTCCCTTCCGGTTCAACCACGCATGTGCTCAGTGCTCAAACAACCAGTCAGTTTCTTCGCTAGTCGCGTGAGGTTGTGTACGCTGTGGACTCCTTCGTTCGTTGGCTATCGTTCACTGGCTTCGACTTTCTACTGTGAGAGACGGATTGTGGCCTTTGGCTGGGACGCTTTCGTGTGTGCGTTGTTTCGAGAGGACTTCCTAACGACGCTGGTGAGCTGTGCTCACTGTCGGCCGGTCGCCTTCAGCTTCTGGTGCCCTTGGGGTTCGTCCTTGGCCTACCGCGTGGGAAGGCCTTGTTCTGTGGCGGCGGCGCTTTCCTGGTCGACTCGGGTGACTGTCGTCTCTGCGCCTGGCACCGGTCCCGTCGCGGCCTGTCGGAGTCGTTTGGCGCCTTGGTAGGACGGCTTCGGGCTTCACCGCTGACACCGCTCTTCGTTCCTCTCCTTTTCCCAACATGGCGAGGTAAAATCTCGGTCACTGCTTCCGTACGGCGCTCAGGGAGGGTTTGAGCGCCGCACGCCAGCATACGCCGTATCTCCTTCGTTCGTTTCGCGCTTTTCGTTGCCTGCCGGCTGCGGCAGGTTCGATTACTTTCAAATAGATGGTTCTGCTTTGTGTTGCAGTTGGCAAGTCCGCACCTGTATCAGATGTGGACAATTCCAGTGGCCGAGTGATGGACATGAGGTGTGCCTGCCCTGTTCATCCTGTACCTCTTCCCAACCGTGCCTGGTCTGCGCCCCCTGGCGGGAAGAACAATGGACTCAGCTATGGGGTTTCTACCGTCGTGAACTGCCGACACCAGCACGTATACAGGGCCATACACCGGTAAGAACCACAGACCCGACTAGTGGGTATTACCTGGTGAGAGGACAGTCTACGCCGCGCCTTCCGCCGCGAGCCCGTCCTCCTGGGCCGGCAGCGAACACAGACCCGACTAGTGCGCGCTGTCCGGTAGCAGAGACTAGAACTGAAGTTTCAGTCAGGCCCGCTTCTTTGAACAATAAAGTCACGCCGGTAATCACCACAGACCCGACTAGTGGTGCTTATCAGACGTTAGAACGTTCTCCATCGCGACTTCGGTCGCTAGCTCGTTCTACTACACCGGCAGCAGGCACAGACCCGACTAGTGCACGCTGTCCGGTTCCGCCGATTCTATCGGCGCGAGAGAGAGTACAGTTACAGGCTTCAGTTCCGGTAGCGGTCTCGACTCAGGAGAGGCCCGCTTCCCAGCAGAAGGATTCTCCGCCTCCACGCGTCGACAGAGTTTGGCGTTCAGGTACGGACCGTATCTCGCCTCGTTCCAGAGAGAAGAAGCACCGGACGGTCTCCCGCTCTTCTCGCCAACGTTCACAGTCTAGGGACAGGTCACCGCGGCATAGGCATGCCTCCAGATCTTCCCGTACCAGTCGGCCATCGCGGACGGTGTCCGGGGTCGGATCTCCGCAAGTGGTTCGTCGGTCCAGACCGCATTCCCCAGTTATGAGACATTCTACTCGGAGAACGCATCAATCATCTACTCCACCCTCTAGGCCGTCGTCGTCAAGAGTCAGTCGACGTTACCGCCGCCACTCCCGTTCTAGGAGTCCCCGCTCTCGCCGCCACTCCCGTTCTAGGAGTCCCCGCTCTCGCCGTGAGCCCTCCCCGCGGGATAGGAGATCGCCTCGATGCTACGCTCACCGTTCTCGGTCTCAGTCTCAAGTAACCTCCCCGGTCCGTTCGTGGCGTCACCGCTCCGAGAGATTTTCGCCGGCCAAGGCCTCGGTCACATCCCGGCTCGTCGCAGAGGCTGGGCCCTCACTCGTAGCTCGAACCGGCCCCACCCACCTCCCTATGCAATTAGAGGATGATGCGCTCAGCCTTGCTCCCGAGGACTCAGTTTCGGTTTTACTTCGGGACGACAGCCCCGCGCACTCTATCCCGGCGCCCCCTGACGTGGATCAAGATGAGCAGGAACAACATCCGTCAGCAGTGGGACACAGGTTGGAGACTCTGCGTGCCCTGGACGAGGCAGCTCGCATCATCTCGGCGTGCCTACCGCCGGAAGACTGTCCTCCTTCTCCGCCTGCGAAGAAGAAGGCCGCGGCCTATGTAGATGCGGAACTCCATACCAAGACCTTTAAGACGCTTCCTCAACCTTCGGGTTTCAGCAGCCTACGGGACGCGTTCTCGGCTCGACTCGCTCAGGGACACTTGGGCGCCGCTGGATTCTTCAATGACTCTAAGTGGCCGGCGGACCTACACATGTTTTTTAGGCAATCTTGATACGCGGGACATTCTCAGAGCTTTACCTGCGCACTACCCAAACCGGACCCAGCTGCTTGGGCCCTGGCGGCTATTCCAGCACGGACCCCTCTGCTTCCAGGAATCGATCAGACAGGTAATCTCATACGCAACGCCTTAGCCTCCGCGGGATTTCTTGACCTTCTGACTCAAGCCATGGTTCGTCGCGTAGAGGAGGCTTGGCATCCGTCCCTTACGCCGCTGCTGGGAGATCTGCTCGCTCTAGCCGTCTCTGGTAACCGTGCATCCTACCACACCTGTGTCAACGCTATGGCTGCGGCGGCCAACTGTGACCTTTTGCGTCGGGATTTCCTCCTCCACTCCTGCCCTCTCCCCAATGACCTGAAGCTTCATCTTCGTCAGGCGCCCCTTGGCGGAGAGCTTCTCTTCGGCCCCACGTGGTTGGCGGTTAAGGAGGCAAATAAGGACACCTGGCCAAGTCGTACAGTTCCTACTCCCTTTCAGCATACCCGCAGGACCCAGGGTCGCCCCCTGCGGGCGACTAGACCCGTTTCCCGGCCTTACACCAGAGGTGGACGTCTTCCCCCCAGGCCCCCTGCCTTCCCCCGTACCCGTCCTACTGCAGGATCCTCTTCGGCTCCCGCTTCCAGGACCTGGCCCAAACCTGCCCGACGCCCCGGGCGGGGTAGGGCTTACTGACGTTCTCCACCTTCGGGCCCCGTCGACTGCGCTGGGACCTCCGGTCGGCGGGAGGCTCGCACGGCACAGCGCCGCCTGGCGGGCGCTGTTTCCGGACGACCCCTGGATTCTTTCAACCATCTCCCTTGGTCTGCGGATCTCGTTTCGCTCCCCGCCCCCACTGCGACGTACTCCGGCGTGGACCTTGGTTCCGACAGACCAGCTCAAGGCAGACGCTCTGCGCAACGAGGTGGCCGCCTTACTTCGAAAAGCAGCGACAGAGGTGGTGACACAACTCGACTCCCTAGCCTTCTACAGCCGGCTGTTTGTAGTTCCCAAGCCAGGCGGCAAGTGGCGTCCTGTGATCGACCTGTCGGCGCTCAACAAGTTTATAGTAGCTCCACGTTTTCGCATGGAGACAGCGCGGGCCCTGCGTGCCTTGGTGCAACCCTTCGACTTTGCAATCAGCCTGGACCTCGCGGATGCGTACCTTCACGTGCCCATGCACCCAGCGTCCAGACGTTATCTACGCTTCACCTTCGAGGGTGTGGTATACCAGTTCCGCGCACTTCCCTTCGGCCTCAACCTCAGCCCATGGGTCTTCACACGCATCATGGACGCCGTGGTGGCCAAGGCACGACGGACTTCCACGAGCCCCACGTCCAACTACCTGGACGACCTGCTCCTGAAGAATCAGACCCCTGCCGCCTTGGAGGTGGACCGGGATGCCTTGCTTCAGCTCCTCAAGACGCTGGGCTTCATAGTCAACTTCGGCAAGTCCGACCTCGTTCCGTCGCGCCATTTCGTTCACCTAGGCATGGAGTTCTACACCGACCGCAATATCGTCCGGCTGCCCGAACCCCGCATTCAGAAGCTGGCGGATCTAGCTCGGCAGGTATCCCAGAAGTCTTCGATCCCCGCCAGGCAGTGGCTTCAGTTGCTGGGGCTGATGAGCGCTGCAGCAGACCTTATTCCATTAGGGCGTCTCTACTCCCGGCCGCTACAGTTGCACCTTCTGCTACACTGGCGTCCGTCGACCTCCGACCTAGAGTCTCCGGTTCCGATTCCTTCGTTGCTCCGTCCTCACCTGCTACGCTGGGCGGACCCCCTCTGGCTCGCGACAGGAGTGCCGCTGTTCTCGCCACCGCCCTCCCTCTCCATCTGCGTAGACGCGAGCCTCTCCGGTTGGGGAGCACACCTTCTACCCTCCTTCGAGACGGCCTCCGGCCGGTGGGACCTGGATCTCCGGGACCGACACATCAACTGGTTGGAATTGGAAGCCGTCTGGCAAGCCCTTCGTGTGTGGGAATCTCGCCTGCTTCACCGGGAGCTACTGGTGTTGTCGGACAACTCTACGGTCGTCGCCTACATCCAGAAGCAGGGCGGGACCCGCTCCCCATCTCTCTGCATCCTCCTTTACCAAGTGCTCCGGTGGTGCGAGGATCGGGACATTTCTCTCCGTGCGCGTCACATCCCGGGTCACCTGAATGTGCTGGCCGACTCCCTCTCCCGTCGCGGTCAACTACTACACACCGAGTGGTCTCTGCGTCCAGACATCTTTCGGATGATCGGCACTACCTGGGAGTCACCCATGATCGACCTTTTTGCCACGAGATGGAATCGCCAGCTCCCTCTGTTCGTCTCGCCGATTCCAGACCCCTTGGCCTGGGCAGTGGACGCCCTCTCCATCTCCTGGGATGGACTGGTCGCCTACGCCTACCCTCCCACGGTCCTCATCCCCAAGGTTCTTCTCAAGCTGAGAGGCAGCAACACTATCCGGTTTCTGGTGGCCCCGTTTTGTTGGACCAGGTCATGGACGACCGACCTGATTCTGGCTGCAGCCCCCCCACTACAGCTACCCACTCCACGAACGATGCTCAAGCAACCTCGGCAGTCTCTGTACCATCCTTGTCCAGAACGTCTCCTCCTCCACGCCTGGAGGTTGTCCGGCAAGCCCTCACCGCTAGAGGCTTCTCAGGTGCGGCAGTGGACGCGATCGCTACAGCCCGCAGAGCCTCGACCAGACAAGTTTACGAGGGCAAGTGGAGAGTTCTCAGCACCTGGTGTGACGACAGACGCCTCTCCCCCACCGAGTTGACAGTCCCTGAGCTGGCGGATTTCTTCCTCTGGCTTTTTCACGACCAGCGTTTAGCTCCCATCACCATTCGAGGTTACCTGGCCATGATCGCTGATACTTACAGGCATCTGGGACGTCCCGACCCGGGCGCCTGCAAGGACCTCGCCGATCTGATGGGCCATTTCGGTCTGCATCGTCCCGCTCTACGTACACTGTTACCACGTTGGGACCTACCTTGGGTCCTTACTTGGCTCAACTCGGCCCGCTTTGAGCCTTTACAGCTGGCGAGACTACCGGACGTGACGAGGAAGACCTGCTTTTTGCTCGCCCTCGCCTCAGCCTCCAGAGTCAGTGAGCTGCACGCCCTCTCTACTCGCCCCACCTGTTTACAATTCCGGACGGACGGTTCGGTGCAGCTGCTTCCCGACCCGACCTTCCTAGCCAAGACCAGATCTCCACTCTTGGCACCACAATTGGTCACCATACTACCACTCAGAGAACCACGCTCCAATTGAGAGTCCAGACAGCAGGACCCAGTTCGAGCGTTACGTGTGTACCTGCGCCGGACCAAGCCCCTCCGCAGGGGACGCACCCGCCTTTTTCTTCCTCTGTCCCCAGGTAGACAGGACATCTCAGCCCAGACTATATCCTCCTGGCTTCGGTGGGTGATACGATCCGCCTACCAGGAACTTGCCCCTGATGCAGCAAAGCGCATGAGGATCAGGGCGCACGAGATCAGAGCCATGGCCACGAGCCTTGCATTCGAACGCAACTGTGCGGTCAAGGACATCGTGGCGGCTGTGGGCTGGCGAACAGAGAACACCTTCGCTCGCTTCTACCTGAGGGACCTCTCCGGCCAGCGGCAGAACCTAGCGCTGGTGGGAGACATCGTGGCGGCGCAACACTCCCTCCTGGCGCCCTAGGCGCCGTAAGTATCTTCACTAAAATTAGAGGGAGGTTGCTTGGGGTGGACTTTTCTAGTAGCTTCGATGGCAGGGGTAGGGGCGGTTAGCGGCACCCACCTCCTTTTCGGGATTCTTCCTAGTTGTAATACCATCGGTAATGTGTTTTGAGAAAACAAACGTATTTTTCTTTAAAATAAGTTTTTTTGAAAAATACTTACCGATGGTATTACTCGAAGGTCCCTCCCACCTGCCCTGCTCGCCGCTGCTCCGCTAAGAAACTGACTGGTTGTTTGAGCACTGAGCACATGCGTGGTTGAACCGGAAGGGAGGCTACCGGGTTTCCGCCTAACCTATGGCGCCCCTCTCCTGCCATCATGGCCATTATCGTACACAACAATTTTTGGGCTAAAATTAGACTAGCTAAGAAACATTTCCTAGTTGTAATACCATTGGTAAGTATTTTTCAAAAAAACTTATTTTAAAGAAAAATATGTTTCATGGACATTTGCAGTGCAAAGGCAGTTGATCATTTCATTGACATTTGCAGTGCAAAGGCAGTTGATCATGTCATTGACATTTGCAGTGCAAAGGCAGTTTACCATTTCATTGACATTTGCAGTGCAAAGGCAGTTGATCATTTCATTGACATTTGCAGTGCAAAGGCAGTTTACCATTTCATTGACATTTGCAGTGCAAAGGCAGTTGATCATTTCATTGACATTTGCAGTGCAAAGGCAGTTTACCATTTCATTGACATTTGCAGTGCAAAGGCAGTTGATCATTTCATTGACATTTGCAGTGCAAAGGCAGTTTACCATTTCATTGACATTTGCAGTGCAAAGGCAGTTGATCATTTCATTGACATTTGCAGTGCAAAGGCAGTTTACCATTTCATTGACATTTGCAGTGCAAAGGCAGTTGATCATTTCATTGACATTTGCAGTGCAAAGGCAGTTTACCATTTCATTGACATTTGCAGTGCAAAGGCAGTTTACCATTTCATTGACATTTGCAATGCAAAGGCAGTTTACCATTTCATTGACATTTGACAAAAAGATTGAGGACATCTGGCGTGAACTGGATGCTTCTGATGATACTTCTGAGATCACTAGCTATCACGGTCCACAACTTGCAGAATTTCAGCCTGTGTCCGAGGACTTTGTTCGTGACATTATTGCACATGCTCCTCTCAAGTGTTGCTCTCTGGATCCTCTTCCAGCTAGCCTTTTCAAATCATGTAAAGCTGACCTGATTCCAGTCATCACCAGAATCATGAATGTGTCACTACAGACTGGTGTAGTGCCTGAATATTTCAAACAAGCAGTTGTGACACCTTTGCTGAAGAAACCTGGTCTCAACAAAGAATGTTTTAATAACTATCGGCCCATCTCCAATCTCCCTTTCTTATCAAAGCTATTAGAACGCATTGTTCTGTCTCAGCTCCAAAACCATCTCATTTCCAACAACCTCCTAGAAACGTTTCAGTCAGCTTACAGAAAACAGCACAGTACAGAAACTGCTCTCCTGCATGTTACAAACAGCCTTCTGTGCAATGCCGACAACAAGCTGGTTTCCATTCTTTGCCTCCTTGACCTCTCGGCGGCATTTGATACGATTGACCATACTGTACTCCTAGAGAGACTTAACACAGTCTATGGCATCTCTGGCAAAACACTTAGCTGGTTTTCCTCGTATCTGCGTGGGCGTACTCAGAAGGTTGTTGTCAATCAATCAGAGTCGCAGCCCCTCATGCTGAGATACGGTGTCCCCCAAGGATCCGTCCTTGGGCCCGTCCTTTTTGGCCTTTACACCCAATCCCTGTCTGACGTCATCACCCGACATGCCTGTGAATTTCACAAGTATGCTGATGACACCCAGCTCCACAAAGGTGCTTCTCCATCTAATTTTCCTGCTCTTGTGAAAGAGATTGAACTTTGTATTTCCTCTGTGAAAAAATGGATGCTGTGCAACAAACTGAAGCTGAACGACGGCAAGACTGAATCACTTTGCGCTGGTTCTGACCACTCGCTTAGTCAGGTCCCACCAGGGGCCTCCCTCGTGGTTGGTGACAGTGAAATAACTTTTAGCCAGTCTGTACATAATCTGGGAGTTCAGTTCGACTGCAGTATGTCCATGCACCATCACATTACTAATGTGTGCAGGACGGCGAACTTCCAGCTGCGAAGAATCAGCTCCATTAGACCATTCATCACCCGGTCCGCTACTGTTCAACTTATTAAAAAAAGACAAGATGGCGGCCATGCAACACCTCCTGGCCGCCCGCTCCGGCAGAAATGGTCGCCACCGGCAGTATTCTAGCCGACATTGTACCTTCGTTTGATATACGATGTCAGGCCCTGCAATGCTACATCACGACCGGTATTTCTTTTTGATAACTTCTGGCAATTTGATGTGCTGTGACCGTTAATTGGATTCAAGTTTATCCGCTGTGCCGCTGCGACTGAGTTGATACACGCTGATTCTTGTTGTACCACGCGGATATTAGAAGAACAGCGTGCGTTATGCTGTGGCAATACAACCAACGTGCTTTCCTCCCCTTTCATCGTCTCGGGAGTGGCTCTTCCCACGCCACGCTGCCTACGGAATAGCGCTAGTGCATTCCGCAACGAAGCGAGTACCAGCAAGCTTCAGGACCCACATTCCAGCCGAATGATGTAATGACAGACACCTCACAGACGCAGTGACTGTGTTTCCTACTGAAAAGTGTGCCAGTGTGTACTCTTTAGAAACCATTTTGGACTGCTTTTACGTTAATGATGTAGTCCTACTACTATTGCTTTAAAAATTACAAGTTAAGTTATAATTAAGGTGGTGACTGTTTACGCCGGAGCGACTGTCTAATAGCCGGCGCTGTTCTTATGGCGATGGGCCCCCAGGTAGCAACTGTGAAAGTATTCGGGTTTTTTTTGTTTTTTTTTGTTTTGTTTTTGTTTGTTTTTTGCGTATTTTTGTTATTTGTGTAACTAGTCTCAGCCAAGCAGAAAGTTTAAAAACATTATATTATGTGTTATAGAGCTATTAAGATAGAACTGTTTTTAGTTTGTTTGTGTTGGGGAGGTTCAGGTCGGGCTGGGGCCGTTGGCGCTGGCCATTAGACGCCTTGGCGACGGGCTTCACCCGTCCCGAGCCATTGTCCATTTGTTTGAAAAATGTTGTGTGAGTGTGTGTGATTGCGAGTTGCACCTGAGGTGGCGAAAAGAATTTCTCTTTTTGAGATAATAAAGTATTCTTATCTTATCTTATTTGCTCCCTTGTTCTTAGCCGCTTAGACTATTGTAACTCCTTCCTGGCAGGTGTCCCCCCAGAAAGAACTCTCCCATCTGCAGACAGTCCTCAACAATTCTGCCAGACTTGCTTTTGGCAAATCTAAAATGGACCATGAAACCCCCCTACTTCAGGAATTGCAGTGGCTACCCATTCAGTTTAGAGTTGAGTACAAGATTGCGGTCCTGGCTTTTCGCTGCTTTGATGGATCCCTACCGCCATACCTCTCATCCCTCCTCAACATCTATCAGCCCTCCCGTTCCCTTCGTTCCTGCTCTGAGAAGCATTTCCGTGTCCCCAGCTTTTCCTCTAAGCGGTTTGGCTGCCGGACATTCCAGTATCAAGCCCCTGTTGTCTGGAACTCACTTCCCCTACACCTCCGGAATGCTGAAAACATCGACGTCTTTAAGACCCAACTTAAAACCTACTTCTTTCAGCTCGCATACCATTAATCCACAGATTATGTGTGCGTGTGTGTGATGATGGTTTGGTCTGCATACATATGGTTTTGTTATGTGTGTTTTAGTTGTATGTGCGTGCGCAGATTAGAAGTGCATAGATTAGACTTTTTTAAAGGTAGTGAGATTCTGCATATATACATTTTTTTGTAACGCGCTTAGAGCCCACTGCTCCTGGGGATTCAGCGCGATATAAATGCTCTTTATTATTATTATTATTATTATTATTATTATTATTATTATTATTATTATTATTATTAAAGGCAGTTTACCATTTCATTGACATTTGCAATGCAAAGGCAGTTTACCATTTTATTGACATTTGCAATGCAAAAGGCAGTTGATAATTTCATTGACATTTGAATTGACCCTCTCTGCCTGCACATCCCTCGTACCAAACTCAGCACTTTCGGCCCCCGCTCCTTCTCAGTATACGGTCCATCCACCTGGAACACTCTCCCACTCTCTCTCCGTCAGAAACACTCTTTCTCCTCCTTCCAGTCCGCCCCAAAACTCGCCTCTTTCAACAGTTCTAGCACTATACCACCACACTCCCCATCCTAAGCAGACTGTCATAATGTATTTCACTATTTGCGGTACGTAAGTCGTCTCATGCGTGCGCGAGTTGTGAGTGCGCGCTTAGAGTTATAATTATTATAAGATAAGCGCGTTATAAATACCGTAATTATTATTATTATTATTTAAAGGCAGTTTATCATTTCATTGACATTTGCAGAAGAATGTCCGGCAAAAGAAGGGCAAGAAAAAAGGGAACGCTCCAAAATCCAACATCCGCCAGGCTCCGTACCACATACAGGATGGTGATGTCATTGGGGTCAAGGTTGGTACTTCTACCCTTCAATGCTCTGTGTGATTTTGGACCCTATGACTTAAATCCTTAAGGTCCAGGATCACAGGTCAGCATATTTTGTATACTTTTGCCAGGAACCACATACTTGAGATATTAAGAAATGCAAAATAAAAGACAGTTGTGGCCAAAAGCGAAGCCGCTGAGTTTACAGGAAGCAGAGTTGACACATTATCTCACTAAATCCACCCCTCTCTAACTCCTTATCCACCCCTCTCTAACTCCTTATCGACCCCTCTCTAACTCCTTATCCACCCCTCTCTAACTCCTTGTCCACCCCTCTCTAACTCCATATCCACCCCTCTCTAACTCCTTGTCCACCCCTCTCTAACTCCTTGTCCACCCCTCTCTAACTCCTTGTCCACCCCTCTCTAACTCCTTGTCCACCCCTCTCTAACTCCTTGTCCACCCCTCTCTAACTCCTTATCCACTCCTCTCTAACTCCTTGTCCACCCCTCTCTAACTCCATATCCACCCCTCTCTAACTCCTTGTCCACCCCTCTCTAACTCCTTATCCACCCCTCTCTAACTCCTTATCCACCCCTCTCTAACTCCTTATCCACCCCTCTCTAACTCCTTATCCACCCCTCCACCCCTCTCTAACTCCTTGTCCACCCCTCTCTAACTCCTTATCCACCCCTCTCTAACTCCTTATCCACCCCTCTCTAACTCCTTGTCCACCCCTCTCTAACTCCATATCCACCCCTCTCTAACTCCTTGTCCACCCCTCTCTAACTCCTTATCCACCCCTCTCTAACTCCTTGTCCACCCCTCTCTAACTCCTTGTCCACCCCTCCACCCCTCTCTAACTCCTTGTCCACCCCTCTCTAACTCTTTGTCCACCCTTCTCTAACTCCATATCCACCCCTCTCTAACTCCTTGTCCACCCCTCTCTAACTCCTTGTCCACTCCTCTCTAACTCCTTGTCCACCCCTCTCTAACTCCTTGTCCACCCCTCTCTAACTCCATATCCACCCCTCTCTAACTCCATATCCACCCCTCTCTAACTCCTTGTCCACCCTTCTCTAACTCTTTGTCCACCCCTCTCTAACTCCTTATCCACCTCTCTCTCCTTATCCACCCCTCTCTAACTCCTTGTCCACACCTCTCTAACTCCTTGTCCACCCCTCTTTAACTCCTTGTCCACCCCTCTCTAACTCCTTATCCGCCCCTCTCTAACTCCTTGTCCACCCTTCTCTAACTCCATATCCACCCCTCTCTAACTCCTTGTCCACCGCTCTCTAACTCCTTGTCCACCCCTCTCTAACTCCTTGTCCACCCCTCTCTAACTCCATATCCACCCCTCTCTAACTCCTTGTCCACCCTTCTTTAACTCCTTGTCCACCCCTCTCTAACTCCTTATCCACCTCTCTCTCCTTATCCACCCCTCTCTAACTCCTTGTCCACCCCTCTCTAACTCCTTGTCCACCCCTCTCTAACTCCTTGTCCACCCCTTTCTATGGTTAATACTTTTATGTAATACATGCATTTATGTATTGTGTTTGTGTGTGTGTGTGTGTGTGTGGTATAAGATGAATGTTGAGTGTTATTATTATTTTAGACTGCCTTTTTGGTGCTTTTCTGGCAAACCATAACATTTTTGTACAGAGGTGTAATATCACAAACTGCAGTGAAATGAAAAGGAAATAGGTTGCAGGTCACCCTTTTGTATGGAGAGAATGATGAAAATAAATATTAACCTGCTTTTCAATTTGTTTCCTCAAAACACATTACCGATGGTATTACTGATAGGAAATATTACCTAACTAGCCTAATTTTAGCCAAAATTTGGTTGTGTCCGTATAAGGGAGTGTTGGCAGGTGAGGGGCACCATAGTCCAGGCAGTAACCCGAGTAGCCTCTCTTTCGCCCCATCCGGGTACGAGCTCACCCGATATTCCTCAGTTTAGTTCTTAGCTAGCCTGTAGTCGGTTGTGTTCGTACATCGCTCCAGATCTTACTGTGTGGTGACCAGTCGTCTTGTGTCTTACTGACTGTGCGTACTCATTGGGACTTGACTGCGCCGGTTGTACTAGCTTGGAATTCACTGGGATTGTGCAGGCTTGGAGCTCACTCGGATTGTGCCTTGTACTGTTTCGAACTTTGGTCTGTACAGCGGGACCTGGACTTAGCATGCCTGTGGACGGCCTCGAACGGGGTGGTGACTGTGAGTCCCGTGGCGCCTCAGGATTTCGCTTCGGCCGGCGTGGGTTTGCTTCTCGCACCGTTATGGTCAGCTCAGGGGAAGGGAAGAGCACCGGGCATCGGCACTATCTGTGCACTTGTTGAGTTTGTTCTCACCCTCGCGAGCGCACTTATCGGTGCGCAGCCTCGGAGGCCACGCTCGTTCGTTCTTCACTGTTGCCTCTGTGTTGCAGTTACCAGGATCGTACCTGCACGCTATGTGGCGATTTTCAGTGGCCCTGTGACGAGCATGCAGTCTGCCTGCCCTGCTCTGGCTGTGAGTCCACGCATCCCTGTGCTGTATGCGCCCCTTGGCTGGAAGAGAGATGGTCCCAGCTGTGGGGATTCTACTCCGTGAACGCCTGACACCTACCCGGGATCGGCCATCGACTCCTGCATAGATTACCGCGGATGGGCGCAGTAAGTTACCCATGACCGTGATGCATCGGACCAGTGCGACTACTACTGGGCAGAATACCACGGATGGGCCTATTAAGTTCCCCGTGACTGACGCATCGCACCAGTACTACGACTACCGCGCAGATTACCACGGATGGGCCTATTAAGTTCCCCATGACCGTGACGCATCGGACCAGGACATCTACTACTGTGCAGAATACCACGCATGGGCCTATTAAGTTCCCCATGACCGTGACGCATCGGACCAGTACATCTACTACTGCGCAGAATACCACAGATAGGCCTCGCTTGAGCTTGCCCTTAGCACCACGTGAATGTTCTGTGTTTATGTACAGTGTGTGAGTGAATGCGCGTGATTCACGTGAGCGTGCTTGTTGGGTTCAGTTCGCGGCGGCGCTTTGAGCCGATTTTCAATTGGGATAAAGCACCTATTTAATGCGCTTATTATTATTATTATTATTATTATTAAGTTCCCCATGACCGTGACGCATCGGACCAGTACATCTACTACTGCGCAGATACCACGGATGGGCCTTTTAAGTTCCCCATGACCGTGACGAAACGGACAGTCCAACTACTACCGGGCAGACGTCGGCACATGCACTTACGACGATCTTAGCCCCCATACCAGATGACGGTACGCAGTATTGGATGGAAAGGGTGACACACTCGGTGCTTCGGGAAGAGAGGCACGACACGCACATGCGACGGGATCCCGCCCCTAGAGACTACGAACGCTCGGCTTCCCGATCGCAGGTCAGTGACGAGCTTCCACGGGCCAGTTCAACTACTACCGGGAAGACGCCAGCATACGCACTTACGGCGGTCTTAGCCCCGGATTAGACGGCGGAATGCAGAAGTCGAAGGATGGTAGCACGCTCAGTGCTTCGGGAAGAGAGGCACGAGGTGAACTCTCGACACGATCACGCCCCCGTCTAGACTACTGAGCCGCCACTACCGGGCCCACGCCAGCACTCGCCCAGCATGAGCCTAGCGCATGCCGGGACCCGAATCTCATCAGGTCTCCATACGTTCGGCATCCCACTCACAGGTCAATGATGAGTCTCCACGGCCGGACAAATTGATTGCATGCCGGTACCGGTCTCAGGCCACTTTACAAAATTTCAAATACAAGCGATAAAAAAATCTCTGTAACTTCAGTAGCTGACTGGCCCTTCGTTTGTCTTGTACTGTGTTTGTCTTAAATGGCGTAAATCCGTGTCTGTTTCGTGAGTGTGTGTGTTGGGTTTCAGGCGCGGCGCTTTGAGTCGATTTCCCCAAAATTGAGAAAAAGCGCCTATATAATAACGGTATTATTATTATTATTATTAATAGTGTCCATGCGCTGCTCAGAGTTGGGGGCATGTGCCTAGCGCATACCGGGACCACGTATCCCTCTGGACCTACAGACGTTCAGCGTCCCACTCCCGGGTCAGTGACGAGTCTCAACGACCGGACAACTGACTGAAAGGAAAAGCGCTCCCTTCCTGCACAGAGTACGGGGCGCGACACTATACACACGCTGGGACCACGAGCCGCGTCTGCTCGACGAACATTCGGCGTTTCGCTCCCTGGTCAGTTACGAGCACGAGCCTGGCGCATGCCGTGACCGGAAGTCCCATAGGATCTATGAGCGTTCAGCATCACGCGCTCAGGGCAGTGAGGAGGTGGCACGTCCACGCCCAATGGCTGTACGGTACACCGCACAAGGGAGCCACGAGCTGAGCGCACGACGGGCCCGCGCGTCCTGTCTACCACACGTGACGTAATCAGGGCAGAAGGAACACTGTGGGTTGGAAGAACCGAGCGGACCCTCGCTCTGGGGACAGGCCGCCACTACTACAGACCATGGTCCGCGTTGTTGCGGCAGCCGCCGTCCTTACTCGCTGTCACTTCGCGCTCACACATGCCATAGGGACTACAGTACGACTGTCCAAGACTACCAGAATTCTACAGTAGCGTTCTGCTTCTTACCAATAACCCAGATTTCTGAAGATTTTGACACCCGGGTGTACTATGCCTTGTTCCCTGCGCACCTCGGTGGAGGACCCTAGGAGGAGGGCGTGTGTGGGTTCTAGGCTGTGTTCATATGTTAAAGCACTTTCAGTTGGCAGGTAAGTTAGCGCTGTAGAGATGTGCCGTTCTTCTCTTCTAGCTTTGGCGTCTGATGCCAGATTCCTGCCCTCGCAATTGGGTCGTTTCGCTTGGTTCCGTGTTATTGCGCGGCAACCTACGGATTCCCTCGCGCTGGGACCATATGGCGTTGAGGCGTGTCCCCTGGGTGGTGGATAGGGGGTCCCTCGTGAGAGGGGTGCACCGAATGAAATAAGGTGCCGTGAACCAACATGGTCTAAGGGAAGGTGACCCCGACAGAAAACCCCTGGTCCTCCTAGTAAGGGGGTTGGGCGTGGGGGTAGCTTCCCCACCCTGCAAAAAAGGAAATAGCTACAAAAACGCCGACGAAAAGACTAACAGTAATTCCTTTCCTGGAGGAGGAAGGTTCTTCTACTAGAAGACTTATGACGTCCTGTGGTGAAAGCCGGAAGTTTTCGGAAGCCATAGGACCGAGCCGCCTCTCTCTATCCAGGGACACAACCATGGGCACATGGAATGTCAAGACCATGTACCAGAGCGGCAAGGCCGCCCAGATAGCAGCGGAAATGCAAAAGTACAACCTTTCCCTGCTAGGTATCAGTGAAGCCAGATGGACGCAGTCTGGCCAGAAAAGGCTGTTAAGTGGGGAGATGATTCTGTATTCAGGTCATGAAGAGGAGAATGCCCCCCATACAGAAGGAGTAGCATTCATGCTGTCACCAGTGGCACAGAGAGCGCTGATGGGCTGGGAACCTCTTGGGCCAAGAATTATCACAGCAGCCTTTAGAACCAAGAAAAAGCTCAAGCTGAACGTCATCCAGTGTTATGCGCCCACCAATGACAGTGACGAGGAAGAGAAACAAGAGTTCTACGACCGACTCCAGAGTGCCGTGGACAAATGTGCGGAGCGAGACATCACCATCGTCATGGGCGATTTTAATGCCAAAATAGGGAGGACAACACCGGATACGAAGAGGTGATGGGGAGACGGACTAGGCTCAGAGATGAGTGAGAACGGGGAGAGGTTTGTAGACTTTTGTGCTCTAAACCGACTTGTCATTGGAGGCAGCATCTTCCCACACAAAAGAATACACAAAGCAACTTGGGTCTAACCTGACCATAAAACAGAGAACCAAATAGACCATATCTGCATTAGCAAGAAATTTAGAAGATCCCTTCAAGATGTTCGAGTGAGGAGGGGAGCAGATGTCGCCTCAGACCACCATCTGCTTACCTTAAGAATGAAGCTCAAGCTAAAGAAAAGCCGCACAGAGACAACAAGAAGACAGCGCTATAATGTAGACCTCCTGAGAGAAACTGGAGTTAGAGAAGAGTTCAAACTGGTGCTGTCCAACCGGTTTCAAGCGCTACAGGAGCTAGTAAATGAAGAGGAGGCAGTCACCACAGAGCAGCAGTGGAAGGCAGCTAGAGAGGCGCTGAACTCAACCTGCAAAGACACTGTAGGGTTCAGGAAACACCACCACAAGGACTGGCTGTCGGCACAGACCTTGAAGAAGATAGAAGCGAGGAAGCAGAAGAAAGCAGCGGTCAACAACAGTCGCACGAGAGCAGCCAAAGTAAGGGCACAGGAGGAATACTCGGAAGCCAACCGCGAGGTGAAGAGGAGTATCAGGGCAGACAAGAGGGCCTACACAGACAGCCTGGCAGCAGAGGCAGAAAAGGCAGCAGGCAGCGGCAACATGAAACGGCTCTACGACATTACCAGAAGATTGTCGGGTAAGTATGGCCATACAGAAAGACCAGTAAAAGACAAAGAAGGCAAGCCTATTGCAGACAGAGCATACCAACTCGACAGATGGGCCGAGTATTTTGAAGAGTTACTGAACAGAACTAGCCCACCCGACCCCCCCGACATCCAGCCGGCAGAGACCGACCTACCCATCAGCTGTGACAGACGAAGCCGGGAAGAGATCAGAAGAGCAGTGGCATTTTTGAAGAATGGCAAAGCAGCAGGGCCAGATGGCATCCCAGCGGAGTCTCTGAAAGCAGACCTAGAGACAACAGTGGAGATGCTGTACCCACTGTTTGGAAAGATCTGGGAAGAGGAGGTGATGCCAGCTGACTGGAAGGAGGGGTACCTAATCAAGCTTCCCAAGAAAGGCGACCTCAGCAAGTGTTCCAACTACAGAGGAATCACCTTGCTGTCAGTACCAGGAAAGGTCTTCAACAGGATCATCCTAGAGAGAATGAAGAGCTCCGTTGACCCCCAGCTGAGAGACCAGCAAGCAGGATTCAGGAAGAACCGATCATGTACAGACCAGATCGCCACTCTCCGCATCATCGTGGAACAGTCTCTGGAGTGGAGTCCCCGCTGTACGTCAACTTTGTGGATTATGAGAAAGCATTTGACAGCGTGGAGCGAGAGACTCTGTGGAAACTCCTACGACACTACGGTGTACCCACAAAGCTCGTCCGCCTGATCAAGAGCAGCTATGATGGCATGACATGTCGTGTGATCCACAAAGGGCAGTTCACCAGGGAGCTCCAGGTCAGAACTGGTGTCAGGCAGGGGTGTCTGCTGTCTCCGTTCCTCTTCCTACTGGCCATAGACTGGGTCATGAAGATGACCACAGAGCACAGATGAAGTGGAATACAGTGGACACTGTGGACACAGCTTGACGACCTCGATTTTGCAGACGACTTGGCATTACTGTCCCACACTCGTCAACAAATGCAGGACAAGACCACAAGGCTTGCTGACATCTCGTCCCAAGTGGGCCTCACCATTCACAAACAGAAAACAAAGACAATGAGGCTGAACACAACCAGGGAAGAACCAATCTTGCTTGCTGGCACCCCGTTGGAGGAGGTGGAGTCCTTCACCTATCTCGGGAGCATCATAGACAAAAAAGGCGGCACTGATGCAGATGTCAGAGCACGAATCGATAAAGCCAGAGCAGCCTTTCTCCAGTTAAAAAAAGTGTGGAGTTCCAGAGAGCTGTCACAACACACCAAAGTCCGGATTTTCAACTCCAATGTAAAAGCAGTTCTCCTATATGGAGCAGAGACTTGGAGATTGACAAAAACCACAGTCAACAGAGTACAGACCTTCATGAACAGTTGCCTTAGAAGAATTTTGAAAATCCACTGGCCAGAGAAGATCAGCAACGTCAGACTCTGGGAGAGAACAGAGCAGATAACAGCAGAGAATGAAATTGGGCGAAGAAGATGGGGATGGATCGGTCACAGCCTGAGAAAGCCAGCTTCCAGTATCATTAGGCAGGCATTGTCATGGAACCCCCAGGGAAAGAGGAAAAGAGGTAGGCCGAGAAACTCCTGGCGTCGAGACCTCCAAGCAGACATCAAGAGACTGGGAACCACCTGGAGTAGAATCGAAGGAGAAGCACAGGACAGGAGTTGCTGGAGGTCTCTCGTCGACGGCCTATACCCGGGTAGGGGTGACAGGCGTAAGTAAGTAAGTAACCTACGGATTCGGGACTTCGTTCTACGCTGTGGGGCATGTGGACGCCCTCCGCTCGCCGTGGATTTGCACCCCATGGCCTTCCGGGCGCCACCTACTATGCGGCGTACCTTGCCTTGCTCGTCGCCTTGCCGGCTACTTCTCTGGGGGAACAGGTGCTTCAGGAGGCCTCCTGCACTTCTTCCTCGACCTCCTGATCGCTGGTACTGACTATGACAGCCGACACGCACTCCTGCCATTTGGGCGTCTTGTGCTTCCACTTCAACGGCCATAGACATTTGTTAGTGCGGAAACGGACGGCGCCTCCTGAGAGCAGTATGATTCGGCGCGTCCCCAGACAACCCGTCTCCAGCCATGGCCTCCGGGGGCTCGTCGTGGTGGGCAGAACCAGCTAGGTGCTTCCGGGTACACATCGACACCAGTCTTCCCTAGCGATAGAGGTCAGAACCCTCTTGAAGACAGCTCGAGTTTCTCTTCGAGCTCCCTCGGGCACATCTGACTTCACGCCTCCTTGGGACGGAGTCACAGTCCGTCTTCACGTACGGCGATCTCCGGAGCGACGAATTCAGCGGGGACGCACTCAGCTCGACAGGTACTCCTAGAGTAGGAGTCCTCCATGGACCGGTGTACCGCGGCAGGCCCTCTTCTCCTTTGATGCGTCAGTGTCTTCTGCTTCCGCGGCTCCTGTTTTCTCCGGATGACGTTCTACAAACCGTCATCCCCTTCGCTGGGCGGCTTTCGCGACGGAAGAGTACGTCTGCGTGCGTTCACTCCTGTTGTCCCTTCGCCGTTGCAAGTCTCGCCAACAGGGGAGTTCACCTGATTCCGTGATGCTACTCAGCCTCCGGCGGATGGCCCCCACTCCTAGGGATACAGCTTCGGGTTTCGTTGGCGACGTCTGGACCTTCTCTCCATCTCCGACAGCACCGCAGTCTATGCCCTCTTCCCGTGGGGTGGACCGCGGTTCCTCGTCCATCTTCGTCACCCAGTGGTCGGTGGTGCTGGATCGAGACTTCGCTTCCCCGCCGAGAATCTTCAGGGACTTCCGCAGGACATTCCGACGCTTCTCTGCTTCGCCTTCCCCGTTCATATCCGCAGCCCGGAGCGGTCCACGCCCTCCACCTTGTGGGAAGGCCTTTCTACCCGCCGACCTACGGTGCTGCTTCCAAGCTCCTGCTACGGATCAAGGTTGCGACACGGACCTGGGCCTAGTGAATTCGTGCTGTGGATTATGCTGGTGGACCGCCAGCATCCTGACCTTCGACGGACCAGCATCACGTTTGATGTCTACAGCCCGAGACCTCTTCTTCCGCGCCTTGACGTTACGCAGCAAGCCTTCGCCGTGAGAGGTTTTCTCCATGCGACTGTGGTACCCTTCGCTACAGTTGGACCCTCGACCGGACGAGCCGGTGACAAGAGGGACATGTCCTGGGCGGCTGTTGGACCGTTTGACGCATCTTTAGTGGAAACTGGGCGCTTCATGGCGGTGATCTCCGTTCTCTGGCTCTCCACTGTTTTCCTTGGCACCGTTGCGGTTTCGGGCTACTGGACAAGGGTCGCTGATGAGGACCACCCCAGATAGACCGACTCAGGTACCGGCAGCCAAGCGTTGTGGCAGACCCTCACGTCATGGGAGTCTAACCGTTGGCGCCAGGAACTCCTAGTCTTGGCCGACATCTCTACCATCGTCCCCTACATCCAGGAACAGGGCGGGTCCTGCCTTCACTCGCTTGCAGCCTTCTCCACCAGAGGTTCAGCTGGGGCGAGGTTCGGGGCATCGCACTTTGCGTGAGATCCATCCCGGGGCATCTGACTGTTCTAGTCGACTCTCCCCTGCGGTGCAGCCAACTTCTCCACACCGGGTGGACGCTCTGGCCAGACAGTTTCCAGAAGACTGGGACCAGTGGGAGACTCCCATGCTGGACCTCTTCGCGACGAGGTGGAACCTCCTCTTCACGCACAAGGCTCAAGCAACCGTGGCAGGCGCTGTACCAGGGACTCGGCGCGGCAAGCCCTCACCAGTAGAGGCTTTTCCAGGGCGGCGGTGGATGCTATCGCTTCGACATGCTAGCCCTCGACCAGCCGAGTTCCGAGGGAAGTGACGAGCGCTGGGCGACTGGTGTGGCGACATCCTCTCCTTCCCCACGGATTGACGGTCCCCCAGCTAGCAGGGTTCTTCCTTGGCTCTTCTCCACCAGCGTCTGGCGCCAATCACCTTTCGGGGCTACCTCGCCATGACCGCCGACACCTACCGGCAGTGGGGCCGACCCGATCCTGGTAACTGCAAGACCTCGCCGTTCTGATGGCCCACTTTGGTTGGCGACGCCCAGCCCTGCGCTCCCTAGTCCAGAGATGGGACCTACCATGGTTGCTTACGTGACTCAACGCGGACCGCTTGAACCTCACCAGTAGGTGCAGTTACCAGACGTGACGAGGACATGCTTCCTGTGCATCAGCTTCCAGGGTCAGTGAGCTCCACGCACTGTCGGCACGACCCTCACGCTTGCAGTTCCGGACGGACGGCTCCGTACAACGGTTACCTGACCCGCCTTCCTAGCCTAGACGTGGTCTCCTTGGGCCGCCCCTCAGGCCTTTTGCCCTTATGAGTGATAGACTACACCTGGGAGACCAGACAGCAGGACCTGGTGGGAGCCTTACTTGTGTGCCTGCGCCGGACCAAGCCCCTGTGCAGGGGATGCACCCGCCTATTTCTCCCTCTGTCCCCAGGTAGAATGACGTCTCAGCCCAGACCATATCCTCCTAGCTCCGATGCGTGATCCGACGAGTCCTAACATCAGGGCACTCGAGGTCCGAGCCATGGGCATAAGCCCTGCATTCGACTGCTACTGCACTGTCAAGGACTTGTGGCAGCAGTGGGATTGCGAGCTGAGACTACCTTCAACCGTATCTACCTGAGGGAACTCTTCGGCCAGCACCAGAGCCTTTCGCTGGTTGGAGACAACGCTGCGGAACAACACTCCCTCCCGGCGCCATAGGTGTCTTAGCTAAAATTATCGGGAGGTTGCCTAGGGAGAGCGGGTCTGGTTGCCGGTATTGGGTGATGGGGCGCTATAGGCGGCACCCACCTCCTCTTCGGGATTCTTCCTATCAGTAATACCATCGGTAATGTGTTTTGAGGAAACAAATGAATTTTTCTTAAAATGAATTTTTTCGAAAAATACTTACCAATGGTATTACTCGAAGGTCCCTCCCACCTGCCCCGCTTGCCGCCAGTTCGCTAAGAAACTAAACTGAGGAATATCGGGTGAGCTCGTACCCGGATGGGGCGAAAGGGAGGCTACTCGGGTTACTGCCTGGACTATGGCGCCCCTCACCTGCCAACACTCCCTTATTCAGACACAACCAAATTTTGGCTAAAATTAGGCTAGCTAGGTAACGTTTCCTATCAGTAATACCATCGGTAAGTATTTTCGAAAAAATTCATTATAAAGAAAAATTCATTTTCCCTCCCAAAAGCGAAAGTGGCGTGCTGCCGTAGCAGCGTATCAAGGCGGTTAACCCTTATCATTCAGGATTCACTAGTGTGTGAAATAATTTTCACTAAATTAGTTCAAGGGTGGTGCCAGCATAGCTTGGCGCCTCTAGGCGCCAAGCTTTTCTGGCACCACCCTTGAACTGAAGCCATTGGTCTATATCCTTATCTGTAAGTACTATAATGTAGCTTGCATATGGCAGTGTACAAATTTGAAGCTTTTAGCCTCTGTATGATATGGGTTGAAACTGGACTCTATGTTGTGTCGGCTGCACAAGCTGGAACTGCTCTACTAAGGCCTGACTCATTGTAACTAAAAGCGCCACCGACAGCCAAAGGAGTAGCATTTCTTTGATTGCGCTTTTCAGACAGGTGTGTACAGGTGATCGTTTACTTTTTTTCAGATCCTTGCTCAAGATCCGTCCAATAAGGATGACTTTTCAACAGTTGAAGATGACATGGGCAAGAACAAACTTGTACAAGAAGCGGAGGAAAAGAAACGAGCGTATGTGTGCTTCTTCGGTCACAAACTGCATTTTTATACAATATAACTCATTCAGCCCGGCGCAAGTATTTCCCAGATTTTGGAGGCGTCATCTGACAACTATGCACCTGTTGCAGGCAGGAGATGGGTCGACCATGATAATTCAAGGGCAGTGCCAGATTAGCTTGGCGCCTGTTGGTGCCAAGCTAATCTGGCACTGCCCTTGAATTATCATGCATGTTTTATCATGTATGAATTATCATGTATGTATGTTTGTGTGTGCGTGTGTTTGCATGTGAACATGGATGCGTGTGTATGTGTGTCTAACCTAGTTATGTATTAGACCATTGTTTTGTTTATGATAATGTTGTTTAGTAGTTTGTACCAACGGCAAGTTTGAAAATTGGTCTTGTAACCAAATACTTCTACCATTGTAAAATAAAAGTTCATTGTTCATGGTCGACCCATCTCCTGCTGTAGTGTGTCAGGGCTCAATGGGACAACTAGATGCAACAATAATAGAACACTACCCCTCTGTTTGCAGTCCACAAGGCCCAACTAGCAAAAGCAGTGTGTCAAATATGTGGGTTATGGGAGAGGCCAATCATTGATGTAACTCATTATTTTACAAATGTAAAAGTTAAGTGGACATTTCAATACACATGTACCTTGACCTTTGTGCACTGTAGTTCAAGCAGAAACTCCTTTAACTCATTCAGCCCGGCGCACATATTTCCCAAATTTGGGAGGCGTCATCTAATGACTATGCACCTGTTGCAGGAGATGGGTCAACCATGATAATTCAAGGGCACTGCCCTTGATTTATCATGGTCGACCCTTCTCCTGCTGTAGTGCGTCAGGGCTGAATGGGTTAAAACTGTTTCATGTTGAAAAGAATTGAAGACTGCAGCTAGAGGATACATAGTCCTTTCACTTTCCTGTGATTGCAGGCGCGAGGAAAGAAAGAAAATGATGGACTCCGTGGCAGAACCAGCTGCACGCCGACCTGAAGTAGCACTCAGAATCAAAGTGGACAGATTCACATAGCAGTGGTTTCCCCCCACCCCCTCCTCCCTCCCCCCCTCTCCCATCCCCCCTCCCCTCCCCCCCTTCCCTTCCCCCCCCCCCCCCCCCCCCCCACCTTCCCATGTACTCGGAAAGAAACAAGAGAGTGGGAGTCTGAAACACTTAGCAATAAAAATCATGTGTCTGTTAAACAAGAAACCGCATATACCTGGACCCATTACATCCTGAGGCTGATTTAAAAAATAAAAAAATGCTTATTGTACTATGAACGGTGCATTATAGATTATCAGATCAACCATTTTAGTTCCTCTCGGCGCCAAGCTATTCTGGCGCCACCCTTGAACTAACATAGTCAAATTTATTTCAAGCGATAGTGTATGAGGATGAAAAGGGCTAACCCTTAAGCTGTCAGTTGTACTTTCTGTTGAGACGTTTTCTGCAGGAATCACCTCAACGCAAAGTGCTCCTGACGGCCAAAGGGCTAAAAAAAAACATAGCTGACTTTGCTTGAAGGTTGATCATGATCGATCCAGTGTAGTGCTCAGGCAGGTGCCAAGCTGATTGAGCACTACCTTTGAACAGTTATGGTCAGTGAAAAATCAGGTTTGAAATTTCATGAAGAATATATATGCTGTGATAAGCGTGAGGCTGTTGTAGCTGGATGTTCAGCATGGCTGTCAGCACTGCAGTCCAGCTTGTGTAGGCTACCACTTGCGTAAAGTGCCCCTCTGTTACACGCTTAACTCATTCAGCCCGACGCACGTATTTCCCAAATTTTGGAGGCGTCATCTATCAACTATGCACCTGTTGCAGGAGATGGATCCACCATGATAATTCAAGGGTAGTGCTAGATTAGCTTGGCGCCGACAGGCGCCAAGGTAATCTGGCACTACCCTTGAATTATCATGGTCGACCCATCTCCTGCTGTAACGTCAGGGCTGAATGGTTAAAAAAATCCAGACCAGAAAGGTGTTCGCCAAGTGTGTAAGAACGGAGAACATTCAAACAAAAAGAAACCTGCTCAGAAAAGACAATTGCAACACAATCCGTTAATATTTCAGATGCTTACAGTCGCAAAAAGATAGCCAGCAAATTGTGTATTTGTTTGAATGCCTATTTTGAAAATATTATTCAGTTGTGCTGTAATTGTCTTTTCTAAGTGTGGTTCTTTCTTCGTTTGGGTGTTGTCTGTCTTACTCTTTGACAATCACCAAAGTTTTGGTCAGTATTCCCCACAGAAATATTGAGTGAGGGTCACCATGACTGATTTTTTATTTTAAATATCTGTGGGCCAGCGTGATATGATGCACACTTTTTCAGAACTACGTGTCAGATCTGTGCACAATAGAGCTTCTATGGGAAGCAAGCACTGGGTCCCCAAGCTCTTACTGGAACTGAGGTGACGCTGTGTAAAGTTACCCCATGTGTCTTAGGTGCCTTTGACAGTTGTCGTAGTTGTCGTCTATACATGTATGTATGTGTGTTTGAGGGTTGGTGGGTGTTCCCATCACGGTTTTTTGCTGTAACCACATTAACCTAACCCCAGGACCCTGCACAGCAGGAGATGGATTGACCATGATAATTCAAGGGTAGTGCCAGATGAGCTTGGCGCCTTCAGGCTCATCTGGCACTACCCTTGAATTATCATGATCAATCCACCTCCAGCAACTGGTGCATAGTTGTCCAGTGACACTTCCGAAAATTTTTGGGAAAGCACCCGTGGTGCTAAAAGGGTTCAGATCTTCTCCACGGCAGGCTTGGGTTGTTGAATGTTGCCGATACAGTGGGTTATCAGTGTTGTCTAAGACTGCCCTTCTTTTCACAATTTGTGTGATTTGGTACAATGTAGCAGAGGCTTGTGACTGCACCCTTTGTGTGTCATAAAAACTCCTCTGTGTGTAAAAGTTGAAGAAAATCAGAAATGGGCTTTTAGTTTGTGATATTCAAACTTGTTAGGTTATGTTGACTATTTTTTCCGGCATTATGGTAAGACTAGCTAATAACATTTATTAAAAGATATTGCAAGCTGTTATCCCTATGTTGCCTGGAGAATATACTTTAACCCCTATCATGCTGAGGCTACAAGCGTCAAATCTATACACTGCCACATGCAAGCTACATTATAGTACTTACAGATAAGGACACAGACCAATGGCTTTATTTCAAGGGTAGTGCCAGAATAGCTTGGCGCCTAGAGGCGCCAAGCTATTCTGGCACCAACCTTGAACTATTTTAGTCCAACTTATTTCACGCACTGGTGTATTCCGAATGATAAGGGTTATGTGAATAAGACAATGCGAGTACAAGAGCGATCTAGAGCTGAAAAAAATTGTAGTTGGTGATAGTGTCTTGTTTCTAATTGACTATGTTTTATTGTTCACTGTGATACTGTTGATTACCGTTAAGTGAGTTGGCGTACCTCGCACTGTACTGAGGTGAAAACCACTACTGCTGCCATTGCTGTGGTCTTTGCACTTGTTTTGTTTCTGGATAGGGTCACTTGGAATGGTTGCTATTTGCACTAGAATGAGGAGGTGATCTTCAAGAAGAAAAAAATCATTTGACATTTGGATTGTTCAGCAGTTCCAAACCTCTGCCACAGAGTGGCACAGAGTGCTCATGTGTTTTATTCATCATGTTGCTATAGAATTTCCTCGGCTACAAAAGCACATGGCACTCGCCAGAAACTCTCCCAGCTCCCTCCCTCTCTCCACCTTCAACTTGATAGCACCCCAATCTCCCTCTCTGACTCGGCCAAGAACCTCGGCGTCATCCTCGATTCCTCTCTGTCCATGACCAGCTTCGTCTCCGCCACGACCCAGGCATGCTATTTCCACCTCCGCCGCATCAGTCAGATCAGAAAATACCTCACTACCGAAGCTGCCACCAAACTTGCTGTCTCTCTCATCTTATCTCGCATCGACTATTGCAACTCTCTCCTTTCCGGTCTCCCTCACTCCACCATCTTCACTCTCCAGCACGTCCAGAACAATGCTGCCCGCCTCGTCCTCAGAAAGAAAAAATCCGACCACATCACACCCCTGCTCAAACTCCTCCACTGGCTCCCAATCCCCCAACGCATCCAATACAAAGTTCTGTCTCTCTGCTACAAATCCCTGAACAACTGCGCTCCTGCCTATCTCTCTAACTTACTTCACCCCTAAACACCTTCCCGCTCTCTCCGCTCTGCCTCCGACCCTCTCCGCCTCCACATCCCTCGCACCAAACTTAACACTTTCGGCCCCCGCTCCTTCTCCGTCTACGGTCCATCCACCTGGAACACTCTCCCACTCTCTCTCCGTCAGAAACACTCTCTCTCCTCCTTCCAGTCCGCCCTCAAAACTCGCCTCTTTCAACAGTTTTAGCACTATATCAGCACACTCCCCACCCCGCAAGCTGACCGTCGTAATGTATTTCACTGTTTGTGGTACGTGAGTCATTGTCTAAAGCGTGCGCATGCGTGCGCGAGTTGTGAGTGTGCGCTTAGAGTTATAATTATTATAAGATAAGCGCATTATAAATACCGTAATTATTATTATTATTATTATTATGGATCTGTGCCAAGTATATAGTAAAACTGTTGCCGCAAGGGTTTCATGTGAAAGGAAAACAGAAAATAGAGGTTGAAAACCCTTTGAATTAGATACATGGAACACGACTTTTCGGATGAAAGATCCTTCTGGGTGATATGGAAACAACTGTATCACCCAGAAGAAGGATCTTTGATCCCAAACGTCGTGTTCCATGTATCTAATTTAAAGGTTTTTCAACCTCTCTTTTCTGTTTTCCTTGTGCCAAGTATAGTTCATATGGGCTGATTAAAATGTATGCCTGGGGGTAATACTCTGCATTATGTTATGAAAAGGAAACTTCTCTCTACGAGAGACATAGATCCTTACGTGACTACTTGTACACCGTTAGCCTTATCACATCTACATGATACGGCGAAATCTGCAGCGACTATGACGTTCTGTGTCTCCACAGACTGTAGGCTGATTAGAGTGTGCATTGGTCAGAATGGGCCTAAATCAGACAAAGGGTCGCTGTCGGGCATTTCCCGCCAAAACAACTGAGGCATGATTTATCTTTGTTCAGACAGGATTGCTTATGATCACTGTACTCCAGTCAAGCAATAAGCCCACAGGCCACTAGCTCATTCATCCCGACGGCCGTATTTCCCAAATTTTGGAGGCGTCTTCAAATGACTATGCTCCAGTTGCTGGAGATGGATCGACCATGATAATTCAAGGGCAGTGCCAGATTAGCTTGGCGCCGACAGGCGCCAAGCTAATCTGGCCCTACCCTTGAATTATGGTCGATCCATCTCCTGCTGCATTGCGTCAGGGCTGAATTGGAGGGATAAGTCATGGTGTGTTCATACAGCTCTTGCTACCTATGCGCAAACATGGTAGCCCATTGTATCGGCAAAATTTAACAATCTAAGCCTACCATGGAGAAGAGGTGGATTGATCATGATAATTCAAGGGTACTGCCAGATGAGCTTGGCGCCGTCAGGCGTCAAGCTCATCTGGCACTACCCTTGAATTATGCCTCGCATTGAGAGAAGTAATTTTTTTCCCCCACAAACCTATTCTACCAACATCAGTACGCAAAAGACATAGAGCTGTATGTTTCCGTACAACCTGAGAGATCCTCACGACCCCATTAGAATAAATGGGCTAACGTGGCTCTATGCCTCCAGATTGTATTGCTTACGCGAGTGCCGTACCAGTATAGCCTACATAAAGGCTTACCTTCTCATGAGCCAGGCATCCATTTAACCCCTCGGCCGCATTTCCGAAATTTTGGAAGCATCACCAAAACGAACATGTACCAGTTGCAGGAGATTTATCCACTATGATAATTCAAGGGTAGTGCCAGATTAGCTTGGCACCTGCAAGCGCCAAGCTAATCTGACACGGTCATTGAAGTGTCGTGGTTAATCCATCTCCTGCTGCAGGGCGACGGCGTAAATTGGGTTAAAGTGGCTATGATATTGAGCATCAATGCTTGTTGTAGACGGTAAGAGTTACGTTCAATCGGCTGTCTGAACGAGGCTCAGATTCTGGGGCCAGTTGCGTGAGCGAGCTCGGTCCTGCACCAGGCACCAAGCCAGGTGCGCCGCTATAGCGGCGCACCTTGCATAGTGGCTGGTGCAGTACTAAGCTCGCTCATGCAACCTGCCCCTGATGCCCCGCCACTGCATGCAGCCAGGCCGAACGACTCGTGCTTTCCGCAGCAAAGCTAAATCACGAGGATCCGTTCATGCAACGGACCTATACAATCGTTGCAAATTCAGCCATGTTCTGTCATGAAGGAAAGTTTCTTTTTCATATTAATATGATGCGGCGCATTTCCTGGCATAGATTTTAATTAGCCGGTACAAACTATACATGGCATGGATCCGTGTGTGCTTTGAACACTGCTGAAGAAAGCACATGAATATCTGTGCCAGTCTGTGGTAGGGGTTTGAAAAAATGTTGCAACACATGTCACATGATTTTTTCTTTGACCTCATGCTAGCGCCAATAGCCACCATTCCAAGCGATTGAAGACCAGTGGACCCTATGCTGAAACCAGGTAAGTGCAAAAAGCACAGCAACGGTGTTGGTAGTGGTTTTCACCTAGACGCAGGGTCAGGTATACCAACTCGGCGTTGATTATGTGTGCCTTCATTGCAGTCATCCTCAGCAATGGTTAAGAAAGGGTTAAAACTACATTCACTCTTAACACCACATGGGCAGGTGGATCCTCCGTGATAGTTCAAATGCAGTGTTAGATTAGCTCGGAGCCTGGGATGGTGCGCAGCTGATCTGGCACTTGCCTCTGTCTTGGCTGATTCATTTCCTGCAGCTGGTACACTGTCTTTATGCACAATAAATTTGTAAAAGTTATTGGTAAGTGTGAGTGAGTTTGTGTACCAGTAGGTTACAGCCGTTCTGTGCTGATGTATGCAGTTACAGCCGTTCTGTGCTGATGTATGCAGGTGTGTACAGTTGTGAGAGAGTTGGGAAGAGAAAGAGAACAATACAAGTTATTGTTCTGTTAAACCTTTGCGTGTCGGTAGCGATTTTAGCTTGCAATGATTCCTACAGGAATCGGTGCGACAAAAACTGCTACCAACACACAAAGGGTTAAAAACCAAAATGGAAAACATTACGAATGTACAATCAGTACTTAGGTGTAACTTTGAAAAGAGATCTTGCATTGTGTAAATTTTAAGTTGTTTGGAGTCTTAAAATGTTCATGTCTGATAAAAAAAAAATTTAAAAGAAGTTCAGTGTGTTTAACTGTAAATTGTATGATTTGTGTGTTGTGATTTGCTTTGCAGTCCAGTGGGCACAGAAGTTAATACAAGTGCAGTCTTGTAATGCTTAATTGTTTGTGTGTGTGTGTGTATGATGATGATGATGATGATGTGTGTGTGTTTGTGTATGTGTGTGTGTGTGTGTGTGTGTGTGTGTGTGTGTGTATGTGCAGATCAGCTTTAATAGTTGAACCGCTTCAGCGCATCAAGTTAGGCTGTGTTAGACAGCCACGGACGGTATCTGACGCCCGAAGCCGCGGCAACTGCAATCCTTGCCAGTCTCCTCCTTTGTTTTGTCACGGTTAGACTACTATAACTCCATCCTTTCCGGCCTGCCTAAAACCATAGACCAAAATAATAGTTATTGTGGTCTATGCTAAAACTGACCCAGCTAGATAAACTGATGAAACAGTGCTGTCCGTTTAGTAGTCAGTTCTGCCGGCGCGTCCGCAGTGCGTAAGCGTGACCGGCATATCCGCCCTGCCAGGCCTTGAAAAACTCCACTGACGGGAAAGCATTGTATAAACTGCCCTGCATGTGCTATCTACTAGCACCTGACGTCTCCTGCTTATATCTCTGACTTACTCCACTCCATCTCGCACCCTCCGCTCTTCGGCCTCTGACACGCGTAAATTTCGCCGGCCGGCCTTCCCAATCACAAATGATGTAACGCGCGGCGGCGAAACACTGACGTGGCGGTCGTGCCTTCTCTTGGAACGGCCTCCCCGCCCCTGTCTGCCGTAACTGTCATATGCTCTCCTCAGTCATTTAAATGACTGACTTCTCTTCCTCTGACAGACGTAAATTTCGCCTTCCCAATTAAATGTATAACACGTGGCGGTCGTGCCTTCCCTTCGGCCATCAGTCTTGGCCCCGCCGGCCAGCCCTTGGGGAACGGCGGCGGCCTCCCCGGCCCTGACCGTAACTGTCAATGATGCTCTCATTTACATCACTTCTCAAAACCCACCTCTACAATGCTGCCTTTCACCAGTTCATTTCCCCAGATGCGGCACAATTCATCGGCACCACGGTCACGTATGACTGTGTGCCGAGTGTGAGTGCCCCGGTGTGTCAGTGTACTTCCATATGCATTGCTTTCAGTCACTTATTTAGCGCACCCCCTCTTTCCTATCTTTTTTTTTTTTTTTTTGTGTGTGTGCGGCTTGGACCAATGAGTAGATCTATGATCATTGGTCTATCATGCACAATTCTCTCCCTTGACAGTGCTTTTTCCTACTCGGTAGTTTCTTCTAAATTACAAGCACTGGCAGTCAACCCTTTCGGTCTGAGTTTTTTTACGCCACAGCAAGACATGGATCGACCATGACAGTTCAAGGGTGATGTCAGAATAGCTTGGCGCCTATGGGCGCCAAGCTATTCTGGCATCACCCTTAAACTATCATGGTCGATCTGTGTCCTGCACTGCAATGCAGTCTTCAGAGGACAACGGCAAAATTTGGGGCTTTCGGTCGGTCTTGGGGTAGAATGAGTTAATTTATTATTATTCAGTATTAAGTGGCACCTCCGCCAGAATTCGGGAAATGCGGTCTTGGGGTTAAATGGGTTAAACTAACGCCGGACGGACGTGTATGATGGTCTGCGATTTTGTACCAGATACCGATGGGCCGTATGGACCATTACAGACGGCATGCACCGGCTGAGAGTGGTCAATTAGTTCACTTTGTTGTTGCCACTTATAATATATATATATATATATATATATATATATATATATATATATATATATATATATATATATATATATATATATATATATATATATATATATATATATATATATGGGATACAAGTATTTACACTGATCATACGCATGTATTCTAACATAATTATCATCCTGTTGTTCGCGCAGGTCACCCCATGTGCATGAACTGCGTGTGTGCGCGTGCACTGGTTCGACTGAGCGGCGAGTGCGTGTGCCGCTTGCATGCGTGTCAGTGTGTGTGCCGTGTGTGTGTCAGTGTGTGTGTGTGTGTGTCAACCGTGTGTGTCAGTGTGTGTGTGTGTGTGTGTGTGTGTGTGTGTGAGAGAGAGAGAGAGTGAAGATAAACTTTATTGTCATATGCCACACCTATTAGGATTTGCTGTGGCATGCAAACAATGTCAATACATAACATAAACCAACATCATAATCCAAATATCTCTAACATACCAATAAAACCACATATAGCACGTATGTGCGTGGACGCAAACTATGTGCGTCTGTATTTCAGTGTATGTATCATTCTTTCCCCCCTCCCCCTCCCCCAATAAAAATGTTTATTCTTTTGAGATTTATTTTGTAAAAGACATTTAAGTATCGACAGAAAGGATGACCCGGCTGATGACCCGGCCGTATTTCCCAAATTTGGGAGGCCCCGCGTCATCTAATGACTATGCACCAGTTGTAGGAGATGGATCGACCCTGATAATTCAAGGGCTGTGCCAGATTACTTTAAGTGTCCACTAGCCGGGGTTGGTTAGTTCGGGGTTTAACGTCCGAAGTGATAATGGACGGCCCTGACGGGCGGGTTATGTGGGACAGAGATATCTATTGCCTATGGAGTACGACCCGGATCAACTCAGGCGCACTCCAACTGTACTTGCTTACTTACTTACGCCTGTCACCCCTCCCCGGGTATAGGCCGTCGACGAGAGACCTCCAGCGACTCCTGTCCTGTGCTTCTCCTTCGATTTTACTCCAGGTGGTTCCCAGTCTCTTGGTGTCTGCTTGGAGGTCTCGACGCCAGGTGTTTCTCGGCCTGCCTCTTTTCCTCTTTCCCTGGGGGTTCCATGACAATGCCTGCCTAGTGATACTGGAAGCTGGCTTTCTCAGACTGTGACCAATCCATCCCCATCTTCTTCGCCCTTCCCCACCCGGGTCTGCCCTGGGGGACTTGGGTGGGGTTAGGTATTTTTTAGTTCCCAGGGTCACCCTGGTCAGCCCCACAGGGTGGGTTTTTCTCTCTATTCTGGGGCATGTGTTTCTGTCTACCCTTTGTCCATTCACCTGTATTTGCCTTTTTAAAACTCTCCCTACTGTCTGCACTGCCTGTAGCTCTTGATATTGGATGTGTGTTGCTAAATGGTCTTAGCTTTATTTATGCCCCATGTTGTAGGTTTATTTAATGTATTTGACCGGCTGGCGACATACATTCAATTTTCTGTTTAGTTTTTTTTCACAATCAGTGCAGGCACGTCCTGAGAAAGCCTTGTTGCTGTCGGGACGTTAAGCAATGTACAATCAATCAATCAATCAATCTTCTTCGCCCAATTTCATTCTCTGCTGTTATCTGCTCTGTTCTCTCCCAGAGTCCGACGTTGCTGATCTTCTCTGGCCAGTGGATTTTCAAAATTCTTCTAAGGCAACTGTTTATGAAGATCTGTACTCTGTTGAATGTGGTTTTTGTCAATCTCCAAGTCTCTGCTCCATATAGGAGAACTGCTTTTATGTTGGAGTTGAAAATCCGGATTTTGGTGTGTTGTGACAGCTCTCTGGAACTCCACACTTTTTTCAAGTGGAGAAAGGCTGCTCTGGCTTTACCGATTCGTGCTCTGACATCTGCATCAGTGTCGCCTTTTTTTGTCTATGATGCTCCCGAGATAGGTGAAGGACTCCACCTCCTCCAACGGGGTGCCAGCAAGCAAGACTGGTTCTTCCCTGTTTACGTTCAGCCTCATTGTCTTTATTTTCTGTTTGTGGATGGTGAGGCCCACTTGGGACGAGATGTCAGCAAACCTCGTGGTCTTGTCCTGTATTTGTTGATGAGTGTGGGACAGTAACGCCAAGTCATCTGCAAAATCGAGGTCGTCAAGCTGTGTCCACAGTGTCCACTGTATTCCACTTCGTCTGTGCTCTGTGGTCATCTTCATGACCCAGTCTATGGCCAGTAGGAAGAGGAACGGAGACAGCAAACACCCCTGCCTGAGACCGGTTCTGACCTTGAGCTCCCTGGTGAACTGCCCTTCGTGAATCACGCGACATGTCATGCCATCTTAGCTGCTCTTGATCAGGCGGACGAGCTTTGTGGGTACAGCATAATGTCGTAGGAGTTTCCACAGAGTCTCTCGTTCCACGCTGTCAAATGCTTTCTCGTAATCCACAAAGTTGACGTACAGCGGGGAGCTCCACTCCAGAGACTGTTCCACGATGATGCGGAGAGTGGCGATCTGGTCTGTACATGATCGGTATTTCCTGAATCCTGCTTGCTGGTCTCTCAGCTGGGGGTCAGCGGAGCTCTTCATTCTCTCCAGGATGATCCTGTTGAAGACATTTCCTGGTACTGACAGCAAGGTGATTCCTCTGTAGTTGGAACACTTGCTGAGGTCGCCTTTCTTGGGAAGCTTGATTAGGTACCCCTTCTTCCAGTCAGCCGGCATCACCTCCTCTTCCCAGATCTTTCCAAACAGTGGGTACAGCATCTCTACTGTTGTCTCTAGGTCTGCTTTCAGAGACTCCGCTGGATGCAATCTGGCCCTGCTGCTTTGCCGTTCTTCAAAAATGCCACTGCTCTTCTGATCTCTTCCCGGCTGGGTCTGTCACAGCTGACGGGTAGGTCGGTCTCTGCTGGCTGAATGTCTGGAGGGTCGGGTGGGCTGGGTCTGTTCAGTAACTCTTCAAAATACTCGGCCCATCTGTCGAATTGGTCTGCTCTGTCTGCAATAGGCTTGGCTTCTTTGTCTTTTACTGGTCTTTCTGTATGGCCATACTTGCCTGACAATCTTCTGGTAATGTCTTAGAGCTGTTTCAGGTTGCCGCTGCCTGCTGCCTTTTCTGCTAGGCCATCTGTGTAGGCCCTCTTGTCTGCCCTGATACTCCTCTTCACATCGCGGTTGGCTTCCGAGTATTCCTCCTGTGCCCTTGCTTTGGCTGCTCTCGTGCGACTGTTGTTGACAACTGCTTTTTTCTGCTTCCTCACTTCTATCTTCTTCAAGGTCTGTGCCGACAGCCAGTCCTTGTGATGGTGTTTCCTGAACCCTACAGTGTCTTTGAAGGTTGAGTTCAGCGCCTCTCTAACTGCCTTCCACTGCTGCTCTATGGTGACCGCCTCCTCTTCATTTACTAGCTCCTGTAGCGCTTGAAACCGGTTGGACAGCACCAGTTTGAACTCTTCTCTCACTCCACTCTATCTCAGGAGGCCTACATTATAGCGCTGTCTTCTTGTTGTCTCTGTGCGGCTTTTCTTTAACTTGAGCTTTATTCTTAAGGTAAGCAGATGGTGGTCTGAGGCGACATCTGCTCCCCTCCTCACTCGAACATCTTGAAGGGATCTACTAAATTTCATGCTAATGCAGATAATTATGGTCTATTTGGTTCTCTGTAATATGGTTAGGTGAGACCCAAGTTGCTTTGTGTATTCTTCTGTGTGGGAAGATGCTGCCTCCAATGACAAGTCTGTTTAGAGCACAAAAGTCTACAAACCTCTCCCCGTTCTCACTCATCTCCCCTAGTCCCTGTCTCTACATCACCTCTTCGTATCCGGTGTTGTCCTCCCCTATTTTGGCATTAAAATCGCCCATGACGATGGTGATGTCTCGCTCCGCACATTTGTCCACAGCACTCTGGAGTCGGTCATAGAACTCTTGTTTCTCTTCCTCGTCACTGTCATTAGTGGGCGCATAACACTGGATGACGTTCAGCTTGATCTTTTTCTTGGTTCTAAAGGCTGCTGTGATAATTCTTGGCCCAAGAGGTTCCCAGCCCATCAACGCTCTCTGTGCCACTGGTGACAGCATGACTGCTACTCCTTCTGTATGGGGGGCATTCTCCTCTTCATGACCTGACTTGAATACAGAATCATCTCCCCACTTAACAGCCTTTTCTGGCCAGACTGCGTCCATCTGGCTTTCACTGGTACCTAGCAGGGAAAGGTTGTACTTTTGCATTTCCGCTGCTATCTGGGCGGCCTTGCCGCTTTGATACATGGTCTTGACATTCCATGTGCCCCTGGATAGAGAGAGGCGGCTCGGTCCTGTGGCTTCCGAAAACTTCCGGCTTTCACCACAGGACGTCATAAAAAATATGGTAGAAGAACCTTCCTCCTCCAGGAAAGGAATTGTTGTTTGTCTTTTCGTCGGCGTTTTTGTAGCTATTTCCTTATTTGCAGGGTGGGGAAGCTACCCCCACGCCCAACCCCCTTACTAGGAGGATCAGGGGTTTTCTGTCGGGGTCACCTTCCCTTAGACCATGTTGGTTCACGGCACCTTATTTCATTCGGTGCACCCCTCTCGCGAGGGACCCCCTATCCACCACCCAGGGGACGCGCCTCAACGCCATATGGTCCCAGCGCGAGGGCACTCCAACTGTGCCACTTTGATTTACCAGGACCTTTCACGGACATAGTTATTGAACCGAGCCCATCTTTTGCCCCTGGATTGCGAGTCCAGCACCGGGGCCGGGACGGGATTCGAACCCACGACCCGGCGATTCCCTTCGCTCTCCTGCTCCGACGCCGAACCGCCTATGCTATTTCGGACTCTATCCGCGATCGGGGCTTGTCGCATCTAGTCAGTTATCGATCCAATTCGTTGAACGGGCGTAACGCGTCATCATTTACGTCAGCGCGCCCCTAGCAACCCGTCTTTGACCTGAGGGGGCATTACACGAAGGGCCGGTCTCTCCATCTGCAAGAGACATAGATTCTCTTGAGCCCCTGCGACAACAGGGGCTCTTGATAATATATGTATGCTCTCTTTCCAAAAAGGAATCGCGGCGTCATTTCAGTTGTCCGGCAGCTCATCGGAAACGGAAGAGGTCATCTTCATTCTGAGTGGGCATGGAAGATACAGGGACTCTCCACTGTGAGAACCAGCTGCGTCAGTGTGGGGGCGGTGCGGCGTTTCACTTCTCCAGCGAACACCACAACCTGGCACTTGCAAGAACAATAGATCCTCATGAGCCGCTGCAGCCTTCTGGAGCTCACAAAAGTCTATGCGGGCCTTTTGGTGCCTCAGTTTGGACAATGGGGTCAGGAGGGACTCGAAAAAAACATGTCTTATTTATCATTAGTGTTGACTGAAAAAGTATCCGGCGCGTATGGTCAGTGTATACTGCAGACACTCCTCGAGAAGATGCCATCCTCCCATTGCCATAGTCGTTAATGCAGTTTGTCTGAAGCCTATCATGATGACTGAGTGTACAACGAAAACATCCACTGATCAAGAGGATAGTATAGAGCGTTCAATATACGACTGACAGTCCTTCAATCTAGTGCGGAGGAGGTGGTCGGTGTTCAGTCTGCTGGTGGATTACATCAGTCCAGTGCCATGTCGACCTTGAAAATGCTGCAGGCGCCGCATTTTTGTCGCAAACACACAGACACTGACGTAATTACTATCCCGGTAAGCATTGGTTCCACGGGCCGATGTCGGCTGCTGATGACCGCGGACCCAACTGCGGCCGACGCCGGCCCGTGGGTTTTTGCTTACTGCGGTTCAGGCGCCAGGAGAGTCAGTCTGGCACTGAAAGGGGAAATGTTACTCCAGAATTGTTCTTCCAATCGGCGAATCATTCCTCTGTCTGTCCGTCCATCAATAACATATGACAACATCACACTACCAAAATAAATAAAACTAAACTATCGACCCCTCAGCCCCACCACACCACCGCACGATATGGATCGACCAGGATAGTTAAAGCGGGGTGGTGCCAGAATAGTTCGGCGCCCAGGGTGGTTGGCTGGTTAGTTCGGGTTTAACGTCCACAGCACCGAGGTGATCATGGACGCCCCTCGCGGGCGGGTTATGGGGGACAGAGAAATCTATTGCCTATGGAGTACGACCTGAACACTGATTAACTCAGGCGCACTCCAACTGTGCCACTTTGATTTACCAGGACCTTTCAACGGACATGCTATGGAAAAAATCCGTTTACTTTCCCTCTGGATTGTGAGTCCAGCTACCGGGGCCGGGACGGGATTCGAACCCACGACCCGGCGATACCCTTCGCTCTCCTGCTCCGACTTTTAACCGCCTGAGCTATTTCGGACTCCCATAGGCGCCTAGCTATTCTGGCACCACCCTTGAAATTTCATGATCAGCGAAATATTTCTGTTTATTATTATTATCTCTTCTTTTTATTTTATTTATTTGTCATGTTACCTTTTCTGCTGTTATATTTATTTAAAACGTTATTAAGGACACTCACAAACCAGATAGGTGAGCCTAGCGCTGGCACAATTGTACACAAACCAAGGGGAATCACTCAGCGCTGGACAGACAAACAGTTAGATCCCCTGCCCCCGCCTAAAGAAGTCAGGTACCCAATCGCCAGCCCGCAGAGAAATACGCAGATATAGACCAAGACGATCATCTGCATCCTCGGAGGATGCAGATGGACAGAGACAGTGTCCACAGGACAACTCCAGAAGTGTTGGGATTTCGACCTTGGGGCACAATAGGTTATCTCAGTGAAACATTCTACAACATATTACAACAATCAACAAATATACTGCAGTTCGGATACTAATAATTACGTTTACCAGTAGGCAAGTAGTGAAATTTTGTTCTTAAACCATTCAGCTCTGACGCACTACAGCAGGAGATGGGTCGACCATGATAATTCAAGGGTAGTGCCAGATGAGCTTGGCGCCTGTCGGCGCCAAGCTCATCTGGCACTGCCCTTGAATTATCATGGTCGATCCACCTCCTGCAACTGGTGCATCGTCATTAGATGACGCCTCCAACATTTGGGAAAATACGGCCGTCGGGCTGAATGAGTTAAAAGTGGTTACCTTTTTTTCGTTGTGTGTCTAATATCACACACATACAAAAAGACAATAAAGAAAGTGACCGATTAATTGATTGACATACTGACTGACTCGGTCATTCATTCATTAATTGAGCGATCTAGGCCTATCAAATGAGCCTACGGACTGTCAATCCATCCATCCATCCATCCAACCGCCCACCTATCCATGGGTCAAAGCCGTCTACCGTATTTGTTGTCTTCCGTATGTTAAAAATACGGCAGACCGAAAAGTAACGAGATAAAAATGACGTCACGTCTAGCTACGCAAACCTTGCTAGAGAACGTTCTTTTTGACCTGACGACAAAGCGCCGTGTGTGTGTATGTGTGTGTGTGTATGTGTGCGTGCGCGCGTGCGTGCGTGCGTGTGTGTGTGTATGTGTGTGTGACATTGACTAGAGCCCGCGTTTGAGGACGGACAAGCTTGAAATTTTAGGATTTTGTCGGTAAAAGAATTATCTCGGAACCTTTTTTCTTCTGTTTTGATTAAGTTGCTCATTGGCGAGAAAATGACCGTTTCACAAAAACCGGTTGATCCACACTGGAGTCCGTAATCATCATTTTTCTTATTTTTACTAGATATTTTGCGTATAGCTAGATAAAAGGGACATATTGAACGAGTTCGTTAACCAGCATTGTATCTCTAGAACATTTTGAGTGATAATTATTTTTTTTGCGAAAAAATATATTTGTTCGTGTTTTTTTTTAATTAATTTTACGAATTATATGGGTTAATCGTAAAACAATTGAATCTTTTCTCTTTTTTTTTAACGAAAACAACAATCTTCTCATTGATAATCGTATGGTTTTTCGTATATGGTATGTACATAAGCCTACAGTTTGTCTCGGCTGTCGGGTACGGATTAGGTCAATTGTGACCTGTATGCCATAAATGTTCTGCACCACTTTTTAGAAGTCATTTGTAAAACAGCTAACATAACTCTTTTTTTTTTTTTACGAAAAAAGCTATATTCTCATTAATACCCGCATGATTTTTTCATAAACAGTGTTTGCATAAGCCTGCGATTTGTCCCGGCCCTGGGGTAGGATTAGGTTAAATTGTGACCTGTAAGCTCTAGGCGTGAAAATCAGCAAGACAATTTCAAAGTTGAATCTCTGATACGTCAAATGTTAGTACTGCGATGAATGACTTATAACATCGAGTCGTCACTATGAACACAGCGTCGTGGGACTAATGATGCCATGACGTGAAGCTTGAAGTGACGTCATTTCGCTGCTCGTGCTATCATTCTTCTTCAGAATCAGTAGTAGCGCGGCTGCGCCAGACCACAGAGCTTACGAATGGCGGGACTTGAATCGCCGTGTGTCCGCCGTCAGTCTTTATTTCTGTGTGCCAGTGTGTGTGGATCAGAGGGTGGGTTAGAGTAGAACTGCCGGAGGAGACTGATGCCGGGACTCCTGTCGCTACACGAGCCCGGCCACAGAGCGTACTAATGGCGCGTGTGTCCCGGCGTCTCAGTTTACTTTGTGTGCCGCGCCGTGTGTGTTCAACGGATCAGGGGTTGAGTCTTGAAGGAAAAGCAAATCTCGTATCACGTTAAATATAAAATTACGTAAAAACAAAAAAATACGTCATGACTATGACGTTTGACAAACCGCAATGACGCGTCAGTGTGCACTGCGCGCGCCCCTTCTAGAGTTCACATTGACGCCGTATGGCACATCTGCGAGGCTTTTTCAGAAGGAGATGTGATTTCAACATCAGAATCAGCTTGAAGTCAAATACAAAAGGTAGAGACCCCTGACAGCGAAGAGAGCTCTCATATAGAAGGGACTGTGTCTTCATCCCATCTTAGGTAATTTTATATTTTACGTGATATGAGTTTCGCTTTCGGCTTCAAGACTTGAGAAAATGGTGACAAAACTAGAATTTCACGGTACAATTTCAGTCTTGCTATAATTTGTGTGAAATCAGGTTGACTACCAAGCTACATGCTGTATTATGTACACCTGCATGCTCTTCTGAAAGTGCGTCGATGTGTGTGTTTGCGTGTGCGTGAGTGCATGCGTGCGCTCCAAACATCCTCAAGAGGCATAGATGTTCATGCGCCCTCCAGGCACATGAGGATCTATGCGGCCTCTTGGAGATGCGCGCATATGTGTAAGAAAGAGCGATATATATATATATATATATATATATATATATATATATATATATATATATATATATATATATATATATATATATATATATATATATATATATATATATATATATATATATATATAGTCGAAGCCGCTTATGACGAGGTCGGATGTAACGAATGCCGGATGTAACGAAGTGAAAAGGCTGGTCCCGGCAAAAATCCTTCTTTACATGACTAAAAACACGTAGTCGGATGTAACGAAGTCGGATGTAACGAAATGCCGCTTGTAACGAAACGGTTTTGCGGTCCCCAGCGGGTGATCATGTCGGTTGTAGCGAATCCGCCGCTTGTAACGAAACGGTTTTGCGGTCCCCAGCGCCGGGTGAATCATGTCGGTTCAGTGTAACGAATCCGCCACTTGTAGAAATACATGTACATGTACAATGTATCCAGTCTAGACCCATTCGCAGCGCGGGAAGCCGACCATAGAGTTGACCTGCTCCCTAGCGCGCAGTCAGCATCACTAAGTTGTACATGTATGTCTGTGGCCCTAAAAGTTGCACGCGGTGTCGGGCCGGCTTTGATTTCGCAGACCTTTTCATCATGGCGACCAGAGGACATAGGAAAGGTCTTACGCTGAAGCGAAACTGAGATTGACATAATTCTTGACGTGGAAAACCATCCAACAGAACAGAAGAAGACAATAGCAGATGAACACGAAATTGCATCTTCAACACTGTCAACCATCCTGGCTTCCAAAGAAAAATACAAAAGGCAGTACTTCGGAGGCGAGGACAACGCAGCACGGCAGAAGACCCGTTGTGCACGGCACGAGGGAATTGAACAACAACTTTTGGAGTGGTTTCGGCATACAAGGTAAAGTGGAAGAATATTAAATACAGTACATGTGTACATCTGTGCATCAAGCCATCATCATAGTGTCTGTGTGTGTGTGCGTGCGTGCGTGCGTGCGTGTGTGTGTGTGTTATGTGATCGATCGATCACACGTAGGCATATAGCCGGAAATTTAGGTCGAAGACCCCCTGCCGTTCTTTTTTTTTTAATGGCAATTTAACACTTGGGTTTTGGTTGACAAAAATCAGGCACGAAAATAACCCCTTACCATCATCTTTATATGGGTGGGAGCCACGTTAACATTGGCAATTTCTCCGAAAGTACACATGATAGAGGAATCAAACTTGGCATGAGTAATTACGGTGATGGTACGTTGAAAACGATTCCCGTTTACAATTTCTCAATGTCATGGTTTTGCTAGAATAAAATATCATGTGCAAATGTTCTGATCACTGAAACATCGCGGACACAAGCATCACCCCATTTCACTGCAGAGAGGAGTGACGTTGCAATGCGCGCTCCCTGAAGAATAAAATAGTGACGTGACAAGAATGACGCAAAACTGCTACATTGCCATATCACTGACATTTTTCTTCAAATCAATTAGGCAGAAGGGAGGGAGAGGGAGAGAGAGCACACACACACACAGTGACACACGGAACATTTCAAGATTTTTTTTTTCTGATCTTGGAAACAAATGAGTTGAATAATGGTTTACAATTTATTGATGACACAGCTGTTAAAACATTTCAAAGGAAAAACTACTCGTGTAACAGAGAGAGACAGAGAGAGAGACTGAGAGAGAGAGAGAGACACACACTCACACACACCAAATAGACACGGGTGTGCGCCGGCAGACTATTAGCGGCCTGTATTGCATAACTGGTGTGCTTTGCATTTGCTTTGAAACGTGTATGCACCACTAAAGCGGGCATTTTTCTTGTGCAGATCACAAAATGTTCCTGTGACTGGACCTTTCATGAGAGTTAAAGCTGAAGAAATTGCGCACACTCTTGGGATTGCTGAATGGAAATGCAGTGATGGCTGGTTGACTCGATTCAAGAAAAGGCACAACATAGTGTTCAAAGCTGTATGTGGAGAGAGAGAGTCTGTTGACGAAGCGTCAACCGACAGGTGGGTGAATGACGTTTTCAGACCAACTCTTGGACGGTACCGGCCTACTGACGTGTTTAACGCAGACGAAACAGGGGTATATTGGAGAGTGCTTCCTGACAAGACTCACGCTTTTAAAGGAGACAAGTGCTACGGAGGGAAAAAATCAAAGGAGCGCATTACAGTCATTACCTACATGACTGGCACTAAAAAACTGCCGCTGCTTACTATCGGCAAGTTTGAAAAGCCACGGTGTTTTAAAGGTATAAAATGTTTGCCTGTCAAGTACCGAGCAAACAAAAAAGCTTGGATGGACTCCACCCTGTTCAATGACTGGCTGTTGAACTTTGACCAACAAATGGCTGCAGAAAATTGCAAAGTTGTGTTAGTGATTGATAATTGCACAGCCCACCCAAAGATAGACAGGCATTTGAAAGCAACAGAACTTCTCTTCCTTCCCCCAAATGCAACTTGCAAATTGCAACCTTGTGATCAAGGAGTGAATCAAAACCTGAAAGTACATTTCCGAAAACTGCTTCTGACGAAGTTGCTGCGCCACACTGATGGGGGCGCTGATGCTGCTGATTTCCAGATCACACTGCTTGATGCTTTGTCTGACTTGAAACTGGCCTGGGACATGGTCACAGCCTCTACCATCAAAAACTGCTTTCGCAAAGCTTGCTTCACAGCCAACGATGAAACACAGGAAGACAGAATGACATCAAGCGATGAAGGAGAACAGCCGTCAACAAGCAGCAATGCGCCGGGCTCTTCATGTTACAACGTGGTCTGGTGGAAACACAGAACCTCTTCTGTCAAGACTGCTCAAAGAGTGGAACATTTCACCTTCCGAGTATTTCACTGTTGACGAAGATATCATGACGTCAGGACCCAAGGAGACTGCAACATGCACAAGGCAATCAACGTCAGCAACTGTGACCAGCCAGGACTCTGAGTCAGACGATGATGATTGTGGGGAGGCTGAAGAAACTGTCACCAGAGAGGAAGTTTTGGAACATGTTCACAAGACAAACATCTATCTCATGCAGACTGAGGGCCAGGGCGATGTCATGAAAGCGTTCTACCACTTCAGGGACACCCTAGACAGACACATAGCACGTTTGGCCACTCAAACAAGAATCACGCAGTTCTTTTCCAAAATCGGAAAACAAAGAAAACAAGAAAGTCGTGTCAAGTCAGAAGATGTCGGGGGAGAAAAGTTTCACAAAGAACAGGGCCAGTCTTCGGCAGACCAAACTCAGACAGAAGGCAAGAGACAGAGAGAAAGGACTAAGACGGACCCTAGTCAAGCAGGGGTGAGATCTGAGGAAAGTTCAGGGACAAAGAATAGAGAGCAGAAGGAAAGTGACCCGACGGGGCATCTTGGGGAGAATGAAGCGAAGGATGAGAGACAGACACAAGGAGAACACAGAGGAAAGGAACCGGAAGTGAAAGTGCACATCGAGGTCGAGGGAAAACGTGCTACAGGGGTTGAAGAGTCAAGAGTTGAGAGAGCGGAAAGACCAAAGAGCAAACACAAGATAAAAACGCAGGGCAAAGGCAAGATTTTGAGAAAGGACAGAGAGAAAGTGGATTTTCAGAGATGACAGAAGACGAAACGAAAACCGATAAACCTCAAGAACTGCTACCCAAAGATCTTTTCCGAATTCTTCGATCAGAGTTGTCAGGTGCCAAGAGGACATCGCAGGCATAGCTGTCCGCTATCAAGAGGCGATCGAGAGCTATCCAGTGACAGTTCGTTCACACATGGAAGACGTCACAGTCGACACTGACGCAGCTTATTGGCTCCCAGATGATGCTCCTCATTTCTTACCTGTCCGCATCTACGGAGATGGAAACTGCTTTGCGAGATGCGCATCTATGATGGCGTATGGAACGCAGGACCACTACGACGAAATGCGGATACGGATTGCACTGGAACTCGCATTTCATATTGACATGTACTTGGACAATAATTTCCTCCAGCTTGGTCACCATGTCGGCGATGACCTATCCAAACAGTATGCCATGTACTCGGATCAGTATCTGGACCAAGTGCTCACACCAGCGGCTATCAAACGCGTTTTGAGCAGAGAAATTGAAAACATATCTCAGCCGGGCAGCTATATGGGCATTTGGCAAATACATGCACTGGCCAGCGTGTTCAAATGCAAAGTCCGTTCAATCTACCCCAAGTTCGGTGGGTTCACCGTCAGACGTCACTTGCACAGATGGGTGTGTCCCAGAACGTCGGCGCCAAATGAACCACCACTGGCTGGTCCTCCAGCATCTCCACTGGCTGTCATGTGGTCCTCAACTCTCGGCAAGCAACAGAGGCCAGAGCAGTGGCGAGTGAATCACTTCGTGGTCTGTGTGCCTCGCTGGTATCCTTTTTATGTGTTGACAAATATTTCATGTGATATGTATTGCACGATGTGAACATGTACGTGCGTAAATTCATGTACACACTGTATACAATAATTATTATAAAGATATGTAAGGATGGCATGGTGTCCTGCAGTTCACCTAAAACTTGATCATTTAAGAGCATTATAGTTATCAAAAGGTATAAGCACCAACTGGTGAAAATGTACTCCTTTACTCATTTTAGATGCACGTGCAGGGAACTAATGGGGAGAACCAAACGAGAAGTTTGACTGAACTGCTGCACATACCGTTCCCTTTGTATAAACATATGGACTGCTGAGTTACGAGGATGGGAAAAAAATCATCCTTTTGAGATTTGTCTTTTCACTGTTTATGATTGACTTTTTCTCTTCCAGATTTGGCAACAATCCTTTCTGTTCAGTTACAGAGCGTGACATTTTAGAGATTTCTTTTCCGTCCAGTGTGGCAACAACCATCCTTTTCTGTTTCTGTTTTCGAAACATGTTTTCAAAATCATTTGTATTAAAATACACAACAGCCTAGGAAACAAGTTTCATTTCTATGCATGTAGACATGCGCACCGGCGTGCGCGCATGTGTGTGTGTGTGTGTGAGAGAGAGAGAGACTTCAGACTTCTTTACTGTTTCAGGCATTACGCCCATAACAAAAGGGGGAGTGTGGGGGTAGGGATACAGAACATCAAGTGTTTTGGTAACTGAAATCAGATGTACACTCAACTGGGGGAGAAAAAAAAAAAGGGGGGGGGGGGGGGGGACATTATTCAGCAACATGGTTTCCACGGCGCTGACGTCACACACTGACATATGTATGTTCTTCGTTTTGCAGGTTTTTTTTCTTGTTTGTTTGTTTTTCAAACACCAGTCTGAAAGGATACGCCTAGACGAAAATTGTGCCCTTAACCCAGATAGTGCCTCACAACCTGAGACAAAACACGCGGATGATTATTGGCTCCGTTGTAAAGTTCCAAGTTTGAGTACGGGTTGATTGTAACGAAGGCGTTTTAGTGTACGAAACTAAATTAAATTGTTACATATATAAACGTTTATGGAATGAGTGTGTGTGTGGGCTTTCTGCCAATCTGTATAAAGGTGGGTGTTGTATCTCTGTTTACTAGACTCTTCCATCCACCACACACGCGCTTACAAACAAGGACAAAGGCCACACAGTTATTTCTCTTTGCCCTCTTTAACTATTTCTCATACACTCATAACATACATTAAACCACACAATTCACATCATATAAACCAATCTACACAAATAACAATTCACATCATATAAACCAATCCACACAAATAACAATTCACATCATATAAACCAATCTGCACAAATAACTAACAAGTGGCATATAGATTATTCACAATTTCAGCGCTCACACATTCACTCGCTACCGTAGAGGTCGTTGTCTCTCTCGAGAGACGTCACTCGACTCCTCTTTATACTAGTGTCGACCATAGACCACAATAACTTATGGTCTATGTGTCGACACAGTCAATATCACATTGACGACTTGACGGAGATTTCCGAACTGAATATTACTATTCAATGACTACTCACAGATTTAGTCCTAGGCGTGAAATTAACGGCCCTAGGCGACAATAGCTACACTGACGGAACACTGCATGTGGTCCTGTAGCACGAATCTGTGGCTTATTTCGCTACCGTTGCTGCTCGTAGCACCAGTGATGGTAGGACGAAGGAGAGATGAAGGCTTGATGATGTCCGCGTCCAGTCACGTACGTGATGCTCTCAGGACAGCTTCATCGGCCCTACACCATGGGTGTCCGGCGTACCCCGCTGTATTCAATATACAGGCGCTATCGAATTCTCTAGCCAGAATTCTTCCTCGGAGCCCTAGGCAAAAACGACCGCTCGGCTCGACTGAGCATCTCTAACCGGCAATTATTCCCGATACCACACTGTCACTCCCACACGTGAACATCGCTCACCTACATTACCGCACGTGAACATGGCTTATCTGTACATTACCGCTCGTGAACAATGCCTATCTCTACATTATTCGCATGTGTACATTCGGTCCAACTGCTAATGACGTCACACCATCGTCCGACCGAAACCTGCCCCATAGGCGTTCGTTACATTGATCTGAGGCAAAGTTTGCATTTCAGTTGTGTAGGACGTCGTTGTCTCTGGCTGACAGTGTTTGTTGTTTGACAAACCAGTGTTCTATTTTTCTTCTTCTGAAGAGAGAGAGAGAGAGAGAGACGCCGGATATAACGTAGCGACTACCTGACAGAAATTCGTTACAGCCGGCGTGTCGGATGTAACCGGAAAGCCGGATGTAACGAAGCGATTTTGATAGTCCCCGGCGATTCGTTATAAGCGGCTTCGACTGTATATATTTACTTTTCAGTTTAAAATTAAATTCTGAGAATGCTCTTGCTACGCTAATGCCATGGAATTCCAGGCTGGTCAGCTTGCATTGTGTCATCAGGACATCAGCTACCCTTTTTGTGACTGCATCGCCTACTAGTTCTAGAAAGGAGAGGGTTAGTGGAGAGAAGGAATGACAGACCTTTAAGCCTTCCACTGAACAATAAAGTTGTAGGGACTACCCCCAGGCGCCCCGCAATCCGCTGGAGAATATCCAGTCCTCCTTCTGCCTCTGGCATTTTTTCCCTCCCGAAACCAACGCCGCAATGGGCTGAATAAAACTGAAGTGACTTGCTGTAGACCGCACACTGATTCGCCGCGGCATCTCAACATCGGGATACATAGAGGATGAGCAAACGCAGAGCTGTTTGTATGAGGTAAGTGTAATTTTTCTAGATTGTTCTGAAAATGGTTACTGTTCACTTACGGAAGTGGTACATAATTCAGCGATCGAGTTACCACGGCCGCTGGTAGGCCTACAATAATGTGCAAGCACTCGCTATCAGGCAGTACTACCGCTACACTGATCTGCACACTTGGGATGAATGTGTGTGTTTGTGTGATTTTAAATATTGAATTAACTCTCCAGAAACACCAGAACCAAAGGTGCATGCCCTTACGTTTCTTCAGTTTGCACTCTCTCACTCATTGTAACAAATCACGACAAGCACAAATCGACACATCACTTCTAAAGTAACACATTTCATCAGATCTATTTCTGATGAGCATATATTCATGCAACGTTTTTCTTCTCAGCATTTGTGGGATGGCGAACCCAGTGAGTTGCATCCCTACCAATTCCAGCAGACGAGTCACCTGCCTACAAATCCAGACTGCGCACAACTTGGGTAGTACAGACTGATTCCGGCTGTAAAATTTTCGCAGGAAGATCAAGTCTTGCAACATACGCCTGACACTGTAGCTGGCAAGTATGGGGCAGCGGAACAATGATGCAAGTATATCTTTGTGTATATATGCTGACAATAACAGCAGAGGTGCATACCTAACATTTCGCTTACACTCTGTGATGACATTTCACTCAGTTTCCAAGTCAGACCGACTTTTATTGTTCTTAGTAGACAGCTGACGTGTGAAACAGTGATGCCATAAATGGAATGTCTGGTGTGATTTGCGATACATTTACATCCCTTTGGGTAAAAACAAAAACCTGTGATATTTAGCTGGCCTTGCACCTGCGTGTGGTTGGAATATGATTTCTTCAGTCCCACGCTGGTGTTGTCAGCTAATTTCACACAAAATCCTGGTAACTGACATGCCTCGAGTATGATGTAATTTCTGGATGCGGGTGAGCATTTGACTTTGATTATGCCTGTCTGGCCACTGTCGCACACTTTGACCGAGTTGCTCCTACAAATAGAAACTGTGGATTAACCACAATGCTGCGCTTGGGCAGGTGTCTGTCAGGAAGTACTTCTAAATATTTACTCTTGGCAGTGTCCTCATGTCGTTTACATAAAATGTGGCTGCAGCTGAGAAAAAAAGTGTGTGAAAAGATTCTGTCAAGACATTTGTCAGAAACGTTTGCTATTCTATTTAGATCTATGTGGAAGTTTCATGTTGCTAGTTTCTTGGGGTTTTTTTGTGGTTTGTTTTATCCCTCTACCCAGTGATTAGAACTGGTCAGTTCTCTGTTCTTTCCTCACGTTTTTCAGACTTTGGACACTAACTGGTCAAGCAAAGGCGATCCAGTTCTTGTAGGAGATCAACCGGGGACCTCGTTGTGACACACATTTCAGCGACCCTGTTGATTCCCTGGCATTGGCTCTCTTTTCAGTTTCCTGGTCTGTGGACAAATATTGAGTGCAGCTTTAGAAATATGTTTGACATTTTAAGTTAATCATAAACATATACTGTTTATAATTTTTTTTTTTATTTCTCTTTTACGGATTTCACTATTAGAGTACCTGGCCATCGCTGCAGAGTGCAAATTCTGAAATAGCAAGCTAGAAGATAAAGATAGACCTGCAGGAGGAGGAGATCAGATCAAGAATTTGAAAATCTGAATGACCCCATCTCAAGGCTGCAAAGAACTAAAGGTGTGCAGACGCAACCAGCAGAAGAAGAAGTATTTGGAGTGGACTTCGTGAGAAAAAAGGAGAGACAACTAAACAACCTGTTCCAGTTTTACACTGCATTAACACAAGTGTAGTGAAAAAGGGCAGACATTCAGCACCTACACTGTAGGTGCTGAAAGTCTGCCCCTTTTCACTATACTTGTGCTTAAAAGATTGACCTTTTGGCAAAACAAATGACAAAACAGCCAAAAACCAAACATATGTTAATGCAGCTGTAGTACAGCCACACAATAGACTGTTTCTCACTCTTTGCTGATTGAGAAATTTTGAAGACTTCATAATAAAATGACAGTGAGTTTTGAATCTAGTATTTTTATGCTATCAAATTGTAAGTGTCACTGTGAATCAGCCATTTATGACATGAACCATTATTTCTCTGTGTGTTGTGTTTTGGCATGTGAACCACTCATATTCCAGAATAAAATATATTTTACCAGTTAATAATAGTTTTGATTTTATTTTAGGTAATGCTTACTTCTTGCTTGTGTTGATGTGGCATGTTATGGGTCTTTTCGTCTGCTTCTCCGATGGCCTGGCTAGCACACCATGGTTTTATTATTTGGACAGATGCGATCTTGGTGCCTTTTAATATTGCTGCTCACCAGGCTTGTGGCATGCCCCTGCAGCTCAGTCGATTAGGCACATGGGTCAAACAGTTTAGCTGCCTTGAAATACTGAAAAGATTTCTGAAGCCCAATGACATGAAAACAGTGACCATTGAACCTGAAATACAAATCATACATGCATGGTATTTATTAATAATCTCTCTCTCTCTCCCTCTCTCTTTCACACATTCACACACATGCAGACAAAAGCGTCAGAGTGGGTTACCTACCATTTTATGTCAAAATGGGTTCCCATATTTCTATTTGTTGAAAAAAGTGTGGAGTTCCAGAGAGCTGTCACAACACACCAAAGTCCGGATTTTCAACTCCAATGTAAAAGCAGTTCTCCTATATGGAGCAGAGACATGGAGATTGACAAAAACCACAGTCAACAGAGTACAGACCTTCATGAACAGTTGCCTTAGAAGAATTTTGAAAATCCACTGGCCAGAGAAGATCAGCAACGTCAGACTCTGGGAGAGAACAGAGCAGATAACAGCAGAGAATGAAATTGGGCGAAGAAGATGGGGATGGATCGGTCACAGTCTGAGAAAGCCAGCTTCCAGTATCACTAGGCAGGCATTGTCATGGAACCCCCAGGGAAAGAGGAAAAGAGGTAGGCCGAGAAACTCCTGGCGTCGAGACCTCCAAGCAGACATCAAGAGACTGGGAACCACCTGGAGTAGAATCGAAGGAGAAGCACAGGACAGGAGTTGCTGGAGGTCTCTCGTCGACGGCCTATACCCGGGTAGGGGTGACAGGCGTAAGTAAGTAAGTAAGTAATATTTCTATTTATTCTAGGGCTCTGGAATTGATGCGTATGTTTAGAACTCACCTTATAACTAAGCTCTATAACTTAAAATAAAATAGACATTTTCTAGAAACAGAGCCACTAGATGGGAAAAAAAAATGGGTTTCTACCAATAATGTGGGTGCCTCTCACACACAAAAACTGGCATTACAGTCAAAATGGGTGTCTTCACAACAGTAGGCGTCTGTAATAAGGTCAAGTTCATGGAATACTTCTTTTTCACATAAATTTTTTTTCCAACTTAATGTGTATGTGTGCTTTTAACATTTTTAACATTGTATGGTGCAAAATTCAATAAACACTGGCCCGTAACCTTTCGATTATGATTTTTACAGAGGAAATCTTTTAAACATTGCTGCGTTTTGTCCTTCTGAAGCAAAACAGTTTATCATGGCATTGATGTGAGAATCAACATAATGTATTCTGGAAATTAAAGGACTTTTTTTTTGGTTTTGGGTACTCTGGAGTTTCAGACAAACAGCAACAGAGCATTTTGAATATTAACCCTTATCATTCGGAATACACCAGTGCGTGCAACAAGTGTGACTGAAATAGTCCAAGGGTTAGTGCCAGAATAGCTTGGTGCCTCTAGGCGCCAAGCTATTGTGGCACCACCCTTGAACTAAAGCCATTGGTCTATGTCCTCATCTTTAAGTACTGTAATGTAGCTTGCATAGAATTATGGCAGTGAACAAATTTGAAGCTTTTAGCCTCAGTATGACTATGATGCGGGTCAAAAAGTGTGGAAAAATATGAAAGGTAGAAAAAGACCCAGACGAAGAAACTAACACTTAACTTATTCTACCCCAGCAAAATAAAGATCCACCACGATAGTTCAAGGGTGATGCCAGAATAGCTTGGCGCCTATGGGCGCCAAGCTATTCTGGCATCACCCTTGAACTATCATGGTGGATCTGTGTCCTGTACTGCAACGCAGTCTTCTGAAGATGACTTCAACATTTGGGATTAACTTATTCTACCCCAGACACACCACAGCAAAATAAAGATCCACCATGATAGTTCAAGGGTGATGCCAGAATAGCTTGGCGCCTATGGGCACCAAGCTATTCTGGCATCATCCTTGAACTATCATGGTGGATCTGTGTCCTGCACTGCAACGCAGTCTTCTGAAGATGACTTCAACATTTGCGGGGGATTCCGGTCTTGGGGTAGAATGAGTTAAAATGTCAGAACAGAACACTGACATTAATTAATTAACTGACAACATAAGAAATCACTTGAAACTTCAGCCTTTATTATTGTCTTTCGTCCCCAACAACCAACCATTCTTCCAATTTGCAGAGTTTTAAATGGTATGCAATATATTACAAAATGATCCAGGCCCCCCCCCCCCCCCCCCCCCCCCTCTAATAACACTCTTGTAATCAATCTTTACGTTGTCAATGGTTTTCTTATCTTATCTTATTATTGTCTTTTGTCCCCAGCCGGCTGTTTCGTTTTGCAAATCCAAAGGTTATACAGTATACAAAATGATCCAGGCGTCCATCAGATAAAAAAAAAAAAAGGAGGCTATACATGCTGAAACCACCCCAATAATAACACTCTTGTAATAAATCTGTATGAAACCGAAAATGCCGCGAGTGGCGGGGAACCTCAATTCATTTCTTTTGTAACTTTTTCAGTCTGTTGCGGACGTAATCCTTAATGTTTGTCCAGCGCCTATGTCTAAGTGCGGGCTCCTCTGCCATTGCGTGCTGTATCTCGGCCTTTCCAGGAAGTTTGTTCATGACGAGGTGTGTCTTGAAACGAGTTTGAACAGCTTTCTCTTCAGCTTCCCCCCCATGGTTTCCTTGTAAATCTAGCTTTCTTTCGAACAGGAGCTGACGCAGTACTGTCATCATCAAAACTATCTAGATTGTCATCAGGCTCTGGACGTCTTTTCTCTGTCATGCTCATCGATTCCTGTGTTGTTGACTTGCTACTTGCTTCATTCACAGGTGCTGTTCCCCCCGAGACTCTCTGCCAGTTTCTGATGTGTCTTCATTGTCAAAGTCAATCTCTTCATCATCGCCCAGCTCAGCTCTAATGCAACTCTCAAAATCTGTCATCCCATTGTTAACTGACAGAAGAATCTTTGTCACTTTTGCCTTTTGAAGGACGTTTTGAGGTTGGTGGTAGATATGGCGATGTATCCGAATATCATGGCCAAGGAAATCTGCCAGCTGATCCTGGTCTAACTCCGAGATGGCCATTGACTGAGCCAAAGTTGCAACCTGCTTCCGTAACTGAGTAAATGTGAACATGGCTGGGTATGACACCCTTGCTTCTAGGGCATAGGCCTTCAGAACATCATGGCCTCTGTAAGGCCTCTGACCAGAAGGTGTGGCAAAGATGTACTGGGAATCAGAGAGAGCCTCATTTGAAGGATTCTGTCCACAGTTGTCATCATCTTCTTCGTCAGCAAAACGGGAACACTCCTATTAAACTTGCCTCTGATTTCCACTCGCTGAAAATGATTCACCATTTTCTTCTCAACCTCTGTGAGACCTTTCAAGATATCTTGATTGGTGATCGATCCAATTTTAGCATTCTGGAAGTCTGACACCCTCATTCTCTGAACTTCTCCCCCTCGTTTTCGGTTGAAAAGTGATACAGCACAAAGAGTTGCTTTAACCACCGTCGGATAATCTTCCGAAACCATCCTTGTCTCAAGAAGCTGTTGGACCTTCCTCACATCTTCACATGATGGGATCAGCTTGGGTTTGTTCATGGTCATTTTCCCGACCGACTGGGCTGCTGTAGCGGATACACAATCATACCAGTCCCCGTTGAAGACAGAGTCAAACCGCTGCGCCTCAGAGAGCTCCTGTCGCCACCTGTCGTCTGAACCCTGCCCAAGCTGTTTGGATGCCTGTAGTGTGACTGTTTGATCTGTGAACACTTTTTCAAAGCATGGCCTATGCGCATTGCGAGATTGCCTTTTTTGAACTGATGTGTGTCCTCATCAAAATCTGTTAGCTCTTTTACAGCCAGGACAACATGATCAAAGCTAGCTGAATTGATCACAGCATTTAAACTTGCGATTTTCATTTCTGACCTCACTTTGATAATCTTTAATTGTCTCCCCAACTCCCGCATCCTGGAGCTGATTTGTCCAGCCGTGTGTTCTTCAATGTCCCTGCGGTCAAATAATCTCTTTCCATACTCAAGAAGCAAGGGGTCAGTTCTGATGAGACGGCTTATCTCATCATCTCTCTGGCTGGCCAAGACCTTGTGATAGAAGGAAAATTCAACGTCCAAGGGTATTGGAAGCATTAGCCAACCACGGCGCGCCGCGTCCCCTCGCTGAGTGATCTGAAACCCTCCTGGCTTCTGACAGCAACGTTTTGAGTGTACAGAGATCAGCTTTTTTTGATAGAGCCCTTTGCAATGGCTACAGGCGAGAAGGTCGTCTACCTTGCTAGTTTTGGTGCGATACTTAGGAACCAAACATCCGGATTTGTTTTCAAGAACAGCAACGTTATGCATGTAATCACCCTCATCTTGTCGTCTGATCCATGCTCGACATCTCTGCTTGGTCCCTTTTTTCATCGACAAAATTTTAGCAACGTCTGCCTCATCTGCATGGACATCTTGTAAGTGCGTGCTCATTTTCAAAACAAGCTTGCCACACAATTTGCATGCATATTTCTTGTCCCATTTGTACTTTCCTTTCCCTCTCTGCGACACGTGCACACCTGTTTCTTCTGTAAGTGCTCTTTCCCCACTCTTTCCAGCATCATGTTCCTCCTGCCTATCCACATTCTCATTGCCACCCCCTAACGCACACTGCACCTTGCTGGTACTAGCGTCACCGACACCTGGCCACCCCGAACCTGCCACTTTGATGAAATCTAACATAGTCGATACAATACTGTCTATGTCAGAGATCCCAGCAATTGATGCCGACACACCCTCTGAATCCGGTGAGCTCGACCCAGGAACAAACTCCTCGTCATCACTGCTCTCGTATTGCGATGCGCTGGCACTACTCTCAGTCTCGGGTCCATCCCAGGCGCCATTTGCCAACTGGAGAAAGAAAGAAAGAAAGATTGAAACCAAAGCTGCATTAGGACAGAAACAGCCCAATTTTGGTTTAAGGGGCCTTGCACAAGAATAAAAAGAGTAATCCCGTGTATGACCGATTTACATATGTGTGACCACGGTGACGAGGGCTGGCTTCTGCAGCAGCAAAATCCACGTTTTCTGAAAATGCAAGCAGTTTTCACACATTTGTCAACCCTGCGTGACCCTTTAAGAGAGGTCACTCAAATTGGCATGTTTAAAAAGGTCTTGCCACAAAGTATCCTTGGGCCAAGCTTGAAGAATGTGGCTTGAATAGTCTCCGAGAAAATGCCACCGTTAACTCATTCTACCCCTAGACACACCACAGCAGGATAAGGATCGACCATGATAGTTCAAAGGTGATGCCAGAATAGCTTGGCGCCTACGGGCGCCAAGCTATTCTGGCATCACCCTTGAACTATCATGGTCGATCTGTGTCCTGCGCTGCAATGCGGTCTTGAGAGGACAGGGGCAAAATTTAAGGATTTTGGTGTTGGGGTAAAATGAGTTAAAGTTTACCATGGACGACGGACGGACGACCAGTGGCCCAGAACATAAACTCACTTTTGCTTCGCATGCATGCCAGCCAATAAAATGAAGATGATCAAAGAATCACTTTACTTACCAGTTTGTAATTGGGAGCATTCCGCTGCCGTCCATGCACCCTCCTACCAGACGCACCCTCTGTGGCAGAGGCTGGGGGGCCATGAAGCTGCAGCTGACTAATTTGGCCATGGGCCTTGGTCATGTGCCAGGAAGGGGCGTGCTTGTCCACTTCCATAGATCCCGATGGGTTTGGACATCCTGCTGCCATCCGGCGCTGGGTGTGTGCAGAAAGTCCTGAGCTGGTGTGACCAAAACGGTATTGCTGCAAACATGTCCAATACAACCATGTAAACCAATTGACCTTTTGAATCAGATTGATTGTACATTGCTTAACGTCCCGACAGCAACAAGGCTTTCTCAGGACGTGCCTGCACTGCTTGTGAAAAAAACACCTAAACAGAACATTGCCATGTATGTCGCCAGCCGGTCAAATACGTTAAATAAACCTAACACATGGGGCCTAAATAAAGCTAAGACCATTTAGCAACACACATCCAATATCAAGAGCTACAGGCAGTGCAGACAGTAGGGAGAGTTTTTAAAAGGCAAATACAGGTGAATGGACAAAGGGTAGACAGAAACACATGCCCCAGAATAGAGAGAAAAACCCACCCTGTGGGGCTGACCAGGGTGACCCTGGGAACTAAAAACTGGCAATACAGTAAAAAGCGACACTTCAGTTGCACATTCCGGAAGACCTGTTTGTGGACGTTTGTTCTTCGACTGATTGATTGTACATTGCTTAACGTCCCGACAGCAACAAGAGTTTCTCAGGACGTGCCTGCACTGCTTGTGAAAAAAAACTAAACAGAACATTGAATGTATGTCACCAGCCAGTCCAATACATTAAATAAACCTAACACATGGGGCCTAAATAAAGCTAAGACCATTTAGCAACACACATCCAATATCAAGAGCTACAGGCAGTGCAGACAGTAGGGAGAGTTTTAAAAAGGCAAATACAGGTGAATGGACAAAGGGTAGACAGAAACACATGCCCCAGAATAGAGGAAAACCCACCCTGTGGGGCTGACCAGGGTGGCCCTGGGAGTAGTTAACCCCACCCAAGTCCCCCAGGGCAGACCCGGGTGGGGAGTTTGTTCTTCGAATCGCGAGGCAGTTTTGCGAACGAGGATTGAATCTGGCGCCATTAAAAAAAAAAAAAAAAGTCAACTGATACTGTGCATGCATGTGTCAAGTTACTTTTTCGATCACTGACAATCACACGTCAGAAAAAAAAAGAAACAAAATCGCGTGGCAGATTGACCTTGTAATGGGGTTATTAAACGAATTCCTTTCATTGAAGAAGAAAGCTTTTGTTAAAATCGTGGGGTTCTATTATCATTTACTACAAGACTCAACGGTCAGAGAGAGGAAGACACGGACCGAGCCACGGCTGAAGCAAACGCCTTATTTTTCTGGGCCAAACTGGTATCGGGGATTGGAGGCATCTCTCAGTTAAATAACTGCACTGAACAAGTACATTTGGGCGTGCTCTTAACTAAGAAATATTGCATAAAGTACCTCTGCAAACGCTGAAGAATGGCTGAACTGTTGGGGACGAAAGACGACGTTTTAGGAAGGGCAGGGGAAACAACTCCGTTCATCGGTGTTGGGCTAACCAATCGGCGATCATCAAGTTGATCTGAAAACACTTCCGTGTCAACACACAGGCCCAGGGCATCGCCAAAACACAGCATGAAGTAAATCTGGCGAAATGGGGACATCCTATTTTGATATTTTTTTTCTGACTTTTGAATGAAAGATAATGCAGAAACAACCCTCAGAAAAAATGGGTGCCTGACTTGGTCACCCAGAATTTTACACACCGCACCCATTTTGCATAAGGATGGTAAAAAGAAAGTAATCCATTTCAAACTGAGTGGTTTGGTGTACACACACACACACACACACACATCGATTCTATTTGTGAGTGAAAGTAATCAGCTCAGCCTGACACTGAACTAGCCAGCAGCACTGCCACCCCGATGACTATGAGACAAGATGGACTAAAACAACTCAGACGAGTGTGCTAATTTTTTTTAAGCAACATCAATATTAAAAACACATACCCGGCTCTGCAGGCACTGATAGCTTCTGTGACCTGTGCTTACTGATGCTCATTTTCCACGTACAGCCGGTTTGTGTGGATCGGCGCCGCGTTCTTGTAGATCTGCCACGACCGGTCAACACTCAACGGAATCACTGCCAGTTGTGTGATAAATACGAATAGCATCAATGAAACTGACTTGATGCAAACTTGCTTTGCCTCGACCTAGAGCCGTTTTTGACATATATTTATATTCTGGCATAAATGTAGGCTTGTCATTGCAACGCATCAGTCGAATCACGCGCGCTACCGTCCGCCATATTGCCCAAGGTACAGGAAAGCTTCGGGGCACCCAGCAACACTAAGGGGCGTGGCGTTTGTGGCGCGTGCTCGGTGAGGTCCATGGAATTCCAGGCTGGTAAGCTTGCATTGTGTCATCAGGACATCAGCTGCCTTTCAGCAAGTACGTCATATATATATATATATATGATATGCCGCGTTCTTGTAGATCTGCGACCGGTCAACACGGATGCAACTTCAACTCAACGGAATCACTGCCAGTTGTGTGATAAATACGAATAGCATCAATGAAACTTGACGCAAACTTGCTTTGCCTCGACCTAGAGCCGTTTTCGACATTATTTGTATCCTGGCATAAATGTAGGCTTGTAGAATTTGCAACGCATTCAGTCGAATCACGCGCGCTACCGTCCGCCATATTGCCCAAGGGACAGGAAAGCTTGTGGCACCCAGCAACAATTGCTAAGGGGCGTGGCGTTTCACACTGTGGCGCGTGCTCGGTGATTGATTGATTGTTTTGTACATTGCTTAACGTCCCGACAGCAACAAGGCTTTCTCAGGACGTGCCTGCACTGCTTGTGAAAAAAAAAATAAACAGAACATTGAATGTATGTCGCCAGCCGGTCAAATACGTTAAATAAACCTAACACATGAGGCCTAAATAAAGCTAAGACCATTTAGCAACACACATCCAATATCAAGAGCTACAGGCAGCGCAGACAGTAGGGAGAGTTTTAAAAAGGCAAATACAGGTGAACGGACAAAGGGTAGACAGAAACACATGCCCCAGAATAGAGAGAAAAACCCACCCTGTGGGGCTGACCAGGGTGACCCTGGGAACTAAAAAATACCTAACCCCACCCAAGTCCCCCAGGGCAGACCCGTGTGGGGGGTGCTCGGTGAGGTCCATGGAATTTCAGGCTGGTAAGCTTGCATTGTGTCATCAGGACATTAGCTGCCTTTCAGCTGCATCATATATATATATATATATATATATATATATATATATATATATATATATATATATATATATATATATATATATATATATATATATATATATATATATATATATATATATATTAGGGTTTAACGCCGAGCAGTCGACTAAGGCCATCTCACAGCGGGGGGGGGGGGGGGGGGGGGGGGGGGGGGAGGGGGGGGGGGGGCGGGGAGAGAGAGAGAGAATTACGTCATATTTAGAGATTTAGAGTATATCAGTGTCTGCGTGATGACGGAGTTGCTTCTCAGTTTTACGTCACCAGCACTGTCCGACTTTCTCTAGAAGTGAAGGTTTATTACTGTTTTAATTATTTTCAGAAAATAATGAATTTTTACTAAGAAGTTGAAAGAATACACTGGCCTAACGAACTCAACCAATGTCTTTCTCCAATTTAGCTATATGCAAAAGTTCAAGTAAATATGACAAGAATTACGGACTCAAATCTGGGTCAACCGACTTCCTATGAACGGTTGTTTATGTCTTCAATGCCGAGACATTCAAGATTACAATATGCTCGGAGGCTCTCTTAGCCACTCACTTAAGAACTTGAGTATCAGCCATTCGACAAGTTTCAAGCTTGTCACAGTGTACAGAAATATCGGAGATTCTCTTGTTTACATACATACCGTCGCACACACATACATACATACATACACTACGCACATACATACGCACATACGGCGCTTAGTCGCGCCAAATGTACGTTCAGCAGCGAGGTTAACTTAGCATAACTAGACATGACCTCAGTAATTTCTATCTTTATCTTGTTAAGTACTTCAGTGTTAGAGGTTTAGCCGGACTGCCCGCCTGACATCATGGACAAGCTAGTAAATTCGCCCCACCGCGAACCGTCCTAAAAAGCCCGGTCCCTTCTATACTAACTTACTTACTTACTTACGCCTGTCACCCCTACCCGGGTATAGGCCGTCGACGAGAGACCTCCAGCAACTCCTGTCCTGTGCTTCTCCTTCGATTCTACTCCAGGTGGTTCCCAGTCTCTTGATGTCTGCTTGGAGGTCTCGACGCCAGGAGTTTCTCGGCCTACCTCTTTTCCTCTTTCCCTGGGGGTTCCATGACAATGCCTGCCTAGTGATACTGGAAGCTGGCTTTCTCAGACTGTGACCGATCCATCCCCATCTTCTTCGCCCAATTTCATTCTCTGCTGTTATTTGCTCTGTTCTCTCCCAGAGTCTGACGTTGCTGATCTTCTCTGGCCAGTGGATTTTCAAAATTCTTCTAAGGCAACTGTTCATGAAGGTCTGTACTCTGTTGACTGTGGTTTTTGTCAATCTCCATGTCTCTGCTCCATATAGGAGAACTGCTTTTACATTGGAGTTGAAAATCCGGACTTTGGTGTGTTGTGACAGCTCTCTGGAACTCCACACTTTTTTCAACTGGAGAAAGGCTGCTCTGGCTTTACCGATTCGTACTCTGACATCTGCATCAGTGCCGCCTTTTTTGTCTATGATGCTCCCGAGATAGGTGAAGGACTCCACCTCCTCCAACGGGGTGCCAGCAAGCAAGACTGGTTCTTCCCTGGTTGTGTTCAGCCTCATTGTCTTTGTTTTCTGTTTGTGAATGGTGAGGCCCACTTGGGACGAGATGTCAGCAAGCCTCGTGGTCTTGTCCTGCATTTGTTGATGAGTGTGGGACAGTAATGCCAAGTCGTCTGCAAAATCGAGGTCGTCAAGCTGTGTCCACAGTGTCCACTGTATTCCACTTCGTCTGTGCTCTGTGGTCATCTTCATGACCCAGTCTATGGCCAGTAGGAAGAGGAACGGAGACAGCAGACACCCCTGCCTGACACCAGTTCTGACCTGGAGCTCTCTGGTGAACTGCCCTTCGTGGATCACGCGACATGTCATGCCATCATAGCTGCTCTTGATCAGGCGGACGAGCTTTGTGGGTACACCGTAGTGTCGTAGGAGTTTCCACAGAGTCTCTCGGTCCACGCTGTCAAATGCTTTCTCATAATCCACAAAGTTGACGTACAGCGGGGAGCTCCACTCCAGAGACTGTTCCACGATGATGCGGAGAGTGGCGATCTGGTCTGTACATGATCGGTTCTTCCTGAATCCTGCTTGCTGGTCTCTCAGCTGGGGGTCAACGGAGCTCTTCATTCTCTCTAGGATGATCCTGTTGAAGACCTTTCCTGGTACTGACAGCAAGGTGATTCCTCTGTAGTTGGAACACTTGCTGAGGTCGCCTTTCTTGGGAAGCTTGATTAGGTACCCCTCCTTCCAGTCAGCTGGCATCACCTCCTCTTCCCAGATCTTTCCAAACAGTGGGTACAGCATCTCAACTGTTGTCTCTAGGTCTGCTTTCAGAGACTCCGCTGGGATGCCATCTGGCCCTGCTGCTTTGCCATTCTTCAAAAATGCCACTGCTTTTCTGATCTCTTCCCGGCTGGGTCTGTCACAGCTGATGGGTAGGTCGGTCTCTGCCGGCTGGATGTCGGGGGGGTCGGGTGGGCTAGGTCTGTTCAGTAACTCTTCAAAATACTCGGCCCATCTGTCGAGTTGGTCTGCTCTGTCTGCAATAGGCTTGCCTTCTTTGTCTTTTACTGGTCTTTCTGTATGGCCATACTTACCCGACAATCTTCTGGTAATGTCGTAGAGCTGTTTCATGTTGCCGCTGCCTGCTGCCTTTTCTGCCTCTGCTGCCAGGCTGTCTGTGTAGGCCCTCTTGTCTGCCCTGATACTCCTCTTCACCTCGCGGTTGGCTTCCGAGTATTCCCCCTGTGCCCTTACTTTGGCTGCTCTCGTGCGACTGTTGTTGACCGCTGCTTTCTTCTGCTTCCTCGCTTCTATCTTCTTCAAGGTCTGTGCCGACAGCCAGTCCTTGTGGTGGTGTTTCCTGAACCCTACAGTGTCTTTGCAGGTTGAGTTCAGCGCCTCTCTAACTGCCTTCCACTGCTGCTCTGTGGTGACCGCCTCCTCTTCATTTACTAGCTCCTGTAGCGCTTGAAACCGGTTGGACAGCACCAGTTTGAACTCTTCTCTAACTCCAGTTTCTCTCAGGAGGCCTACATTATAGCGCTGTCTTCTTGTTGTCTCTGTGCGGCTTTTCTTTAGCTTGAGCTTCATTCTTAAGGTAAGCAGATGGTGGTCTGAGGCGACATCTGCTCCCATCCTCACTCGAACATCTTGAAGGGATCTTCTAAATTTCTTGCTAATGCAGATATGGTCTATTTGGTTCTCTGTTGTATGGTCAGGTGAGACCCAAGTTGCTTTGTGTATTCTTCTGTGTGGGAAGATGCTGCCTCCAATGACAAGTCGGTTTAGAGCACAAAAGTCTACAAACCTCTCCCCGTTCTCACTCATCTCCGAGCCTAGTCCCTGTCTCCCCATCACCTCTTCGTATCCGGTGTTGTCCTCCCCTATTTTGGCATTAAAATCGCCCATGACGATGGTGATGTCTCGCTCCGCACATTTGTCCAAGGCACTCTGGAGTCGGTCGTAGAACTCTTGTTTCTCTTCCTCGTCACTGTCATTGGTGGGCGCATAACACTGGACTTCTATACTAAGCGGGACTTAAAAATGATGTCATGTCAACGAAAAAACTCATAAGAGCCAGAGATGTGTAGGGACATATCTCTGTAAGAGCCTAGAGACTCAGAGAGAAACTGAACACGAGATACAAAGAAGCCAGTGTGTGTAAGAGCGCGTGAGTGAGTATAGATTGCTTTATGTCCCGCAAGCGACAAAGGCCTTCTCAGGACTGACGTGCCTGCGCTAAATGAAGGTGAGAAAAGAACTGCAAGAAGCGCGTGTAAGAGTGCGCGTGCGCGAGCTGAAAAGTTACTGCCAGTGAATGCGTGTGCGTGACCAGAGAGAGAGAGAGAGAGAGAGAGAGAGAGAGAGCGTGCCTGAGAGAGAGAGAGAGAGAGAGAGAGAGAGAGAGAGAGAGAGAGAGAGAGAGAGAGACTGAGCGAGCCTGAGAGAGAGAGAGAGAGAGAGAGAGAGAGAGAGAGAGAGAGAGAGAGAGAGAGAGAGAGAGAGAGAGAGAGACTGAAATGAAATGAAACTCGGCCAGAGGCGCGGAGAGAGAGAGAGAGAGGGGATTACCATTGGGCACGAAGTGCTGAGTGTCAAATACACACAAAGCCTGCTAAACACCAACCCGAAGGCAAACTTTATATCACCTTCACGTTGAGGACTACCTCGGGGAAAAACGGAAAGACCCCGGGGAAAAAAAAAACACACACACAAACAACAACAACAAAAAACCAACAACAAAAAAAAAACAAACAAAAAAACAGCATTTAGCACAAGTAATAATTAATTGAATCAAAGCAAATTTTGAATTTCAGTAATAAATTAACGGTAGGAACAGAGAGATGTGAAACGGCGTCTCAGTTCAAGGGCCTGTAAGCCCAAAATAGCCCCAACAACAACAACAAAAAAAGGGGGGTGGGTGGGGGTGGGATTGATTGATTTACATTGCTTAACGTCCCGACAGCAACAAGGCTTTCTCAGGACGTGCCTGCACTGCTTGTGAAAAAAAACTAAACAGAAAATTGAATGTATGTCGCCAGCCGGTCAAATACATTAAATAAACCTACAACATGGGGCATAAATAAAGCTAAGACCATTTAGCAACACACATCCAATATCAAGAGCTAAAGGCAGTGCAGACAGTAGGGAGAGTTTTAAAAAGGCAAATACAGGTGAATGGACAAAGGGTAGACAGAAACACATGCCCCAGAATAGAGAGAAAAACCCACCCTGTGGGGCTGACCAGGGTGACCCTGGGAACTAAAAAATACCTAACCCCACCCAAGACCCCAGGGCAAACCTGGGTGGGGGGGGTGGGGGTGGGAGGTGGTGGTGTATGTGAAGGGGAAGGGGCTGGGACGGAGAAGGCATAAGGACAGAGAGCGAGGGAGAGAGACTGAGAGAGCGGGGGGGGGGGGGGGGGGGGGGGTGGGGGTGGGGGTGGTGGAGAGAGAGATAGAGGGGGGAGGGGGTGGAGAAAGATTGATCGTACATTGCTTAACGTCCCGACAGCAACAAGGCTTTCTCAGGACGTGCCTGCACTGCTTGTGAAAAAAAAACAAAAAACAGAACATTGAATGAGAGAAAGAGAGAGAGAGAGAGAGACACTGAGAGAGAGAGAGAGAGAGAGAGAGAGAGAGAGAGAGAGAGAGAGAGAGAGAGAGAGAGAGAGAGAGAGAGAGAGAGAGAGAGAGATAGATGATGATGATGATGATGAAACTTTATTTATCAACGGTAAAAAGTTTTGACAGAAACAAATCGTCATTTTACAAACTTGCCGTTGCTAACATCTACAAGATAAAATGGATTAAAAGATAATAATAATAATAATAAAGAATTATATTTACGCATATTATTTCATGCAACAATAAAGTTTTTAAAAAAATGATACAAAATAATAATAACACTTAACATTCATCTTATACCATACACACCCCCCCCCCCCCCCCAACAATATAGATAAATGCATAATTATATTACATAAAAGCATTAACCATCAGGGTTTGTTTAAATGCCCAGTGTTGTTATGTTTGGCTCATCAGGTAATCGAAAAGTTTCGTTTTAAAGATTCCAAGTGAGGCTATAGTCTTCAAATGTGCAGGAATAGTGTTCCATGCAAACGGTCCAGAAAAGGATAAACTAGTTTTAAAGAGGTCAATTCTAGGCAGAGGTAGGGGTAAAGTATTGTTCTTTGAGGACCGTTCGCGTTCTTGCTGTGGCACAAATTTGGTGGTTAGATACTGCCGTGTCATGTTAATTGTTATTTAATATCTTGTGCATGAGGATGCATTTGTTGAAACTAAGTTGTTGACGCAGGCCGAGAATGTTTAGATGTCTAAATTTGTCTGTGGTAGGAATGGGCCGCGTATCTATCATTTTGACAGCTCTTTTATATATAGAGTTTAACCTGTTCATGTGAACATCACTACAACCGTCCCACACTGTGGAGACATAATCAACGTGAGACTTGATATGGGCATGAAAAAACAGTTTACGAGAATGTGTATCCGTTACTTGTCTAAGCTGGGACAACAGGAAAGTGTTTTTAGCAATGGTTTTACAGACTGTATTTATATGCGTCTCCCAACATAATTGTTCGTCAACGTGTATTCCCAAGAATTTACGCTATGTGACTTGTTCTATCGGTTTAGTGTTCAGTGACTTGTAAATGTAACGGCTGTGGTCGGCGTTGGTGTTTTTGTCGTGTAGTGATTAAAATTCTCTTTGTTTTTCCTGGATGAAGAACCATATGATTCTCTCTACACCAGTCGGAAACCTCGCTGAGACTACTTTGTAAGCTAATGGTAATGTCAGCTTTTTTTTAAAACCCGAAACATGGAGGCTCGTATCGTCCGCAAACAGGTTGCAATTAACATCAGTGTTAGTAATATGCAAAAGCAAATCATTAATGAATATTATAAATAGAAGAGGTCCCAAGATCGACCCCTGGGGGACACCGTAGTTAACTTGTCCTTGTTTAGAGTATTTTCCATAGGTATATACGACCTTTTGTTTTCTGTCTTTTAGGTATGATCTAAAAAATGCTATGGCAGTTTCACTTATATGGTATGCTGCTAGCTTCTTTAAGATAATGTCATGGTCGACAAGATCAAATGCTTTTTGTAGGTCTAAGAAAACAGCTCCAGACATCAGAGAGAGAGAGAGAGAGAGAGAGAGAGAGAGAGAGAGAGAGAGAGAGAGAGAGAGAGAGAGAGAGGGACACAGAGGGGGAGGGGGGGCGGGGGAGGGAGGAATGGAAAAGGGAAAAAGAAACTACTTACCTAAAGGCATCTCAAAGGGCGGGCCTGCCCAAAAACTGTCTAATTAGAAGGATGGGGCTGAAGTGGAGAGGAGGAGGGAAACTGCTGAAGGGGAGAGCCGACAGTAACTGAACTGAGGCGAAGGTTTGATTGATTGTACATTGCTTAACGTCCCGACAGCAACAAGGCTTTCTCAGGACGTGCCTGCACTGCTTGTGAAAAAAAACTAAACAGAACATTGAATGTATGTCGCCAGCCGGTCAAATACATTAAATAAACCTAACACATGGGGCCTAAATAAAGCTAAGACCATTTAGCAACACACATCCAATATCAAGAGCTACAGGCAGTGCAGACAGTAGGGAGAGTTTTAAAAAGGCAAATACAGGTGAATGGACAAAGGGTAGACAGAAACACATGCCCCAGAATAACGAGAAAAACCCACCCTGTGGGGCTGACCAGGGTGACCCTGGGAACTAAAAAATACCTAACCCCACCCAAGTCCCCCAGGGCAGACCCGGGTGGGGTTGAGGCGAAGGAATATGTAAGCGTATTAATACAGAAGCGACACAGTAAGGTCAAGGTCACCAGTACAGTTAGCAGAATAGAAAGTCACAGGTAAGTTCACACAATACACAAGTTATACAATACAATACAATACAATAATACTTTATTAATACCTCACGGGGAAATTCACTGTCTGCCCATACAACACATGGCATCATCATTCACTCATAAAAAATAACTAAGTAACACAACTCTCAATTAAAGAAATGAACTGTAACAGACGTATTATTACCTTTGTAACACACTTGGCATTTAAAAAAAAAACTACTACTAATAATACTCAAAGGGCTAGTACTAAGGAACTGAAGAATGTTGACCGACACTATCTACTCATTACTGTTGAAAGGGTAACAGCCTGCCGGGACAAAAGAGTTGGCATGACGTGATCATACTGTACGACTTTTGGGTACTCGAAGTCTGCCCGCACTTCGTTCGATACGTCTGCTGTAAAATTCATATCTAAGTGGATGTCGGTTTTGTCAGTCATCAAGAATGTCAGCCAATTTGTTCGTAATCCGTCTGTTGTGACACTGTGTCCAAAGTTATCATGTGCGGCCCTACCAATCACCCCGCCCCCTTTCCGGATTACTTTGTTAAGGCGATCTTGGTCTCTTTTACATAATTTTTTTCCGGCCCAGCACGTCAGTCCAATCACCCTTCGTGAATCTTTTATATTCATCCCGCCGAGTCAGGTGGCCACAGCGCCAGTTTATGAATCAGAAAATTTTCTCGGTCTTCATTTCCTGGCCGCCAGATATTGCTGGCCGCTTGCATAAAGCCCGAGACTGAGTGGTCGGCCTGGTTGAAATGTCCGACCGGTCTGTTGTATTTGACCGACTGGAGATGTTCTTTGAAACGGTTGTTGATGGTTCTTTCTGTTTCTCCAATACTGTAGTAGTTGGCCGCATTTCACACAGATCACATAAATCACGTTGGTACTGGCTTTGACACGTGAAGTATCTGTGCCTATGTTGAATTGGTAACGTGGACCATTCGCCACAGTGGAAGGGCAAATAAAGGGACACGTCTTGCAATTAGGACTTGTGCAAGGTGTGGAGCCTGAGGCCGGGTCTGACGAGGCTTCTGTTCAGAGTAGAGCGAACAAGCACTTATGTCCCGTATCTGCATGCTCTTCTGAAAGCGCGCGTCGATGTGTCAGTGTATGGCCGAGCGAATGCATGCCCAAACATCCTCAAGAGGCATAGATGTTCATGCGCCTTCCGGGCACTTGAGGATCTATGCCTCTTAGACTGAGATGCGCGCAAATGTGTGAGAAAGAGCGAGCGAGAGAGAGAAATCATAAAAATCAGTTAGGCATCACTATGTCCACTTCTTGTTAACTGTGAATGGCCCGTGACGTCACTAACTCACTGTCACACCGTGTGACATTACGTCTCAGGATTTTACTTGGTGAATGAATCAGCGGCCGACATGGGAACGCAAACGAAGAAGAGTTGGTGGCTACGTTTTTGATAAAATGTCAAGTAAATCTGGTTCATGCGCTAAGCTCGCCTCAGCTTTTGGTTCAATCCGCGGGCGCGAACTGAAAAACGTTGCATTTGGAACCTTTTCAGGCTCGGACAGTGATGCGGAGTACAGGGGGACCACGTGGGGAAAAGGCGCTGAAGTTCCATTTGGACGAGTTATTTTTTTCCACGGGCTGGGGAGGCAGATTTTCCGTTTTGTCAGCCCCTGCTGTTCTTCGATATATTAAGCAACTCAGTGATATTGAGCGTCTGTAAAACATCATATATGAAAGGTTTCGATCTTCTTACATGAGTATTTTCATGTATTGTTGCAGTCTAAAAAGGTGATGCAGAAAGGCTGTTCACAACCTCCCTGAGAATGGACTAGCTCTGACGTCACGGTATTTCTACGCGCTACCGGCATCCAGATCACTACCTAATATAAACTTGGGCGTACAACATAGTTCCATATTTAGTTCCATTATTCACCAAACACGAGCATAACTATTTAATTTTCACGAAATAAGCGCCGTATACAAAGACTGGGTCTCCATCACTATGAACAAAATTCAGGTTTCAAACCTTACAAACACTTACAAAGAAGAAACGCTGCGTGGCCTGTTGGAAGAGAGAGAGGGTATGCGGTCAGCAACATATTGTTGAAAGGAAGTTCTGCCGTTGTCGACCTCGAAGATCCTGCACTTGCGGAGAAAGTTATTGATAGTTTGAACGGTGAGTCTGATGATGTAAAATGAGGAAATTATGTAATTGTGCATTATTATTTATTAGTGTTTGTGCTAGACAAGGTCCCGTACATCGATTCAAAATGGCTGGACACATGTGCATTGCCGAAACGTGACCGCAGCAATTTGGTAAAACATGTTGTTTAAACGCTTGCTAGTTTTTAAACTGGAAAACAGAAATGGCTGTCGATCATCAGTAACGACTTTGCAGTCGCCCAGAATGTTCTGCTTTAGATGCAGTCGGTGTACATTTTGGCGAAAGTTTTTCGGTTGGAGTGAGACACCCACCATGTGCAAACCATGCTGATGACGCAAAGCCTATTCAGATTTAGTCCTTTACTGATTGCACGACTGCTTTCACAGGGGAGCAATGCAAGCGTTCAATCTGCTAACTTCATCCGAAGGTGGTTAAATATACGTAGCATGCGTCAATGTCTGAAACAAATTGTTTTTGAACTGCGTCTTGCAAGCATACAAACCGGCTCCATAAGTTGACACTAGCAGGCAATGCTTGCTTGCCTGAGACTGTTGGCATGGTTATTTTACTTGTATGCAAAATCGCGAACGGTAATTTTTATTTAAGATTTTATAGAGAGCAACGGGGTGTAAGGCTGGTGTCTTGTTATGATTCTCTGTATATACAGGTTTCTGTTGATGAAGTGTACACAGGACATTTCAGCCGTTTGTATTTCAAGTTCTACAGTACAGTTGAGAAAAGGCAGACATTTCACTTGGAGTAGTGGCAGAAATAGAAATTTTCACGAAAAGCAGATGTTCAGGTTTTCCGCTAGGATTTAAAATTGTCCATCATCGTGACAAACAGCATGACAAAAAATCCGTCCCAGATGATGTAGATTCTGCATACTTCATTACTTGAAACACGGCAGGGTTATGTTCTTTTTTTCCTCTTGAAGTATTGTCCATCTCGCTGATGGATGGTCTTCCATTTATCTGTCCCTGTCAAATACAGAGAATTTTCCGTTGATGGGAAGCCTGAACATTGTAATGTGGCATAAAGCAGTGTATTTTGGTTCAAAGTTCACTCTGCAGAGTGTGAGAAAATTGAGTGAGAACTGAGATGTTAGAAAAGTGAATGTGATGCATGGCAAAGTGAATGTGATGCATGGCATTGTTCAATATTTCAGTGTACAGTTTCAAGAAATCATACCACCAGTTAACTAAATGAAGTCAGATCACGAATACACCATTAAAAAAAAACATCACTTTATCTTACTGGTCAATAATCTTAGTATGAGAGCCAGTAAATGAGTAATACATACTCTTGCTGCAGAATGAACAAGGCTCGGTTGTCCTTTTGGTGTACCATACATAATTCTAATTTTATTTGCATCTCTCTCTCAGTTTACACAAATATTTTTTTTTAAAGGGATTTATTAATCTGTTTCAGGTTTACAACATTACGGTCAAAATATGCAAGTGGAAGCTATGGCCCGCCGGAGGTAACTTGAATCAATTTAAAACGAGAAAATATTGATCAGCTGCAGAAATTAAGCTTACATACCTGACATTAATCCTATATTAGTATTATTAGTAAGTAGCAAATAGGACCTTTTTGGTTGAGGGCATCAGATCTATTGTGTACAATTTGTTCTGAGTAGAAAGTTGCAGGCAGGGGAAGGAATAGGCTGTGGGGTTCTTCATTTTGTGGCTGATTATTTGTACTTGTAGGCAGGTGATCACCTTGATACGTTTAACTGTAGTAGCTGCTGTTTGAGATGTGGAGATTTGTTTCAGCCGAAAAGCCACCAAGGTTCAGCTGAAGAACCTGCCATCACACGTCACGAGAGAAGATGTGGAGCACTTAATCAACAGTACAATGGGCACTGGAACGGCACAGAAATATGAGGAAGGTATGTTAGCATAAACCCACTCCACCTTGACACAACAAGAAGACAAATAAACTATGATACAGGGTGGGGGACTTTTCCCAGAATATCTGCAAACATAGACTGGTTGATTTGCAAAAGAAAAACACAAAATTCAGAGGAATATGTTTGACAGTGTTCGTTGTGGATCTGTGTTGACATTATGATTTAGCTGGCAGGAAAGACTTGCAGAATGTCAACTGCCAACATGCCAAATTGTAAAATTTGTTTTCAGCTGGGGAGCTCCAGGTTCCCCATCAAGGGGCATTGGCTCCAGGACCCACTGGGGCAAGCAGGTCCTGAGCCTTATTTCAGGTTTTCTTCCGGAGTTCCCCACCCCTATGATATTAAAGTCGATGCCAGAAAAGCTTGGTGCCCCTTGGTGCCAAATTGTTCTAGCACCCCACTTGACCTATCATGGTTGATCTTTCTCCTGAAATGTAATGCAGTCTATAGAGATTCTGATATTTTGATTTGATTCTGTGTTATTCCTTTACAAAAAGTACTGTTGGCTGAGTAATGATCAGTCAGTTAATGCTTGTGATTTTGATTTTAATATACTTGCTAAGAAGTTTGTTAGCATGGAAGTGTGCAGAATGCATCAACATTAAAAAAAATATTAAAATAGTACACAATTATGTTGGGTGTTAGTGAATAGAAACAAACTTTCTTTTATTGTTTCAGTTGGAGCAGAAGGAGCAGTGTATGTAACTTTCAACTCACCAGAACAGGCAGAGCAGTAAGTGTTGTTTAAGTGCCTGAATTTGTCAATAAATGAAACGCTTTCTCAAGGCAATGTAATATGTAAAGATTATACAAACAAGAGGGCTTTGGAAAAATATAATTTGAAATTGTAAGCAATCTTTTCTGCTATATAATAATAACATTGTTTGCTTTGCCAATGTTTTTGTGGGACAGCACCCTTGCACCATTCCCATACATTTTTTGGCTCGCTTCCAATAGCAGAAGTGAGCATGCTTTGGGCCAGTGGTCATCCATCCATCTTATGTGGTAAACATTAGCATCAGAATTTTCTTGGAGGCTATTCAAACCAGTGTCCAAACCGGGCCCAAAGATACTTTGTGGCAAGACCTTACTGAACATACCAATTTTAGTGACCTCTCTCAAAGGTCAAGTTCACAGTGGATCAGGAAATAAGTAAAGCCATACTTTGACAAAATTTATTTTTGGGCACACGTGATAGCAAAAGCAAGTCCATGTAATGGGCCATCCACTGATCCAGCGTCTGTGATAAACTTTAACGTTGGCATTTTCTCAAAGACTTTTCAAGCCTCAGAATTCAAACTTGGCCAAAGGGTACTTGTTAGCATTAATAAGCATGATCAGATCTTTTCTGACAGAAAAGACTACTGCCCAGCTCGTATGCTCTTGCATGCTGTCACGTGTAGATTACTGTAATTCCCTCCTTGCTGGTATGACATCTGATCAAATCACTTGCATTCAGCATATCCAGAATAATGCAGCCCAGTTAGTCCTTCGTTAAAAAAACCACACTGATATGTCACACCACTGCTAAAGCAGCTCCACTGGTTACCTGGCTGTCAAGCAGAGAATAGAGTAAAAGCTGGCCGCTTTGGCATACAAACACTATGACAATACACTTCCTATGTATCTGTCCTTTTCCCTTGCATCACACAATCCAAGTACAAGTCGACGCTCAAGCTCACAGAAACGGGTGCACGTTCTTTTGGTTATCAGGTCCCTCGCGTCTGGAACTTGCTTCCTCTGCATGTCCATCTATCCCCTACCCCGATGACTTTCAAAACAAATTTGAAGACCCATCTTTTCCACGTAGCATATAATAATAGAGAGAGAGATAGATAATAATTATGGTATTTATAATGCGCTTATCTTATAATAATTATAACTCTAAGCGCGCACTCACAACTCGCACACGCATGCGCACGCTTTAAACAATGACATGTGACACAAATAGTGAAAATACATTACGACGGTCAGCTTGGGGTGGGGAGTGTGGTGATATAGTGCTAGAACTGTTGAAAGAGGTGAGTTTTGAGGGCGGACTGGAAGGAGGAGAGCGAGTGTTTCTGACGGAGACAGAGTGGGAGAGTGTTCCAGGTAGATGGACCGTATACTGAGAAGGAGCGGGGGCCGAAAGTGCTGAGTTTGGTGCGGGGGATGAGGAGGCGGAGAGGGTCGGAAGCGGAGCGGGGAGGAGTGTAGGGGTGAAGTAAGTTGGAGAGATAGGCAGGAGCACAGTTGTTCATGGATTTGTAGCAGAGAGACAGAATCTTGTATTGGATGCGTTGGGGGATGGGGAGCCAGTGAAGGAGCTTGAGCAGGGGAGTGATGTGGTCGGATTTTTTCTTTCTGAGGACGAGGCGGGCAGCATTGTTCTGGACGCGCGTGAGAGTGGTGGAGTGAGGAAGGCCGGAAAGGAGAGAGAGTTGCAATAGTCGATGCGAGATAAGATGAGAGAGACGGCGAGTTTGGTGGCAGCTTCGGTAGCGAGGTATTTTCTGATCTGACTGATGTGGCGGAGGTGGAAATAACATGCCTGTGCCGTGGCGGAGACGAAGCTGGTCATGGAAAGAGAGGAATCGAGGATAACGCCAAGGTTCTTGACCGAGTCAAAGAGGGAGATGGGGGTGCCGTCGAGTTGAAGGTGGAGAGAGGGAGGGAGCTGGGAAAGTTTCTGGCGAGTGCCTACCAGCATGGCTTCTGCTTTGTCGTTCAGTTTGAGCTTGTTTGCTGTCATCCAGTTTTTCACGTCTTCATAGCAGTCAGCCGTGCGAGTCGGTAGTGTCTGAGTGTTGTCGAGTTTGTCTTTGTCTAGTAGTTGTGAGTCGTCAGCGTAGAGGTGGTGGTGTATGTGGTGAGACTGGATGATGTTGGACAGGGGGGAGGTGTAGAGTGTGAGAAGGACCGGGCCCAGGACGGACCCCTGTGGAACGCCGCAGTCTGGATGTGCTGCCTGGAAAGGTTGGCTCAATATCTACTGTTATATGTATAATCTATGTATGAAAATTGTGTGCGTGTTTCATGATAGGAATGTGCCTACAACAGGCCTGCCTACCGTCCCGGAGTACCCGTATTTGTCCCGGAAACGTAGTAAAACTGATTAACCGTCCCGGAAATACGGTTTTCGCCGTGGCGTCCCAGGGGAAAAAAAAAATCGAGCAGACGGACATTTTGCGCGCTCTAGTCTCGCGTTTTGAGATGCACTGATGATCGCGCTGTCCCGAGATTTTTCAGTCACGCGCATGCGCACAATCACCGTACACTTCGAAAATGGCGACAAAGAGAAAAGCAGCAGCTGACATTCCCGGCGAAGCCAAAAAAAACGCGCTCAAGTGTACATTGTTAAATATACCGAAAAATGGCCTTTCATCAAGCCTGGAAAAATTGATACTTCTGTTTTTTGCGAGGTGTGTGCATGCGAATTTTAAAATTATTGATTTATTTATTTTTATCGCTGCGCTTAAAAAGACTGGATCTTGTCGTGGAATGACCTGTCCCTGGAAATAGGTCTCTGTCCCTGTTTTCTGTAAAGCCTGTCCCTGGAAGCTAAAGTCGGGGGTAGGCAGGAATGGTGCGAGCTGGTGTTATTTAATGAGTGCACTCATGTTTATTTTGTTCTAATTCTTTTTTTAATCTTTTTAAGTCCCTCTATGTATAGAAGGGACTTTTTAGGACGGGTCGCGGTGGGGCGAATTTAATAGCATGTCTATGATGTCAAAGGCGGGCAGGCTAAACCTATAAGATAACAATTGAAGTAATGAGATAAAATTTACGCCATGTCTAGTTACGCTAACCTCGCTGCTGAACGTACATATGGTGCGAAGCGCGGTATGTGCATATGTATGTGTGTGCGTATGTATGTAAACAAGAGAATCTCCGATATTTCTGTACACACAAGCTTGAAACTTGGCGAAATACTTTCTTTGGAGGGTGGCTGTGCGAGCCGCCGAGCAGAATGTAATTGAATTTCGCATTGAAGACATAAACAACCGTTTATAGGAGGTTGGTTGACCCAGATTAGAGTCGTAATTTTTGTCATATTTACTTGAACTTTTGTATATAGCTAGTTTTGAGAAAGACATTGGATTAGTTCTATAGCCAGCTTTGTATCCTTGCAACTTCTTTAGTAAAAAATAATTCTTTTCAGAAAAAAATTAAAACACTAAAAAAAAATTTTACTTCTAGAGGAAGTCAGTCGGTGCCGGTGATGTAAAATAGGCAAATCCGTCGCCAAGCAGACACTGACAATACTCTAAATATGACGTCATTCTCACACAAACACGCGCATCTCCAGGAGGAATAGATTGTCATGCGCCCTTCAGGCGCATGAGGATCTATGCCTCTTGGAGATGTTTGGAGTGCGCACTAACATGCACTAACACACACACACGCACGCACACGACACGCTTTCAGAAGAGCATGTAGGTGACACGTGTACTTAGTATATCATGTAGCTAGGTAAAGTCAACCTGCTTTCACACAAATTGTAGCAAGACTGAAATTGTACCGTAAAGTTCTAGTTTTGTCACCATTTTCTCAAGCCTATGAAGCAAAAATGAAACTCGTATCACGTAAAATATAAAAGTTCGTAAAAACTAAAACTTACTCATGACTAATGACGTTTGACAAATCATTGACATGTATGTCCTGTGCCCTTTATAGAACTCGCTGACGCATTGGCAGATCTGCAAGACTTTTTCAATAGGAGATAATTCAACATCAGAATCAGGTCAAAGACAAAAGGTAGAGGCCATTGACAGTGAGTACAGCTCTCATATAAAAGGGACTTCATGGGTTATGTTTCATCCCATCTTGTTTACTTTTAGTTATTTTTATGTACTGTAAAGTTCTCCCAGCTTGCTGTCTGTGGAGAAAGGCGCTATATAAAAACTCTGTATTAACTATTATTATTTGTGGTAAAATCTTTCTTAACATACAAATTTCAGTGACCTCTCTCAAAGGTCAATGTCACGGGGTCTATAGCCATATTTTGACAGTGTTTTCCCTCATACTGTTTTTTAACTTCAAACCTAAACTTGGTACAGAGATGCCTGATGGTAAGACCTTCCTATACTTACTAATTTGAATGACCCCTTGGAAAGTTAAGGGTCACAAAAGGTTGTCAAATGTGTGAAAAATGTCGGTTTTGATAGAATTGTAATTTTTTCTTTGCCAACTTTTCAGTTAGATTTGGCACAAAGGTGGCCGTTAAGACATTTTTGTGCAGAGGTCCAGGGTCATGGGGGTCCAGAAAGGGGTAAAAAAAAAATTGGCCATATTTTGACCCAAAAAAAAAGTAAAAAAAAAAAATTATATTTTCAACTTCAAACACAAATTTGGTATAGAGATACCTGATGAGGCCTTTCTATGCACACTAATTTGGGTGACCTCTCGGAAAGGTCAATGGTCAAAGGAGGTTGGCAAGTGTGTGAAAAATGTCAGTTTTTGATAGAGTTGTAGTTTTTATCAAAGTTTTTGCAAACATTTCAATAATATTTGGAGAAAACTCTGATTTCGCTGATACAAAAGTCAACCTTTTACTTATCTTTAGACACTTGCTCATTTCAGAGACCTGTTGGAATTAATGGAAATGTCAGGGTCACAAAGGACAAACTTATTATGTGGATTGGTCATATACAAGCACTTTAACTTTCTTGTTCTCAAATACTATTCACAACTTCAAACCCGGACTTGGGACAAAGATACCTGATGGTAAGACCTTTCTGGGACAAAGATACCTGATGGTAAGACCTTTCTAGGCATACTAATTTCTAATTTGGTTGATCCCCCACCCGGGTCTGCCCTGGGGGACTTGGGTGGGGTTACCTACTTTTTAGTTCCCAGGGTCACCCTGGTCAGCCCCACAGGGTGGGTTTTTTCCCTCTATTCTGGGGCATGTGTTTCTGTCTACCCTTGGTCCATTCACCTGTATTTGTCTTTTTAAAACTCTCCCTACTGTCTGCACTGCCTGTAGCTCTTGATATTGGATGTGTGTTGCTAAATGGTCTTAGCTTTATTTAGGCCCCATGGTGTAGGTTTATTTAACGTATTGGACCGGCTGGCGACATACATTCAATATTATGTTCTGTTTTTTTTTTCACAAGCAGTGCAGGCACGTCCTGAGAAAGCCTTGTTGCTGTCGGGACGTTAAGCAATGTACAATCAATCTAATTTGGTTGACCCCTTGGAAGTGTCAAGGGTTACAGGAGATCAGGAAATACATGTATGGTAATAATAGCCATATTTTAACAAAAGACGTTTTTTTTTCAAATATTATTGTAACGCACGCAGACTTCCCACCAGTCTCATGCACAGACTCACAAACGCAATGGGCACATACACAAACACCGTCAGACACATTCATGCAGCATAAACTCAAAACATTGTTTCTATGACGACTATCAACACTAGCACGTTGCACTTGCTTCCACACAATATAATAAAAGCCAGGCTAGGTAAGATGTCCTCATTATCTAACCTGTTCAACGGGTATTATCGTTCTGCATAGTTTGCACGTTCCTCCACGTCTAAGCGTGTAGTTTAGGCGACACACGCTCCTGAAGCTGTCCCATGCTTCCCCAGCTGTGGATGTCCTCTCGACACAATCTTCCAGCGCAGCCTCTGTTGACCTTCATTGCTCGGCACAGAGTCCCTCGCTTCCCCAGCTGTGGATGTCCTCTCAACACGTTCCTCCAGCGGCAGCCTCTGTTGACATTGATGGCTCGGCACCAAGTCCCTCGCTCCTCACAAGAACTCTGAACAATAAAGTTCTAATGTCATAACACTTGCTTAACACACAAAGTTTGGGTGATGTGAGGTACATTACATAACCTGGCTGATACAGATATATCTACATGTTCATTCACACACTTGCGCATCGTACATTACGTAACCTGGCTGATGCAGATAAATCTACAGGTCCAGTCACACTTGTGCTTCATAAAACAAAAAAAATTCGCAACACGTAACTCCGTCGCTACACTGAAGAAGACGAACATGACGCGCGCGCCATACACTGTTTTGTACATGGGGGGGGGGGGGGGGGGGGGGGGGGTGGGGGGGGGGGGGGGGGGGGGGTGGGAGATTATCAGAGCATGGAATTTTCCTCTTTTTGGCGGATTTCCGCTTAAATGAAGCTGCCATTCCGCTGAAAATAAAAATTTCCGCCGAAAACAAAATCGTAAAGTCACTATTCCAATACCGTATTTCGCGATCTTTATGTGGCGGATATCCCCAAATCGCGTATTCAAAATTGAGCGAGGCGTTAGCTTTAGCTCGCACAGGTCGCTTCCGGTCTTCAGTGGTAGTCGTCAAGTTGTCAAAATATGGCGAAGAGAAAATACTTAAACGCGGAGACAGAATAGACGATTCTGGAGCCAAGAATATTTGGAGATGGACTTGGCTCGATAAAAGCGTAAACGACAAGCTCCGCGCTCAGTGTATTCGCAAGTTAGCGGCCTGTGGGCAGGCGTATTGCCGCGAACTGCGCAGAGTTTGATATTAACTACGCGGCCGCGTAGCTCTTGATGCTCACGTGTCTACAGCGAAACACAAGAAAGCTAAAAGCAGTGCCATTGGAAATATTACTCTTGATGGTGAATAAATTTATTACAATGTATTTTTTTCCAGTAAAGTTTGATGAAATTATGTTAAAAAATCTATATAACCTTTCTCCAGTTCAGTGACCATGGTACATAGTATTAAATAAGAGAGAAAAGGAATCCATACTTACAGCTGATTAATCAGAGATAATTAAAGAAAGTATATATATTATATAATTAAACTCAAATAAAAAAAAAAATGGAAAGACATTCAGATGTATTTTGAATAAGCATTTGGATATATTCTGTTGAATACTTTAAGTTTTAGAATAACTTTTAAACCTTTGACACAAAAAATAAAAAGTGCACCCAAAAATAAGAAAAAAAAGTGAGATTTTTAGGTGGTTAAACTGCTCAGTTTCTCTCTAAAATGCACCAGATTGTACAAATTTTAATGTAAATTTTCAAAAATTTTCCGGGGGGCATGTCCCCGGACCCCCCTAGTGAAAAGGGGTTTTCCTCTTTTTTTTAGTACAATGGTTATTCCATGCTCTGATTATACTTGACATAACCACGTGCTACCTTCGTAAACAACCTAGCCATACCAAAACGCACCTCATTCCTTAGTTATCCACCCCAGTAAATAACTATATAGAAAATCCCCAGTTATCTTGACAAGTTTTAAACCACCATAACTGAACCAAATCAACACTACACAACCGGACTCGATCTTGCTGACGCATACATTTGACTTGCTAGCTGTCGATAATGCATATAAAAACATACGTAACATCTTTGTTTCGGAGTCATGGAATACGGCTAATGTATCCAACATTCATCTGTCCTCTAGGACAGAATATCACATACTAATTACTCTTGTGTTCTGTTAGGCTGAGCTGCGCCATTAAAACTGTGCAAATTGCTGAACTCTCGAACGCACAGAACTCGTGAATACATGGAATATTTGTCACCATTAAAAACCGCTGGCACGGCAGCACAATGCAGAATCTTTGTGTGTGGCATAGAGCTTTTTTTGGCTCACTTGCGAAGCAAAAGTGTGTTCTGGGCTAGCTGTCGTCCGTGGTAAACTTTAACGTTGGCATTTTCTCGGAGACTATTCAAGCTACAGTCTTCAAACTTGGCCCAAGGATACTTTGTGGCAAGACCTTTCTAAACATACCAATTTGAGTGACCTCTCACAAAGGTAAATAGCTATTTTTGGACATTTATTTTTCTTAAATACTATTCACAACTTCAGACCCAAACTTGGTACAAAGATACCTGATGGTAAGACCTTTCTATGCATACTAATTTGGTTGATCCCTCTGATAGGTCATGGGTCACAATAGCTCAAGAAATAGGTCCAAAATCGCCATATTTTAACAAAAGATGTTGTTTTTGGTCAAATATTCACAACTTCAAACCCGAACTTGCTACAGAGATACCTGATGGTAAGACCTATCTATGCATACTAATTTGGATTAACCCTCGGAAAAGATCATATGTCACAAGAGGTCAACAAATGTGTATAAAATAATAATTGTAGTTATCAACATTTTTGTAACCTTTTCAATCAAATTTGGCACAAAAGTAGCTGATAAGCCCTTCCTATGTACCCCAATTTAGTCAACTCATCGCAAAGGTTGAGGGGGTTTCACATATGTGTGAAAATTGATTACATTTTGAGAAAAGGTGGATTTTGTTAGTGCAGAAGCCATCACCCTTATTGTCAGACGTGTGGGTCGGTCATACACGTGAGCCATATGGGCTTTGCCTTTCTTGTTCTAAAGTAGTGCTTACAACTTCCATCCAAAACCTAGTATAGAGATACCTGATTGTAAGAGGTTCCTATGTGTGCTAATTTGGATGGCCCTACGGAAAGGTCAAGGGTTGCAATAGATCAGCAAATGATGTGAAAAATGTCAATTTTGTGGTAGAATTTTAGTTTTTATCAATATTGTTGCACAACGTTTTGAACCAAATTTAGCACAAAGGTACCTGATAATAATAAAGATGATTTGGCACCTATACATGGTAAGATGCTCTACATATGAACAAGAAAAATATCACACAAAAAGTGACAAAACCAAAACCACATGTACATTTAGTGATTTACACAAAAGAACAGAAAATGACTAAATACATGAACACTGATAATCAAGATGGGTTCAAAACTGGCACTGGGCTCAACTGTGTCTCAAGGATTTAGGAAGATCATTCCAGACTGATGGACCCTGGTAAGAAAAAGATCTCTGCTCAAATCCTTTAGTCTTTACTGTAGGAATCCAAAGCATTTTATTGTCAGACGAACTGCGCAACTGCCTGGAAGGGGTATAACGGTGAAGGAGCTCTGAGAGATAAGTGGGTCCAGTTCCAGAAAGGGAAACATGACAAATGGACAAGACTTTGTGTTTAACTCTCTCCTTTACTGGCATCCAGTGGAGAGCATGTAGGGTGGAGGAGAAATGGTCTGCCTTTTTCACTTTCATGACCAGACATGTGGCTGAATTTTGGACTCTCTGGAGCCGATCTAATAGATATTGTGGGCATCCAGATAAGAGTGAGTTGCCATAGTCAATGCGAGACAGAACAAATAAACAATTTGTAGCCTCGGAGGTAAGGGACTGTTTAATAGAGCTAATACGACACATCTCCAAATAGGCTGCGCTGCAAATGTTTATCACCTGTTTATCATGGACAAATCATGCTCAATTGCCGCACCCAGGTTCTTCACTGACTGAGAGAAGCTGATCGTGGTGGTCTCAATCGTGATATGCTGAGGCAAAGCGAAAGCAGAAGACATCCTGGGTGATGCAATGAGCATGGCTTCCGTTTTTCCTTCATTAAGATCTTTGTGTGCATGCTAATTTGGTTCACTGCTCACAAAGGTTAAGTTGACATAAGTGAAAAGTGCATAAATATATAGAAAACATGGATTTCACAGGAATTAAAAAGCTAACCCTGTGTTAGAACACTTGAACCCGCGCTTATTTCAGTGGACTGTTGGAAAGGTCAAGGTCACAAAGTTCAGATTGTGTTGATTGGTCGTGCTGGTGAGCCTTAAGGGCTTTGCCATTCTTGTCTCGGGTATGGTGCAGAAGGCGAAAAAGAAAAAGTAAACTGAAGAGGAAGCTACAGAAATTGGGCTCCCTTTTTGCTGGAAATGGTGCCTAGCAATTAGCATTGGCTTGGGGTGGGCCCTGTGTTAGATACAATTTGGTACCTAATATACTTGTAAATATTCATTGCAGGGCTGTGTCTACACTGGATGGTTATAACTTTGATGGTGCACAAATTAAGGTAAGCTCAGGCTTATATAGCTATAAATAAATGTTTGCTGTCCTGTCGTACTCCTTGCACATGGCATTAAATGTTGTACTTGTAGGACCCTAGTAGCTATTGGAATTACCATCCAAGGTGAATTCTAGGAGTCCACATTTTTTGGAATCCTGAACAATTTTGTTTTTTTGTTGTGAAATTTGCATTGACCATTTAGGGTCTAAGAAACTTTGCCTTGCTGGACACAAAATCTACTCGCATTTGGTGTCGGGCGTGTGGATTTAGTCCTGTCTGGATGAAAAATAAGGCTTTCAGTGTATGATTAATTGTAACACAAGCACTGAAACTCTATTTCCTGCAGTTCCCATCTTTCTTTTGCCCTCTAACCCCACCCGGGTCTGCCCTGGGGGACTTGGGTGGGGTTAGGTATTTTTTAGTTCCCAGGGTCACCCTGGTCAGCCCCACAGGGTGGGTTTTTCTCTCTATTCTGGGGCATGTGTTTCTGTCTACCCTTTGTCCATTCACCTGTATTTGCCTTTTTCAAACTCTCCCTACTGTCTGCACTGCCTGTAGCTCTTGATATTGGATGTGTGTTGCTAAATGGTCTTAGCTTTATTTAGGCCCCATGTGTTAGGTTTATTTAATGTATTTGACCGGCTGGCGACATACATTCAATGTTCTGTTTTTTTTTTCACAAGCAGTGCAGGCACGTCCTGAGAAAGCCTTGTTGCTGTCGGGACTTTAAGCAATGTACAATCAATCAATCAATTCTTTTGCCCTCATAATTTTGTTGTGTCGTCCTGCAGGTCGACTTCGCAACAAACAAAAGTCCCAGAAGGCCAAAGACAACCTTGAATGGTGGTAGCTCAGGGATGAATCGACAGGAGCTTCCGCTTAGGTGTGTATGTTTTGCCAGCAGCAACACATTCGTGAATACTTAAAGGGTTCATTTTTTGGAGCACGATCTGCGCCATTGACGCATAATTTCCCAAAGTGACGCATTTTGAGTCGATGACCCATAGGTTTCTGTAGGCAAAGGGCAGGCCCTTCCTTTCACGTGTTCCTAAAAGCCCACCCATCTTTTTGTCTATCGTCTTGAAAATTACGGACAATGAAGTAACATGATAAAATTTACGTCATGCCTAGCTACGCTAACTTCGCTGTTGAATGCAGATATGGCGGGAAACACCGTGTGTGTATGTATGTAGACACAACTTTCTCCTGTGTTTGTGCACATACAGATCTGAAACTTTAGGAAATGCTTCCTTCAAGATGTATTTCGGAGTACTTTTGCCAGCAGCAACACATTCATGAATGCTTATAGGTTTCATTTTTGGAGCGCGCCATTGGGCCATAATTTCCCATAATGACTCATAACATTTTGAGCTGAGGGATCAATGACCCATAGGTTTCTGTAGGCAAATGGCATGCCCTTTCTTTCACATGTTCCTCCCCCAACCGGGTCTGCCCTGGGGGACTTGGGTGGGGTTAACTACTTTTTAGTCCCAGGGTCACCCTGGTCAGCCCCACAGGGTGGGTTTTTTCCCCTCTGTTCTGGGGCATGTGTTTCTGTCTGCCCTTGGTCCATTCACCTGTATTTTCCTTTTTAAACTCTCCCTACTGTCTGCGCTGTCTGTAGCTCTTGATGTTGGATATTTGTTGCTAAATGGTCTTAGGTTTATTTAGCGTATTAGACCGGCTGGCGACATACATTCAATGTTCTGTTTTTTTTTTTTTTTTTTTTCACAAGCAGTGCAGACATGTCCTGAGAAAGTATCGTTGCTGTCGGGACGTTAAGCAATGTACAGCCGTACAGCTTTCATATGTTCCTAAAGACCCACCCATCTTTTTGTCTACCGTTTTGGGGCAGTCCGTGGCGCAGCCACCAATGCTAGAGGTGCGAGGTTCGACACCCGGTTCCGGCGTCGGACTTTTTTCATCTAATAAGTGTCGCCGTTAATTCGGGTGAACTGTCGGGGGTTCTTTCTCCAGGTACTCCGGGCCTTCCTCCCCCACGACTTTGGTATGAATTTTAGCCCACTTAATCAAATTTTAAATATAAACAATTTGAATTTCCAAAACTTCAGTAGCTCGCTTGAGCTTGCCCTTAGCACCACATGAATATTCTGTGTTTATGTACAGTGTGAGTGAATGCATGTGAGCGTGCTTTCTTGCGTTCAGTTCGCAGCGGCACTTTGAGCCAATTTTCAATTGGGATAAAGCGCCTATTTAATGCGCTGATTTATTTGATTTATTTACTTTTTAGCATGTTTAAATTGGATTACTCATTCAAAAGAAAAATTGCCGTATATAGAAAGTCGGTTGACCTGCATTTGAGTCCGTAATTTGTATTGTATTTTAAAATTTTGAATGTAGCTAGCTTCCTGAAAGATATTGCACGAGTTTGTTAACCAGCTTTGTACCTATTCAATGCTTTCGTAAAAATATAAATCATCACAGTAAAAAATGTCGAAACGAAGAATTCTCTAATTCAGGCAGTGACGGCGATGTAAAAGCACGAGACACATCAGTGTTATACATTGTTGCTGAACTGACACAAACTACCAGACATGTCATTTTTATACATGAATTGACACTGTCGCGACCCCGCTTCCAGGGCGCGAGCTATGAGCGCAACCACTCGAGTACAACCATCCCACACTAACACAGACACCAGAGGAACAATTACGACAACATTTTTTACATAGAAAAATAACGATCCAAAATATCCTCACTCGATGCTAACCCCACATTCACACACACATCCACACTATATATATCTTTAATAAAATACAAATGAAATTTAGAAAAACTTAATATAATTCACATGTTGCTGGATCTCCTTGGCGGGAGCACAAATGACAAGCTCGGATAAAAATAATGCTTTTGCTTCTGCGATAAAGTCCTTAATAGCTCATGGCTCCTTTTAAATAAATAGAATACACAATATTTCTGTCACTGCGACAAAGTTCCTCATGATATGGTCACCACAAGGAAACAAAATTAGCCTCACAACATTCTTTTCCCCCCACCCGGGTCTGCCCAGGGGGACTTGGGTGGGGTTAACTACTTTTTAGTTCCCAGGGTCACCCTGGTCAGCCCCACAGGGTGGGTTTTCCTCTCTATTCTGGGGCATGTGTTTCTGTCTACCCTTTGTCCGTTCACCTGTATTTGCCTTTGTAAAACTCTCCCTACTGTCTGCACTGCCTGTAGCTCTTGATATTGGATGTGTGTTGCTAAATGCTTTATTTAGGCCCCATGTGTTAGGTTTATTTAACGTAATGGACAGGCTGGCGACATACATTCAATGTTCTGTTTAGTATTTTTTCACAAGCAGTGCAGGCACATCCTGAGAGTCTTGTTGCTGTCGGGACGTTAAGCAATGTACAATCAATCAAAAATGTTCCAACATTGTTTTACTAGTTTACAAATGGACAAGACTTTACTTAAAACAAGTTAGTAAACACTGAATGGGATGACCCGACCTGGGCTAAACGAAGTATCAACTTAGTTCTTCTTTAGATGCACTAGAATAAGGGTGCAAAAATACACATATGAATAACTAACAAGAAGAAAGGTAATCACCTCACCCTTCCCACAACTTTAATTGCCGTCTCTTATATTCCTTCATCTCTCTCCCAAAACAATAAATTCAAACTCAACGAAACACACATTTACACATTGCCATATAACTCGCTTCCGAATTTACCCTCCAACACTAAAATGCTCCCAAATAAAATAAATGACATTTCTACAATCTTACCCTTACCCCCCCCCCCCCCCCCCCCCCCCCCCTCCGTTCCGAGCATATGGCCACTAAAAAATAGTTGTCATCCGTGAAGACGCCCCGGCTGGGACGGACACCAGCAAGACAAGCCAGGGGTTCAGTCGCAAGTTCTCTCTTCCTAGCACACCGGCTCCAGAGCGACCAGGGCCATTACAGAAAAACGACACAGCTGCATGAGGACTGCAGCAAATGGCAAAGCACGCCTGCAAGCCTCCCTCAGAGACTGCTGCTTGGGAGCGACTGATGAACAATTTGGATATCGTGCGGTTTAGCAAAACCTTGCGCTCAGAAAAAGATGCGGTGTCGGTTCTCGTGGATCAGTAACCCCCCGATCGCGCTGAGCAACACGTGCATCACACGCCGACCTTCGCATCTCGCATGGCAGCAATTCCTCGTGTAAAGGCCACACAACTCGCCTATTTTCCTACCTTACCTGGTGACAAACCAATCCCTGCCACCCCTCCAAATTTAACTCCCCTACAAAATAGGAAAAATAAACTTGTGACGGACACAAAGCAAGCTCTCTCTCTCTCTCTCTCTCTCTCTCTCTCTCTCTCTGTCTCTCCCCACCCGGGTCTGCCCTGGGGGACTTGGGTGGGGTTAGGTATTTTTTAGTTCCCAGGGTCACCCTGGTCAGCCCCACAGGGTGGGTTTTTCTCTCTATTCTGGGGCATGTGTTTCTGTCTACCCTTTGTCCATTCACCTGTATTTGCCTTTTTAAAACTCTCCCTACTGTCTGCACTGCCTGTAGCTCTTGATATTGGATGTGTGTTGCTAAATGGTCTTAGCTTTATTTAGGCCCCATGTGTTAGGTTTATTTAATGTATTTGACCGGCTGGTGACATACATTCAATGTTCTGTTTATTTTTTTTCACAAGCAGTGCAGGCACGTCCTGAGAAAGCCTTGTTGCTGTCGGGACGTTAAGCAATGTACAATCAATCAATCTCTCTCTCTCTCTCTCTATCTCTCTCTCTCTCTCTCTCTCTCTCTCACGACAGTTTGATTTAGGAAGACTGCTTATAGAAAGTCAGTTGACCTGCATTAGAGTCCGTAATTTTCGTTCTATTCACTTGAAATTTTGGATATAGCTAGCTTTGAAAGGGACCTTGGATGAGTTCGTAATACAGCGTTTTACCTCTTTAACTTTTTGAATAATTGATTCATTTTTGCAAGTTTTGGATTCAGTATATACTCCCATCAAACATTCAGCCCTGGAAGAGAGGCTGTGTGAAAAAGCAGCTCTGGAAGAGGCTGCATGCCTTTTGGATGAGTGACATTAAACATCAAATTCGTCACTGCATACACGATATCGTGAGACTAGCGATGACATGATGTGAAGCTTATTGTGGCATCATTTTGCTGCTCGTGCTATTCTTCTTCACAATTTCTGTCGCTACACAAGCCCACAGAATATACTATTGGCAGGAAGTGTCATGTGTCCGTCTGTCTTTGTGTGCAGAGGGCGTGTGTGTTGATCAGAGGTTGGCTTAGAGAGGAGGGCAATGGATCAGAAGTTATAAGCTGCAAAATATGAACAACACTGAATATTAAAAAAAAAAAAAACATGCATGTGAGCTCCATACAGTATGGTAGACTTTAGGATGAACTCATCTTGTTTTTTTTCTCTTCTCTCCCTCCCCCCCCCCCCCCCCCCCCCCCCCCCCAAGCTCCCACTTCTTGATATTTTTGCAGCTGCTTGCAAGCTCGTATAGAACAGACTGAGAGGGCATGGCTTATCCCATCTTGTTCTTCAGAATGGCTGTAGCTATGCCAGCCCACAGCACATATAACTGGGGCGAAGTTCTGTGTGATGGTCTGTATTTGTGCCAATGCCATGCACATCAGGGGTAGGATGAGTTAAGATGGAGAGAGATAATCACAAGGATAAGCTTAAGAAACGGGAACAACTATGAATGTTTCTAAAATAAAAACGCTCGGCAGCCCAAAACATTATGGTGGACATTGGGATGAAATCCTCATCTTTTTTCTGGGGCTTATGTTTTTGTCTGCCCGTGGTCCATTAACCTTTATTTTCCTTTAAAAAATTTGTCCATACTGTCTACGCTGGCTGTGATCTTTATATTAGATGCGTGTTGCTAAATGGTTCGCTGCACCTAAGAGATAAGTTATGTGTTAATGCATTTTTGGGTCATGGAAGGTGCAACAGTGAAAAATGCGTTAATTTGGAGAAAACATGGATTTTATGGGTACAAAAGTTTAAACTTTCCTTATGTTAGAACACTTGATTATTTCAGTGACCTGAAAGGTCAAGATCACAAAGGTTAGATTAATGATATTGATTGGCCATGCACATGCCTTAAGGGCTTTGCTATTCTTCTTTGTAGATTATTTTTCTGTACATATTTTGTAATTGTAATATTTTTACTCTTGTTTACCAGTATACTAGGGAACGATTAATTAGCATGATGGCGCAGCATCCATAGCTTGTCTAAGTTACTCAGCATATTGGACCAGCTGGCAACATACTTTCAATATTCTGTTTATTTCTTCGCAATCAGCCTGGGTATGTCTTGAGAAAGTCTTGTTGCTGTTGTAACGTTAAGTAATGTACAATCAACCAACTATCTCAAGTCCACAGATCAAAATCACCTTACTTGTATCGTTACGACTATTTACAGTATGCTTTTAGTAAATTGTAAGTAATGTTATTGTTTCACTGAAGAATGTGTTCTGCGGTGTTCAACATATTTAGTTTGCAAGCATTTTCATTGATTCAGGTATAGTGCATGACTAAAGTGAAGTTTGCATGCAATAATAATTACGGTATTTATAATGCGCTTATCTTATTATAATTATAACTCTAAGCGCGCACTCACAACTTGCGCATGCATTAGGCAATGACTCACGTACCACAAATACATTACGACAGTCAGCTTGGGGTGGGGAGTGTGGTGATATAGTGCTAGAACTGTTAAAAGAGGTGAGTTTTGAGGGCGGACTGGAAGGAGGAGATAGAATGTTTCTGACGGAGAGCAAGCAAATGAGCACAGTATACGCCATGTACCCAGGCTTGCATTGACGTCTCTTTACAGTTCATAGCGCAGATTGCATGATATTTAATGTGCAGAAAGATTTATCAAACTTTCAGAAGGATGACCCCCTTTTACTGATGAAATGAGAAGAAAAGTGGGCTAGTTTCAAAACGGAAGTTGGTTATCGCTGTTTTTTTAATTGAGCACTCGTACTCGCTTAGGTTCTGCTGCTGTTAAAATACGTTTTGTTTGCTGTGGTGTTCTCCAATGTCCTTGGTACAGCAGAAGCAAGCTGTGGTATTCTCCAATGTCCTTGGTACAGCGGAAGCAAGCCGGTGCCAGACTTTGCTGTCAGTAGTAAGCAAGGAGTTAAAAGAAGTGGTTATTATGTATTTTTTGGTTTTAACATTGTTCTTACAATCTTTTTTTTTTCTGTTTTCATTTAAAAAAAAGTTCTCTTTTTGTGTTGGGTGTCGTTCATTCATTATTTCATCTTTCTGAATAGTGTTTTATAGATTTAATGAAGTGCAGTGCTAGTGATTACATGTTGCATTTTTTAAACAATTGTTCCACCTTTTAAATAATTGTTGCAGGATTGTTGTTGGCAGTGAGTATGTTGGTGCTGTGATTGGAAAAAGCGGACAGACAATCAGAAATATTACATCACAAAGCAGAGCCAGGTTTGTTTTTCTTTGAATTTTGTAAACCTTTATCAACCCGTATCATTCGGAATACACCAGTGTGTAACATAAGTTTGACTAAATTAGTTAAAGGGTAGTGCCGGAATAGAAGCTATTTTGGCACCACCCTTGAACTAAAGCCATTGGTCTATATCCTTATCTGTAAGTACTCTAATGTAGCTTGCATTATATGGCAGTGGACACTTTTAAAGCTTTTAGCCTCAGTATGATAGGGGTTAATCAAGAAAGAAAAGAAGAACTTGGGTGTACAGGTCTGGATTGACAGTTTGTTTCTTGCAACTTGTGTAGATATGCTTAACCCATATCATACTGAGGCTAAAAGCTTCAAATTTGTACACTGCCATATGCAAGCTACATTATAGTACTTACAGATAAGGATATAGACCAATGGCTTTAGTTCAAGGGTAGTGCCAGAATAGCTTGGTGCCAAGGTATTATGGCACTACCCTTAAACTATTTTAGTCGAACTTATTTTACACATTGGTGTATTCCGAATATGGGTTAACTTGACCCTTTGGCTGTCGCGAGCAGCTTTGTCATAATGATCCCTGCACAATTACCGTGACTAAAACTGCTGCCAACACCCAAAGTGTTCATTTTTTGACACACGTGCAAAACAAAAGTATGTTTTGGCTCAGTGGTCGTCCGTCCGCCGTCGTCTGTGGTAAACTTTAACGTTGGCATTTTCAGGGAGACTATTCAATTTCAAGCCAGATTCTTCAAACCTGGCCCAAGGATACTTTGTGGCAAGGCCTTTCTAAACGTACCAATTTCAGTGACCTCTCACAAAGGTACAGGGATCAGGAAATAGGTAAAAAATAGCCATATTTTGACATAATTTATTTTTTCTCAAATACTATTCACAACTTCAAAGCCAAACTTGTTACAAAGATACCTGATGGTAAGACCTTTCTATGCATACTAATTTGGTTGATTCCTCGGAAAGGTCAAGAGTCACAAGAGCTCAGGAAATAGGTGAAAAATAGCCATATTTTGACAAAAGATGGTTTTTCTCAAATACTATTCACAACTTCAAACCCACATTTGGTACAGAGACAGTGAATAGGATGCTCATCGGTCATTGACGCATACAAATTTGAAATGACGCATTGCTCTGTCAGTGAGCCGGTCATATGACTTATTCATTTTTTAAACAATCACCGAGACCCGCAGTCCTCGATGAACAGAGTGCATCCTAGATTAGGATGCGGGAGGCCAGCTGCCAACAGTGATGGGTGACACTTGCCCCCTGTCTGGAGCAAATGTAAACAATACTGCAAGCATTGGCCCTGACTAGGTACACTGTCCAATATGATGCAAAACGCCTTCCGCCTGTAAGAGGCAAACATCTTCATCAGTCCCAACGGCTGCATTAACTCTAGTCTAAAGTCTCCTTTGTTGGTCTCATTGACGCTGATTTTGATCCTCGGAGTCGGTATGAGGGTGCGGCAGCGGACTGGGTCTAGATGTCTGTAGCCAGGTTTTGTTTTTCACGCAGTTCAGCAGTTCACGTATTCATAATAGACGTCTAGAAGTAAAGGAAATGGCTTAACTGTTGTCAGTGCTGCCGGTTCGTAATTTTTGCACAGATATGCATATTTTTACATGATGTCCAAATGTTGTAATGTAAGATGTTGCAATTGATGTACCGTGGTCTCTCGTGCTCACACATATAACCTTCGTTCTTATTTCATGGTTACACAATCAGTACTCAATCTTGCTTTGTTCGCGTCTTGTAGTTGAAGTCCACATCATGTAATTAGTTGTACACTGATAGTCCATAAGCTAGTAGGATCTACCGTGCACCCCCCTCTCCCCCCCCCCCCCCCCCAGTACTCAATAAGATGGGTTTCAAAGTGTACCTTAGTATGTCATCCTGAGATGTTTAAGCCATGTTCCCCCGAAAATCTATAGGAACAGACCAGAGATATAGCCGATGGCGCAAGGGTACCCCCATTCACGCTCTTTGCGGTTGCTAAAATGAGGTTGAGAAACATTTTCCTCTAAATAAATCAGTTCATTGGAAAGCCCAAATCAGACACTATTATGTTAAGGCACACTTTCTGCGTCCTCTGCAAAAAAAAAAAAACAGAATGAAAAAATATTGAATCTCTGGCTCACAGTGAAGGTATGTGTGCACCCAGTAAACGGCCATTTCCGCAAAAAAAAAGACAAAAATAATGTATCGGATGCCTTCAGACATTTTTTTTTAGCACTGGCAGTCTATTTTCAGGCTTACATCATTAAAACAGGATGTCACAATTATTATAAACTTAACTAGGTGATTCTATTATCACTGTGAGTGCCACAGTGGTTGATTTTGTATTCCTACCCCAAAGTTGTAAAAATAAACAAAATTAATTAGAAAAAATTACTAAATTTATTCCATTTCATTTTGACCTCTCCTTACCTATTAAGTTTCATTAATGTGAGCGTAAAGTGCAAGAAAATAAGGAAAGTCGGCATCCTTTACAGTAAATTCATGGTGAATGATAGCCTTTTCCCATTTAAAATTGCTGAATTGGGGAACATACGTTGTTTCTGATGCCCTCAAAAATTCTTTATACACCTGATAGGTCTTTCTTAGGTTTTATTGGTTAGGATAGAGTACCACAGTTACTCCCAACCTGATTTTATGATGCTGTGATGCATTTAGGGGCCACAGTGGCTAAATCTGCTGCCCTACCCCCATTTTACCAGTACACAAAAGAACGCAAAATGACCATAACAATTGCTTATGTCATACTCCTCTGTTTAAATATTTTTGGTGCCAGTTTTCATAACAAATTATGCATAATGAGCATAACAATGTGTGATCATTTCATTAATTTCAATGTGACCCTTCAATTTAATTGTAATTATTTTTTAAGTGGCTGGTCTTTTAGGTGATATTTACCTAGCATAAGGCGGGTCTAGTAAGGTATCCCCTTTTCTTTTCCATTAATTTTATCTAGAAATGTGTAAATATGAATATGCATAATAAGTTTCATGGTTCCTAACAGCCTAAACAATGTTATCAAAATACTTAGTTTCCACATGTCCACCACGAGATCATCACTTCCACCTCCATTTTTTGCCTTCTTTTATGCAACGTTCAATTACTTAATGGCCATCTTTAAATCTTATATTGTTCTGGCTGCCAATGAGTGAGCGGTCAAGAGGTCGGCAGCAGGAAAATGTTTCTCAACCTCATTTTAGCATCCACGAAGAGCATGAATGGGGTACCCTTGCGCCATCGGCTATATCTCTGGTGTGTTCCTAAGGATTTTCAGGGAACATGGCTTAAACATCTCAGGACATACTAAGGTACACTTTGAAACCCATCTTATTGAGTACTGGGGTTGGGGGGGGGGGGAGGGGGTGCACGGTAAACTCTGCTAGCTTATGGACTATGACAACCACAATCTGTTCTTGCTTTGTTGTTTTCTAGGAGAGGGCGGAGGGTGGGGGTGTCTGTCTATGACAATTTGACAAAAATGTGTTGTGGTTGGTGTCCTGGATACTAAAGCTTGAATCAGTACTGCCAGAAAACTGGCTCTTGTTGCTGAGAACCATTGTGCTCTTCACTGTAGCACAGTAATTCAGTGCTTGCACACATGTTTACTGAAAAAAGCATATTATATGTAATGGAAGTCGTTGAAACGCAAACCTGATTACATTAGATTGCAAAATAGCAAAAACTAAATAAAAATCCGAAATTGCCAAATATACTTGCGTTTGGTATTTTATACACCAAGTATAACACCTATAATTGGCTGAGTGATGAATGTAACCAGTGCAAGATTGAGTTTCTAAAGTCTGCAAGAGGCATAGACGTTCAAAAGTCCTCACGACCTAAGGGTCGTTATGAGAATCTATGCATATTGCTCGAGATTTTATCTGATAGTGTTACTCAAACTGAGGAAGTAGATGCGGACTAAGTAACGATTATAATCCACATCTGCAAGAGGCACAGATCCTCATGAGTCGCCTCTGCCCGCGGGTTCATGAAAATCTACGCCTCTGACTGGTTTCATTCATGCTCATGTTTCTCAAATTGAATGTAACTGAAAACAGCCATGACTGTAACCAAATGGCAGGCAAGCACCGCGAAAGCGAAAACGAAAAGGTAAACTGCGAGAGAGTCTGCGGGCCAAGTTACCAAGATGTGTTGACAAGTTTGAAAAAATATTTTTTTTTTTTTGACTTATGGATTTTCAAAATGACCTATTGATTTTATGTTCCTCCGGTCATATGACTTATTGACTGCAAAACTCAACCTAATCACTGCAGAGATACCTGATGATAAGACCTATTTAGTCATACTAATTTGGATAAGCCCTTGGAAAGGTCAAGGGTCAAGAAGAGCTCAGGAAATAGGTCCTAAATAGCATATTTTGACAAAAGATGTTTTTTCTCAAATAACTTGCTACAGAGATACCTGATGGGAAGACCTTTCTATGCACACTAATTTGGTTGATCCCTCAGAAAGGTCAAGGGTCACGAGAGCTCGGGAAATGGGTAAAAAATGGCCATATTTTGACAAAAGATGTTTTTGGGCTCACGTGCGAAGCAAAAGTAAGTGTTTTGGGCCAGTGGTTGTTCGTCTGTCGTCCGTAGTAAACTTTAACATTGACATTATCTCGGAGACTATTAAAGCCACATTCTTCAAACTTAGACCAAGGATACTTTGTGGCAAGACCTTTCTAAACATACCAATTTGAGTGACCTCACAAAGGTCAAGATCACGGGGGATCAGGAAATAGGTCTAAAATAGCTATATTTTGACATAATTTATTTTTTCTCAAATACTTTTCACAACTTCAAACCTAAACTTGGTACACAGATACCTGATGGTAAGACCTTTGTATACATATTAATTTGGTTGATCCCTCGGAAAGGTCATGGGTGACAAGATCTCAGAAAATTGGTGAAAAAACGGCCATATTTTAACGATGTTTTTTTCTCAAATACTATTCACAACTTTAAACCCAAACTTGGTACAGAGATACCTGATGGTAAGACCTATCTATGCAGACTAATTTAAATGACCCCTCAGAAAGGTCAAAAGTCACAAGGGCTCAGGGAATAGGTGAAAAATAGGCATATTTTTACAGAAGATGTTTTCTCAAAGTCAAATACTATTCACAACTTTAAACCCAAACTTGCTACAGAGATACCTGATGGGAAGACCTTTCTATGCACACTAATTTGGTTGATCCCTCGGAAAGGTCAAGGGTCAAGAGAGCTCTGGAAATATGTCTAAAATAGTCATTAAAACGAAAAGAATTTTTTTCTTAAATACTATTCACAACTTCAAACCCAAATTTGGTACAGAGATACCTGATGGTAAGACCTATCTATGCATACTAATTTGGATGACCCCTTGGATAGGTCAAGGGTCACAAGAGGCTGGCAAATGTGCGTAAAATGCTGATTTTTGATAAAATTTTAGGTATTCCCAAATTTGTGCAAATTTTTCAGCCAAAGATAGCTGATGATAAGACCTTCCTTACTTACTTACTTACGCCTGTCACCCCTACCCGGGTATAGGCCGTCGACGAGAGACCTCCAGCAACTCCTGTCCTGTGCTTCTCCTTCGATTCTACTCCAGGTGGTTCCCAGTCTCTTGATGTCTGCTTGGAGGTCTCGACGCCAGGAGTTTCTCGGCCTACCTCTTTTCCTCTTTCCCTGGGGGTTCCATGACAATGCCTGCCTAGTGATACTGGAAGCTGGCTTTCTCAGACTGTGACCGATCCATCCCCATCTTCTTCGCCCAATTTCATTCTCTGCTGTTATCTGCTCTGTTCTGTCCCAGAGTCTGACGTTGCTGATCTTCTCTGGCCAGTGGATTTTCAAAATTTTTCTAAGGCAACTGTTCATGAAGGTCTGTACTCTGTTGACTGTGGTTTTTGTCGCTCTCCAAGTCTCTGCTCCATATAGGAGAACTGCTTTTATGTTGGAGTTGAAAATCTGGACTTTGGTGTTTTGTGACAGCTCTCTGGAACTCCACACTTTTTTCAACTGGAGAAAGGCTGCTCTGGCTTTACCGATTCGTGCTCTGACATCTGCATCAGGGTCGCCTTTTTTTGCCTATGATGCTCCCGAGATAGGTGAAGGACTCCACCTCCTCCAGCGTGGTGCCAGCAAGCAAGACTGGTTCTTCCCTGGTTGCGTTCAGCCTCATTGTCTTTGTTTTCTGTTTGTGAATGGTGAGGCCCACTTGGGACGAGATGTCAGCAAGCCTCGTGGTCTTGTCCTGCATTTGTTGATGAGTGTGGGACAGTAATGCCAAGTCGTCTGCAAAATCGAGGTCGTCAAGCTGTGTCCACAGTGTCCACTGTATTCCACTTCGTCTGTGCTCTGTGGTCATCTTCATGACCCAGTCTATGGCCAGTAGGAAGAGGAACGGAGACAGCAGACACCCCTGCCTGACACCGGTTCTGACCTTGAGCTCCCTGGTGAACTGCCCTTCGTGGATCACGCGACATGTCATGCCATCGTAGCTGCTCTTGATCAGGCGGACGAGCTTTGTGGGTACACCGTAGTGTCGTAGGAGTTTCCACAGAGTCTCTCGGTCCACACTGTCAAATGCTTTCTCGTAATCCACAAAGTTGACGTACAGCGGGGAGCTTCACTCCAGAGACTGTTCCACGATGATGCGGAGAGTGGCGATCTGGTCTGTACATGATCGGTTCTTCCTGAATCCTGCTTGCTGGTCTCTCAGCTGGGGGTCAACGGAGCTCTTCATTCTCTCCAGGATGATCCTGTTGAAGACCTTTCCTGGTACTGACAGCAAGGTGATTCCTCTGTAGTTGGAACACTTGCTGAGGTCGCCTTTCTTGGGAAGCTTGATTAGGTACCCCTCCTTCCAGTCAGCCGGCATCACCTCCTCTTCCAGATCTTTCCAAACAGTGGGTACAGCATCTCCACTCTTGTCTCTAGGTCTGCTTTCAGAGACTCCGCTGGGATGCCATCTGGGCCTGCTGCTTTGCCGTTCTTCAAAAATGCCACTGCTCTTCTGATCCAGCTGGGTCTGTCACAGCAGATGGGTAGGTCGGTCTCTGCTGGCTGGATGTCTGGGGGGTCGGGTGGGCTAGGTCTGTTCAGTAACTCTTCAAAATACTCGGCCCATCTGTCGAGTTGGTCTGCTCTGTCTGCAATAGGCTTGCCTTCTTTGTCTTTTACTGGTCTTTCTGTATGGCCATACTTGCCTGACAATCTTCTGGTAATGTCGTAGAGCTGTTTCATGTTGCCGCTGCCTGCTGCCTTTTCTGCCTCTGCTGCCAGGCTGTCTGTGTAGGCCCTCTTGTCTGCCCTGATACTCCTCTTCACCTCGCGGTTGGCTTCCCAGTATTCCCCCTGTGCCCTTACTTTGGCTGCTCTCGTGCAACTGTTGTTGACAACTGCTTTCTTCTGCTTCCTCACTTCTATCTTCTTCAAGGTCTGTGCTGACAGCCAGTCCTTGTGATGGTGTTTCCTGAACCCTACAGTGTCTTTGCAGGTTGAGTTCAGCGCCTCTCTAACTGCCTTCCACTGCTGCTCTGTGGTGACTGCCTCCTCTTCATTTACTAGCTCCTGTAGCGCTTGAAACCGGTTGGACAGCACCAGTTTGAACTCTTCTCTAACTCCAGTTTCTCTCAGGAGGCCTACATTATAGCGCTGTCTTCTTGTTGTCTCTGTGCGGCTTTTCTTTAGCTTGAGCTTCATTCTTAAGGTAAGCAGATGGTGGTCGGAGGCGACATCTGCTCCCCTCCTCTCTCCCCTAGTCCCTGTCTCCCCATCACCTCTTCATATCCGGTGTTGTCCTCCCCTATTTTGGCATTAAAATCGCCCATGACGATGGTGATGTCTCGCTCCGCACATTTGTCCAAGGCACTCTGGAGTCGGTCGTAGAACTCTTGTTTCTCTTCCTCGTCACTGTCATTAGTGGGCGCATAACACTGGATGACGTTCAGCTTGAGCTTTTTCTTGGTTCTAAAGGCTGCTGTGATAATTCTTGGCCCAAGAGGTTCCCAGCCCATCAGCGCTCTCTGTGCCACTGGTGACAGCATGAATGCTACACCTTCTGTATGGGGGGCATTCTCCTCTTCATGACCTGAATACAGAATCATCTCCCCACTTAACAGCCTTTTCTGGCCAGACTGCGTCCATTTGGCTTCACTGATAAGCATTCAGCTTTGACAATTACATATTCTAAAAAGTACACAAACCTCTATGTAATTGTTCCTAACAAGAGACATTAATGACAACGTATTACTGCAAGCCCGTTATTCAATTACGATGGCTAGGGCTAGAAAACCTGTTGGGAAATCACATTTTTTTCTCGGTCCCAGAAAATTCCCTTTATCTTCCCTTCAGAATGGCTTGACATATAAACTGTTGTTGCACTGTTACTCAAATTTCTAAAACTTTTGTCAGTAAAACTCTTAAAATCTATCTGCATCAGATTTTTCTTTATTGGGAAATGCGAGTACTGCATATGGTACCAATGGATGCATGTGCAAGGGTGTTGAAATGTCTAATCTTTGGCTTCTCCTTTTCCAGAGTTGATATTCACCGACGTGACAACATTCACCCAGAAACAGTGAGTTCCTAATGCTGTGTAACGCCTTTTAGGCTAGTTGATGGAAATCAGGCTTTTTACAATGTCTTGAGACAGAAAGCCTGTTTTTTACTCCCCCCCCCCCCCCCCCCCCCCCCCCCTTTTTTTTTTTTTTTTTTTTTTGTTGGCAAAAACACTTATTTCTGCTGCATGTGTAGTTCAACTGGGTTAGCTTGCCACTAACATTCAAGTCTTGTTTTGAAGGGTAAAGTTTTCTGCGTTAACTGTTGAACAAGTTTAAAATTGCAATAAGTTGATGCAGGCATAAAAAACAAATGATTGAGTGCCAAAAGGTGGTCACACATTGAGGACATACACGGTACAAAACAAAGTTATGAATAGGAACCAGTGTCATGGTGAATTGAATTCTACTTGATATGACAGATAAATCTACTGAAGCAAAAGATAGTTACTTCAGTGGTTTTTAACCTTTAGCACTCTGCTTTCCGCTGGCAGTTCTTTTCCCTGCAACTGCATTCTTTTTTGAGTGGGCTGAAGCCAATGCTACCCTACTTCAAAAGCCTACAATTTTTCATTTTTCTATGTATGATTGTGGAATTTGGCATGTATGTAAATAAATGAATCAAGATTATGTCACAATTTTTCAAACTGTTATCTGTGTTATTAATATTATCCTAACAAAAAAATTAATAATCAGCAGACTGAAAAAGATTATGCTTACTATTCTACTATTGATGACTTTATCCATTACGCACCGTTTCTGCGTTCACTAGCACTCGATTCAGTGCTCCACTGTCCATCACCACCATATCCCACCCCCCCCCTTGGTCTCAAGTCTTCTGGCAAAAAGCCCAGAAAGTCTTCATCGTCGGAATCTGAGTCCATAAAGTATTCCTGGATGAATGCTTCTAACTCCTCATCGGCCATCTTTTGTCAAAATGAAGCTGTCAGAACAAACTTGCTTAGAAAATTTGAATCGCTTGAACACATTCGAAGGTAGCAAGATGGCCGATAGAAAACGGAAGCAAGCCTCGTTTACAGCCACCCATAATCCTTTGCAAAGGCCGTCATAGCAACCCTGTGTGTTTACCATGGCCGATTACGAGCAGACGTCGCGGTGGCGACATGTCGCCATCCGCAAATAAAGCAAGATGGCGGCTGGCGACAAATGTCACCACCAGTGCGCTAAAGGTTAAGAAATTGGCAAAAGAACGCAAAAGTAAGTCGGATGTCGGACATCAAACCTTGCGCAAAAACCTTGCTGTTTTCTAAAAAAATCCCTCACAATAAAACCTTTTTCTGTGCATATTAGAAAGGGGAGATCTCCTTATAGATAATCTGTCTTAATTCAGTGAAATTATATTGTACATTGTTAATCAGTGATGTATCATTTTGATGTAAGGCCCGGTGTCTGACACCAACCAAAGTTTAAACTTTTCTTCCTATTGTCAATATGTTGCAAAAGTCAAATGACAAGACACAAAAAAGTACATGCACACACTAAAAAAAACACACCAGTCATAACATTTCAAATTAATTGTATGAACAAAAGAATAATGGCAGCAAAGAATTTTCAGTGTCGGACATCAGCCTTACACAAAGTAATCAGATCCGGCATTTTGAGGCAGGATTCATGTGCCACATACTGAAACTTTAAAGATACAAATGAAAAATGCATTTTTCTTCGATACAACAAAATCAGAAGTCCCCCTCCCCCTCCCCCTTGTATGACAAATCTTTGTGTCGGACACCAGCCTGACCGAAAATCAACTTTCAGTAAGAAACGATTTTCGTTTCCCAACATTCTTCCATTACTACATAACTTCTCTCGGCCTAAAGCGAAAAATACACTCAATCATTTCCTTTCATTCTCGTCGGGTAAATGTATTCACCAAAGGAAAAATCGTAGTTTAGGCCTTCAACATGAGACAAACTGGTGTCGAACATAGGACGGATGTCGGACACCAGATTTTCAATTTTCTTACTGTGGGCATCCTTCGCTGATTTGAACACGAACGGATGTGACTGTAATTCTATTATCAACTAATCAAGGGAAACAATGCAATTTCCGGCAAGCTTCAAAACGGAGGAGCAAACATGAGTCTTCTACCTTGCATCACTAAAATGACTCGAGGCGCGGCCCGTCAGTGCGTGATGCTAGGCTGCCACGACTCGAGTTGCGGCCCGCCGCGGATGTGCTAAGTCCCTTCTATTTATAGTAGGGACTTTTTAGGACAGGTCATGGTGGGGCAAATTTAACTCTTAAACGTTTGCCTCCCTTGCATTCGATGGAGTTCCATCGACTCTTTCACAGCGGAATTTTCCACTGCTATGAAAAATTTAGAACCGTCATATTTTTTAATTTCACTAATTTTATTAGTTGTATAGGGTTCAAATTGTTTGAATGACTCCATGCTGTAAAAATAAGAAATATATTAAAATATAATAAATTCGTATTCTATCACGTGCTCGCTATCTGCAAATTCTTCGCCATCTTGTTTGAGTGAAAACGGAGCGGATTATTTCACTGATGGTCCCTTGGATAATTCTGATGGTGCTGACGAAACCTTGGGGAGGAATGGCTTTGGAAATTGCCGTGTTCCACGTGACAGGTACAGACTTCCTTGTGTCTATTTTTAGATATGCCATTCTTGTGTTTACGAAGCATCAGGTGCGCTAAAAAGACACCAATAACTGCACTTAAATTATGGCAGGAATAGTATATCTGTACACCTTTTATGTGGGTTGATCTCTTTTTGCTCAAGTTTTCATTAACATTATACTGTCCTAACTGCGTATACTGAGGTAACTAGGGGGCTGTCTGTTTTTTGTTTCCTCAAAAACATTACCGATGACATTACTATGTGGAAGTGTCTACTGCTTACTCAATTTCAGCCTAAGAACCTGTTGTGTTACTACACAACACGGGAGGCACTCGGGGGAACCCTGACTAGGGCCGAGAGTTGCCTCCCGCCCCAGCCCATCCGGTCGCGAGCCACGCGGTGTTGACCATTCAGTCGTTCTACTTTGCGCAAGCTGTTCAGATGTGTTAGCCTTTAGGACCTTGACTGGTTGGAACCGGTTCTTAAAGGGCCGGTCACCTTGGATTACTGTGTTCCCTTTGGACTTTGTGCGCGATTACGGTTCACTTTGTATCGTAAGCACATGGACTTTGAGAGAGCTACGCAAGATATTGTGGTTTATTGTCGGTGGCGGAGTTGTGTAGTGAATTGGCGACATGTTCACAGAGGAGATGTATCAGTGCTGGTGCATCTGTGGGCGTATTGTGTGGAGATCACATCGCTGCAGTAGAGTTTTGTTGGAACTGTCACTCCAGTGTTGTTGCGCCCTTGGGCCGCGTGTGACGGGTTGCGGCTGAGTGAAGTTTCGTGAAGGAGCCTTTCGTGCATGCCGCTGGTGTGTTATCGTACTGCGACCGCGTCTCAACACGTAACACTGGACTTCGTGCTTGATGGGGGACTGTGTGTGTGTTGGATTACCGGCGCTCCACTCTGGTGATTTCCTGGCTGTGTGTTGCGGCCGAGTGAAGTTTCGTGAAGGAGCCTTTCGTGCATGCCATTGGTGTGTTATCGTACTGCGACCTCGTCTCAACACGTAACACTGGGCTTCGTGCTTGATGGGGGACTGTGTGTGTTTTGGATTACCGGCGCTCCGCTCTGTGGTGATTTCCTGGCTGTGTGAGGACTTCCAGTCGCGGACCCGCCTGGGACTTCTTCCCGCTGACGCGCTTGGTGGTTGGTTTGGAGGTTCTCCCCCCCCCCCCCCCTTCATCCCCGCAATTCAGGAGAGGTAAGGTATCGGTCCTTGGCATTACTGTCCCACACTCATCAACAAATGCAGGACAAGACCACGAGGCTTGCTGACATCTCGTCCCAAGTGGGCCTCACCATCCACAAACAGAAAACAAAGACAATGAGGCTGAACGAAACCAGGGAAGAACCAGTCTTGCTTGCTGGCACCCCGTTGGAGGAGGTGGAGTCCTTCATCTATTTTGGGAGCATCATAGACAAAAAAGGCAGCACTGATGCGAATGTCGGAGCACGAATCGGTAAAGCCAGAGCAGCCTTTCTCCAGTTGAAAAAAGTGTGGAGTTCCAGAGAGCTGTCACAACACACCAAAGTCCGGATTTTCAACTCCAATGTAAAAGCAGTTCTTCTATATGGAGCAGAGACTTGGAGATTGACAAAAACCACATTCAACAGAGTACAGATCTTCATAAACAGTTGCCTTAGAAGAATTTTGAAAATCCACTGGCCAGAGATTAGCAACATCAGACTCTGGGGGAGAACAGAGCAGATAACAGCAGAGAATGAAATTGAGCGAAGAAGATGGGGATGGATTGGTCACAGTCTGAGAAAGCCAGCTTCCTGTATCACTAAGCAGGCATTGTCATGGAACCCCCAGGGAAAGAGGAAAAGAGGTAGGCCGAGAAACTCCTGGCGTCGAGACCTCCAAGCAGACATCAGGAGACTGGGAACCACCTGGAGTAAAATCGAAGGAGAAGCACAGGGCAGGAGTCGCTGGAGGTCTCTTGTCGACGGCCTATACCCGGGTAGGGGTGACGGGCGTAAGTAAGGTATCGGTCCCAGCCCTCGGCTGGCCCCCGGGCCGGGTGCCAGCGTCGGCTTGAGGCTTCATTTTGAGCGTACAGCTGTTGCGCCGATCTTTCTCGTTTTTGTCACGGGACCGCACAGGGCTTGGACCCGGTGGCCTATCTTATGTTACAGTGACCAAGTGCTCACCTGCCCACAGTGCAGCGACTTCAAGTGGCCGAGTGATACCAACTAGCTTTGCCTTCCCTGCGCTGCCTACGCTTCCGACCACGCCTGTGATGTCTGCGTCGCAGCTATGGGGGTTTACCGGCGTGAGCGCCCGACACCGGCGAGTGACTGACCGTCCTTGGCCTGGAGCTGTACCCACTCAAGCCCGCTGACTCTTATGGAGAGACAGCATTCGGGCAGAGTGCCTGCCTTACGGAAGCAGGCCTGCAGAAACGGACGACCCGCCGGACACGGGAGCCCAGCTCGTCCCACAGGACTGTGGCATCCGTGACTCTCGCCCGGACAAAGCCCGCCGACTCTTACGGAGAGACAGCATTCAGGCAGAGTGCTTGCCTTATGGAGGCAGGCCTGCAGAAATGGACGACCCGCCGGACACGGGAGCCCAGCTCATACCACAGGACTGCGTCGTCCGTGACTCTCGCCCGGACAAAGCCTGCTGACTCTTACAGAGAGACAGCATTCGGGCAGAGTGCCTGCCTTACGGAGGCAGGCCTGCAGAGACGCGCTTCTTGCCGTCCATTGTCCTCTAACAGTCCTGAGGGGTCTCGCCAGGACAAGCCCGTGTACTCTTACGGAGAGTCGCTAAGTCGGCAGAGTGCCCGCCTTACAGAGACAGGTCAGCAGAGACCCGTTCGAAGCCTACCGACAGTCTTGACACCTCCCGCGCAGCCAGCAGCTTCAGACGCTCATGCACCCGGCGACGAACGGGGGAAGAATTGTGATGCTCTTGCGACGGCCGACGCGGCCTCCGCCCCCCCCCCCCCCCCCCCCCCCCCCACACACACACACACACACACACACACGTCATCACGGTTGATCACTTCAAGTGCTTCGTTCCTGTGCCCTGCATCATGTCTGCCTTTGTACGTCTCGCAGGTTGCTTCGCCCACCACCTTCGCTGCTCAGGCGCTGTTCTAGGAGTTCGCCCATCGGGCTTCGTCGTTGCAGTTGCTCCCATCATCGCAGTCGCTCCTCTTCTCAGCCCTTGCCACAGGACTGCGTTATCTGTGACGCCGGCCGGACTAACGCTGCTGACTCTGCGCGTCTGTTTACGAGCAGAGAGCCCGCCTTACGGAGGCAGGCCTGCAGAGACACTCCTCGTGCAGTCTTTGGTCCACTGACAGTCCGGAGAGGTCTCGCCAGGAGAAGCCGCGTACTCTTACGGAGAGTCGATAGCTGGCAGAGTGCCTGCCTTACGGAGGCAGGCTAGCAGAGACCCGCGTCTACGGACCACTGACAGTTGCGACTATTCCCGCTCAGCCAGCATCTCTAGACACTCATGCGCATCCAGCGACAAAAGGAGGAAGCATCCGGATGCTCTACGCGATGGCCTTCTCAGCCCCTGATGCGCCTTCTCTCGTCGGGACGTGGTTAGCGCGATCTCCTCCATCCGGACCCTTCGCCCGATTTTGCAGCCTTCGCGGGATGAGGAGACTCTCCGCCTACTCGTGGAGGATTCGGTTCCGGCCCGGCTTGGCGTGGACAGCCGCTCCCCCCCGCGCCTCACTCTGCTGTTCCGGATGATTCTGCGTCGCCTAGGAACCCTTCGGCGTTGCGCTCAGGAACGCTTCTGGGGATCGACGAAGCAGCCCATTGGATCGCGGCCGCTCTGCCTGAGGACGCATGCGCCCTGTGCCCCGCTCAAGAGGATGGTCTCCACCCCATCAACTCGGGATGTCAGCAGTAGGGGTTCAAGTCGCTGCCACAACCCCCACGGCTTTGAGGATCTGATTGATTCCTTCTCCGCGCATCGCCAGGAGATTCCCAGGAGTACTCCTTCGCGAATCGCAAGCAGCCAGCTGACCGCAGCATCTCTTTCTGGCAATCCTGCTTTGCAGGCTATTCCAGTTTTCAACTGTCCACTTCCCTCGTTCCACCCTCTGGTGGTAGCGCAGGTTGGCGACAACACTCAGCTGAGAGGCGCCCTAGTGTAGACCACTTTGGCCTGCGCGGTTTTCCTGGAGCTTCTCACGCAAGCTTTCTTCCGTCGCGTCGTGGACGCCTGCATGCTTAGTTTCGCCCCTCCTTGGTGACGTTCTCGCCCTAGCGGTCGCGGCCAACAGGGCAGCGTTTCACTCTTCGCTTGTCGGCCACCTTCTGTGACCTGATGCGTCGAGATACCGGACTGCAAGCCTGTCTATCTTGGCTCATGGGTGGAGCCCCCGGCGGGTCCCCACCTTCGGCCGCTCCAATCCCGTTAGGACCCTGGATTCTCTACCTCCATCACCGAGGGACTCTCGTTTAAATCGCGTTCCCACCGCCGCTGAGATGCTCCCCCTTGTGGACCGAGATTCCCTCGGACAAGAGCGAAGCCATTGCACTGTGTGCAGAGGATGACTCGCTTCTGCAGAAATTTCGCCGTGGAGGTACGGTCTTGACTCCCCAACCTTACAGCCGCCGCTTTGTGGTTCCCAGGCCGGGTGGCAAGTGGCGCCTTGTCATTGATCTCGCAGTGATGAACAAGTTCTCGTGGCTCCGACTTCTTTTGGATTCCACCAGGGCCCTCAGCTGTGCATTCCGTGGACTTCACGGTCAGCTTGGACATCTTCGAGGGGCATCTCCATGTCCCTAGGCACCCGGCCTTGAGGTATCGCCACTGCGCTTCGATGATGTGTTCTACCAGTTTCGGACCCTCCTGTTTCGGTCGCAACCGCAGCCTTGGAGTTTTCGTTTGCATCATGGATGTCATCGTCGCCAAGGCCAGACAGTCGGCTTCCAGTCCGACCTCCGACTTGGACGACCTCCTCCTGAAGATTCAGTCAGAGACCGCCCTGAGGACGGACAGAGATGCCTGACTCCTGTTGCTGTCGCGCTTGGGGTTCCTGGTCAATGTGGGCAAATCGGACCTCCCTCCCTCACGCCGGTTTGTTTCTCGGCAGGGAATTTGTGACCATCCTCTACAGGGTAAGTTTGCTGGATTCTCAGATTCAGAAGCTGGCCTCCTTAGTCGCCCAGGTAGCTTAGGCAGGGTCAGACCCCACCAGGGTTTGCTTCAACTGCTTGGCTTGATGATTGCAGCGGCAGATCTTTCCCCCTTGGGCGTCATTACTCCCGGCTGCTCCAGCTACACACCTGCTACCGAGGTTCCTCTCGACGTCCGGCCTTTGGACTCTGGACCTAGCAGGCAGACACACCTACTGGCTAGAGCTGCAATCGGTTGGGCGAGCCCTCATCGAATGGGAAATGCTCCTTCGCCACCAGGAGCTACTCGCCCTTCGGATAACGCCGCAGTTTCCTACTTACAGAGGATGCAATACGGTCGCGCGTTGCTGGTAGACCCGTTCACCTGGAACATGTATTGAAACTCCGACCTCCTCGGTCTCGCCACGGGCCTCTCCGCGTCGGCCACCTTGAGGACGATGCTCAAGCAACCATGCCAGCCGCTATTCCACCACCTGTGCCCGAAGCACCTTCTCCTTCACACCTGGAGATTGGGCAGCAAGCCCTCATCGCTGGAGGTTTCTCGAGTGCGGCTGTGGAAGCTATCGCTAACCCATAAACCTTCGACCAGACTCGTTAGAGGGAAAGTGGTGAGTACTTCAGTCCTAGTGCGCTGTCCAACAACTCTCCCCACCGATCTGACTACTCCACAGCTCGCCGACTTCTTTCTCCTCGGAGACCAAGGCCTAGCCTCTTCATGATCCGAGGATAACCTGTCCACTATGGCTGACATGCTCACCTCGCCCAGTCCCTGGCGAATGCAAAGATCTAGCAGACCTGATGGGAATTTGACCTGCAGCGTCCGGTTCCCGCTCGCTGACTCCTCGCTGGGACTTACCCTGTGTACCTTACGCGGCTTAACATGGATAGGTTCGAACCACTTCCCCAGTGCTGTTCGCGGATGCGACACGGAAGATCTGCTTCCGGTTGGCCCTGGCCACGGTGGCCAGAGTAAGCAAGCTACATGCGTTGTTGGCAAGCCCTGCCCTGCCTTCAGTTCAGGACGGACGGTTCGGTGCATCTGCTCATAGACTCTGCCTCCCTCGCCAAGACCAGGTCTCCCTTGACTGTGCCCCAGGTGATAACCGTACGGCCACTGAAAGACTTGCTCATCCCGGGAGACCAGGCAACAAGATCCTGTGTGCTCTCTACGCGTATACCCATGCCGATCCAAACCCGTCCCTAGTAGACGGTCGCGCCTCTTTCTGCCCGGCAGAACTGACATTTAAGCCCAGTCGTTACCTTCTGGGCTACACTGGGCCATACGGTCGACCTACCAGGACCTTCCCCCAGAGGTCTGCAGAGCCTCAAGATACGCGCACACGAGGTTCAAGCCATGGCCATTAGTGTCACCTTCGCAACTGTGCTGTTCGAGACATCGTGGCAGCAGTCGGCTGGTGGGCAGAATCAACCGTCGCCCGCCTCTACCTCAGGGATCTAACAGGCCAGCGGGACTACCTCGCACTGGTGAGGGACATCGCCGCAGCGCCACACTCCCTCTCGGCGCCAGGGCCTAGCCTCTTCACTAACTTACTAACTTAGCTGAAATTGTCGGGAGTGGTGCGACTGGGAGGAGGGCTCCGACTAGCCCTTGCAAGGGGGTACCTTGGGCGCGGAACCCTCCTCCTCTTCACAATTTTTCCACATAGTAATGTCATTGGTAATGTTTTTGAGGAAACAAATCAATTTTTCTCTAAAATGTATTTTTTCGAAAAATACTTATCGATGACATTACTCGGAGGACCCTCCCACTTGCCCCGCTTGCCACTGGTAAGCTAAGTATCGCGACTGAATGATCAACACCGCGTGGCGCGCGACCGGATGGGCAGGGGCGGGAAGCAACTCTCGGCCCTAGTCAGGGTTCCCCAAGTGCCTCCCGTGTTGTGTAGTAACACAACAGGTTCTTAGGTAGGCTGAAATTAAGTAGTAGACACTTCCACATAGTAATGTCATCGGTAAGTATTTTTTGAAAAAATACATTTTAGAGAAAAATTAATGTTTACATGATGGCTGCCACTGGTGTCAGTGTGAGAGGGAGGCTGTCATCGCTTCTGATCAACACAACGATACATGCTTTGTATTTATTGCATTCCATACTTTTGTGTTTGCAGTACCTAGAGCTATGGGAATCTGGATCCTGGCCCTACTGACCCCATGCCCAAGTTCAGACCTAACAAGACGCCTGGCGTACAGCTACCTGACTGCCGCACAAGGGACGATGTGAGGAGATACGTGACACCTGCCTGCTTCAAGCTCTTCTTCACCCAGGACATCATTGCCTGTATCTTGAGTGGACCAAAGACTACGCAAGGATGTATGGGCCTGATAAGTCTACCATCTATCAAGGCTCGAAAGATGTCACCACAGATGAACTTATGTGTACTTTGCGTTGCTCATGTACATGGCGATTGTGAAAGCTCCAAATGTAGCTGCATACTGGTCAACCGCTGCTCTGTACCATGGACTGTGGGCAAGGAAATTCAAGGTATGCTCGTTTCAAGGCCCTTCAGCTCAGGCCTTTGTGAAATTGTGCAACACTGCTACCGAGAACAATGTGAGTGATAAACTGTAAGATACGCCTATTTCATGACTACATCAAGGCCAAGTGCAAGAAACGTCAGCCATATATAAATCTGTCTGTGGATGAGAGAATTGTGTGAAACCGTGGTAAATTTACATTCAGGCAGTTTGTGTAGGATAAGCCCAAAAGATGGGGAATGAAATTGTGGATTTTACTTCAGCAGATTCTTCTAATGGCTATACTTATGATTTTGATGTATATACTGGAAAAAGCACTGAAAAGTCACACTTTGGTCTGGCTTTTATTATGATGTTATGAAGCTGTGTAAAAGTATTTTTAAGCAAGGTTATCATGTATCTTTTGATAACTTTTATACAGATGTAGCGCTAAGGAAAGATTTATTAGCTAATGGTGTTCTTGCGTGCGGCACTGTAATTGCCAGTCGTAAAGGCATACCACCATTATTCAAGGAAACAAAATCATTTTCCAAGAATACTAGAGGCTCTGTGAGATGGTTGAGGGAGGGAAATTATTTTTACAATGGCTTGATAATAAGCCTGTCACATTTGTGAGCATCATGCATGAGAATGGCTGTAGTTTATAAGTATGTACAGCTGCATAATAAACTAAAGGGCAATAAAAGAGTTTGTCAGCCCAAACTTGTAGATAATTATAATAAATATATGGGTGGGGTGGGTAGAAGTGACCAGTTAATTGGTAAATATAAAACTCTAAGAAAAACGCATAAATATTGGAAAACCTTGTTTTTTTCATTTTCTTGACGTTACGCGAATAAATTCCTACATACTTTTTAATAATTTTTGACGGAAAACCCCTGTTATTCCAGAGTTACAAAGGCAAAAAAAGTTCAATCAGCTGAAGTTCACTGAGGAATTAGAGAACTGATGGAATAGGTGAAAATAGTGATGTGCCTCTGTTCAAGAAGACTAGCAGCCGGGCCCTAACTCCATTGCCACCGCCTAAACATGCAATGCACCCGGTGATGATGGAAAAGGCAAAAAATTGTACATTATGCCAGTGAAAAAGTTGAAAGAAAAACGCATGTGAAATGTTCTGTGTGTGACAAAGCTTTGTGTTTTACAAGCAAGAGAAACTGCCTTCTTCAAGCTCACCTGTAGATGCTGTATTTGTACTTGGGATTTTTCACCTGCAAATATTTTCACTGCAAGCTAAGCATTGATTTATCAAAAAATCATGTGTATAAATGTAGAGACATGTGGCTTTTTGAACACAGCTGAATACCATGGTTGCAAACAGAAAGAAATGTAAATAGTGAACAGTCAGTTACGTTAGCAATTTATTCTTGTGATCTACTTTCATTGTTTTCATTTTGTACTACGTTTACGTTTAGAATATGACTTAAGTGCCAAAAGGTGCTCTCACAAAGAGGACAACTGGGTTGAAAATCAAAGTGTGACATAAAGTACCAGAAAATGTATTAAGTGATGTACACTGTATTGGCAATGTGTTTGTAAAAGAAAAAGATAATATCTCAAATGGTTTTTGAGAAAATGGCTATTAAGATTTGTAAGTCTGGATATGTTGGACATCAGGTATTGCGACATAGTGCCTTTAAATTAGTGGGATAAAAAAACACAAATCAGTTTCTAAACAGTTAAAATAATAAGTAGTGGTCACAATTGACCTATCCAAACAATTACTGCTTATTGGCTTAGAATGTTCTAATCCCCGAACATGATTTGTGTTGCAATACCTGACATCCGACCATATTCAATTTTTAAAACATTTTTAAAACATCCTTCAACCAAGAAAAACACACTTTGTCATGTTATATACCACTCACAGGAATACATGCACACATTAGAGCACAATGGGAGTCTATCTTTGCTGCCCAAATATATTTATTGGCAGTCAGGGCCAGAATTTGTAACTTATGTCGAACATCAGGATTGCAGCAGATATCCCCAGAATAGTTATCAGAAACCACAAACACAAAGCCTTTCCCCCAGTTTCAAGCTACAATATTTAACAAACAAAACAGATATGAAGAACAAACTGCATACAGCTTTCTGATGTAATATACATGATGAAACATGACGTGCTAAACAGTCTGCGCCGAAAAAATAAAACAAATATTCAAATAAGTTTTATCTGTGTACAGGCTGATGCACTATTTTAACTCTGACCCTCAGATTTAGAAGGTCCTAATGGCTATGCAACTGGTTGTCCAAAATGGCTCATTTTAACAGTGTCTTTGCCCCCAAAAGTTCTACAATCCATATGTGTCGAACGTCAGGATTGCAGCAGCAAATGTTGGCACAAGCCTGACGTCCGGTACATTTTTTATCATTGATTTATTATGTTATGAAATTCACCTGTTTCTTGATCTCATTATCTTACGTTTGCGTCACAACAACTGCACGTCTCCATCAAACGACAAAAATACATCGGTGACCCGTGTTCATTCAAATAACTCATTTACCAACTTGCATCGATTGGAGGTCAGATTTGCGACACGTGTTCGCGATCGAACGTCAGGTTGCTACAGCCATAAAATTTGTTATCACAAGAAATCATCTTCATTCTCCAACCTACTGCCTAAAATCGGTGCTGGAGTCTCGGGCGATTCAAACTCTTGAAAATGGTCCCTTACAAAGTTACAATAAACATTTGGCTCTTTATTTTGTCTATGATTACACTCGAACGTCAGAAGTGATCGAACGTCAGATTTATGAAAACAGTTGCGACAAAATGTCACGAGTTGTAGCTCTCCATTGACAAACCGGACATTCAAAACAACCACGCTGGAATGTGGCCCATAATGCATCTATCATAACCGGACGATCGTAGACCAAAAAAACCCAAAACAACTTTGTTAAACTTGTCAAATAGTTGAACGTCAGATCTTGCGACAAAAACTGGCCGCTCACAATTTTTTTGCCAGCTTAGAAAACTGTGACAGAAAAGTAAATTTAAAGCATATAAAATATTCAACGAAAGCGAAACAACGCAATGACACCATTTCCGGTTTGGGTCAGCGTGCCTTTCGCTAGCACAAGTTTGCGGAAATTAAGATGCTGCTGTTGCGACAAATCTGACGTCCGACAGTGGCTACTTTCAAGAGCAATAAACAAAAGCATGGCTTGCCTTCAAATCTGGGAAATACACGGATTATAAGATCAATCTTCCCTGAACATTGGGCATGGTTGGCACCAGGTTTGTTATTGTTGCTTTTACACGCGAGATCAAAACAGACCGACGGCATGTCATTGTCCGCTTTCCCGGGCCAATTTTTATTGGTGAATTCTGACGTTTTACAGTATACTCACCAAACGGCTTTACCTTAGGTGCAGAAATTATTGCCAGTATATCTTCAATCATTCACACACACATTGCACTTGTTAAAGTCAACACGTGTCTTTTTAAACAGATTTTAGTTTCACGCAAATGAGATCACTCACTTTTTGCTCACCTTTTGGCACTTAGTCATATACATTTACAATTTAGTCATACTTGGGCTTGTTTTGTCAGGAATTGAAGTGGATTTCAGAATTAACTTCTTTTAGTGACTGTTGTACAGTAATAAAAGAAAATTCTTCTTTGAGATTATTCAATATTTAATATTTTGCGGTAAATAAAAATAAAATTTAGACATTGAACCCTTCTTCATGGTTTACAGTGTAATTATTTCTGGTTGTGAGTGTGCCTGTTTGAAAGAGAATTCAATTTGCTTTCAACTGATATATAATGTCTATAATATGTTAACACATGCACTAGTTTAGTTATGTGTATTTTTAACCATTTACCTGTTGCGCAGTCAAAAATGTATAAAATTTGCACAAATGTTTAAGAATTAATAGCATATCCACGATGTCAAAGGCGGGCAACTGAAGTAACAAGATGAAAATTACGTCGTGTCTAGTTACACTAACCTCGCTGCTGTACGTACATTTGGCGGGAAGCGCCATATGTGCGTATTATGTATGTGTGTGCGTATGTATGTAAACAAGAGAATCTCCCATATGTCTATACACACAAGCTTGAAACTTTGCGAAATACATTCTGAAGTGGGTGGCAAAGAGAGCCGCCGAGCATATTGTAATTGAAGACATAAACAACTGTTTATAGGAAGCGGTTGACCCAGATTAGAGTCCGTAATTTTTGTCATATTTACTTGAACTTTTGCATATAGCTAGTTTGGAGAAAGACATTGGATGAGTTCGTTTGCCAGCTTTGTATCCTTTCAACTTCTTTGGTAAAAATTAATTCTTTTCAGAAAAGAATTAAAACACTAAAAAAAACTTTACTTCTAGAGAAAGTCAGACCGTGGCAGTGACGTAAAAGAGGCAACTCTGTCACCACGCAGACACTTGACACAATACGCTAAATATGACGACGTTCTCTCTCGCGTGTGCGGCTCTCACACAAACGTGCGCATCTCCAGGAGGAATATATCCTCATGCGCCCTCCAGGCGCATTAGAATCTATGCCTCTTGGAGATGTTTGGAGCGCGCACGCACTAACAAAGTAACATGCATACACACATCTACGCGCTTTCAGAAGAGCATGCAGGTGACCCGTGTACTCGGTATATCACATAGCTAGGTAAAGTCGACCTGCTTTCACACAAATTATAGCAAGACTGAAATTGTACCGTGAAGTTCTAGTTTGTCATCATTTTCTTGAGCCTATGAAGCGAAAGTGAAACTCTCGTAAAATATAAAATTACGTAATAACTAAAACTTACGTCATGACAAATGACGTTTGACAAATCAGTGACGCGTATGTCCTGCGCCCTTATAGAACTAACCAACGCATTGGCATATCTGCGAGACTTTTTCAATAGGAGATAATTTAACATCAGAATCGGGTCAAAGACAAAAGGTAGAGATCATTGACAGCAAGGACAGCTCTCATATAGAAGGGACTTTGTGGGTTATGGTTTATCCCATCTTGTTTAGTGTTAACCCTGTACTTATCATTTTTACACCGCCGTTTGTAGCTGTTGACAAAGTCTGCCTGATCCTCCACTGAATACGTTGAACGTGTGTGTTTGCTTCAGGTAACTGAAGGATAGAGTTTTTTCGATCATTTTTATGCTGAGAAGCCTTGTGTCGTAATTTGATAATGTCGCAATTTAATAATAATAATAATTACGGAATTTATAATGCACTTATAATAATTATAACTCTAAGCGCGCACTCACAACTCGCGCAAGCACGCGCACGCTTTAGACAACGACTCACGAACCACAAATACTGAAATACTTTACGACAGTATGCTTAGGGTGGGGAGTGTGGTGGTATAGTGCTAGAACTATTGAAAGAGGTGAGTTTTGACGGCGGACTGGAAGGAGGAGAGAGGGTGTTTCTGACGGAGAGAGAGTGGGAGAGTGTTCCAGATGGATGGGCCGTATACTGAGAAGGAGCGGGGGCCGAAAGTGCTGAGTTTGGTGCGGGGGATGTGGAGGCAGAGAGGGTCGGAGGCAGAGCGGGGAGGAGTGTAGGGGTGAAGTAAGTTTGAGAGATAGGCCGGAGCGCAGTTGTTCAGGGATTTGTAGCACAGAGACAGAATCTTGTATTGGATGCGTTGGGGGATGGGAAGCCAGTGAAGGAGTTTGAGCAGGGGAGTGATGTGGTCAGATTTTTTCTTTCTGAGGATGAGGCGGGCAGCATTGTTCTGGAGGCGCTGGAGAGTGAAAGTGGTGGAGTGAGGGAGGCCGGAAAGGAGAGTTGCAGTAGTCGATGCGAGATAGGATGAGAGAAACAGCAAGTTTGGTGGCAGCTTCGGTAGTGAGGTATTTTGTGATCTCACCGATGCGGCGGAGGTGGAAGTAGCATGCCTGGGCCATGGCGGAAACAAAGCTGGTCATGGAAAGAGAGGAATCGAGGATAACGCCGAGGTTTTTGGCCGAGTCAGAGAGGGAGATGGGGGTGCTGTCGAGTTGAAGGTGGCGGGAGGGAGGAAGCTGGGAAAGTTTCTGGCGAGTGCCTACCAGCATGGCTTCCGTTTTGTCATTCAGTTTAAGCTTGTTTTGCTGTCATCCAGTTTTTCACGTCTTCGTAGCAGTTGTCCGTGCGAGTCATTAGTGACTGAGTGTTGTCGAGTTTGTCTTTGTCTAGTAGTTGTGAGTCGTTGGCGTAGAGGTGGTGGTGTATGTGGTGAGACTGGATGATGTTGGACAGGGGAGACGTGTAGAGTGTGAAAAGGACCGGGTCCATGATGGACCCCTGTGGAACTCCGCAGGAGAGCGTGACTGGGTTGGAGGAGACGCCGTCGATGATGACGGACGTCTGTCGGAGAGGTAGGAGAGAAACCTGGAGTGAGCAGTCAGTGATGCCAGAGGAATGGTGAAGGCGGTGGAGGAGGATAGAGCGGTCTGTAGTGTCAAAGGCGGCAGAGAGGTCGAGTAGCGTAAGAAGGGAGATGTTGCCCGAGTCGGTGGAGAGAAGCAGGTCGTTTAAGATATGTAGAAGGGCTGTTTCAGTGCTGTGATGATTGCGATAGGCAGACTGGAAGGGACTGAGGAGGTTGTTGTCGGCGAGGTGGAGGTTGAGCTGGTTGAGAACGACCTTCTCAAGAAGCTTGGACAGGAAAGATAGATTGGAGACTGGGCGATAGTTTTTGAGTTCGTTTGGGTCGAGGTTGTGTTTTTTGAGGAGAGGATGGACGATGGCGGACTGGAACTTATCGGGGACGGAGCCGTTCTCTAGAGATGTGTTGATGATGTCGGTAATGAATGGCAGAAGTTTTGGAAGGCCGTCCCGGTAGAGAGAAGCTGGGAGGGGGTCTAGTTCGCAGGTTTGCAGAGGCATGGACTTTATGGTCTCGAGAACTTCATCCTGAGAGACAGGCCGGAAGGACGAGATGGGGGTGTCGGGAGGGCAAGGCGGAGAAGGCAGAGTGTCGAGTGTGTTGCGCAGAGTTTGGATTTTGTCAGAAAAATAGGTGGGAAAAGCGGACGGGAGTTCTTCTTTGCTGTGTGTATTGGGGAGAGGAGAGTCTTTAGAAATGCCTAGGAGTGAGTTCATGGTAGCGTAGAGGGTTTTGGAAGAAGTGGATTCCAGGATTTTGTTTTGAAGGTGTTTACGTTTGGAGTTGGAGATCATTCTGCAGACTTTGGATCTAGTTGTTTGGAAGATCTGTCTGTGAACGGTGAGGTCAGATGAGCGCCAGCGGTGTTCCGCTTGTCGGCGCTCGCGCTTGGCCTCAGCTATGTCATCAGTGAGCGGGGGGTCGGTTGGGTATGGAGCAGGTGGTGACAGGTGCATGGGTGTCTAAAAGTTTTTGAAGGGAGGAGTCGAAATGGGATGCAAGATCAGAAGAGGAGGCGGGGACCAGGAGAAGGTCGACAGCTTCGTCGAAGAAGCTCTCTTGGTTGACAGATTTTAGTTTGCGACAAGAGACAAGGAGCTTGGGTTTTTTCGGGAGAGGTAGGTTGAGGGAGACGAGAATAGCGAGGTGGTCAGAGGGAAGCACAGAGGAGGTGTCAGAGTCGAGAAAGAGTTGATCGGAGGTGCGGGTGATGAGCCAGTCGAGGGTGTGGCCGAGTTGGTGGGTGGGTTTAGTGATGTGTTGTGTAAGATTGTGGTTTGAAAGTGATGTGCAAAGGCGTTTTGTGTCAGGGTGGTCGGGTTTGTCGAAGTGGAAGTTAAAGTCGCCAAGAAGGATGTGTTTTCCAGGTCGTGTGCTGTAGTGGTTGAGGAGGAGGTCGAATTCGGTGAGGAACATGGAGTTTGTGAGTTTGTTTTGAGAGCTTGGAGGGGGGCGATAGATACATGAGAAGATGAGGGACTGGCCAGGGAGTGTTGCTACGGCCTCGAGAGATTCAAAGGAGGGATGAGCAAAAGGTAGAGACTGAGAGAAGGAGAGGTGAGCGGAGAAACGGTCCCTGTAGATGATGGCAATGCCACCCCCTCTGAAAGCGCGCGGGAAGGAGGCCAGGCGGTAACCACTCGGAGCGATGATGGGTTCATCGCCAGCTGAGCGGAGCCACGTTTCGGTGATCACGACAACATCTAGGTCATTGTCTAGAATGAAATCTGAAATCATGTTGGCTTTTCCATCTTTGCAGACAGACTGCATTGAACAGACACAGTTTTAGGTTGGGTGAGACAGAAGAGGAAGAAGAAATGGACGAAGAAGAGGACAAAGCAGTAGGAGGGTGGGGAGGGGGAAAAGAGGATGGAGGGGGGAAAGATGAAGGAGGGAGGGAGTGGGGAGGAGGAAAAGACGGGGAAGGAGAACCGGGCAAGAAAGAGGATGCGAGAGGAGGGAGGAAGGAGAGTAGGAAAAGATGAAGAGCGAGGGGGAGGGTGAAGAGGAGGAGAAAGGGGGAGGAGGGGACGAGGAGGAAAAAAGCAGGGGGAGGAGGAGGTGGTGAGGGGAAGGGGGCAGGAGGCGGGCAAAGAGAGCAGGGAGCGGTAGGTGAGGAAGACGGGAGAAGAAATGGGAGAGGGAAGGGATGGGCAGAAGGCGGGGGGGGGGGGGGGGGGGGGGGGGGGGGGGTGGAGGACATAGGAAAAGGGGAAGAAGTGTGTGGGTGTGGTGGCGAGTCATGCCTTCTGCTAACTCCACCCCTGCGGCCTCTCTTTCGCGACCGGATGCCACGTAAGGCATTTGCAACACTGTCGGCGGCACCGGCCGCGCAGTAGGTGGTGTGGCGACGTAGAGATAGCAGTTGTTGGCGTGTGTATCTGATGAGCATGATTTGTGAGGACAGGAAAGAGAAAGACGGGACGAGGGTGCAGTAGGGTGTGTGTGATGGTGTGTGTGTGAGCGGTGTGATAGGCAGGGGTCAAAATCTTCTGCTTTTCCGAGGAATCGGCGTTAATTTTAAAAAATCTGCTGTTTAAGAAAAGGCAATTCCGCGTGGAAAAAAAATAAAACGTAAAAAATATGAAACGGTCGTGGTTCTTAAACGGCGCAGGTCTACAAGTTGTCAGATTCGTTTATCGTTATTTTTAGGCAAGCTTTGTTTTTCCAACATGGCGTCTAGCGATGCAGGACACATTGTTGCTCGCGGCTAAACTTTTTATAAAACGGGAGTGAGAAAGAAATGGAGATGGGAGTGGTGTGAAAGTTAAGTCGAACCCTGACATGTTTGAACGGATATAAAAGCACATTCTGAAGCTGGAATCGGAAGTGAGCAACATTGTGTACCGTGATTCTTCGCGCCCCCCCCCCCCCCCCTCCCCCTCTGCTGTTTGAGTTTTGCCCCCGGAATCAACGTCTCGCGTGCCCCCCCCCCCCCCCCCCACTCTCCCCCACCCCCACCCTGTTTCCGCCTTTTTCCCCAGCACGTGTTTTGACCCCTGGGTAGGGGAGCGACCTGATAATACGCAAGGGAGAAAAAGTACAGTAGGTGTGTCTGTGTGCGTGTGTGAGTGTGGTAGGGCAGCGACGCTGATAATACGCAAAAACCAACACTGAAAGGGCAGAAGGGATACAGGGGAAGAAAATTACAAGCGGACAAACACGGTCGGTCAGCGGCGAGATCACAAGTGGGGAGGGCGAGATGTCGACGGGAAATAACAAATTTAGGGCAGCACACGTAAAACCTATAGGATGGTAGGAACACGAACAAAAACCAGCGACAGATGCGGGTAGCGAACAGACTCGGACAGTGAACACTTGGCACACTAGCACATAGCACGTAAAAACAGGGCAGCGGGAAAGGCCCACAACTGGTCACGCTGCGGGGGAGGCAAAATGGCGACGTAAAACAAAGTTCAAACGATGGACACTATTCAATACGATGCCAAGCAGATCCGACAAAAACAAGCATTCAATCCTCATCGGCACACTAATGCGATACTCGGCAGACTTTCAGCACACAGTACATCCAACGAAAAGCACTAAAACACTGGGAGCACAAAAACACGTGGTGGCAATTTGGGGGTTCTCTACATTTTAGTTTAGAAGACAGATCAGCCATGAATCGACAATAGCACCCTTGAACTGTTTTGGTTAACCCATATACTGAGGCTGAAAGCTTCAAATTTGTACACTGCCATATGCAAGCTACATTAAAGTACTTACAGATAAGGATAGAGACCAATGGCTTTAGTTCAAGGGTAGTGCCAGAATAGCTTGGCGCCTACAGGCACCAAACTATTTGGCACTACCCTTGGAACTATTTAAGTCAAACTTGTTTCACACATGACTCATGTATTCCGAATGATAAGGCTTAAACCACATCTTGGTGCAACATGTCTCAGAACCTGAGATCATTGTTTGGTTCTGTTGCAGCTTGTGACAATCAAAGGATCCCCAGAGGCGTGCTCAAAAGCCTGCAAGGAAATCATGAAGGTGGTGCAAGCAGAGGCTCAGTCCCTAAACAGAGGGTAAATCCATGATTTTCAGCAAATCCTATGTGCATTTTGTGTTATGCCATAATGGATTCAGTGAGTGATATATAACCCTAGAAGGCAGATTTTGAAATGTATGCTGGTCTGTCGGTTTGGATTTTGCGGCCACAGGCCGTAAGTTCCAAAATCAAGGATCATTACTAATGAAAATGGGATGAGTGAAAAGTGTAGATTCGCTGGAGGAAAAGTAACTCGGCACAAATGACAGAATGGAAATCAGCTTTCGTTAACAGAAAATTCTCTGTATTTGATAGACAAATTTTAAGAGGGATGGAAAAAATGGAAGGCCGAACAAACTTGTCCTTGCTGTGTTTCAAATATGCGACAGACTGTAGAGCACCTGGGATGGATAGTTTGTCGTGCTGTCTGTCGGGTTTAAATCCTAGCAGAAAGCCTGGGAAATTGTCATATAATTGTTTATGTAAATAGCTTCCTATTTGGGTCATTCTCTGAAAAGCTGGTCAGAATGTGTGACATAAGTATAGCTGTCAACCCTGAGGATTTTATCGGGAAAATCACGATTTCTTAGACTTGTCCCGATTTCCAAATTTTTTGCATATTTTACAGATTAAAAAAAAAATTAAGAAAAGTTTAAAAACCGTGGGGCAAATCTGGAGGACAGATCTGACAGCCGGTCCACATTTCTTGAACCGGACGCTATTTTGAGCATGCATGCTTTACACAATATCCGGTTTCAACAGCCGCCATTGTTTATCACCTTCAGTCGCACATGTGAGGCACTCGAGAACGCACATCATGACCGATTATCTTAGCGAACTTGGAAGATGCCGCTGAAAACGACAAAAGAAAGATCCTCACAAGTTATAATGATGCATATTCCAAGGATTTCCCGTTCGTATCCAAATCGCGCAAAGGAAAACACCACGCATTCTGCACATCATACTGCATGATGTGACTTCAGACTTGCTGTTGAAGGCAAAATCAGCAACATCTCAGTCCCTGAAGGCTGCTGCAAACCCTTGCCCACCATCATCAGAAGAGTAGATAAACTTTGTGCTGATTAATTGATTGGTAACACATGATTGCATTTGTGCTGTGTTGCCATCCAGAACTTCATGTCTGTTTATTCTGTTAAGAGACATCCAGTTCTGGCATGCAACCATTCATTGAACTCTCAACCCTGTTACTCTTAGTGTTACAAGCAAACAGCCAAGGATTTATTATGTGCTGATGTGAATGTAAATAAACTTCAAACTAAATGATACAAACTGGTCATTATTTTGAATTTTGCTTCAAAGAGAGGCCTCCAAACTGCCTTCAAAATGCTGATCCCCTCCCCCCACACACCCTCCCTCCCCTCACTCCCACCCCCCCCCCCCCCCCCCCCCCCTTTCCAGCGGGGCGCTGCCAGTGCACCCTGCCGGGGCCTAGGCAGCCCCTGGACCCCGGCCAGTCGGGATTTTTATTTCTCCAAGGTTGGCAGCTATGCATGAGGAGCCAAAATCCAACTTCCTGCAATTTGTCCAGCAATGCGATATAATGTACTCCTATCCCTGCAATGTTTGAGGAACAAGAAAAGAAAGTTCACTTAGTGGTTTTTGTGAGCCACAAATAATAATGTGACCCAACATCTTTGGAGGTGGCTACAGTGCCTTTGAACAAGCTTAATTAAATAATTAAAATTCAGATGCATGATAGGAGTGTTGAATCTAGCTTATTATTGTGTATTTAAACATTTTTAGGCTACAGATTTGAAAATACAATGGTATTGGCTGCAGGATTGACTTCTTAAAGCATTATGGACAAAAATGTTCAGATGTTCTCTGTGACAAGAACCTGAAATGCAGCTGCGCACAAACTGGATTAAAATATGAATGATGCTCACAGGTGAAAAATAATGCAGAGAAAAAGTCAAATTTTTTGTTTCATCAAAAACTTTACCGATGGTATTTAGTATTACTGATAGGAAGATATACTTAGCATAGCCTGTCAATTTCAGCCTCCAAAATTGGTGTGTGTTGCTAATGCTACGCAACCAGGGACGTAATTAGCTAGCAGCTACCCCATCCCATGAGTGGCTTCCCTTTCCTCCGGATAGCCTCCCTTCCTGATCTCGCGAGAGGATGTTATTTCCAAGTTCATACTTAACTGCCATTTTGTCGGTTTCGTTATTTTTCAGTCTCCGTGTTTTTTCGTATTTATCATTCGTTTTGGTCGGTCTCGAACATCCCCGATGGCCAGGTAAGGCCTCGGACATTGTCTCGCCCGGCGTTTACTGCTTACTGGGACAATTTCCGTGGAATTACGGCGTTTTGGCCTCTTCTTTCGACTTCGTGATCGGTCGTTACAACGGTCGTACTCTTGGCCTTCGTGGCCCCGACCCCGCGCGGTTCTCCTCTGTTGGCATGATTTGTTGCAGTCGTCAACTAAGAACGTGTACCTCCTGCGGCACCTTCCAGTGGCCGTCGGATTCACATTTGCGCTGCCTTCCGTGCTCGGGCTGCGCATCAGATAAATCTTGCCCTATCACGCCTTGGGAGAATAAACGTTGGTCTCAAATGTGGAGCTTCTACCAGCGCAAGCACCCCATTACTTTTTCTACGGAACCAGCCCCTCCCAATTTGACAAGTTGTCCAGTCGCTCTCGATCCCTGGACCCCGTTCGCTCCCTCACCCTACACTCCCATGTCCCCGTTCAAGTACCCTTACAGGTATCTACTTCTAACTCGATGGACGAGGTTATAGACGCTGTCCCTTCTGCTGAGGGAGGTAAGTTTGTTACTCTCGTTTGCATTCTCGCTCTCAGGAACTCCGTTTACTATCGGTCCCCTGCACCCGCTCTACGAATGACGGGTCACTTGCGGTGTAGTACCGCTCTAACTCGGACGGGACACCGGCATACGATTAAACCTCGCCCGCTAACGATCAGACTGATGAGGCCTTGCTCACCTCCGCATTTCGACTAAGCGTCGCCATAGATTGTCACTTCATGACTCTTTGCACGGCGTGGCGAGGCCCCCGGTGTTCACTAGCGCTCCGGTTCTTAACTGGTCACCGCGCAGCGCCCCGGATTTTGACCGGTCAACGCGCATACACCGATCAGATACTGTTCCACATAAGCGTCACTATAGTTCTTCACTTCATGACACTTTACACGGCGCGGCGAGGCTACCGGTGTCCCATAGCGTCCCGGTTCGTAACCGGTCACCGCGCAGCGCCCTGGCTCGTAGGCAGTCTCCGCGCTCACACCGTTCAAACACTTTTCCACCTAAGCGTCGCCATAGTTTGTCACTTCATGACACTTTGCTCGACGTGGCAATGCCCACGGTGTTACCTAGCGCCCCGGTTGTAACCGGTCACCGCGCAGCGCCCTGGCTCGTAGCCGGTCACCGCGCATAGAACGTTCCGTAGCTTTTCCGCCTAAGCGTCGCCATGGCGAGTCACTTCATGACCCTTTGCTCGGCGCGGCAAGTATTGCAATGTCCCATAGCGCCCCGGCGGGTAGCCGGTCACCGCGCATAGAATGTTTCGACACTTATCTGCCTCAGCGTCACCATAGCGAGTCACTTCATGACCCTTTGCTCGGCGCGGCGAGTATTGCAATGTCCCATAGCGCCCCGGCGGGTATCCGGTCACCGCGCAAACACCGTTCAGACATTCTTCCGTCTCTGCGTCACCTTGGCTCGTGTCCTTATGACCCTTTGCTCGGCGTGGCGGACCTTATGGTCTCACCTAGCGCCCCGGTTAGTAGACGGTCACCGCACGTACATCGTTCCGGCGAACAGTCCTCTCGGCGCCGTTCTCGCCTCTCGGGTCTACAGCATTCACCTTCCGCACGGGATATTAAATGTTTTTCTCGACTGGTCCCAGAGGCTAGTGACCTTCCTGATTCCCTGCTTTCCCTCTCAGCGGACTCTACTTGCGATGATTCGGACTCTTCCTCCCACGTCGCTCCCGGTTAAAAAAAAAAAACAAAAACAAAAAACCCGATACCAGGCGGTCGATGGAGGCGGCCTCGGACCTTATTCCACGTTTCCTTCCCACGGATATTTGTCCTTCCGCTTCTACACTCAGGCGCAAAACTTCCGCTTCTGTTGATGCTCTCCTTCCTACCAAGCGAATTAAATCTCTCCTACTGCTGACGGGTTACCTTGATCTCTCGGACGCATTTTCGGTTCAGTTACCTCTCGCCACTTCTAAGGAGCCGGGTTTCTTTTCTGATGCCATGTGGCCGGCAGGCATCGATGTACGTTTTCGCCAGAGCTGGTATGCAGGCCACTCTCAGACGTTTCCTGTCCTTTGCCATCGCTGGACACTTAGGCGGAATTTCAGGCGGGTGGATGCCTTGCCGCCTTTTTTCGAGTTCCTCGGGTTGACAAGACTGCTGTTCTAATCCGCAACACTCTGGCATGCTCCGGTTTCCTAGACCTCGCTACACAGGCACTTGCTCGGGCACTAGAAGATGATTGGGATCCTATTTCCACCGATCCTCTTCGTGAGATCCATTATTTGGCTGTGGTAGCAAACAGGGCTTCTTTCCACGCCTCGACCAATTCATTGGCTGCTGCCATCACCTGTGATTTCATTCGCCGAGATGCTGGGCTCGACGCTTGTGTGGGATTGCCTAATCTGGTCAAATCAAAGCTTCGCCAGGCTCCCATTGGGGGTCCTTTACTTTTTGTCTACAGGCGGCGGGCGGCTATCCCAGCACAGCGTGACGTGGCTCTCGCTGTTCCCGGACGATCCTTGGATCCTCTCTACAGTTACGGCAGGACTCCAACTCACTTTGGACTCGGGTACCGAACGATCCGGTAAAAGCTGCGGCTTTACAGGCGGAGGTGACAGCTTTACTACATAAATCCGCCACGGACGTGGTCCTACGTCCCGACTCTCTGGTTTTCTACAGTCGTCTCTTCGTCGTTCCAAAATCCGACGGCTCTTGGTTTCCTGCGATCGATCTCTCCATTTTGAACAATTTTCTGGCCGCTCCATCATTCCGGATGGAATCTACAAAGGCTCTCCGGACCGCGGTCAGTCCCATGGAATTTCGCTGTCAGTCTCGTTCTGGCCAATGCATACCTCCGTGTGCTCATGCATCCTGCGGCTCGCCGTTACCTACGCTTCGCCTTCCATGGAGTGGTTTATCATTTCCGGGCCATGCCATTTGGTCTGCACATCAGTCCCTGGGTCTTCACCAGGATCATGGATGCAGTGGTCGCACACACCCGGTGGTCTTCTCTCCATCCGACCTCGCACTGCCTCAACGATCTGCGACTCCGCAATCAGGTCGCTTCCCTCCTGTCCACAGACCGAGACGCTCTCCTATGCCTTCTTCACAGTCTTGGGTAAATTCGGCAATTCGGATCTATTACCTTTCCGCTGTTTCATTCATCTGGATATGGAGTTTCAAACAGATCTACACCTGGTTCGCCTCCATCAGACTCGGATCGAGAAGTTAGCGAATCCATCAATGCGGATGTATCGTACCATGGAAGCTTCTGCACGGACGTGGTTACAGTTGTTAGGCCTCATGAGATCTGCAGCGGATTTACTTCCTCTAGGTCGGCTCTACACACGTCCGATTCAATTACATCTACTTCTCCTCTGGCGACCGTCTTCAGGGGATTTAGCGGCCCGTTTTCCGGTGTCTCCACTGGTCCAGCCCTTTCTCCTCCGGTGGACAGCCCCCTCTGGTTAGAGCCTACCCGGCACCGGCCTCCACGTGGCGTAGGTGGGTAGTCCGCTCAGTCCCTGACTGAGTGGGCTAGCGGACAGGTGCCATCTTTGTCCAGGATTAGGACTTGATGTCAGCAGATATGTTGTTCAGCCTTTTCACTGGTCCGGTTTTTAAGGAGCTGTGCTAACCTAGGTCGTACCATGTTGGATTGGTCCTTAAAAATACTCGTGACTTTTTGGTCCTTTGGATCCCAAGTGTTTGCCGTGCTTGGAGACCCGTGTCGGGGGAGAAGAGGATCCTGGTGGCTGAGGTTCCCTTTGGGCTGCGGCTCACTGGTGCCAACACTCCACTTCGGCCTTGACTTCTACCTAAACGGGAGGCTAGTCGTACCGGCCTAGTCAATCGGCTCTTGTCACGTTGAGCCCTATCCCACTGTTGACATGCGGGTTGCTATACGGAGCACCATGCTATAGCTTCTGCTGCTGATTAGGTGCTTTACGCCAGTATTCCCCTGCATTCAACGGTGTGATAGAAGGCGGTGGCTCAAACGGTTCAATCGGGCTTACCCCCTTGAGTATATCTTTCAGGCAGTCTCCATTGTGCGTCGGCTGGAGACCCTCCGACAGTTGCACTTTCCCTTGTTGGTGCTCGGTGGCGGGCGGGGACCCCCGGGGGATGAATATCTCTACTAATATAATATGGATAAAACCAAAAAACCAAAACTAGCACAGAAACGGCGCATAGACACCGACATTGCACATGACAGTGATTCAGACTGTGAGGAAGCGACGCCTCAGGCGTCGGCCGTATGGCCTCGCTTCCTCATTGTCCATAGCAAGGTGAAGGAGAAACCAGTTACCAAGCTGCATCCTTTTCTGGTGGGGGAGACCCTCAGGAGCCGTGTTGGCAGGCCTGACGCCCAGCGCCTCAGGTCTGGTGACTTGCTGGTGGAGTGCCGTACTCGGGCACACTCCAGCGGGCTACTGGGGCTCTCTTCCATCGGAGACACTCCTGTGGAAGTCACACCCCACAAAACTATGAATTCGTCAAGAGGCGTAATCAAAGATCAAGCTTTGGCAGAACTGTCAGAAGATGAACTTGTAAGGAACCTTAAGTCTCAGGGGGTGACTTGCGTCAGGCGCTTCGCTTCCAAGCGAGGTGGTGGGGAGATCCGTCTCCCTACCATCATCCTGACGTTTGGCACCCCCACCCCTCCTACTACCATCTGGGGAGGTTACTACTCCCTGAGAGTGAAAAAGTACGTCCCTCTTCCCCTCCGGTGCTTTAAGTGCCAAAAGTATGGCCATGGGCAGAAGACATGCCGTCAGGCAGAGGCTTCATGCGCCCGTTGCACTAGGCCCGGACACTCTGCTGAGTCCTGCACAGCCACCCCCCTGTGTGTGAATTGCCAGGGGGCGCATATGGCTTCGGATAAGAAATGCCCTCGTTGGATATCCGAGTGCAAGATTCAGCAGGTGCGTGTGGAGAAGGGGCTGTCCTTTCTGGATGCCAAAAAACTGGTTGAAGGCCCTGGTGCAGCTGCGGCTGCCCCAACCTCTAACACCTCAGTGTATACTTTTAGTGCAGCGGTGGCAGGCAAGCGCCCCACCAAAGACTTTTCATGTCAGACCCCAACTTCTTGGTTGGGGGCGGAACCTCGGCTCATCTCGCCCCTGGAGAGTAACCCTCCTCCGGTGGTGACAAGGAGCCAGGGAACGCAGAAGGCGGACACTGCCGGTCCGGTTGTGCCGCCTTCTGTTGCCCCTAAGCCTCAGCCCCCACCCAAACCTGTTAGTCAGTCAACTCCAAAGGCTTCTGGCTCTGGTCAGCCTTCTAAGGCCGCTAACTCTAGCGGCAGGAACGCTGCCCAGGACCAGAAGTCTTAAGAAATCTATGGGACCGCTGTGCGCACGGGCCCAGAAGGGGAACACAGATGTGCCCCTTCAAAACAAATATGCTGCACTGGAGGAGTGGATGGAGGGAGTGGAAGTTGTTGCTGATGCTGCGGCAGCTCCACCCCCTTCCTCTCCGAAGAACCAGAGGAGGCCCGGGAGCCGGCCCCCCTCTGTTTCTTCAACTCCTTCCAAGGTAAAGGAAAAAAGGGGGGAAAAACTCCTTACCCCCAGATCAGACTTAATCATGGACTCTTTGCTTCAGTGGAATTGTCGTGGTTTTCGAGCTAACTTTGAGGAATTACGTCTTTTAGTCAAGTTCTATAACCCCTCAGTCATATCTCTTCAGGAGACTTACCTGAAGACTTCTGACCCTGTGTCTTTTAATGGTTTTAATGTTATACATAAAGGCTCTGATTCGGAGAGGCGCTCGGGTGGAGCGGCTCTTCTCATTAGTAGCCAAATTTTATGTAGCCCCGTTAGCATCGACACCTGTCTTCAGGCTGTCGCTGCTCGGGTTACCTTAAAAAAGACCATAACCATATGCAGTATTTACCTGCCACCATCACTGCGGGTCTGTAGCAATGATATTTTTCACTTAGTAGATCAACTGCCCCCTCCCTTTATTCTCATGGGTCCCCACCCGGGTCTGCCCTGGGGGACTTGGGTGGGGTTAGGTATTTTTTAGTTCCCAGGGTCACCCTGGTCAGCCCCACAGGGTGGGTTTTTCTCTCTATTCTGGGGCATGTGTTTCTGTCTACCCTTTGTCCATTCACCTGTATTTGCCTTTTTAAAACTCTCCCTACTGTCTGCACTGCCTGTAGCTCTTGATATTGGATGTGTGTTGCTAAATGGTCTTAGCTTTATTTAGGCCCATGTGTTAGGTTTATTTAACGTATTTGACCGGCTGGCGACATACATTCAATGTTCTGTTTCTTTTTTATTTTTTCACAAGCAGTGCAGGCACGTCCTGAGAAAGCCTTGTTGCTGTCGGGACGTTAAGCAATGTACAATCAATCAATCAATCAATTATTCTCATGGGGGATTTTAACGGTCATGCTCACCTTTGGGGTAGTGACCACTATGATGGCAGAGGTCAGATGTTAGAAGATGTTTTTTCTCAACTTAACCTATGTGTCTTTAACGATGGCTCACCTACATACTCTAACTCAGGTTCCGGATCTAGTTCTGTTCTAGACCTCACTGTGTGTGATCCTTCTCTCATGCTGGACTTTGACTGGAAGGTTCACGACGACCTGTGTGGTAGTGACCACTTCCCAGTAGTCCTGTCATCGGTCAGCTGTGAGGAGGATTCGCCGGTGGGGCGCTGGAATCTCAAGAAAGCTAACTGGTCTCTGTTTGCCTCTCTCTGTCAGTCTCGTCTTACAGAGGAGGTGGTCATGTCAGCTGAAGAACCAAGGAGGTGGTCATGTCAGCTGAAGAACCTGTTTCTTGTTTTACTTCTATTTTGTTGGAGGTTGCAGGCGAAACCATCCCTAGAACTTCCACATCACTCCCTCGGAAGCCGAGAGTACCATGGTTCAATGAAGAATGCCGCAAGGCCCAAACAATGCGCAAATCTGCTCAGCGACGTGCATTTCGTAATCCGTCGCAAGCAAATATTTTAACCTTTAAAAGACAGCGGGCGAAAGCCCGTTATATTTTTAAACGTGAACGCCGTGCTTCCTGGAGACGCTTCGTCTCATCTTTATCTTCTAGGACTCCGTCCCAAAAAGTCTGGAAGGCTGTTCGAAGAATTAGGGGCAGGGGTGGCTCGGCTTCTGTCGGCCATCTTAGAGATGGTGCCAGTTTGGTCACAGATAAAAAGGCTGTGGCCAATTTGCTTGCCTCCACCATTGCCCATACTTCTTCAACAGAGCATTATTCACCTTTCTTCCAGAGAGAGAAGGAGAAGCGAGAATCTTGTGCTTGTGATTTTATATCGGATAACTTGGTAGACTATAATGCCCCTTTTACGTTTTCAGAATTGCAGCAAGCCATGCAGAAATGTACTGACTCTGCTGCTGGATTAGATACCATCCATTATCAGCTCATAACACATCTGCCTGAGGATTCACTCCTTGTACTTCTCAAGGCCTTTAACCATATCTGGATAACCGGTCATTTTCCGCCATCTTGGCGCCAGGCTGTGGTTGTGCCATTTCCCAAGCCGGGTAAGGATCCTTCCGACCCGGGCAACTACCGGCCAATAGCTTTGACATCATGTTTATGTAAAACTATGGAACGCTTGGTCAACGCCCGACTGGTGTGGCATCTTGAGTCACAGGGTCTCATCACAGACCTCCAGTGCGGTTTCCGGCGCTTCCGTAGTACAACTGACCATCTAGTCCGCTTTGAGTCTTTTATCCGAGATGCTTTTGTCAACAAGCAGCATGTCTATGCAATTTTCTTTGATCTTGAAAAGGCATATGACACTACCTGGAAGCATGGTATAATGTCTGATTTGTCGGACATGGGTTTTAAAGGGCATCTGCCCGTTTTTATTCACAATTTTTTGTCCAACAGGTCGTTCCATGTCCGTGTGGGCTCCACCCTCTCCGACTCCTTTGAACAGGAGATGGGTGTCCCGCAGGGCAGTATTCTATCTCCTGTTTTATTTAGCATTAAAATAAATAACATTGTAAAGGCCGTCAAGGATAATTCTGAATGCTCTTTGTTTGTGGACGACTTTGCTTTGTGTGCACGAGGTCGAGGACTTGCGTCCCTTGAGAGGCGCTTGCAGCTGTGCGTTGATCACATCCAGGGGTGGGTGTCTCTCAATGGATTCAGATTCTCGCCCTCCAAGACAGTCTGTGTGCATTTTACTAACCAGACGAAATTTTTTCCAGAACCTAGCCTGAGCATTGCTGGAGTGCCAATTAAGGTGGCTGAAGAGGCAAAGTTTTTGGGGGTCATCTTTGACAAAAGATTGACCTTCTGCAACCATGTTAACTACCTTAGAACCTCTTGTCGGAAGGCCCTAGACATTCTTCGTGTCGTTGGTCGTACTGACTGGGGTGCAGACCGCATCGTCTTACTTCGACTGTACCGGGCCCTTGTTCGGTCCAAACTGGATTACGGCTCTGTGGTATATGGCTCGGCTTCCAAGTCTGTTCTGCAGCGTCTGAACACAATTCACCATCAAGGTCTGCGCATATGTCTGGGAGCCTTCAGGACATCTCCAGTTCCTAGTCTGTATGCAGAGGCAGGGGAGCCTTCTCTCAGGCTCCGCCGCATCCGCCTCATGCTCAGCTACGTTCTGAAGCTGAAGGCCCATCCAGAAAATCCTGCCTATGATTGTGTTTTTAACCCGTCGTTTGCAGAGATTTACGATGCCCATCCGGGAGCTGTCCGTCCACTTTCCTTCCGTGTCCGACCTCATCTGCAGGCGGCCGGAGTGGACCTGGACAAAGTTTCGGAATCTCTGCAACACGTCACTCCACCCTGGCTATTACCAGTTCCTGACATCTTGCTGGACTTGACTGCCCACAAGAAGGATTGTACTCCACCAGCCATATACCAACAGAGCCTCAATGAACTCCTTTCAATTTTTCCTGGCTATTGTCGTCTTTATACGGATGGGTCCAAGTCTGAGGATGGAAGAGTGGCTGCGGCTGCAGTGTCCTCTCGCCATCCTAGACGCCCATTTAAGCTCCGTCTCCCTGACCATTCCTCTGTATTTAGTGCAGAACTGCAGGCCATTCTGCTAGCACTCAAGCATGCCTATCAGTCTCGGGAAAGGAACTTCCTGATTCTGTCTGACTCTCTTTCTGCCCTGCAGGCCCTTCAGGGCGCGGGAACAGACCATCCACTGCTGGTGCAGATTAGAGAGCTCTACGCGGACTTGATGAAGGAATATTATGACATCATTTTTATTTGGGTCCCAGGCCATGTGGGCATCGAAGGCAACAGAATCGCAGATTCTGCTGCCAACAGTGCCCGCAGTGACCCTGTCCCTGACACACAGACTGTCTATAGTGATTTTAAACCTGTTATTAGTGCGTACATAGCCCGCGAGTGGCAGTCCGAGTGAGACAAAGAGGAAGGGAACAAGCTTCATGAAGCTCTTCCTAAGTTGTCTGACAGTCTACCTTTCCGCTGCGGCAGCCGCCGTGAGGAGACTGTCCTTGCTCGGCTCCACATCGGGCACACATATGTTACGCACTCTTACTTACTTAAACAGGATGAGCGTCCATGGTGTTTTGCCTGTGATGAGCAGTTTTCTGTTCGACACTTTTTGCTGTATTGTGCTGACCTAATTGACACCAGATATAAACACTTCACAGCAGACTCCTTGAAGGTTTTGTTCCGGGATGTTCCCCCGGACAAAATCTTCAATTTTTTGAGAGAATGCAATATTTTTAACAAGATCTGAGCATTCATAGACTATGTGAATTTTTTTATTTGCCCGTTTTGAGAGTCTGTAGACATTTCTTTTCCAGACATATGCGACATTTTAGCCTGAGATTTTTAATCTATATTTACATCTTGTCTTAAGACCTTGCTTTTAGTCTGGCTGACCAGATTTTTACCCATCCCGCCGTGAGATGGCCTTAGTCGCCTGCTCGGCGTTAAACCCAAATAACTAACTAACTAACCCCTCTGGTTAGCCTCCGGGGTTCCCCTAGCATCACCAATGACCTCCCTGTCGATTGGCACAGATGCCAGTATCTCGGGCTGGGGAGCGCTCCTTCTCCCGGATTTTCCAGAGACATCGGGCCTATGGCCAACGGATATGGGGGTATAACACATCAACTGGCTGGAGTTGACAGCTGTTTGGCTCGCTCTCATCGCTTGGGGGGGACACGTATCTCACCAGGACGTCTCGGTCCTATCAGACAGCTCGACAGGCGTGGCTTACTTGCAGAAACAGGGCTGTACGCGCTCTCCTTCCCTGGGCATCCTTCCGTTTCACCTTCTTGTGTGGTGCCGCGATCGAGACATATTACGGGCGCGTCACTTTCTGGGACGACTCGATGTGTTGGCGGATTCTCTGTTCCATATGGATCACATTCTCCATACAGAGTGAACTCTCCGTCCCGACTTTTTTCGCATGAATTGCATCCACTGGGAGATATCCATGATCGACCTTTTCGCGACACGGTGAAATTCGCCACTTCCCCTCTTCGTCACTCCATTTCCAGACCCGCTGGCGTGGGCGTTCGACGCTCTTTCCATTCCTGGGGAGGGTCTCCCGGCCTACGCAGACCCTCCTCGTACACGCCTGGAGGTTATGCGGCATGCCCTCACTGCTCGAGGTTTCTCGAATGCAGCGGAGGCGGCTATCACTTCAGCACGACGCCCTTCAACACTGAAGATTTATGCGGGAAAATGGCGAGTCCTGCCAGCTTGGTGCGGTACTAGACAACGTTCCTCCACTGCTTTGACTATGCCTCAGCTGGCCGAATTCGTTCTGTGGCTCTTTCAGGATCAGTCCCTAGCACCCATTACTATTCGGGGATATCTGTCTATGGTGGCAGATACATACCGCCCTTTGGGACTACCCGATCCCGGTTCACGCAAAGATCTCGCCGATCTTATGGCTCATTTTGACCTCCAGCGACCTGTCACACGCTCCCTACTGCCTCGCTGGGACCTCGCATGGTTCTTCTCATGACTGACCACTGCCCGTTTTGAGCCCCTGCATTTGGCGAGGTTCTATGACCTGCCTCGAAAACGTGCTTCTTCCTGGCTCTGGCCACTGCCTCTCGTGTGAGTGAACTCCACGCTTTCTCTATACACCCGTCTTGCCTACAGCTTCGGGCCGACGGCTCTGTCCAACTCCTCACTAGTCCTTCCGTTTTGGCCAAGAACAGGCTCCCTTCCGCCCCACCTCCCCTGCTCACTATTCGTCCAAATATGCCCTGGACGTGCGCCAACAAGACTCGATCAGGGCATTTAAAAATTTACCTCCGCCGGTCTAAACCTATACGGCGAGGTCGTTTACGCCTCTTCCTGCCCTTAGCTCCGGACAAGAATGATATTTCGGCTCAGACGATTTCCACTTGGCTACGCCCCCACCGGGTCTGCCCTAGGGGACCTTGGTGGGGTTGTCTACTTTTTAGTTCCTAGGGTCACCTTGTCTAACCCCTGCAAGGTGGGTTCTACTCTTTTGGGGGTTTGTATTTCTGTCTTTCTGGTCCATTCATCTGTATTTTTCTTTTGAAATTCTCCCTGCTGTCTGCGCTTCTTGCAGTTCTTTTCTTCATTTAGCGCAGGCACGTCCTGAGAAGGCCTTTGTCGCTTGCGGGACGTAAAGCAATCTATACTCGCTATACTCACTCCCACTTGGCTACGCGAAATCCTAAGATCTGCTTACGACGACCTCTCGACAGAGGGAGCAAAGAGGTTAAAGATTCGAGCACACGAAGTTCTGGGCTGTCTCCACGAGCTTAGCGTTCGACCGCAACTGCGCCGTACGGGACATTGCTGCGGCGGGGGGCTGGAGGGCCGAATCTACTTTCGCCCGCTTTTATTTTCGTGACCTCTCCGGCCATAGGCAAAACCTGAAACTAGTGGGGGACATCGCTGTGGCGCAACACTCCCTCCAGGCGCTGGATGCGCCATAGGTAATACTTAACTGAAATTGTCGGGAGTGTGCGCTTAAATGGGACCTAGCTAAGCAGTTACCCCACGGCTGAGCATTTGCCACGGCACCCTCCTCCTCTTCGCCATTCTTCCTATCAGTAATACCATCGGTAAAGTGTTTGATGAAACAAATGTATTTTTTCTTAAAATAAATTTTTTCGAAAAATACTTACCGATGGTATTACTCAGATTTCCCTCCCACCTTCCCCGCTTGCCGTCTGTCTGTTAAGATAGAACTTGGAAATAACATCCTCTCGCGAGATCAGGAAGGGAGGCTATCCGGAGGAAAGGGAAGCCACTCATGGGATGGGGTAGCTGCTAGCTAATTACGTCCCTGGTTGTGTAACAACACAACCAATTTTGGAGGCTGAAATTGACGGGCTAAGTATATCTTCCTATCAGTAATACCATCGGTAAGTATTTTTCGAAAAAATTTATTTTAAGAAAAAATACATTATACTCTTGTATACTATATTGTAAAGAAACGAGCCATTACGCAGTTGGTACACAGACCTCACTTAGTCACGAGTGTGTTGCGTCCATGTATCAACCGAACTTCGTTTCTTCGAACTAGTGCCCCACCCGGGTCTGCCCTGGGGGACTTGGATGGGGTTAGGTATTTTTTAGTTCCCAGGGTCACCCTGGTCAGCCCCACAGGGTGGGTTTTTCTCTCTATTCTGGGATGTGTTTCTGTCTACCCTTTGTCCATTCACCTGTATTTGCCTTTTTTAAACTCTCCCTACCGTCTCCCCCACCCGGGTCTGCCCTGGGGGACTTGGGTGGGGTTAGGTACTTTTTAGTTCCCAGGGTCACCCTGGTCAGCCCCACAGGGTGAGTTTTTCTCTCTATTCTGGGGCATGTGTTTCTGTCTACCCGAGGTCCATTCACCTGTATTTGCCTTTTTAAAACTCTCCCTACTGTCTGCACTGCCTGTAGCTCTTGATATTGGATGTGTGTTGCTAAATGGTCTTAGCTTTATTTGGGCCCCATGTGTTAGGTTTATTTAATGTATTTGACCGGCTGGCGACATACATTCAATGTTCTGTTTAGTTGTTTTTTTTCACAAGCAGTGCAGGCACGTCCTGAGAAAGCCTTGTTGCTGTCGGGACGTTAAGCAATGTACAATCAATCAATCAATCCCTACCGTCTGCACTGCCTGTAGCTCTTGATATTGGATGTGTGTTGCTAAATGGTCTTAGCTTTATTTATGCCCCATGTGTTAGGTTTATTTAATGTATTTGACCGGCTGGCGACATACATTCAATTTTCTGTTTAGTTTTTTTTCACAAGCAGTGCAGGCACGTCCTGAGAAAGCCTTGTTGCTGTCGGGACGTTAAGCAATGTACAATCAATCAATCTTCGAACTAGTACACCATGAATCGCATACAATCTTTGCACAGCATGTTCCAAACCAACCTTTGTGTCGCAGAAGCACAATACGTACGAAGAATCCGGCAAACAATGACTAAATTGCATGATTCTTGTATTTTACTGTTCGGGGGACTGCACGTGCACCGTGGTTGATATGAGGTGTTTATGGACCCGACACTTTTACTTTTAGTGAATGGCTTTGAGTAAACAAAGGCACTTTCCCGCACTATCATGCACTTTACACTACTTCCTCCGGAACACGCATATGAATACAGTAACAAAATAGTGCACACCTGTTATACTTATAGAAGTGGGACTTGTCGTTTTGTTCAGGCGGTTGATACTCAAAGATCTTGATCGAACACTTGGCTGCGTTTTTTAAACGTCAATCATTAACATTATTTCCTTGAAGATTAAGCAAACTCGGTGTGTACAGAAGCGTCCATGAACATGTAAAAGTAGTTTGTGCTGTAAGCACTGTGCGGGAGAAAAAATGTGATAGGTCTGAGTTACGGCCAACTGAAAGAACCGCCGGACAAAAAGTTTTATGCAATTAAGCTACGTTAAATCGGCCGCTAGGTATAAAATGTATGAATGGTATTATGCAACCGTGTTTATATAACCGATCAAAACAGTTTGTTAAATTTAAAACAGTGAATTTGTCTGATCAAACAAGTTCTTGTCACACACTATGATCTTGTCACAAATCGGCCTCATTCATTCTCAAGCTTTTAGGCATAAAAAGGAGGCATAAAACTTAAGATAACAGGCATGGGAATTGTCCGCGAAAACGCGGGATTCCGTGGAAAAAAAATCATCAGTGAAATTAAAAAGGCGTCTCCGCGAAAAAAACCATTGTGGGTAGCAAAACTAGCAAAGCACTGGTTTTACTCCACAGGCAGGATATGACGCAGCAGGCTGTGCCCACGGCCCGCACTGGTTACTGTCTCAGTGCGCTGCATGCTGCGCAGTAAAACTATGCGGGCCGACACGTGCTCTGAACAAAGCCGCTCTTCCGGTCGAATACATTTTTTCATTGTCAGTGTTCATCAGCATTGCTTGCGTGACTCGTGGCAACAAATTTGACGATTCAAGCAGTGCAAACAAGTGGAGATGGGACTGAAAATCGGCCAAAGTAGAATAATGTTAAAGTGGGCAAGAAAGTTCAGAACGCGTGGTGTTGAATGAGATGAGATCTGCTTAGTATAATTGTTTCTATTTTTTTTCCTTCACATTTTTGTTAGTGCACAAACCTTCATGTTAAATAAGTTGTTTGAGCTTTTCTTTGTGTGTGTGTGTGGTAATTTCCCCAAACTGGTAACCAGGGGTTCAATGAGATTGGATCTGCTCAGTATTTTTTTTTTTTTAATTCATTTTTTTAAGTACACAGATAACGAGATGTTTCAGCTTTTCTTGTTACATTGGTCATTTTGTTTTCACAGAATACAAATTAAAAAAATATGCCCAGATTGCACAGATTTTCATGTTCGCTTTTTTTCCAGGGAGGGGGGGGGTGGGGGGGGGCGCGGGGATGGACTGTTGCACCCTCAGCTGACCACCTTTTTAGAGAATGACCCGTAACTTGAGACTGATCGTATTATGAACATGTTGGGTGTGTGTTTCAGAGAGTGTCCTCTGCGAGTGCTTTGCCCCAACAGCCTCTGTGGTCGCATCATTGGCAAAAAAGGCAATGTGATCAAAAGTTTCATGGAAAAGTCAAACACCAATATTGTTGTTTCAAGGTGAGAGTGTTTTCATAATTCCAGACTCATTTATGTGCTGGTGTGCTTGCTCAGCTCAGTGGCCTCTTCCAACTGTCAAAGTCACAGCTGAACAACAATCTGCAGATGTCTTGCATCCGAGCCATACAGAACCTATTTATATTATTGTTTACCTTGTACACTTGAAAAACTGAGTTTGTTGTTTCGATGTTCTTGGTTTGCATAAAATGAATAGTGTTAAGGGAAAAAATGTTTTTGTTGGCAGTTTCGAAACCCCGTACCCTGGCAGCATGAATGACATGAACAGCTATTATGTGGACCGTGTCATCACAGTGACGGGAAACCTTGATGATGCTATCCGTGCTGGGGAAATGCTTAGTGAAAAGATGCGCCAATGCTTTGAGCAGGATGCCAACATGTATCAGGTAGGCGTTTCCTCTGCCAACCCTTTGAAACTGCACCATGTGAAATAAAAACACCTGCACACCTTGGACACACCAATCTACTATAAGAAGCACAGACTTGCATGAGCCTCTGCAGTTGTGGGGGATCACAAGGTCTTTGCCTCATTCTAGTGTCATGTCCCTGTCTCTCTAGTGTATGGGTGTTTTGTCATTGTTTTAGAGATTTCAATCGCCCATTGTTTTAGAGATTTCAATCGCCCATTGTTTGTTTTAGAGATTTCAATCAACCATTGTTTTAGAGATTTCAATCGCCCATTGTTTTAGAGATTTCAATCGCCCATTGTTTGTTTTAGAGATTTCAATCAACCATTGTTTTAAAGATTTCAATCGCCCATTGTTTTAGAGATTTCAATCGCCCATTGTTTTAGAGATTTCAATCACCCATTGCTTTAGAGATTTCAGTCACCCATTGCTTTAGAGATTTCAGTCACCCATTGTTTTAGAGATTTCAATCGCCCATTGTTTTAGAGATTTCAATCGCCCATTGTTTGTTTTAGAGATTTCAATCGCCCATTGTTTGTTTTAGAGATTTCAATCGCCCATTGTTTTAAAGATTTCAATCGCCCATTGTTTAATTTAGAGATTTAAATCAACCATTGTTTTAGAGATTTCAATCGCCCATTGTTTAATTTAGAGATTTCAATCAACCATTGTTTTAGATTTTTCAATCACCCATTGTTTTAGAGATTTCAATCGCCCATTGTTTTAGAGATTTCAATCGCCCATTGTTTTAGAGATTTCAATCGCCCATTGTTTTAGAGATTTCAATCGCCCATTGTTTAATTTAGAGATTTAAATCAACCATTGTTTTAGAGATTTCAATCGCCCATTGTTTAGTTTAGAGATTTCAATCAACCATTGTTTTAGATTTTTCAATCACCCATTGTTTTAGAGGTTTCAATCGCCCATTGTTTTAGAGATTTCAATCGCCCATTGTTTTAGAGATTTCAATCGCCCATTGTTTTAGAGATTTCAATCGCCCATTGTTTTAGAGATTTCAATCGCCCATTGTTTTAGAGATTTCAATCAACCATTGTTTTAGAGATTCAATCAACCATTGTTTTAGAGATGAAACCATTGTTTTAGAGATTTCAATCGCCCATTGTTTTAGAGATTTCAATCACCCATTGTTTTAGAGATTTCAATCAACCATTGTTTTAGAGATTTCAATCACCCATTGTTTGTTTTAGAGATTTCACTCAACCATTGTTTGCTTTAGAGATTTCAATCGCCCATTGTTTTAGAGATTTCAATCGCCCATTGTTTTAGAGATTTCAATCGCCCATTTTAGAGATTTCAATCGCCCATTGTTTGTTTTAGAGATTTCAATCAACCATTGTTTTAGATATTTCAATCGCCCATTATTTGTTTTAGAGATTTCAATCGACCATTGTTTCAGAGATTTCAATCACCCATTGTTTTAGAGATTTTAATCAACCATTGTTTTAGAGATTTCAATCACACATTTATTTTAGAGATTTCAATCGCCCATTGTTTTAGAGATTTCAATCGCCCATTGTTTTAGAGATTTCAATCGCCCATTTTAGAGATTTCAATCGCCCATTGTTTGTTTTAGAGATTTCAATCAACCATTGTTTTAGATATTTCAGTCGCCCATTATTTGTTTTAGAGATTTCAATCGACCATTGTTTCAGAGATTTCAATCACCCATTGTTTTAGAGATTTCAATCGCCCATTTTAGAGATTTCAATCGCCCATTGTTTGTTTTAGAGATTTCAATCAACCATTGTTTTAGATATTTCAATCGCCCATTATTTGTTTTAGAGATTTCAATCGACCATTGTTTCAGAGATTTCAATCACCCATTGTTTTAGAGATTTTAATCAACCATTGTTTTAGAGATTTCAATCACACATTTATTTTAGAGATTTCAATCGCCCATTGTTTTAGAGATTTCAATCGCCCATTGTTTTAGAGATTTCAATCGCCCATTTTAGAGATTTCAATCGCCCATTGTTTGTTTTAGAGATTTCAATCAACCATTGTTTTAGATATTTCAGTCGCCCATTATTTGTTTTAGAGATTTCAATCGACCATTGTTTCAGAGATTTCAATCACCCATTGTTTTAGAGATTTCAATCACCCATTGTTTGTGTTAGAGATTTCAGTCATGGTCTCTGACAGTGAAGGGGCTACACCTTGTCTTTTCAGTGAGTAAGTGTACAGTTATCAAACATTACTGTGGAAAAGCTTGTGTTCACTGCTTGACCACATTTGTTATGCATTTACTTTTGTGCTTGGACTTATGTGTTACAGCAACAGCAGATGATGTTCAGTGGCCTCCCAAGTCTGCCCATGATGCCAGGCAACATGAATAACTATGGAGTCCGCCCACCCTACCCCTACATGGTGAGTCTTTTTGCAGTTTCCTGTTTTTGGAGCTCTCATCCTGATTCAGTTCAGCACTGCTATTTGTAAGCTTGAAAGGCGCCCCTTTTCAATTGTTCTCCTTTTACAGAGATGAATTTACTACTGTAAATGAAGAGTAGTAGTTTGGCTCCCAGTGAGTGGATCTAATTGTTTTGATTGTTGCCAATAAGATGTATGTAGTTAATGCGCACTGGACATCTCTTTAGTTTGCGAAACTCTCACAGTGTCTGAAAGTATCGTTAAGCAGGTGTGAATAGACGTATAAACTCTTGAACGTTCAAAGTTCTTTGTATGTGTTTTAGGGTGGCAACTACTACCCTGGATCTTTCAGTGGCAACTCAACCCCCCAACAGCAACAACAGCTTGAGGTTGTGTATCTGTATATCCCTGAACAGTCTGTGGGTGCTGTCATTGGCAGCAAGGGCCAGAACATCAAAAACATCATGCGTCTCTCTGCCGCCCGCATTAAGGTGGTATGGCACAATATTCTTATCTCATTGCTAATTATATTGTTGGCAGAAAGAAAAAAAAATGGACGGTTGCTCTGCGTTATGTCAAGAGACCCAGCTATAGGCTCACGTGGGAAAGATGACCCCTCTGAAAGGTCGGGTCACAGGTCAGCATGTGTGTGAAAAATCTCTGTTTTTGATTGAGATAGGTCAGAAATAGCCATCTTTTGACTTTTTCTCAAATACTATTTTGAGTTTCAAACGAAAACTTGGTATGGAGATACCTGATGGTAAGACCTTTTTATGCATACTAATTTGGATGACATCTTGGTAAAGTCGAGGGTCAGACGAGGTCAACAAATGTATGAAAAATGCCATTTTTTAATAGAATTGTTTTTATAAAAGATTTTGCAAACTTTTTAATTAAATTTGACATAAAGGTAGCTGATGATGACACCTTTCTTTGCATACTAACTTAGTCAACCCCTCATAAAGGTCAAGGGTCATGGAGGGTTGGCAAAGTTGTAAAAAAAAAAGCATACATTTTGTGAAAACTCGGATTTTGCTGGTACAATTACTACAAAAGCCAACCCTTATGTTGAGACATGTTGGAAAGGTCAAGGTCACAAAGGTCACACCTATTATGTGGCTTGGTCTTTTGCCTGAATCATAAGGGCTTTTCTTTTCTTGCATACATTGTAAGTTGGATAACCTTGGTAGCCATGCCGAGAGCGAGAGGATCCAAAATATCCTATGCATCAGCACCTGCGCACATAATTCTTAACAAATGGACGCGAGGTCTTGGTCCTAAAGCTTCCGAGGCCTTGGTTGGGGTTAAGGTAGCGTATGATGAAATGTTCATATGCATACCAGTTTGGTTGACCGCAATGTTGAAGGGTCACAGGAGGTTGACAGATTTGTGAAAGCAGTTCAGATTTTGCGAAAATATGGATTTTCAGGGACAAACGGACCTGCCAACCACTACGATTTTGCCGTATTTTTGTACGCCTACATTCCCAATACTACGCTACTACGATCATTAATGAAATTCTACGCTGAGGAAAAAAATAAACCCAACAAATCTTTTTGTGTTTTCGGTTTGTAGTCGGTAAGGGCATGCATTTTAGGGACAATGAGAATGATTGGAGCGAACTTCCAGTTTTCCCAGTGTGCATCATTTCATTCACAAAGTGCGTCGGATAAACAACGGTCTGAACCATGCTGAAGAGAAAGGCGCCCAAATTGAAAAGCTCACCGCCTGAAAAGAAGGAAGTTTTTTGCCAGCCAGTCTTAAGTTCAGATCGCTATATATAAGGCAAATTTCTGTCGTGCTTTGACTCTAACAGATAATAAAATTGTATACGGAGAAATTTCCGTGCATCAAGCGTTCGGCGTTCAGCGAACAGTAACTTACATGCTAAACTACTCTTGACATTTCCAAAACTACTGCCACTTGTCCAAAATGCTACTACCATAGCTGTGTAGGGGTTGGCAGGTCTGTACAAATGCCAAACTTTTCAGACACTTGGAACACTTCAGTGACCAGTGGGAAAGGTCATGGTCACAAAGGTAAGATTAATTCTGAAGGGTTTTCTATTCATGTGTAGGGTATTTAGCTAATATCTCGTGGGGAGAGTTTATTGCAATTTATTGGAATAGTAAGGAATAAGTAACCTGTATTAACTGTTAAAGGAAGATTGTGTTGTAGCTTAATCAGACTGCATGTGTGATCGGTTAAGTCAGGATGGAAATTTGTGTGAACATTCCATTGAACATAATGTTTTTGCAGATCATGTCTGGTGAGACCAAGAATGGCAATGGGGACAAAGCCAGCCACCAAGGACCCCATGCTCTAGAGGAACGCAAGGTGATCATCACTGGCACCCCTGAGGCCCAGTGGAAGGTGAGACGTTTATTTTGTCCTGTCGCCTAATGACTGACTTGCAATTTTGTTGTTGCATGGGCTTGAATATAGTGATAATCTGAAATGGCAGTGATGTAAGATGGCGGAGAACTTTGTCACAAGCCTTGAATACATTTTTCTTGCAGGCTCAGTTCTATATTTTTGAGAAGGTGAAGTCCGAGATGAGATTAGCCGCACAGGATGAAGTGCACCTGCGCTCTGAGGTGGTGGTACCTAAAGCCACCATTGGTCGCATAATCGGCAAAGGAGGACAGAATGTAAGTATTTCCTGCTTATCTTTTGTTCAATTTAGTCTGAAAAAAATGTTGCCTGTTGTGTTGTAGTTGGGTCACTCAAATTATCTAAACATGTCTTTAACCTTAGCCACAATATGGAAAGTCACGAGTTTTGGAAAAGTGTGATGCACAAGGTGCCAAAGCTTTTCTGGCACCAACCTTGAACTATCATGGTTGATCCTTCTCTTGTATGTATGGGCTGAATGGGTTAAGGCAGAAGCTTTTCCTGGTAAGAAAAATATGAAATACTAAAAAATAATCACGGTTATTGTGACTTGTTTTTGTAGTGTTTGTATTTTTTTTTTAAAGTGTTGGCATTTGAATAATGAACCCAGGTGAAAAGTATAAAAAAAATGAAGAACAAACTGAACACAAAACGGGTCCAATATCTTCACTACCCTCAGTTACTTATTTCACCAACTTGGTGTAAAGGTGAGAGCCACAGGTAATACCCCATCAGCTACAGATAATTGAAATGTACAGCTCAAGTGAAGTCAACAGTCAGAACTATTTTTCAGCTCTGGTCGAATATTTAGGAGTTTTGTTTGGAGGTGGTGTGGTTTAAAATTTGGGGCACTAATTTTACTTTCAGACCTGTTTACCCATACGTTTTTTGCGTATTTTCTAAGCAGTTTTTAGGAATAGTATGTCAGTACGCAAAAACGAAAATCAATACGATCAACAACAACAAAAAAAAAAAAGTCTGGGAAAAAACTCGATCCACACTTTCAATCTGCATTGCCAACGAACGATAACTCTTTGTTCATTTTACCGCCATTTTGGCACCCGGCAAGATGTTGAAGCGTCAATCAAGCGACTGTGTTACCTCTACAAAGCCTTTTTCGAAGAAAAAAAGAGGCAACAAATATTTCTGGACCAATGCAAGAAGATTCCAGGGATAGAGGCTTCTGCTGCAGGTAATGCGTATGCACGATGTGCCTACTGCACGGCTGATTTTTCCATTGCACACTCGGGTGTGTTACCGGCGACATTGAGCGCCATTGCGAAAGAAAAAAACGGATAGATGCGATGGTGTTAAAGATGCTGCTGGAGTGGCTTTGTTCTCCAACTTGAGCAAAGTCTGCCTGGGGATCCTGTCAATTCCTCACAGCAATGCAGGATGCAAATGGATTTTCTCTTGCGTTCGTAAAAACAAGACCAACCAGCGGGCTTCTCTTTCGTCCAAGACACTTGACAGCATGATGGTAGTTAAGGCAAAACCTGGACCAGCACTTGGCAGAAAGTACACCAACTCACAGCTCGCCAAGTTCAAGTCTGCATACTACAGGTCACTCAAAACAGAGTAATGGATAATGCTCAAACTGAGAGTGATATGAGCCTAGCCCCACCATCTGATTTTGAATGTAAAGTTTACATTTATTTCACCACCTACAAAAGTACAACCACAACTGATTATCTTGAAACTTGTAAAGTATCAAGATAATTGGTTGTGGCTCAAAGGTGAGAATTTGATCTTTCAACAGACTGTGAGTTAACCGAACACGTTAATAAGCATTGCCCATCCCTGTGATTTTAAGGCAGTTAGAGAGGTACTGAACCCAACCTGCAAAGACACTGTAGGGTTCAGGAAACACCACCACAAGGACTGGCTGTCGGCACAGACCTTGAAGAAGATAGAAGCGAGGAAGCAGAAGAAAGCAGCGGTCAACAACAGTCGCACGAGAGCAGCCAAAGTAAGGGCACAGGGGGAATACTCGGAAGCCAACCGCGAGGTGAAGAGGAGTATCAGGGCAGACAAGAGGGCCTACACAGAAAGCCTGGCAGCAGAGGCAGAAAAGGCAGCAGGCAGCGGCAACATGAAACAGCTCTACGACATTACCAGAAGATTGTCGGGTAAGTATGGCCATACAGAAAGACCAGTAAAAGACAAAGAAGGCAAGCCTATTGCAGACAGAGCAGACCAACTCGACAGATGGGCCGAGTATTTTGAAGAGTTACTGAACAGACCTAGCCCACCCGACCCCCCCGACATCCAGCCGGCAGAGACTGACCTACCCATCAGCTGTGACAGACCCAGCCGGGAAGAGATCAGAAAAGCAGTGGCATTTTTGAAGAATGGCAAAGCAGCAGGGCCAGATGGCATCCCAGCGGAGTCTCTGAAAGCAGACCTAGAGACAACAGTTGAGATGCTGTACCCACTGTTTGGAAAGATCTGGGAAGAGGAGGTGATGCCGGCTGACTGGAAGGAGGGGTACCTAATCAAGCTTCCCAAGAAAGGCGACCTCAGCAAGTGTTCCAACTACAGAGGAATCACCTTGCTGTCAGTACCAGGAAAGGTCTTCAACAGGATCATCCTAGAAAGAATGAAGAGCTCCGTTGACCCCCAGCTGAGAGACCAGCAAGCAGGATTCAGGAAGAACCGATCATGTACAGACCAGATCGCCACTCTCCGCATCATCGTGGAACAGTCTCTGGAGTGGAGCTCCCCGCTGTACGTCAACTTTGTGGATTATGAGAAAGCATTTGACAGTGTGGACCGAGAGACTCTGTGGAAACTCCTACGACACTACGGTGTACCCACAAAGCTCGTCCGCCTGATCAAGAGCAGCTATGATGGCATGACATGTCGCGTGATCCACGAAGGGCAGTTCACCAGAGAGCTCCAGGTCAGAACTGGTGTCAGGCAGGGGTGTCTGCTGTCTCCGTTCCTCTTCCTACTGGCCATAGACTGGGTCATGAAGATGACCACAGAGCACAGACGAAGTGGAATACAGTGGACACTGTGGACACAGCTTGACGACCTCGATTTTGCAGACGACTTGGCATTACTGTCCCACACTCATCAACAAATGCAGGACAAGACCACGAGGCTTGCTGACATCTCGTCCCAAGTGGGCCTCACCATTCACAAACAGAAAACAAAGACAATGAGGCTGAACGCAACCAGGGAAGAACCAGTCTTGCTTGCTGGCACCCCGTTGGAGGAGGTGGAGTCCTTCACCTATCTCGGGAGCATCATAGACAAAAAAGGCGGCACTGATGCAGATGTCAGAGCACGAATCGGTAAAGCCAGAGCAGCCTTTCTCCAGTTGAAAAAAGTGTGGAGTTCCAGAGAGCTGTCACAACACACCAAAGTCCGGATTTTCAACTCCAATGTAAAAGCAGTTCTCCTATATGGAGCAGAGACATGGAGATTGACAAAAACCACAGTCAACAGAGTACAGACCTTCATGAACAGTTGCCTTAGAAGAATTTTGAAAATCCACTGGCCAGAGAAGATCAGCAACGTCAGACTCTGGGAGAGAACAGAGCAGATAACAGCAGAGAATGAAATTGGGCGAAGAAGATGGGGATGGATCGGTCACAGTCTGAGAAAGCCAGCTTCCAGTATCACTAGGCAGGCATTGTCATGGAACCCTCAGGGAAAGAGGAAAAGAGGTAGGCCGAGAAACTCCTGGCGTCGAGACCTCCAAGCAGACATCAAGAGACTGGGAACCACCTGGAGTAGAATCGAAGGAGAAGCACAGGACAGGAGTTGCTGGAGGTCTCTCGTCGACGGCCTATACCCGGGTAGGGGTGACAGGCGTAAGTAAGTAAGTAAGTAAGTAATCCCTGTGATTTTGAATGTAAAGTTGATTCATAACTGAGTGAGCTGATTTTTCGTGTTCAGCAAACTGTGACTGATATAATGAGCTTATCTCTGCCCTCGGATTTTTAGTGAAAATGTTACAATTGGTGTAAAACATACTGTGTCTAAAATGTACTGAGCTTCGCCTTATTTTCTGATTCTGAATTGTAAATCTAGTCGCATGGAGAGATTGGAACATAGAAGATGGCACATCTTAAAATTTTGGTAAGTTTGTTTTGGAAGCGTGTTCACTAGAACAGTTTTTTTTTTTAGAAGTACACAATTTTTTTCCTCATGAGTACACAAATCTAAAATAGGGGGTAAACAGGTCTGTACCTTGCACAGGCATGACAATTGACCCATTGGTGTTTCAACTCAAACAAGGTTAAAAAACACAAACAGCCATTACATTTTTCTCAAATGAGTTCATCTACAGTACTGAGCACCAAAAGTGGGAAAATAGGATGAAAAAAAAAATGCTACAGATGAAACAATGCCTGTTTTAGACCATGTCTGACAAAGTATAAATACTAATCGAAAAAAGAAAATAAATAATCTGTTCTGTGTTGACACAATTGAGGATCGACTGAGGGGGGTATGATACCTGTTTCGGATGCACCATAGGGACACATGCAATGCACCCACTCAAATTAAATATGCACCATTTTGTGAACATGTAATGTTCAGTCAAAGAGTAAACATACGTTTTGAGGTGATTTTAGAAAATAAATCGCCTAAACGAATGGTTAGAGCTGCATCAAAACTTGGGACACCGTAGCATCTGAAACGTCATACCAAATCATTTCACCACAAAAGCAAGAACAGCTGTTTTCCAGTAGTTAAGCACAAGCAAGGTATAAAACAAGTGAAACAGTATGGGAACCAAAAACAATAAAATTATAATAGTTGCATCTCCTAAATATTACTTGTTAGTTATGACGTTTCAGATGTCATGGGACACCATGAATGAAAGAACACTTGTTTTGACTTGTTATTAGGTGTCATTTTCAGTTGTTCTGGTCTGATGGACATGCAGTCATTGATAGCATAAGCAGAGATGTTTACCCTTACGATTTTGGAGTAATTTCTTACGATTTTTGGCATAGATTACGCCACTACGATTTTTTTCACACTATTACGATTATTTAAAACAAAAACTACGATTTTTGAAATCATATTCCAATCCGCTTTTTTTCTTAGAAAGTGATCAAACAAAATCCTACTTCAAAACATAACCGGGTCCATGACCAGATCCAACATTAGTACATAAAATAATAATTTATATGATTTCCTAATTTATCATTAATATTAGTTGCCTTTTAAATCTAGAAATAAAATAAATGTAGGAGTTATTCAAATTAAGACAATAACAAGGGGAGTAATCACACTAGGACAATTTGCTCAATTACGTCCCTTTATTTAAACCCACCTGTCAGTGTCTGCTTTCCCTTGGTTGGACCTAAGTGCAATGATCAGAAAATTTTGCAATGTGCAAGTTTTAAAAAAAATTAAAAAAATTAAGTGGAGGGGGGGGGGGGGGGCGCCCAACCATTATTTAACCCATTACAGAGATGTGCAAACTATATGTGTCCTGGTCAGTGATGTGTGTGTCATTTTTATTTTTGCGCACGTGCTAATATAAAAGGCACAATATAAAAAACAGTGCAGAAATAATAGGTAACAATAGTAATAGTATTACTGAAATTTTAATAGTATTACTGAAATTTCAAATAGCTAATACTGAAACTTCAAATTGAGGGTAGGCATGCCTGAATTAACACAGTGATTTTTTTTCTTTTCACTTGTATCTCATTTCGAGTGCAAATAAAAACTGCAAGGCTTTGTAAGAACTTGTTGAGTGAGATTGCACTTGAGAACGATCAAATGTGCTGACAGAAAGCATTACTCTTTTTACCCAAGATTACTCTTTCTGGCATAGCCCATTACTCCATTTTTTTTGGGGGGTAAACATCTTTGCATAAGATCTCTCATAAAATATAGATATATTACAGAAAAATATTGCAAACACTAATGGTAATGGTAGGCAGTTTGATCAGGATTCCGTTCCAAGTAGGAATGACGTCCCAGATTGTGTCAGTAACGGAGAATACTATGATATATTACAGAAAAATATTGCAAACACTAATGGTAATGGTAGGCAGTTTGATCAGGATTCCGTTCCAAGCAGGAATGACGTTCCAGAATGTGTCGGTAACGGAGACTTGCCATCTGAATGCTCGGCGATTTGTAAAAAGAAAGCGAACACAGATGGTTCACTACACTAATAAATTAAGCTCTCGAAGACGATACATTTTTTATGATTTAGTCTTTTCACAATCCTAAAAGTCTGAACGTTCATGTGTCTGCTGCTGCATGGGACTTTACACAAAAATGCAATCGTGACGTCACATGACACGTCCTAAACAAACAAGAATTTTTTTTAGGTTTGAAGGCATTTAGAAAAAAATCACTACACGATTGATGAACACTATGCATAATAATAGTCATGGCACACAAAATTAATTTTGGTGCTGTCTCAGATTCGTTTGAAAATGATGAAAATGTCCCCAAATTCCACGAGACGGAGTAAACGTAAGCACATTCTATTTAACAACTGTTATCCTATAAAAATACAAACATGCAAATAATAATGATTTAGATTGATGCATGGAACATAAAAGAATATAAAAATGCCAACCCGTAATGCAGATGGTTCAAGATACTTGGTAACAGTTGGAGATACAAACCGTATGAGGCGCACGTGTTTCAGGCGCATGGTGGTCAGAAGTCGGGACGCGTCACTGTTTTTTGCGTACCAGGGCTAAAATGTCTATGGATTTTCTGTGTAAACATCATCAGTTTGTGTGAAATTTCCTGGGGAATTCCCACAACACAAGCAAACCTGTCGGAAAGCGAGTTTTGAATGAGTTTCTGCGATCGTTTTGGGTTGCGTTTCAACGTGACATTTGGGACACCGCGATACAAAAAAAATTCTCAGCATCCAAATCCTTCGAATATTTGTAACCTATTATGGTGCAAAATGAAGTATTTTGGGTATAGTTTGTTGATGCACATGGTGGACAAGCGGATCTTATCTTGTTGCCGACTTTGGTAAAGTGAAAAAATACGTTGCAGTGGGACACTTCGTTATGCATCCGAAACACCAATTTTCGTCCATAAATGTGTCAATATCCAAATCTAAAGTGAAAAAAAAAAAGAAAGGTTTAGCACTGATTTTTCAATGTATGAAGCCTAAATTAAAAAAAAATTTATTGTAGTGATGCACTGATGTAGTCACAATCTTCATCTGAGTTCACCCACTGATACCGTTCCTCTATTGGGAAGCCATTTTGGGCCACTATTTCAACATTTTATTATCAGTTCACAATTAAATCCATCATACAGATAGCCCAAAATATACAAATTTATACATTAACATTATCTTAATGCATTGCAACAACAGAAATGTCACTACATGCCTTATTTTGATTGAAATCTGAATAGGGTGGGGTTAGGTATTTTTTAGTTCCCAGGGTCACCCTGGTCAGCCCCACAGGGTGGGTTTTTCTCTCTATTCTGGGGCATGTGTTTCTGTCTACCCTTTGTCCATTCACCTGTATTTGCCTTTTTAAAACTCTCCCTCCTGTCTGCACTGCCTGTAACCCCACCCGGGTCTGCCCTGGGGGACTTGGGTGGGGTTAGGTATTTTTTAGTTCCCAGGGTCACCCTGGTCAGCCCCACAGGGTGGGTTTTTCTCTCTATTCTGGGGCATGTGTTTCTGTCTACCCGAGGTCCATTCACCTGTATTTGCCTTTTTAAAACTCTCCCTACTGTCTGCACTGCCTGTAGCTCTTGATATTGGATGTGTGTTGCTAAATGGTCTTAGCTTTATTTATGCCCCATGTTGTAGGTTTATTTAATGTATTTGACCGGCTGGCGACATACATTCAATTTTCTGTTTAGTTTTTTTTCACAAGCAGTGCAGGCACGTCCTGAGAAAGCCTTGTTGCTGTCGGGACGTTAAGCAATGTACAATCAATCAATCAATCTGCACTGCCTGTAGCTCTTGATATTGGATGTGTGTTGCTAAATGGTCTTAGCTTTATTTAGGCCCCATGTGTTAGGTTTATTTAACGTATTTGACCGGCTGGCGACATACATTCAATGTTCTGTTTATTTTTTTTTTCACAAGCAGTGCAGGCACGTCCTGAGAAAGCCTTGTTGCTGTCGGGACGTTAAGCAATGTACAATCAATCGAAATCTGAATAGCACCGCTCTGACCTCTTTTGATGCTCAGTACTGTAGATGAACTCAAATGGGAGTGTTTATGCAAGAATGTGTTTAAATCAGATCCTGATTTTAGTAGCTAAATCATTGTTTATACACCCACAGAAAATTTAAAATAAATTAGGTCCAAATGTGATGATCACCTTGTTTTTACTGTTTTGTTGATATATGCATAGTTCAAAAGTTACTTGCAAAACATTGGAGGCTATAGAATAGCACATGTGCCACCCTGCACCTGTGGAAAATTCTGGCAAACTGCCTATCATCTCCATGAGTCGTATTGTCCTTTACCTCTGTAAAGTGCAGGAACTCATAATAGCTCTGTCTCACTGGCTGTATGTTACATTGACATGATGCTCGATTACCCGCCATCCTCATTTTAAGATTTTTATCCTAAGCATTGTATAGAACTGCACCATTCAGAATCAGAATTGCAACTCTGTTCTTGGAACTCTGTTGTAAGAATGCAATGATTGCATGGTGTATCGCTACTAGGTATCGCTTTGTAATGCAAAGTGCTACACATTACTCTTTAGTTTATTGTGTTGACCACATTTGTGAAACAAAGCACATAGCTTTGGCTCTAACACCAGCAGGCATCACAAGTCGGATAGGTAGACATATCTGTACTCTGTACACGTCTGCTCAGACTGAGATCTATAGCTATAGCTCAAACGTAAAAGCAGTTCTCCTATATGGAGCAGAGACTTGGAGGTTGACAAAAACCACAGTCAACAGAGTACAGATCTTCATTAACAGTTGCCTTAAAAGAATCTTGAAAATCTAATGGCCAGAGAAGATCTATGTAGCTATATAGAAACCAATGCAGATTGTTACCCTGATGTGAAAAGGGACGGAAATATGAATCCACGTTTCCTCATAGGGTCAACGAGCATACAAAGCATTTTACACAAACATAACAAAATAGAAACTGCGCCAGCAAGCAATAAATTTTCATGAGCCACCTCACCCTTTGAGCTCATTTATACCTCTTGCAAGATGTTAGGTGTTTTGATGCGAAGGTTTTCCATGTGGTGTTGGCTTAGGTAGAAATGTAGGTTATATTATTTGTAAATACGCCAAAATTGCCTTCTCTTTTTAGGCGCTGGGACCATACGGCGTTGAGGCGCGTCCCCTGGGTGGTGGATAGGGGGTCCCTCGTGAGAGGGGTGCACCGAATGAAATAAGGTGCCGTGAACCAACATGGTCTAAGGGAAGGTGACCCCGACAGAAAACCCCTGGTCCTCCTAGTAAGGGGGTTGGGCGTGGGGGTAGCTTCCCCACCCTGCAAAAAAGGAAATAGCTACAAAAACGCCGACGAAAAGACTAACAGTAATTCCTTTCCTGGAGGAGGAAGGTTCTTCTACTAGAAGACTTACTGGGAACCACCTGGAGTAGAATCGAAGGAGAAGCACAGGACAGGAGTTGCTGGAGGTCTCTCGTCAACGGCCTATACCCGGGTAGGGGTGACAGGCGTAAGTTTTAGGCTCAGGTGTGAAGCAAAAGTGAGTATGACCCCTTGGAAAAGTCAAGGGTCACAATAGCTCAGGAAATAGGTAATAAATTGTCATATTTTAACAAGAAATGTTTCTTCTTAAAGTTATATTCCCCAGGATCAAGCATCTCAACACATTCAGAAAACTGCATGCAACAGATACTGCTGATGGGTCCTTTGTGTAGTATAGAGCATTATGACGTAAATACCATGCCAAATGTCAAAATTCGTTTGAAGGTTGTTTTTGTACCCGAGTCGCGAATTTATCTGCATCGGCCTCGTTTTGAATTAATATGCATATTTATGAGCTTACGTCACAAAGCAGAATCTGGCTATCAGTGTATCACAATACTGCAGGTCATGAGGTCATCGGTGTGATGTACACACGTGTGCTGATCTCCGGCATCCCGTTGACGTAATTTTTCACCAGATAGTAGAATAAACCCTTCTGTACTCGCTATGCTGTCAAAATCACAATGCAGCTGCCGCTTGACCTGCTATTGGTATTGTACTAGTAACGATCGTGTGTACAGCAGTGCACCGAGGGCTTGCATGTTTGCGCTCACAAATCGAGGGTGCGTCCACAGTGCCCATTTTGACCTTTGATCCTTGACCCCTCAGAAACATGCACTGTCTTCTGTCATTGAAATAGAACAATGGTAATTATACCGACTTTCTGCACTGCAGTCAATTTCACATCTCACGCGTTGAGGTCTACATAAAGCATCATTAGAAACGACAAATTTTACCATCGCAGCAGAATCACTACCTCTCTGAATCGATTGAATGAGAGCTGGCACAGACAAAAACATGTTACGACCAGCGATGTGCAACTTTGACATATGCTGCAGTTTTCAGATCTCTGCAGCAAAAAATGTGATAACTAGCTCGTAACTATATGACAAAACAGGCTTAAAATGTTGCCAGATCAGTAAGATAAATTCTACAGAAGATCATGAAATCTGAAACTCGCTAGCGCTTGCGGAACTATAGGAAGATCGACAGAGACCGTAGATTACTTGCTGATTCAGCAGGAAAGTGACAAATTCCGGGTGGGTGGTTAATCAAGCTCTTGCTTTACACATTGCCACATGTCCATATTCCCTTACTTACTTATGCCTGTCACCCCTCCCAGGGTATAGGCCGTTGACGAGAGACCTCCAGCGACTCCTGTCCTGTGCTTCTCCTTCGATTTTACTCCAGGTGGTTCCCAGTCTCTTGATGTCTGCTTGGAGGTCTCGACGCCAGGTGTTTCCTGGCCTGCCTCTTTTTCTATTTCCCTGGGGGTTCATGACAATGCCTGCCTAGTGATAATGGAAACTGGCTTTCTCAGACTGTGACCAATCCATCCCCATCTTCTTCGCCCAATTTCATTCTCTGCTGTTATCTGCTCTGTTCTCTCCCAGAGTCTGATGTTGCTGATCTTCTCTGGCCATTAGATTTTCAAGATTCTTTTAAGGCAACTGTTAATGAAGATCTGTACTGTGTTGACTGTGGTTTTTGTCAACCTCCAAGTCTCTGCTCCATATAGGAGAACTGCTTTTATGTTTGAGTTGAAAATCCGGACTTTGGTGTGTTGTGACAGCTCTCTGGAACTCCACACTTTTTTCAGCTGGAGAAAGGCTTGCTCTGGCTTTACTGATTCGTGCTCCGATATCTGCATCAGTGCCACCTTTTTTGTCGATGATGCTCCCGAGATAGGTGAAGGACTCCACCTCATCCAGCGGGGTGCCAGCAAGCAAGACTGGTTCTTCCTGGTTGCGTTCAGCCTCATTGTCTTTGTTTTCTGTTTGTGGATGGTGAGGCCCACCTGGGACGAGATGTCAGCAAACCTCGTGGTCTTGTCCTGCATTTGTTGAGTGTGGGACAGTAACACCAAGTCCAGAGGTGCCTACCTTGCGCGCTAGCTCGTAATTTTACGCATTTTCGGCTCAAATTACGGGAATACGACCAGTCCCTCTAAAATACGCAATTTACGTGGGGGAGGGGGGGGGGGGGATGGCTGGCTGGCTGGCTAATTGTGGACTGAAGACTGATCGGCCGTTAGGCTCCCAGCCTCTGGAACCAGAGACTGTCACTAAGCTTTGCGCGTGTAGTCCGCTACACACTGACTAGCCAAGGCAGCAAAAATACTCGCACACAGCGCGCCAAGCGTGCACTGAAACACTGAACTCTGACTCGCGGGTAGTAACTAGCGATAGCAGGGGGCTCCACTGCTACAAATGCATGCAACGTGTGCAGAAAGGACTTTGTTGTTGCTCACAGTGGTGCGTACAAAAGTATGATATTCAAAGACATTTGGAGTTCGCTGGGCACAAGACCAAGGCAGTAGTACATCCAAAAAAAGCACTTTTTTGTTAACCCTTTCGGCCCGGCAAACTGCTGTACTGGTTGGCGGTCTTCCCGGAAAACCGCTAGAGCGGTGTCGGGTGTTTTATATCGCGCACCCGGTGATACGCGAGCCTCGCCGCGCGCGTGGTGACCTCGCCCTTCACCTGGCGATTCGATTCGATGTTTGACAAGGACTAGGGCTTCCAGCTGTCGCTGATTTCGCCCGGGGGAGGGGGGGGGGGGAGGGGCCGTCTCTCTGTCTGTCTGCCGCTCCGTCGCGCAGCTGGCTGATGGTACTGCCGGGGCCGGGTGGTTGGTGGTGGAGGAGGCTGGTCAGTGGTGTGGCCGGGAGACCGTCGCCTAGCGCCAGGCTGGTGGGTGGTGGTAGGCCAGCCACTCCAAAAGATCTTGCAGGAGTGGTGGCGGGGGTGGTGGTGTCGGCCGGGGAAACCGTGGCCGGTTGAGGTAGGGTCTGGGGAGGTAGGGTGGTGGTGGTGGCGGCCAGTCGATTCTTGGTCGAGGGGTCGGGTGCTGGCGTGGACGGGGTGGGTGGCGGTGTTGCATGTGAGGTGGCGGCGTGGTGGGCGGTGGTGTTTGGGCGGTCGGTGGCGTCTTCTTTGTTGGCGCGGGCCGGGGACTGTTCCGTTGCCCGCCTGTGGTGGTGGTAGCTGTTGAGGGGGCGGGTCTGTACCCGCGTCCTGGAGGGTCTTTTGCCACTGATGCATCATGTTTTATACTACAGGGTCCTGACAGTGCGTGCGTACTTTTGTACGTGGTACACGGTCAGCTTTGCGGCGCTAGCATGTGTATTATGGTCGAAATGGCGAGTGAATGTGTAGATATTTGGAGTGATAAAATTTTGTATTTGGAGACATGGTTTCAAAAGCAGATAGCTTTGATATATTGGGACTCGTGTGTCCACCTACCGCGTGGCAGCATAGCCACGTGTTGGCAGTGTCAGCTGGAGCGATCGACGGTTGAGGCACTGACAACGGCAATGATGTACAGCTTGATTCTGAAGCTGAATTTGGAGGTTCTAATTGATATTCCGTTCCTCTGATGCTACACTTTGGTGCACAATCAGGTGACTCTGTGGACACTGACACACATTGGTCACACGTGTAGTACGTGCATCGTCTTTACAACACTGGTACTTCCATCTTATCGTGTATGAGACACAACATCGTTCAATGCCGCTTATTACATGTTGTCTAGACTGTGGATATACCGTACGGTGGAAGGTGTAAACATTGACATCTGGTGACCAGGTATGAAGGAGCCTTACAGTGTATCGGCACACTGGAAATGCATGGACACTTAACGTGTCGCAGTAACTGATGCCCTTTTTACTAAAAGCGACCTGTCATGCACGAAAGACATTTTTGGCTCACGTGCAAAGCAAACGTGAGTCTTATGTTCTGAGCCAGCGGTCGTCTGTCCGCCGTCGTTCGTGGTAAACTTTAACGTTGGCATTTTCTCGGAGACTATTGAAGCTACAGTCTTCAAACTTGGCCCAAGGATACTTTGTGCCCAGACCTTTCTAAACATGTCAATTTTAGTGACAGTTTCTCACTAAGGTCAAGGTCACAGGGGATCAGGAAATATATCAAAAATAGCTATTTGGGGACATAATTTCCTTTTCCTCAAATACTAATTCACAACTTCTAACCCGGCCAAACTTGGTACAAAGATACCTGATGAAAAGACCTTTATATGCACACTAATTTCGTTGATTCCTCGAAGAAGGCAAGGGTCACAAGAACTCAAGAAATATGTCCCAAATTACCATATTTTTACCCCCCAAAAAGTTTTTTTTCGCAAATACTATTCACAACTTCAAACCCAAGCTTGCTACAGTGATACCTGATATTGTGTGAATAAAATAGCTAATACAGTAATAGTGTGGATAAATGTATTTTTAATTTGTTTGCTGTGGTGTATTTTTTTCGTTGCGTGTTGCGCTGAAATGATTACACAAAATACACATTTTTAAGCAGCCCATTACACAAAATGGTCTAAGAGGGGTAGGCACCTCTGCAAGTCTGCAAAATCGAGGTCGTCAAGCTGTGTCCACTGTATTCTGCTTCTGCTCTGTGGTCCTCTTCATGACCCAGTCTATGGCCAGTAGGAAGAGGAACGGAGACAGGAAACACCCCTTCCTGACGCCAGTTCTGACCTGGAGCTCCCTGGTGAACTGCCCTTCGTGGATCACGCGACATGTCATGCCATCGTAGCTGCTCTTGATCAGGCAGACGAGCTTTGTGGGTACAGCATAATGTCGTAGGAGTTTCCACAAAGTCTGTCGGTCCACGCTGTCAAATGCTTTCCATATTCCTTTGTCCGGTGTCATTTCTACTTAGGGGTGTCATGTCTCTCCTCCTCTTTCTTCTCTTGCGCATTTACCGAGTCTGTCAATGTCGGCGCAACTCGATGATAGTTTCTTTTTTTCTTCGCTGGTTTGTCTGCCATCTTGTCTGTGATTGGTTATAATTTGCTTTGAACGGATGAAAAAGCATTTGGTGAGACAATAGGGTGGTCACTGTCTAAGTGGGTATGTATACTGAAGCCCAGCGAAAACGTTTTGCGAACTGAAGCCTTAAAAAAGGTTGGGTGTGCCTCTTTAATTAGTATTAACATCTTCAAACTCGAACTTGGTACAGAATTACCTGATGGTAAGACCTATTTATGCATACTAATTTGGATGACACATTGGAAAAGGTAATGGGTCACAAGAGGTCGGCAAATGTGTATAAATGCTATTTTTTCATAGAATTGTACTTATTATCAACATTTTTGCAAACTTTTCAATCAAATTTGGCACAAAGGTAGCTGATAAGACCTTTCTATGTATACTAATTTAGTCAACTCTTTGCAAAGGTCAAGGGGGTTTAACTCTTTTACGCACGCAGTCTGAAGAAACTTGCCTCTAAGAAACGCACCGCAGCGCACCACCTAAACGCACGGCAAAATCTGTGAAGCAGGCGTGAGCTAAAACACTCAAAATTCCATTTCCCAATGCAGCTTTATCGATCCCGTCCAGCTATAATGTACTTCTTCTACTAAAGCTGAACTGGTTCCATTCACCCACCTCCGAAAATACATGAAAGGCACAGATCTACATAGGGGACATTTAGCATACTAAATAAATACAAGAAACATTTAGGTCTGCTTTCAGAGACTCCGCTGGGATGCCATCTGGCCCTGCTGCTTTGCCATTCTTCAAAAATGCCACTGCTTTTCTGATCTCTTCCTGGCTGGGTCTTAAAGACTGGCCTGCATCTACATTATAATCATATTTTGTTGTGATGTTCACATTCTAAAATACTTTATTGCATATTCAGTGTTGTAAGGTTTGACACACGACACCGACTAAATTGTTTACAATTTGTCTGCAAGTCTATTTTAACATTTTATTCGTAAAATAACATTGTACCACATCCATACAAACAAAACAAGACCAGGTGTATTGGTATTTGCAAACAGAGATTCATTAATATTTAGAAAATAGTGCATTTCCTGCTGATGTTGTAATGTTGACGTTTGACACTGACTGGACCATAAACATGCTGTAAAAGGTCCTGGCAAAAAAAAAAAAAGGAATCAAATCAAAGTACGAGCATTTTGGCAAGCTGAGCTAAACTTGCAACATTCTCTTCTTGCAAGAAAATTTCACTAGCACAGCTCAGAGATACTGCAACAGCCATCTATAATGTCGAGCGTCAAATTTACAACAAAAGAGTCGGGTCATACATCAACATTTCTACACATGCCGCCTCTGTTGTACTAAAGTAACACCGCCATTTTGTCACTCTAACGTAACTACGTATTTCCAAGTTGTGGTAAATCGATTTTCCTAAATGCATTCTACCCAAAAGATCTAATGAAAACAAACAACCAATGCTTGTTTACATAATTTTACACAAAAAGCTTCAGATATTAGTGTCGTTCGTCAAAACGGTGTCATACGTCAAAGAAGAAAAAGTCTTACAACATACATTTCGCAGCAGGCAGCGGCAACATGAAACAGCTCTACGACATTACCAGAAGATTGTCGGGTAAGTATGGCCATACAGAAAGACCAGTAAAAGACAAAGAAGGCAAGCCTATTGCAGACAGAGCAGACCAACTCGACAGATGGGCCGAGTATTTTGAAGAGTTACTGAACATACCTAGCCCACCCGACACCCCCCGACATCCAGCCGGCAGAGGCCGACCTACCCATCAGCTGTGACAGACCCAGCCGGGAAGAGATCAGAAGAGCAGTGGCATTTTTGAAGAATGGCAAAGCAGCAGGGCCAGATGGCATCCCAGCGGAGTCTCTGAAAGCAGACCTAGAGACAACAGTTTGGAAAGATCTGGGAAGAGGAGGTGATGCCAGCTGACTGGAAGGAGGGGCACCTAATAAAGCTTCCCAAGAAAGGCGACCTCAGCAAGTGTTCCAACTGCAGAGGAATCACCTTGCTGTCAGTACCAGGAAAGGTCTTGAACAGGATCATCCTAGAGAGAATGAAGAGCTCCGTTGACCCCCAGCTGAGAGACCAGCAAGCAGGATTCAGGAAGAACCGATCATGTACAGAGCAGATCGCCACTCTCCGCATCATCGTGGAGCAGTCTCTGGAGTGGAGCTCCCAGCTGTACGTCAACTTTGTGGATTATGAGAAAGCATTTGACAGCGTGGACCGAGAGACTCTGTGGAAACTCCTACGACACTACGGTGTACCCACAAAGCTCGTCCGCCTGATCAAGGGCAGCTACGATGGCATGACATGTCGCATGATCCACGAAGGGCAGTTCACCAGGGAGCTCCAGGTCAGAACTGGTGTCAGGCAGGGGTGTCTGCTGTCTCCGTTCCTCTTCCTACTGGCCATAAACTGGGTCATGAAGATGACCACAGAGCACAGACGAAGTGGAATACAGTGGACAATGTGGACACAGCTTGACGACCTCGATTTTGCAGACGACTTGGCATTACTGTCCCACACTCAACAACAAATGCAGGACAAGACTACGAGGCTTGCTGACATCTTGTCCCAAGTGGGCCTCACCATTCACAAACAGAAAACAAAGACAATGAGGCTGAACACAACCAGGGAAGAACCAATCTTGCTTGCTGGCACCCCGTTGGAGGAGGTGGAGTCCTTCACCTATCTCGGGAGCATCATAGACAAAAAAGGCGGCACTGATGCAGATGTCAGAGCACGAATCGGTAAAGCCAGAGCAGCCTTTCTCCAGTTAAAAAAAGTGTGGAGTTCCAGAGAGCTGTCACAACACACCAAAGTCCGGATTTTCAACTCCAATGTAAAAGCAGTTCTCCTATATGGAGCAGAGACTTGGAGATTGACAAAAACCACAGTCAACAGAGTACAGACCTTCATGAACAGTTGCCTTAGAAGAATTTTGAAAATCCACTGGCCAGAGAAGATCAGCAACGTCAGACTCTGGGACAGAACAGAGCAGATAACAGCAGAGAATGAAATTGGGCGAAGAAGATGGGGATGGATCGGTCACAGCCTGAGAAAGCCATCTTCCAGTATCACTAGGCAGGCATTGTCATGGAACCCCCAGGGAAAGAGGAAAGAGGTAGGCTGAGAAATTCCTGGCGTCGAGACCTCCAAGCAGACATCAAGAGACTGTGAACCACCTGGAGTAGAATCGAAGGAGAAGCACAGGACAGGAGTTGCTGGAGGTCTCTCGTCGACAGCCTATACCCGGGTAGGGGTGACAGGCGTAAGTAAGTAACATACATTTCGATCCTTGCTGTTCGTCAACAAAGGAATGAATCCCGCGAAAAGTCGGTCAAGAGGAAACACTACGTGTACCGGAAGTGACCCACAGACACGTTGGGAAAAAAAAATGCTTGTGAAAGGAAATATTTGGCTTGGTGTCGTGACGTCAAACATTACAACAATTTTTGGCGATTGAATAGATCGCAGTTTTACACGTGATAACGTTGAGCTCAAACATTGGAAATGAATGTCAATGAATAGTTATTCCCAGAGTATACAGTGGTGTTTTTGGATAATCTCTAACGCAACTCGTTCGGATGGTAAACAAAGACAAAGTTTCGGGGACGGTCTTACAACACGTTTGACGTACGACACGGTAAAATTCAACGACCATATTCGCACGGATTCAGAAACATTGATTGATATGAGTTATGACAAACCTATGAGCGTAGAATAATGTCTTATTAATCTACTTGCTAGATTTCAAGCGTCTTTGTTGCACTGAGACTGAGTACATGCCCATCATCTGAAGCAGACTGCTAAGTGTCCATTTTGGGCGCCATGATTTCTGGCTGAATATCACACATTTAGGACAATATTGCTCAAAATACTCGAAATTACTGCTTGAAAGTATTTATAGTATTCACACATTCACTCTTTCACACAGATAAAACAATAATTCAGTTTTCAGATGTAAATATACATGATTTTATTGGAAATCATATCGGCACCCCTTCTGTGTCCCACCTTTTGGCACTCAGTCATGTATGTGTATGTGAACATCAGCATATGAACAAAACCTACTTTCCAAACAAATAAAAATAAATAATAAATTTAAATAACTAGGACATATGAATACCAAGTAAAGGATATATTATGAACATGCACAGATGTTTGTTCTGTGGTTTTGTATGTGGGGTGGGGAGCGGGTGGTATGCACCTATTACCATATATGTGTACATGTTATGTTCACATCATATATGTGTATATGTATGTTCTCATCTTGTATGCTGATGTCCCCCACCCAGGTCTACCCTGGGGGACTTGGGTGGGGTTAACTACTTTTTAGTTCCCAGGGTGACCCTGGTCAGCCCCACAGGGTGGGTTTTCCCCTCTATTCTGGGGCGTGTGTTTCTGTCTACCCTTTATTCACCTGTATTTACCTTTTTTAAACTCTTCCTACTGTCTGCACTGCTTGTAGCTCTTGATATTGGATGTGTGTTGCTAAAGGGTCTAGTTAGGTTTATTTAGTGTATTAGACCAGCTGGTGACATACATTCAATATTCTGTTTAGTTTGGGTTTTTTCACAAGCAGTGCAGGCACGTCCTGAGAAAGTCTTGTTGCTGTCGGGACGTTAATGTACAATCAATCATTTTATGCTGATGTGTATGTGCAAACATACATCACAAACAAACAAAAAAAAATAATAAATTAATAAAATTTTGGGGATACCTGGGACCTATGAATATGCATGTTAAGTAAAGGATAGATTATGAACATGCACAGATGTAAGCATGTTGAAAACAAATTTCCTCTCCTTGGTGACCACTACCATACCACTATAGTGATCATGTGCATCAAGGAATTCCTTCCATCCATAATTAAAAGGATAAATAATAAATAAATATGTACGTGAATACATACATGAATCAAAAATAAATAAAACGTGTAATATAATAGAGAGGGCTACTATCTGTATTGTGTCTCATGCAGTCCTGATAAAGCTTAATCATACTTGTGAGTACTTGAGTGCGGATTGGTTGAATTGGTTGCAAAAACTAAAATTTTATATTTAGGTGTTTAGCTGAACATGGTGATTTTGATGGAAACGGTTCGGAGATGGATTTCACTCTGCCTGGCTTGTGCTTAAGACCAGTCGGATACGAGTGTGCTTGACCAGTTAAAAATCCCATCTCCACTAACCGGCCAAAAAGTCTTCAGAATGTTGAAGATGGTCGGCAGACACATTGCACAACATGCACAAAGGGAGTTTACTTTCGATATGCTTTCCTCCCACAAAAGACCGAGTTCTATGGAAAAGGCTGTTTTCAAGACCAGGAAAAATAACGAATTTGACGTTGATAAGATGTTCAAATCAAAAATAATCTGTTTCAATTCAGGAGCAAAGTAAAGCTTCATCAACCGTGCGAGTCTGATTGACTTCTTTAGAAGGCTTCTCGCTGACCGCCATTTTGAAACTAGCGACGCGACCATGCTTACCGCATTAAAAATAATACTTTTAAACTTATTTTATCGTATATATATATATATGTATGCATGTTTACTTGCTGATGATTTTAATTTACTCACTGGAATAAACTTGTAACTTGTATGCTTGAAATTTTCAATGTTATGCACAAAAAATGTCTTGCACCTTATCTGGGCGGTGTACGAGGACTGGTTCCCTCACATCGAAAAATAGCTTTGGAAAAACACTTCTACAAAAATGTCTCCATCCTAAGGACAAATATTGTTGCCATGCATAAACTATATGGCATTAATACTTTCGTTTCGTACCTGCAAACCATTGTTACTCTTTTGACGAACTACTTAGTCTGCAGAAATTGCGAAAAGCTGCTAGACTATTTGGACTGGGGTGATGGTCACCTGCCATCATCTGTTGTATAATTTTTACAATGCGGGCAATTTCTCAGAGTTTATTCAGTCCCATTTATTACACTTGGCCAAAGGATACTTTGTGGCAAGTGCTTTCTAAACCTATCAATTTCAGTGAGCACTTTCAAAGGTCAGGGATACCAGAGGTTCTGAAATGTTTTATAAACAAATTCACAATTTAAAAAAAAAAAAAAAACTATTTTCAATTTCTGACCCAATCATGGTGCAGGGATAAGTGATGGTAAAGACCTTTCTGTGTATGCTAATTTGGATGGGCCCTTTGGATAGGCCAGGGGTCACAAGAGGTCCGCAAATGTATGTGATAAATTTTCATTTTAGGTACAAAATATATATATATATATATTTTTTTTTCAACATTTCAAATTTGACACAGAGGTAGCTCATGAGAGGGCCTTTTTATACATGTATATGGGTGGGACTTTTCCAGCTACAGCCAGATTTCCGGATTAACAATTTTTTTTCCCCACTTAAAAAGTGCCCCATTTTAGTGCCCCAAGACCCTAGCTTCAAGATTTAACTTTTTTTTTTTTTTGTCCCACCCATGCATCTACATTAGTTGATATCTTGCAGAGGTCGAGTGTAACAAGGGGCTGACAAATGTATGAGAAAAGTTTGAAAGGGGGTGGATTTCACTGGTAAAAATACTTTTGTGTTAAGACATTTAAAGGCCCACTGCCATCATAACTGTTTAAAGACACAATTCTGTAACCGATGTTTATGAAATGCTGCACACAGGTCTAGTTATGGTTCATTTAGACAGGTCAATCCAGTTCAGCACATCATCTTTATATCAAGTAACCTGACAATGACTCCACTCCGTTCCAGAAATGCAACCCTATCAGTACGAGAAACAGCTAAAAATAGATTGAATCGCTAACAGCAGCGCAGAATAAATAAGTGTGATTATGCATGTGCTTTTGCTGCATGTCCAAACTGCTGTTAAAGTTCATTAGGTGTGTCGATAAGGCATTAAAACACAAATGGTGCTGAAATGTGTCTTCAGATTTATGCGTAATGGTACTTTTAAACACTTCTTCATTTCAGTGACCTTTTGGAAGGGTCAAGACCACAAAGATCACGTTAATTGTGGGGATTGGTCATGAGGTGAGCAACAAAGGCTTTGCCATTGTTGTTTTCAGTTTAAACACTAGAAACGATGCCACCATTTTATTACCATAGCTCTGCTTTTGTCAGGTGAAAGAAATGCAGCGAGTGAGTGGGGCCATCGTGCAGGTGCCGGAGGACCAAGGTGATGTGGAGGAGGTGCCCGTCACCATCATCGGCCATTTCTACGCCTGCCAGTCAGCCCAGCGTCGCATCCGTGCCCTCATGAACAACATTCAGGGGCTGCAGCAGCCGCGCCGTGGGGCAGGAGGCCGCTCGGGACCCGGAGGGCAGCAGTCCATCCAGCCCCCGCAGATGAACGGCAATTAGAGATGAGGGTTGGATTTTCACAGCCAGCTCCACCACCACATGACGACTTGCGCTCTGCTACCCAGCCTCTGTACAATGTGAAGGGCTGTGATTGTAATGTGATTTTGAGGGGTTTGAGTGGCTTTCAATGGCCATTGTTTTTTTATGGTACCAAAGAGCCTGCCACCCTTCATCCCTGGCCCCATCTCTCTCCAATCCAAAGTCCTTTCGTTTATTTCAGAAACTTGCCCCAGAATTGTCTTTCTAACTGTAAAGTTGAATTTCAGAGAGGAAAAATGTTTGGTTTGGCTACTTGTGATATTGCCATCCATTTTCTCCACTTAGAATGAAAAAATTACTGAGTTGAGCACTTTCAGTGATAGGATTAAATTTGTCAGAGTAGGGGGGGGGGGGGGGGGGGGCATCCTATACTTTCAATGCCTATGTACTAGTTGCAGCAGATGGATACTGTTGGTTCAAGGGTGGTGCTGGATTAGATTGGTGCATGTGAAAGAGCCAAGCTGATTTGTCATGGCTCTTTAACCCTTGTTCCGTCTTCTGTTGTAGTTTTTCTGGGCTAAATAGATTAAATTCCACCTCTCATCCTTCCCTTTGTAAGATTCCCTTCTGGCTCTTGCGTTACGTTGAGCAGTCACTCCTTGAATTTCACACTTCTCTCCCCCCATTTCGCTATTGGCCCTGCCCTTTCTCAGTTCAGAGTTGGTTTAGCCGTAGGTCTCTCATGTGGTGCAAGATGTAACGGAGTGATGACGCTTAACCCGCTGCTCTCATTTTCTCTCTTTGCTCATGCTCACGTAACAATGGAGATTAGCTGTCCGAGTGGCTGCTCGAAGCTGGTCAAGGGCATCAAAAGAAAAGTGGCAGGATGTGAAGATAATCTTACGAGCATAACAGACAAAAAGACTTGGAAGGTAAACAATGGTCCTCCTCAGCTTGTTCAACTTTTTGAGCCTGGAAGTCTTGTGTTCCTTTCCTCTGAAGCTGGTGGCAGCTACATTTAAAGCCAGTTTAGAGGGGAATGATATTTGTCAAAATATGTATTTTTGCAAACTGGGGCAGAGAGATGAGTCTGAACAAATTTTAGCAAGACCATTGTTGAGTGAATGTTCATGGTCTTTTTGTACATGAGTATGGTTGAGAGAGTTTATTTTTGATACTTGTTGATGGAGGATTTTTTTTCATTTTTGTTTAAGATGTTTATTGAGTGGGATACGTTTTTGTTCCCACTGATGTTTAATATTATTGACTTAAAGAAGTTGCTGGACAGATGGATACTTTTCCTTCAGTTGCTCTTTCTCCCTGTTTCCTAGATTAGGGTTCTCAAGAAACAGGGGAAACATAATGATCTAGTTTATAAGTAACTCTGGATAAGCTTTCCAGTAACACTGTCATTGGCTAGTCACAGTTTTCACAGTTGAGATGACTGTTGTTACTGGTGTTCTGTTTTTTCCTCCTTCCTTGTATGTTCCTCCATACTTGTACAATTGACTTTTTGATGCCTTGTTATTGGCCATGATCGATAGACAGTCCAACCTGCCCATGCACGTCCGTAAAGCTTCGGGAGAAAATGAAAACAAAAAGGCGACACTTTTGGATGCATTGAGAATTACCTGGCACATGCTGGTTATCCATACCAGCTTGATCCTGTACATGAATGTATTAATTCACTTTCACATTGTTCTGCTTTTTTTGGTGTAGATTTATTTTTTTCTCCCTTTAGTCTGTTGCAGCTTTTCTTCATTGATTGACTAAACTTGGCTCAGATAGAGCCTGGTTCCCAAAAGTGTGTTACTTCATTGTACTGCTTTTCAAGAACCTGTACATTATTAGATTTGAAGTGTTTCATTTTTTGGACACAACTTTGTGGATCGATTTTGTTGACAAGTACTTTTTATGTTTGAGCCAAGTCTTGGATCCAGTCTCCCAATACCTGGTGAACTACCCCCTGTTGCTGTACTGGAGATTAACCTCTTTGTACATGCAGTCACTAGTACAGCAAAATCGGACAAGTGGCTGCATGATCAAGGGTGTTGACTTTAGATCTGATTGACTTTCCCCGGTTGAGATCACTCATTGAGAAAGTTTGAATCTGGCTAGTTCCCATGGCTGCAAGACTGGGCACTTGTGTGCGTTTTTCCCTGTTTGTAGCTTAAATGAGATTTCACTCGTTTTGAATTTCCATTATTTTTCATGTGGGTTTGAATTGAATTATATTGAATTTGAAATTTTGCCATGCTGGGACAGTCTTGTCCATCTTTGAAATTTGCGTTGCGACCCGACATACAGACAGCGAGTTGCTGTATTGTTGAAATGTTTGTTCTGCCCGCGTCATTTGAAAGATTAGCTGGCGTTACTGTGGGTTTTCCTTTTCACATGGTAGTTGGTGAATACCCTTCTGAATAATTCTCTTTCCCCCCCCCCCCCCCCAGTCCATACTGTATTGGACCTTGGAGTGGACATTTAACATCATCCTGTTATGAACAGTTTACAGTTTGCTGTCTTCAAGTATAGCTGTCTAAGGCTTGGCTCAAATCCTGCCTTTCTTGACACAGCAGTGGTTTGTGTGAAAAACTGGACACGCTGTAGACTAGCCATCATGATCATTGTAGGTTGGTTGCTTCAGATTCTTGCATCAGTTTTCTTCCTTCTACATGGACAAAGCAGAGGAACAAGCTTCAGCGACAACAAACATTACTAAAATAGTTGGACACTAAATTTTGTAGGTTTGCTTTAACCTCGACTATCACTTTATTTCATTCAGAATTGGCTCTTTGTTGTTGGCTTCGAAGTTGTTCCACTGCTTAGATTTCCAACTGTTTGGATTTTTTGTTCTAACAAGTTGACAGTATTGCATGTACCGTGTTTCTGTATTTACAAAGTACACATACCAAGCTTAAACACACCCATAAACAAATGGAAAAAACACCTGGTAGTCAAGTCGAGACTTGGCATTGATTTCAGTCGCAAACCTCCGTTTCTGTGCATCGGTGGCAGGCAAGCTTATTGCAATACATTTCTTGTCTCCTTACTACCACCCAAAAATAAATTATTCTAGTTTACTGACAGCCTACACCTTTGTACTTGTGTGTGTGTGTGTGTGTGTGTGTGAAAAAAAAGGGGGGGGGGGGGGGTTGCAGTTTACCTGAATCGGGATAAAACAAGTCTAGCTTTAAAACGGACCCATGCAGTTTTCAAGATGGGTCTGTTTTTACCAGTGCAGTGTGGAGCTTGCTATCAAAAGTGCCCACATTTTTTTCTTTACTGTGCATTAAGTGCCTTGTTGCAAGTGCAGTACTGCTTCCAATTGCATGCCCCAACTTCACATTAAAACCGTTGGTCACATAGTTGGAGACGTTACAATTTGCATTGGTGAGCAGACATATTGCTCTTTTAGCTTGAAGACCAAAATTCAAATTTTTCAAGTGTATTATCTAACAAATGTGGACAAACTGAAAGAGATGACAACAGATTTGTGTGTAGATTGGGGAATCTACTTTCATCAAACATGGAATCTGTATTTGATGAAACCGGATTCCACAATGTAAACCCAAATCTGCCCATACTGCGTTCAACTGCAAATACAACAGCAACCAATATTCCAGTAAGTGCCAAATTTATTCCGTTATAAAAAGACTGGTGTGGATTATGCACAGCAAATGCATGTCGCTCATCTCAATCGTAAAGAACAAGAAACTGAGTAAAACTGGATAAAGACGCATATTAAATGCATTTCATAAACAGATTTGTTCTTCACACAACCGTCTCGTAGCTATGAAGAACTATAAGGATTGTATACCAACCATGAGAAATTCAAGGGTAGTACCAGATTAGCTTGCGTGGTCTTCCCAGGTAATCTGGCATAACCCTTGGCCTTCTGTAGTGTCTTTACATTTTGTCCTACGGTCAAGTTTGACCATGATGCTACTACAGCAGGAGGTGGATCAACTAACAATAGATTCAGGGGTAGGGCCAGGATTATTTTGGTTACAAACTAATCTGGCACTATCCTTTAATTATCATGGTCGATCCATCTGCTTTTTTTCATACTTTTTGTTTCCATCCTCGAATATACAAAAAGGGTTAAAATTGCCATCGTTCCTTGAAATATAATTTCATACAGTTTTAGGATCTGTACAGCACAAATCTAGCATACAAACACTATAGCGTTCAAATCAAGGTGACATAACCATGCCAAGAATACTAGTTTATAAGCGTTGCAAAAAATTAACTTGCACCGAGCCTCATTTCAGGATGCATGCACGAGGCTACAACGCACGTGTTCTCGAAATAACTTTGGAATTTTAGTGTAGTGACAACTAATCCTAAAAGCATAATCTAAAACCCACTCGTTGCTTCCCTAAACTAGCACCAGATGTATCCTGACCTGTTCCATATGGTCTTGCACATTCTTCGTAAAAGGTTTCTTGCCGATTAAAACTTGTGTTTCATATTGGGGCATACAAATCAATTATCCCAATGTCAGCAGGTTTGCCTTTGATCTTTAAATGTCTTTTCTGCATAGTAATCATCTAAGCAGACCTGCCAACCGCTACGATTTTGCCGTATTTTCCTATGCCAACGTTCTCAATACTACGCTACTACGATCATTAATGAAATTCTACGCTGAAGAAAAGATGGGATGAACCATAACCCAGTCACTTCTATATGAGAGCTGTCTTTGCTGTCAAGGATCTCTACCTTTTGTCGTCGACTTGATTCTGATGTTGAAATCTCTCCTCAGTTCTGATGGTGACAAAACTAGAAGTTCACAGCACAATTTCAGTCTTGTTATAATTTGCGTGAAATCGGGTTGACTTTACTAGCTACATGCTATACTAAGTACGTCTGCATGCTCTTCCGAAGAGCGTTGATGCGTGCGCTCCAAACATCCTCAAGAGGCACAGATGTTCATGCGCCCTCAGGGCACATGAAGATCTCCTATGCCTCTTGGAGATGCACGCATATGAGAGAGAGAGTGAGCGAGTGAGAGAATTAAGTCATATTTAGAGTATGTCTGCGTGGTGACGGACTTGCTTCTTTTACGTCACTGCCACTGTCTTTCTCCAGACGTCAATGTTTTTTACTATTGTAATTTTTTTCTGAAAAGAATTACTTTTTTCTTTAGTTGAAAGGGTACAAAGCTGGCTAATGAACTCGTCCAATGTCTTTCTCCAAACTAGCTATATCGGGTCACCTGAATGCTCTTCTGAAAGCACGATGTGTGTGCGCGCTAGTACGTGCATGCGCGCACGCTCCAAACATCTCATCCTCATGCACTCTCCATGTTCATGAGGATCTATGCCTCTTGGAGATGCGCACGTCTGAGAGAGAGAGCGTGGCGAGAGAATGATGTCATATTTAGAGTATTATGTCGATGTCTGTGTGGTGACAAGAGTTGCCTCTTTTACGTCGCCACCACAGTCTGACTTTCTCTAGAAGTCATGGTTTTTTACTGTTTTAATTATTTTCTGAAAAGAATTAATTTTTATTAAAGAAGTTGAAAGGATACAAAGCTAACAAACTCATCCAATGTCTACCCCACCCGGGTCTGCCCTGGGGGACTTGGGTGGGGTTAGGTATTTTTTAGTTCCCAGGGTCACCCTGGTCAGCCCCACAGGGTGGGGTTTTCTCTCTATTCTGGGGCATGTGTTTCTGTCTACCCGAGGTCCATTCACCTGTATTTGCCTTTTTTAAACTCTCCCTACTGTCTGCACTGCCTGTAGCTCTTGATGTTGGATGTGTGTTGCTAAATGGTCTTAGCTTTATTTAGGCCCCATGTGTTAGGTTTATTTAATGTGTTTGACCGGCTGGCGACATACATTCAATGTTCTGTTTAGTTGGTTGTTTTTTTTCACAAGCAGTGCAGGCACGTCCTGAGAAAGCCTTGTTGCTGTCGGGACGTTAAGCAATGTACAATCAATCAATCATCCAATGTCTTTATCCAAACTAGCTATATTCAAAATTTCAAGTAAATAAACAAATTACGGACTCTAATCTGGGTCAACTGACTTCCTATGAACGGTTGTTTATGTCTTCAATGAGACCTTCAATTGCAACATGCTCGGCTCTCTTAGCCACCCCTTTAAGAAAGTATTTCGCCAAGTTTCAAACTTGTGTGTACAGAAATATCCGAGATTCTCTTGTTCACACGCATACATACGCACACATGGCGCTTCGCGACAAATGTACGTTCAGCAGGGAGGTTAGCGTTACTAGACATGACGTAATTTTTATCTTGTTACTTCAATTGTGAGAGGTTTAGGCCCGCCCGCCTTTGACACTGACATGCTATTAAATTCACCCCACCGTGACCTGTCCTAAAAAGTCCCTTCTATAAATAAAAGGGACTTAAAAATAAACCTAATTTTTTTGGGGGCGTTTTCGGTTTGTAGTCAGTAAGATTGATTGTACATTGCTTAACGTCCCAACAGCAACAAGGCTTTCTCAGGACGTGCCTGCACTGCTTGTGAAAAGAAACTAAACAAAATATTGAATGTATGTCGCCAGCCGGTCCAATACGTTGAATAAACCTATGACGTGGGGCCTAAATAAAGCCAAGACCATTTAGCAACACGCATCGAATATCAAGAGCTATAGGCAGCACAGGCAGTAGGGAGAGTTTAAAAAATGAAATGCAGGAGAAAGGACCAAGGGTAGACAGAAACACATGCCCCAGAATAGAGGAGAAAACCCACCCTGTGGGGCTGACCAGGGTGACCCTGGGAACTAAAAAGTAGTTGAAACCCACCCAAGTCCCCCAGGGCAGACCAGGGTGGGGAGTAGTCGGTAAGAGCATGCGGTTTGGGGCCAATGAGAACGAGCGGATAAACGGTCTGAACCATGCTGGAGAGAAAGGAGCCCGAATTATTAATTGAAATGCGCACCGCTTAAAAAGAAAAAAGTTTGTACCAGCCAGCCAAAGTTCCAATCGCTATATATGAGGCAATTTTATGTCGTTCTTTGACTCTAACAGATACTAAAATTGTATTCTGAGAAATTTCCGTGCATCACGCTTTTGGCATTAATCGAACAGTAATTTGCATGCTAAACTACTACCACTTCCAAAATGCTACTACCGTAGCTGTGTGGGGGTTGGCAGGTCTGTCAAAGTACAATTTGTGTCGCACGCGTGTCACATGAAGTCAAAAGTTCGTAACGATGTTCTATGTTTCGGAACTTGTGACCATATGGCCTATGTAACCATTATGCCCATACCAGAGCCACCTTGGACGTCAATTCTGAAACAACATCCAACGGAACGCGATAACGAATTGTTGATGTCATGCTGGAACTCGATACAGATTTGTTAACGTCATAACTGCAACGTCATGTTGCGGTGGCCCTTGAGGATGCATAGAAGAAAAACCAAAGTAAACAAAATGCTTGTGGGGGCTCTATGGAGTCGACCCAACCATGAAATCGGCATGACCTTAAAAGGGCAATACGACGGTGGGATAAATGTTAACACATTCTGCTCCAGGACAGAAATCCACAAATTTGGAAGTTGCCCCCTGAAGACTGTATTACACTTATGGAAACGGATTGAGCGTGATAGTTCAAGGGTTATGGGCGCCAAGTTATTCTGGCACAACCCTTGAACTATCGTGCTCGATCCATGTCTTGCCGTGGCGTGTCGGAGTAGAGCCATGGATGATTTACAAACCTCAACTTGTGTGCGAGGCAGTTGGGCTCCGAGGCTCTCCTCGGAGCCAGAACTTGTGTGTCAAAAACAAATGGCTGCCTGTAAATCGCCACTACTCGCGGTTTAACATATATATATATATCTAAATACATTCACATACTTTCTCCTTCAGCAATGAAGTTTACCGTTACATAAGCTATTGACCCATATCATACTGAGGCTAAAAGCCTCAAATTTGTACACTGCCATATGCAAGCTACATTATAGTACTTGCATATAAGGATATAGACCAATGGCTTTAGTTCAAGGGTTGTGCCAGAATAGCTTGGCGCCAAGCTCTTCTGGCACTACCTTTGAACTATTTTAGTCGAACTTATTTTGCACACTTATTCCAAACAAGTACGTGTACATGACTTAAAATACTCGTAACGAGCGAAAAAAGATCCGTTGCTCACAAAATACATTCAACAAAATGGCACCAAAACCACAGGGCCGTTCACAGAATCCAGTATTAACACAAACATTTGCTATCGCACGCAAGCCAAAAATGCATGGTTCATGCAAGTCATGTATAGTTAACCCATAACATCCTGTGGCTGACTATGAGGGCTCAACCATTTTAGTTCAAGGGTGGTGCCAGAACAAAAGCTCTTCTGGCACCACCCTTAAACTATTGTCCAATTTATTTCAAGCAAACGTGTATCAGGATGAAAAGGGTTGAACCTGTTCAGGTGACTGCCTGCCCAAGTCAAATTCCTTTTGCTCATGGGGTGAACCAGTAAACTCTTAATGCCCTCGTTCGCACAGCCACCAGTGTTGTTTGTGATGCTTCTCTACATGCACAAGTGGGCTAATCCAGGAGTAACGTGAACAGCACCAAACTGCAAAAGGCAAGGAACCTAATGCAGCCCTAAATCTGCAGCAGCACATGCGGTTCTTTGTCTCTTGCTGACCCTATTCATATCCGAGTTCTTGGGATGGGGTTATTTATTGCTGATTTGGCCCTGCTCTCAAAGACACGTTCTGCATCCACTGGGAGTGAAGTGGTTAGCTCGGCAGCCCGGCGCACGTGTTTCCCAAATTTTGGAGGCGTCGTCTAACAACTGTTGCAGGAGATGGGTCGACCATGATAATTCAAAGGCAGTGCCAGATTCGGCGCCAAGCTAGTCTGGCACTGCCCTTGAATTATCATGGTCGACCCGTCTCGTGCTGTAGTGTGTCAGGGCTGAATGGGTTGATGTACCTCAACATGGACGCTATGTGCTACTTCAAAATGTGGGAACAGAACAGGTTTAGTACATTCATTATCGGTGTCCGTCAGAAGGACAATAACAAAACAAGAATGGCAAAAGCCCCTTTGGCTCATGTTCATGACCAATCAACATAATTGAATCTGTGACCCTGACCTTTCCAACAGGTCACTGAAACGAGCAAGTGTTCATAAGGCTTTTTTGTACCCGCGAAGCCCATGTTTTCTTATTTTGTGCGTGTGCATTTTTCACACATTTGCCAACCCCTGTAACACTTGACCTTTGCAAGGGGTGCAACAAAATTAATATGCATAGAAAGGTCTATCATTAATTACTGTTGTGCCAAATTTGATTTAAAATGCCGCTGAAAACTAACATTTTCCATGGTGTCTTACTCACCATACCATCTGTACTAAGTTTGCTTTTGAAGTTGAAAACAATATACAAGAAAGAAACTATTTTTGTCAAAATATTGAATATAATATATCTCTCTCTCACTCTGGAACTGTGACCTTGACCTTTAGAAGAGGTTACTTTAATTGGTATGTATTTGAGGTCACTGAAATTGGTATATTTGAGAAATATAATTTTCAACAAAATATGGCTATTTTTTGAGGACTGACTGTGACCTTGACCTTGAAGAGTGATCACTGGAATGTGTATGCTGAAAAGGTCTTGCCACAAATTATTCTTGGGCCAAGCTTGAAGATGGTGGCTTGATTAGTCTCTGAGAAAATGCCAACACGAAAGTTAACCATGGATGATGGTGGACAGATATATATATACACATGTACTTACTTCTGCTATTTCAGGTGAGTAGCTTATGCATATAATGTGAAAACAGTGAAACTGTGAACAACCCTGAACCAACATGTACAATTATACATTTCTAAAAAAATTAACAAGCCAAAAAAGATGGTTGACTATTGGAACACTCCATGAAAAGAGACTAAAAAAAAAAGAGGAAATACACAACTGTAAATCTATGAGAAGCTATCACAGACTGAAATTATGTCCAAACAAAACACATCAAAGTAAGTGGTTATTAAAAAGACTAATATGCAAGCATGACGCAAAGAATACAATGGCAAACATACTTTCTGGTATATGTGCCCATAAACACCATATAAATGGATCTTGCCAACCAGATTTAAAAAAGCCAAAATACAAGATTCTGAATGCTGTTTTTCAGTAAGAGAAAAATGAAAATAATTCAGATCTTCTGGATGGCATTTAAATCGGGGTGAAACAGCAATCTGAGCTTCATGTCATAAAAGTTGAAAAGGTTAAAAGTTATTTTTCTAACACTCTTTCCTTCTTGCAAACCCACCCTTTCCCTCTGGACAAAAAAAAAAAAAAAACTGTTAAAAAATAGATGCAATCATTTCTGTGACTGCACAAACATGCAAACAATGAGGAATAATATGGGCACACTGGTTACCTCCCTCAACCCACTCCACATGCTGAGTAAATCAAATGGAGGTACTGTAACCAGCGTATAACAGGATAAAAAACTGGAACAGAAAATTTCCAGAAATCAGAAGTAAGTAAAAATTGCTCATGTTTCTAATGGAAACAGTGCATTGTCGCATGTTTGTCCAGACTTTAACCCATTCCGCCCTGACGCACTACAGCAGCAGATGGGTCGATCATGATAGTTCAAGGGTAGTGCCAGATTAGCTTGGTGCTGACAGGCGCCAAGCTAATCTGGCACTGCCCTTGAATTATCATGGTCGATCCACCTCCTGCAACTGATGCATAGTCGTTAGATGACGCCTCCAAAATTTGGGAAATACGGCCGTCAGGCGGCATGAGTTAATCCACTCTTTTAGTCAAAACACAAGCAATTCTGACCTACTTCTAATTTCTGAAGAAAAAAAATCAGTTGGTGTAACAGTAGTGGATTCCAAACTGCCCATGTGGTCCTGTGTTCCGTCAACAGAACAAATATATCAAGACAGGTACAGCACATACTGTACACATACCAAACCTAAAACAAGTTAATATGTGTATACAAAGTGCAGTTGAAAGAATGCATACCACACAAGAACAAAAGACAAGGCTGAACATGATCCACAATGACATTCGTCAAATTCTACCTTGACCCCCCTTGTCCATGCGACCACCGATACTATTTTAGTATGTCTCCTCATGCATGAGGAGGTTAACCAACAAATAACATAAACTCTGACAGGTCAAGTAAAGGAATTGTATGAAAAACAAAACATGCATGAACAAAAAGTCTAAAGTGCCATTTAAAACGACCACAAAAAAAACCAAAAGCAACTACACTGTTTATGGCATTCAAATGGTATACATCTTTATGTAAAAACAACTCTAAATACACAATACTGAATTTCACACAAATGTGAAATTCGTGCACATGCATCAGAGTAAAAAATGGTTAGATGTCCCGACATCGGATGAACACACAGAGTAAATGAGCACAATGCACCTCACTGTCTCCCTCAATTCACGACACTGAGAGTGCTGGCTAGCAAATCGTGGGTGACAACCAGTGTGATGCACCTCAGTCAGATGACACAATGCATGCAAACCAAGGGGAATCGCTCCGCGCTGGACAGACAAACAGTTAGATCCCCTGCCCCCGCCTATCAGGCACCCAATCGCCAGCCCACAGAGAAATACGCAAGTATAGACCAAGACTGCATACTATCTGGTTTGTGAGACACATTGCATGGAACATGCATGCAAAAAACATCACTACACACACACAATGGAAATGTCATCAAGCAGTGCAACTGCAAGGCACTAAAAACTTCTCCTATATTTGACTTGGTCTCTTGTTCCGATGAATGTATAAATATGCACAAACGCTGCTCTCTGGTAAAAAAACATACACAGACAAAAACTTCACATTGTTCTAATGGAGGCTATCCATAAATGAGAACCAGAGTCTGACAGAGCATCAGTGAACTGAGTCTGACAGGGCATCAGTGAACTGAGTGCTACTTCATGTGAGCGAGTGTGCTGTCAATGATTTAGTACAGTGTGCAGCCTTTGCTTCTTCAACCCATATCATAATGAGGTTAAAAGCTTCAAATTTGAACACTGCCACATGAAAGCTCAAATTATAGTGCTTACAAATAAGGATATAGACCAATGGCTTAAGTTCAAGGGTGGTGCCAGAATAGCTTGGCGCCTAGAGGCGCCAAGCTATTCTGGCACCACCCTTGAACTATTTTAGTCAAACTTATTTTACACACTAGTGTATTCCGAATGTTGAGGGTTAAACAGCCTTCTCTCCATCTAAGGAAATCAACTGAGCTGATCTCTGCCAGCAAGAGAAATAAATTTTCATGAGCCCATTCAGGAGCAGCGGCTCACGGGAATATATGTCTCTTACGGAGTGGGCTGGATCAACGAACGACTACATGTTATTTTTTACCTGATTCTGATTCAGAAATTATTCCTCTTCAAGACCAAAAAAAAACCAAAAACACCTGACACACAAAAGTGGAGATCATTCAAAATTTGCAAAAATTAAACAAAGTAAGATGTGTTATAAATGCACATACCCTCTAAACAAACGTAAAACCTACAGTATGAGATTAAGGTTGATCATAGAGTGCATCACACATGTATACATTATTCCAATATGAACAATAGTGTTCATAGTAAAACCATATAGTTACAGGAGCACAAACATGCATAAGAAATTACAGGGAAACTCATTTGGCTTTGTAGTGGAAAGCAGACATGGTGGTTCATGGACAGTACCTTGGATCCTGGGAAGATGCTGAACTTGTGAGGCACTACACTTGAACTGCCATGATCAATCTACCTGCTGCTGCAGTTGTTAAAGGGTGTCCTACAAATCTGGAAAACCTTTGACCATAACAGCATAAGTGACTAGCACTACCGTTTAACAGGCTACATGGGGACCTACACTGGTGTGCTGGATGTTATTCTGGACTTTACATGCAGCTGTAACAGGAAAATCCAAAATCACAGACCAGCACACAGTTACTGACAAAAATGCATTTTTCTTTAAAAGGTATTTTTTCGAAAAATACTTACCGATGACATGACCTTATGGGAGATGTCTACTACTTACGCAATTCTAGCCTAAGAGCTCGTTGTGTTACCACACAACCCGGGAGGCACTCGGGGAACCCCGAGGGGGCCGAGAGTTATCTCCCGATACTTCCCATCTGGGACAGAGTACCCATAGTCCTTCAGTCAGGATACTTAGCTTACCAGCGGCAAGCGGGGCAGGTGGGAGGGTCGTCCGAGTCATGTCATCGGTAAGTATTTTTCGAAAAAATACCTTTTAAAGAAAAATGCATTTGTTTCTTCAAAAACATTACCGATGACATGACCTTATGGGAGAATGGCGAAAAGGAGGAGGGTGCCGCGCTCTAGCACACCTAAGGCCCCAAGGGCCGTCCTCCCAACCGCAAACTCCCGACAACTCTAGGAAGGTATAAGCGACGGCGCTGAAGCGCCAGGAGGGAGGAGAGCGCCCCCCCGGGATGTCCCCCACCAGAGCGAGTAACCTCGCTAGGCTGACAGAACTCTGCGATCGAGAGCACCTGCGCGCCAGCCCTCCAATAGCCACGATGAGGGCCGCCCAGTTCCTGACGGCTGTGGCGTTCATGGCCCTGCACGTAGCTGATTGGACGTAATTAGCCTCTAAGCTCCCTGAGGGAGGGATCCTGGACTTTGGATCGTATGACTGAGCGTAGACAGGAGGATCGACTGCCCTGTAGCTTCAGAGCTGCCGGGCACGGCCAAGAAGCGTGCGCGTCCGCCCGGACGGCTATGTCGTCGTAGGCATACGTGAGGCAAGCTCAGGCTATCCTGCCTAGTCTCCTGGGGATAAGTCTACCAGCTGGGGTCAGCAGGGTCGGTAGGGGAGAGGTGACAGACGCCGTCCAAGAGCACAATGCCTCGCCAACTGCATCGTAGAGGCGTCAAGTTGGGGAAGCGGGCCGTAGCGAGGCTTCGACCGCTGCCCATGCGCAGACTCCAGCGTTGAGGGTCTGTCGCAAACCGCCAAGGTGCAGGGGTAGGCGCTCCAGCAAGGCGGAACAGTGACCATCGCGGCTGCATGCGGACCTAGTAGAATGCGGGAAGCAGTAGCGGGGGGTCCGTGGCGAGCTGAGGGGAAGGAGGTTCAGGACCGGTGCCAGGGAAAGGGGTGACCAACAGGACGAGAGGAGGATCCTTCCCAGGCTAGGTCAGAGCGTTGGCATCTCGTCCAGGAGGGCTATATCCCACGAAGGCGCGGGGAAGCCAGAGATCCCACCTTGCGGCGAACAGGTCCACTAAGCCATCTCGCCGATCCTCCGAAGGTATCCTCGTGCATACCGAGTGAAGCAACTGGTTCCATCGGGGAAAAGGCTGGCGCAGACCTCCCCCGAGCCAACCTCCTAGTCCGTGTCGGATCCAAGCCGTTCACGCTCTTGTCCTCGAGGTCCGGAGGCTAGGCTGGACCTCGAGAAGAACCACGGAAGTAGGGGGCGTAGCTATAGCAGCCGGGCTGCGAGACGACCGACGGAGAGTAGAGCCGACTTCTGAGCAGTGGCTAGGCCCTTCCACCGCGAGCACCGCCGCAGCCGTACCACCTGTCCAAACTCCGGCGTACCCCTGTGCGCCCAATGGGGATGTCGAATAGGTTAGGCACCCGGGAGACGGCGCTGCGCTTTGGTTCCACAGTGTCCATGGGTAGGTTGAGGACCCCCGGTGAATCCAACGGAAAACCGAACAGGAGCGGAGCCTACATCAGCGGTGACTCCTCCTTCGCAGGTGAACCGAGGAACGTTGTGGAGGCCGAGTGCACGGGTAACTGGAGTCAAGGGTCGGCAGCTCCGGAAGAAGGCGCAGCCCAAGATCTGGAGGCGGAGCCGAAGACCACCTGCGCGGACCGCATCCCATCGCCATCTGGCACCAGCGTAAGCGCAACCAAGGTCCTAGCAGCCTCCTCCGGTCTGCTCCCCGAAGTGAAGTCCAGGAACTCCGAAGAACCTGGGTCAGCCGAGTCGTCAGCACAGGGGGTCCTTCCGCGGCCAGACGCCCTGCCAGGGGCCAGGAGCCGTGCACTGGAGAACGAAGAGCAGGGTAAGGAGCTCCCCGATCCCACGCAGTGTAGGTTGTTACGGACGAGAGAGGTCATCTAGTCCAAGAAGAGTCAAGAGCGGATCCGCAGCCGGTAGGGGCAGGCAAACTCCTGAGACCTCCCGAGAACCGGTCCCGCCGAGGGAAGCCAACAGCTGACCACTCCAAGGAGGGCGAAGCAAGAAGCTCCGGGAACCGAGAGAAGAAGCGCAGGGTAGTCGAAGCGCCTGTCACGAAGTGCGGCAGCCGCGGCCAACTCCGACCTGTATCCGAGAGGGCACCAGTGGAGACAGAAGCCGAAGCGCTCGCAGACCTGTTTACCCCCCGTGTGAAGTCAAAACCCTTCCAACTGACTAAGGGTAATTGGGATCTCACGCGTAAAAGGTCACAAGCTAGTGAGTAGTCAGATCTCCAAAGGTGTATATAGTGTATAACTGTGTAGAAAGTGTACATGTAAGTGTAACCCAAGCAAATATGTGTACTTTAACCCCCAAGTGTAGGTAAACAGGTCTGTGCTAGGCGAAGTAACGACAGCGTCCTCCCCGAGGATCCACCGGAGGGGGTCGAGCGTCCAGAAATGGAGCGACTGCAGCCAGGCGCCCTGGGACGGAGCACGAAGAAGGGGAAATTGCTGAGTGAGGGGAGAGGAATGGGATGAACGGCAGCCGGACGCGAAGGGGACCGACGAGCGAGACGGGACAGGATCCCTGGAGCGACGTGAAGAACGGCAACTCGTAAGCACGCCCGCAGTGGAGAGAGCGGAGTGTAGACGTAGAGTGCTCGAGGAGTGACTCCAACGATGGCGAACCGTAGCGGACGAGTATCCCATGGAGCGGTCCCTCCTTGCGTGTAGGAGTTCGAGAGAGGAGGTCCAATGTTGCCGAGAGGATTCCAAAGCGTGCCGTGAAAGTGTACGCGTGCGTGAATGTCTCCACGAACCGAGCTCTATGGCGAGGTGGGCTCGCTGCCGGCGAGGAGACTCCGCGTAGGAGCCAGCGGGCTTTCTAGGAGACGAGCGGGGATCGGCATTGGATCAAGGACGGAATGGCGCACGTCCCTCGGCACCGAGCTCCGTGCCGGTGCTGGTTTTCTGTCTGTCATAAGGTTCGTTCTTGGTGCGTTCCCTCCTAGGAACGACCGCATCGATCAACCCACTCCGCGTACTGGAACGTTGCAACCGGCGTGGTGATCTCTCCCCAAGATCGTCAAGGAATCGAGCGGTAAGAACGGAGACTGGAACCTCTGTCTAGCCGGCTGTCACCAACAGGACCCTGTAACCACTAGCAGCCGGCTCAGTGTGTCTCCCGACGAGCAGCGCTGTCCTGGTGGAGCCCCCTCCAGGGAGCGAGGGCGGTGCCAGCATACCCGCTCCGAGCGTGATAACCTGCGCCTCGTCATCGGCTGCCTGGACGGCTTCCAAGCTGACCTTGAGCGGTGTGTGGGTTCCGTACTGTGCGCCCAGCGGATTCCATTTGTGCCGAGACGATGCATGCGTGCGAGAATGTCTCCGCGAACCGAGCTCTATGGCGAGGTGGGCTCGCTGCCAGCGAGGAGACTCCGCGTAGGAGCCAGCAGGCTTTCTAGGAGACGAGCGGGGATCGGCATATGATCAAGGACGGATAGCGCACGTCCCTCCGCACCGAGCTCCGTGTCGATGCGGGCTTCCTGTCTGCCACAATGTTTGGTCCTGGTGCGTTCCCTCCTGGGAACCACCGCATCGATCAACCCACTCTGCACACTATACTGACGCGTCCGGCATGGTGATCTCTCCGTCATCTCGTCGGAGCTCGAGCGATCGTAGTACCGGGAACAGCAGCCGGTATTCCAGCAGGTCTGGAACCAGTCACAGGTGCCGGGCGAACTCGCCAAAGGAAGCCCCAAGTAGCGCCCAGCGCCGTTCCGGTCACGTGGAGCAGACGTCACACCAACGTTCGGAGGTACATCCGGCACATGGTAGACAGACCTTGTGCGAGTCCGACGGTCACTGGAATCCTCCATGTAGTGAGCAGGTCGTCCAGAGACCACTGCAACATATAAAAACCGAAGGTACGCGGGCGTGGGCCTGAGGGACCCTGCCCTGGTAAGGTTAACCTTCGCAACACATCATGCACAACAACTCAAGCATGTCATGACAAGTATAGGCCTGAAGCAAGCGGCAGGCACAGTAACCTTAGTCGGAGTGGTGCCCTCCGCTGAACACCGGCGCTGTACTATAGCGACGGGCCTCCAGGTGCAGCTTTGATCGTAGTTTTATGTTGCCTATACAGGCCATTAATCTCCTTTCGACCGTAATTTGTATTCACATGCACAAGCCTTAGGCAAGGAGGAATTTAACCAAAGAGCATATACTAAAGTGTTCAGGAGACATAGGGCTGTCTTAGCACTCTGTTTCCGTCAGGTAGGTTCGGATTGGGATGAGGTCACTGGCGCCGGCCCTTAGCTGCCTAGGCGACGGGCTCCACCCGTCCGAAAGCAATGTCCATTTCGTAGCTCTGTTCCTGTAACTTGCGGAACGAGCGCATGCATAAATGTGAGCAGCACCTGTGGCGGCAAGCCAAACTTTTTTTTTTTTTTTTTTTTTACAGCCACAAAAAGGTCATCTTGGACCTTAAAAAACGGCAGTAAGGCGTGGCGACCAGTGGCCCTGCGCTCAAGTAGGCAAACGCCTGACATCCAAGAACAGAAACATGTGATGCCAAGTATAAAAGTGCACAAGAATGTTCACCCACCAGCCAAATCGTGTACCTAATAAGCCCCCGAGTAAGGTAACAGGGCTGCATTACGCAAACCAGGCATTACGTGACCGACACAGTACCAAAGTAAGCGTCGGCTCTCGCCACACTCACCAACGCAATGCGTCAAGGAAATGCTGGAGCATAACACATTCCCCGAACCCCACAAGGTACAAAAAGAGTAGGTGAGGAACAAGTGAGTAGGTAAGCGCCCGAATAAAGTTAGACTTAACTGTCACCGATCTTTCCCACCACTCCCATTCCATTAGAGGTTTTAACCGCGAGGAAAAGGTGCTCTGCATCGCTAGACGCCATCTTGGAAAACGAAGCTGACCACCTGTGGATCTGAGCCGTTTAAGAATGACCGTTCCAGCTAAAAACGTTTCATTTCTTTCCTCACGCGTAAACGCCCTCTTTTGAGAAAGGGAGATTTTGACCCTGTTAAATAATAATGCCACACCAACACGGAAGGAGATAGGGAACGGGCGCGAGGCCCGCCAAGTAAAAGTCAAAAATCTTGGCGCAAAGCAACCGCGCCGAAGAAGACCGCCTTCGAGCCTGCTCAACCAGTGCCCAGCGCGGGGACCGGCCGAGGGCCAACCCAACTACCTTACCTTTTCCCGGAACGGGACCGGGGAAGGGGGGAGAAAATCTCAACCAAGGCACGCGCGGCGAAGTCACAGCGAAGCAGACAGCACAGCCCAGGCCGGAACCAAGAAGCCAAAGGGCAGCTGCCAACGAAAAGGGGACACCAGAGCCACGCGAGGCACAGGGAGGACGGACGAAGAAGAATTCAAGCGAAGAACCCAGGCCGTCGACGACCGGCGACCCGGTCGAAAATCCCAAGTCCGTAGGCTAGAGCAAACACGTCTGAACAGCGTAAGCCTAAGTAGACTGACTGAAGGACTATGGGTACTCTGTCCCAGATGGGAAGTATCGGGAGATAACTCTCGGCCCCCTCGGGGTTCCCCGAGTGCCTCCCGGGTTGTGTGGTAACACAACGAGCTCTTAGGCTAGAATTGCGTAAGTAGTAGACATCTCCCATAAGGTCATGTCATCGGTAATGTTTTTGAAGAAACAAATCAGATGACAAACAGTGTGTCCACTCCAATGTAAAGTGTGTCCACTCTAATGTAAACAACTAACGAGCTCTTCCCCATTAATATCACTACAGCCTAGTAAAGGGCACCAATACATTCATTTCCTGAACACACTTAAGACTTAGGATCCAATTGATAAATTTGGAAATTGTCCTTGGAGGACTAAATACTGGTTCAGGTGACAGACTGACCATGACAGTTCAAGGGTGATGCCAGAACAGCATGTTGCTTTAAGCTCTGGCACCACCCTTGCACTATCATATCTTGTGGTATGCTTGGGATCAGTGAGCTAAATTTGTGAACCTTGCTGCAGCCTGACCACAGTTTGTACACCAGTAGGCATGCACTGTAGCGTGTCCATAAAGTATGATGATTCACTAAGTGATACACTGAACAAAATTACATTGGCACATACAATACACACAGTATATGAGAGAAAAAAAACATGACGCCAAACTACAAAATGGTACACTTCCGTTTCTTGCCCTTGTGTTTCTGTCGCTGATTTTTCAAATGAGCTGGCTGTGCCCTGTAAGAAATGAAACAGACCTTAAATCTCAGTTTCACTGGAAGTTTAGACACTAGTTTATGTAGATACTGTACCATACTGGTAGAACGTTAAACCCATCAGTAAACTGATTTACTGTTAGTAGCACCAACCAACCCATCATCTAAAATCAAATGCTTTCGCAGATAATGATTTATCTCACTGTGCAAATTGCATATAATTGTACCATACCATGCATACGAAAGTTTAAGTCTCAGTACTAGATAGAAAGATACACTGCAGAGTCTGTTGTACTTGCAGATTTTCTGAAGAGAAAACACAGAACAGATTTTGTAAAGTATCTCTCCTAGTAAAATTTCAGCAAAAGAAGAAAAGAACCTCCCAGAATCTTTTGTACCAGAGATTTTCTTGAGAGAATACATGCAACAAATTTTGCAAGGTACTTCTCTTTCCAGTGTGCCACAATATATGCGATTATATAAGAATTTCAACTGTGATAAAGAAAACGGATTCCCACCTGATGACTCGGACCACTTGGTGGAATGCCAGATCTACATTCAATGGAGGGTCCTTTGCACTGGTCTCAATGTAGGGAATCTGAACCAAGAGTAAGTATGTTATGATAAAATCAAATCTTTGCACAACTAAAAATGACTAAAGAATTTAACCTATAAACTTCACAAAGGGATATTTCAGGCAGGTAAGACTCAATTTATTGTAGTTGCTGGGCTCCCTAAAATGCAACCTCAATTTAGACCTTTGCATTAATTGAGTTTGACTGTGGGTGAGGGTGGAAGGATACAAGGACCTGGGGCAGCTTCTATGTTTTAGGCATGTTGAGGGAGCTTATAAGGAGGGAGCTTATAAGGAGGGAGTTTATAAGTCTGTCTCATGGTGGAAGGTACTTACTGAGCCACTATGAAATGGGCCATGCCTAAATACTGTTCCTTACACTTCCACAGTCAAACAGTTCATGACTGGCTTCAAAACAAAGCATGCCGATTCCTGCAGATCAGCTCAACACTTCTTCAGTTTTATTAGAGCTAATCGGACACCATGAACAAATGCAAATTCTCCAAGGTGCGACTTACTCTTAGTCTAGTGGCAAGATCACGGACTTGCTCCTCGGACACTTTGCGTTGGTGCACCAGGTCCACTTTGTTTGCACACAGGATCATTGGATAGGTGTCCCTGAAGAAAAAATGAAATCCTTAACATTTTCATTTATATGTATGTTGTGATAGTTTAAGAAACCAGTAACAAATTACAATGAAAGAGTAAATCACCAATAGGGACTCACTAGCAAGAACATTAGTATAAAATTGCCCTGCATGTTAACATGTTCACTGCAGAAAAAAAATGACCACCACTCAAATGTAAGACTAAGAGTAAGAGGCATAAATACACATGAGGTCTTGCAGTCGTGGGGGCTTATGAGGACCTATGCCTCTTGCCGAAACTACTTTGTATAGATATGTTTCCATGACGCTGAATAAACAATGTTTTTCAAAACACAATCTGCGTTTACTCGCAGCTAGAATAAAATGATATGTTTGAAACACCAAACAGTCATTGCTGTATAAACTTGCCTCAAAGGCACACTGGTTGTCTACCTTGATTCGCTGCCGCTAAAGTGGCAGCGAATCGAGGGAGACAACCAGTGTGGGAAACCAGTACTCCTCTATGGAGCAGAGACCTGGAGGACCACAGTGTCGACCACCAAGAAAATACAGACGTTCATCAACAACAGTCTGAGAAGGCTCCTCGGGATACGCTGGCCGGACAAAATCAGCAACGAGGAATTGTGGCAGCGGACAAAGCAGAAGCCTGCAGAAGTGGAGCTTCAACAACGCCGCTGGAGATGGATAGGTCACACACTACGCAAGCCAGCAACCAACACCACAAAGCAAGCCCTAAGATGGAACCCACAGGGAAAAAGGAAGAGAGGTCGGCCACGAAACACCTGGCGACGTGACCTGGAGACAGATGCCAAGAAGATGGGCCACACCTGGGGACAGCTGGAGAGACTCGCCCAGGACAGAGACGGCTGGAGGGACCTTGTCGGCGGCCTATGCCCCAGGGGGGGGTGATGGGCGTAAGTAAGTAAGTAACCAGTGTGGCCTCGAGGCTTACAGTTACACATAGACTGGGTCAGCACGAGGCAAAGATCTTCATGAACCCCAACCTCGTGAAGATTTATGGCTATTGCAGTTTGATGTTGGCTGCTATGCCGACGGCATTAAACTTGCAGTGTTCATACAGCTGAGCTACTGTCCCTAAGAAGATTACCTATCTTTCACACGAAGAATCTGTGTGTGGAAGTTGACCATGTTCTCAAAACTCTGACGATCTGTGACAGAAAAGACGAGAAGAAAACCATCGCCCTTGCGCATGTACTGCTCTCTCATGGCACTGAACTCCTCTTGACCCGCAGTGTCCAGCACTGTCAGAGAAAAATAATACAAATAATTGTACACATTTAAAATAAACATTTTTGCCCCTCCCCCCCCCCCCTCCACTCACAGACTTATCCATGACTCCCTAAATATACAATGTATAACTGTGAGTATGAGGATGTAAATCATTAATGCAAGCAAGATGAACAGACTGATATATATTTAGCCCCTGCACATCTGTTGTGGATCATGACACCTCATGCAGATGGATGGGGCACTGATTATATTAACTCAAGGCAAAAAACGCAGAATGTATGTCTTATTATGTAATCATACATTATACAGCCGTTGTATCACAAAATGTTGACTCCTGGTAAAAATGTTGGGACCCACTTTCCTGCAGGTTTACAGCAGAGGTTATCCCTTGTTCAGAAGTATTAAAACATTGCTGTTCCCTGGATTTATTTAGCTCACTCTATCTCAAAGAGGGGGAGGGGAGCCCCTGCAACTGCCCTATCACTTCCATTATATTGTCACATGTACTGCCTAAGGTGTATAGTCAGAAAATTCGGCATCAGCAGAGACTACAACAAGCGACTAAGTCAAACTACAATAAAGACAACAAGCTAAATCAAACCAATAATGCAATAACTTTCATAATTCAGTATCTCGCGTTTTTTAGAAACGAAATACAGTATGTAGAAACCTACCGTCCAAGATGCACCACTGTCCGTCGATCTCAACATACTGAGTATACGAGTCCTCAATCGTCGGATCGTAGTCCTGAACAAACATCTTCTGAAAGAACTGGATCGTCAAAGCCGACTTGCCAACACCACCATCTCCGACCACAACCAGTTTGTAAGTTGTCGCGTTATCGTGCGGTGGTCTGTTCGCCATGGTGCTGAATTTCAATCCACCACACCCTGATGCAAAATGTTGACGACAAATATCGACACGGGTCTATCGTCCACACGCGCACTGGTACACGAGGCTACAAGATGTGCGTCGCTAGTCTCTGTTTGCTTACGTGACCGTAAAGCTCATATCGGTGGTTGCTTTGATCGCCTTGCAGACAGCTGTGGGGACCAAGAAAAATCAAAATAATCAACGATTTGAAAGGTATTTGCACATGCTGCGTCCAGGAACAACTCACGATTTCTCACGGCCTTGACCTACTGTAAAAGTGTTTTCCGCTTCCGGAAAGTGAAACCCGTACACTGTGAAAACTTGTACACGGTATCTCAAGAGTCCGCCGTGTTTTCATTGTCCTACGACTGGAACGGATTACGTGAAACAGAGGGAAACCCCGTACAGATTTTTATTATAGTGTCTGCACGACGCAAAACGTATAGACTGACCTGGTCAATGAAAAGGTCTGCGACTTAAACAACCGATTCAGTACAAGTAAAATTGAGGAGAAATGATGAAATCGGTCGGGTGCTGTAATTCTCGGAATGATCCTTCTCTTTTATTATATCTGAAAGCCAGACCAGTGATGCAGCCTTTCCAAATTACTACAAAAATACAGTTCCAAAGGGTCATCATGATCAGATGCATAGAAAGGATAGAAAAGGAAAAGAAAGAAAAAATCTCATTAAATCTGTGTGATGGACGAGATAATCTGTGATGTATCACACTATACCAGAGGTACTATCAGTATCATTAATGTCGTGGCTGTGTAAGCCAAACTAAATCAAAGGAAACGTGATATAAGTGTGGCGAAGAATATAAGTGCGGTGAAGAAACAATTATATGTACAGCAACACACATCTAGATTACTAATTTAAAAAATATGATATACGTTTTTCGTGGCAAAACCAAAACCCAACACAAGATGTATTATGACAAACCATGCCTTTCATAGCATAGCGGATTTCAAAACAGAAATCCTAAACGGCCACACATTTTCGTGGGTAACTAATTTTGAATGTGCACGGGTGTCCTGGGCACGGCTTTGACGTCTGCTTTCATCAATCACAACACTGTTGTTGGCTTCTCATGCGTTTGACCCGGAACAATGGCTCATTTAGTTTAGTGTCTTAGTCATAATTTAGTCCAGCAAAACAGATAACAGGCCAGTGTTCAGTCAGAAAGAGGCCATGCCCGTATTTCTCACCTAAGTGCTGATCCGGCGGTCGCCGCGCCGGCCAGTCGCCGCCGCCAACTGAAGCGTCACGGCACCTGCTGAGACGGTCGGCGTAATTTTCGCAGTAAGCGGCTCTCATACGTAAACATCAGACTTTTCTAGTATAATGAATATCCAAAAATAGTCTACTATTTATAGGACGTCGGGTATTGGCCACTAAAAATAGCAAACATGAAGGGCTGTATATACTACAAAGCGGACTGCTGAACTTAAATAATGGACTGACTCAACTGGAGGGGGGTGGGGGGGGGAGGTGGGGGGTGGAGGGGGGTGGGGGTGGAGGGGGGTGGGGGTGGAGGGGGGTGGGGGTGGAGGTGGGGGCGGAACATTTCAGTAAAACCTTTCATATCAGTAAAGAGTCCGCTGTGTAGTAGTGCTTACGCTTCGTGCCGATTGAATAGGAATTCGACAGAAAAAAGTGTTTTAGTCGGCACCGTCGGAAAACTGCTCTGTCGTCACAGGCATGACCATAGTCATGGACGCTTCTCTTATCTTGCTTAAATGGATCAAGACTGCCGAGTAACATACGTGTGGCCAATGTGGAGCCGAGCCAGAACATTCTCCTCACGGCGGCTCAGTGCCGCAGCGATAAGGTAGACAGTCACTAGGGAGGGAGAGCCTCACCGCAGAGCTTGTTACACTGAAGTTGAGTTAACTAGTTTCCTCTTCACGGCGGTCCAACTCGGACCGCCTGCCGCTCGCGGCGCGGGTTATATAATTTTGTGAGCCTAATCAGTCATAAGTTTCAAATCGGTGCTCGATCACATAGAGTGCAAGAGGACGTCAAATGTAAATACAATCGAATTACTATCGCTACAGACAGTCTGTGTGAATGGTATTACGGCAGCTGTAGGTCTACGTCTAGTAGCTACGTCAGTCGGCTGGGGCAGGCCAATCAGTGGCTCGACATTCCTCATGCCAATCATGCGCCAGTGATCAGTGTCCCCACGGTGGACTGACTGATCATGACAGCTCAAGTATAGTAGTGCCTGATTAGCAGGGCGCATTTGAGGCGCCAAGCTGCTCAGTGTGGCCGCAAGCACTACCCTTGTCAGTTCTGTTAACTTTTTCGAGATGTGCCGCATCCGGATTCGTGGCGTAAAACCGCGAATGAATCCGGCGGGCACGTCTCCGGCAAAAGAGTCAGTTCAGTATACTATAGGTGCAGCCGGCATATCCGCGGCGAATTTTTTCCCCCCTGCCCGGCAGTGGCGGGCGCATGCTCAGTCGGCCGTCGCCCGTGCGGTCTGTGATTATGTATCATAGCTTTTGTTCATAGAGGATCATGCAGGCCTATGCGACGTAGGCCCTATTCAGTCTAGAGAGATGGACTGAGCACGGCACATTTCACGGAGTCGTACGGCCGCTCAAGTTTTGACAAGGGCCTGCGTTAGGGTACTTCACTGAGCCGGCTGTGACTCGACACTTCTCTGTTGACACTCAATGAGAAACCAGCTGAACTCCAATGCCGCATGATGTCTAGTTTGGCCGAATACCAAATAATACCTACTACCATATACATTGAGGGCATAGGGGCCCGATGTTAGTAGCTTTGACTCAATGCAAATCCACTGCGCAACCCCGTGCGCGCCACCGCCTACTAAGCTCAAGACAGAATACAAGGGAGGACACGAAATCACACAAAGCGGCGAAGCACTGCGATTCCAGAGCAGTTTTCAACCCTCAAAGCAACCATCCGCCTAAAACCTCGAACTGAACAGCGGTAGATATAAGTTTTTCCACAAATCTATACCAACCTTGTCCTGATGGGCTCCGATCAAAACTGATAGTTTAGTATCAAGACCTTTTGCACAAGTTTACGCATCATTCATAGCAGACATAGGGTTTTAGATGCGGCCGGAAATACGCCGCATGCTCATTTTTCATTGGTTTATGTAAATTAGCATATCCAATTAAATTAAAACAAGAGTGCGTCTTATCAGTGACGACATCGAACTTGTGACCCGGGCATGGGCTACACGCAGCAGTCGCTTTAGTAGCCCAAGAGCTAGCCCATCCTACCGTGCACCCCTCCGCCCCCCTCACCCTAGTACTCAATAAGATGAGTTTCAAAGTGTACCTTTCTATGTCCTGAGATGTTTAAGCCATGTTCCCCTAAAATCCTTAGGAACACACCAGAGATATAGCCGATGGCGCAAGGGTACCCCCTCCCCCCCCCCCCCCCCCCCCCCCCCCATTCACGCTCTTCCCCATTCACGCTCTTCGCAGATCCTAAAGTGAGCTTGAAAAACATTTTCTTCTAAATAAATCTGAATTCATTCCAGAAGCCCAAATCAGGCAGTTTTATGTTAAGGCACACCTTCTGCGTCCTCTGCAAAAAACAGAATGCAAAAATATTGGATCTGTGGCTCACAGAGAAGGTATTTGTGCACCCAGTAAATGTCCATTTCCGCAAAATCGCAAAAAAAAAAAAAAAAAAAAAAAAGAGCAAAATAATGTGTCAGATGCCTTCAGACATTTTCTATAGGACTGGCAGTCCATTTTCAGGCTTAAAACAGGAAAGATGGACTGAAAGATGGCCACTCAAACTGAGCTAGACCATCTCTTTCAATGAGATGGAAGAGGTCACCTTGAAAACTGGAGACCTTCCAGTACCAAAGACAGACAGGCCAACTTTACTGGCAACAAATAAATTACCGGATTCACGTGGAGGCCTCGCATCGAAGCCATGGAAGCTAGAGTTGCGGGAAAAAAGTCTCTGATGAAGAAACTGGTGGGGATCACATTGGCGCAAATTACAGCATCCTGGCGCAAGCAAACACTAGTTCGGTCAGATCAGTAGTGTGGTACCAAGATACATCGACAACATGAAACACTGCCTGCAAAACCCAAAATGCCAGGCTTGACAAGATGCAGAACATGGGTTATTCTCATGATGCAGTGACATTCTTAGAGCTGTCTGGAGTATTTTCTTAACATTGTTTTGGCTGTTAGGAACCATGAACCTTTATTACGCATATTCATATTTACACCTTTCTAGACTGAAAATAAATGAGAAGAAAAGACCATTCTAGACCCGCCTTACGCTAGGTAAAATATCTCCTAAAAGACCAGCTAGTTTCACTCATTCAGTCTATCATTTTTTGCCTTTTTTTCCTCCACTAAATAAACAGCAAACAATTGATTGGTCACATTTTGATCAGAATACAGTCCAACGTTGCACATATTTTACGGACATTAAATGGGATCGGAGACACGACACCTCCTTGAGATACATCTTCCGTGAGTTTGACAAGACTGCTGAGTGTGCATTTCAATCATGCAATTTTGTTGAAGAGGAAGTCTTTCAGCCATCGGTACATCATGCCTCCAAATCCAGACGGTAGAAGCTTTAGCAGCAACCCCTGTTTACAGACTCCACCCCCCCCCCCCCCCCTTAATGTTCTTAATCCAAAATAGTTACAATTAAATTGATGGGTCACATTGAAATTAATGAAATGATCACAGATTTTTATACTCAATATGCATACTTTGTTAAGAAAACTGGAAACAAATATATTTAAACAGAGGAGTATGACGTAAGCAATTTTTTGGATCATTTTGCGTTCCTTTGCGTACTGGTAAAATGGAGGTAGGGCAGCAGATTCAGCCACTGTGGTCCCTAAATGCATCACAGCATCATAAAATCAGGCAGGGTGTAACTGTGGTACTCTATCCTAACGAATAAAACCTAAAAAAGACCTATCAGTTGTATACAAAATTTCTGAGGGCATCGGAAACATTTTTTTCTTTTTCTTTTCGATTTCACAGAAATGGCCATTTACTGGGTGCACAAATACCTTCACTGTGAGCTACAGATTTAATTTTTTTTAAAATCTGTTTTTGCAGAGGACGCAGAAGGTATGCCTTAATTGCCTGGTTTGGGCTCCTGTAATAAATTCTGATTTATTTAGAGGAAAATGTTTCTCAAGCTCACTTTAGGATCCGCGAAGAGCGTGAATGGGGGTACCCTTGCGCCATCGGCTATATATCTGGTGTGTTCCTAAGGATTTTAGGGGAACATGGCTTAAATATCTCAGGACATACTAAGGTACACTCTGAAACTCATCTTATTGAGTATTGTGACGGGGGTGGGGGTGGGGGTACACGGTAGCCAAGACTGGCTTATGGAGTATAGGTACGTGTTTCCCCCAGCCCAAAAAGGTCTACTTTATAGTTATTTTCCCCAGGATCAAGCATCTCAACACAGTCAGAAAACTGTCTACAACAGATACTGCTGACAGTATTATGTATGGGTCTTTTGTATACTAACTTAGAGCTTTATAATGTAAATACAGTGCCAAATGTCGAAATTCATCGTTTGGTGGGTGTGTTGTTTTTGTACCCGAGAGCGCATATTATCGTCTGCATCGGCCTCGTTTTGAATTTGTGCATATTTACTAGCCTACGTCACAAGGCAGAACCCGGTCAATACCGCAGACGAGGTCATCGGTTTGGTGTACACACGTGTCAGTGTACACATGTACTGATGTTCTCCGGCATCCCTTTGACACAATTTTCCACGAGAATATAAAATAAACCTTCCATACTCGCTATGCTGTCAAAATCACAATGCCGGTTCCGCTTGAGCTGCTACTAGTAACGATCCTGCTGGGGGCATGGCTTGTTTGACTCGGTCTCCGCGCCAAGCGACTGACTGAGCCAGCGGCGTCCACGGTGCCTAGTTTGACCTTTGATCCTTTATCCTTCGGAAACACGAAACAGAACAGCGGTATTTATACCCACTTTCTGCACTTTAATTTCACATCTCACACATCGAAGTCTAAGTAACTGAAAGCATCTCTAGAAACGACAAATGCACAATCGCAGCAGAAACACTACCTCTGTGAATCCAGTGAATGAGCCGGAGCCCGCACCACACTGAAAACGTGTCACGACCAGCGATGTCAGTGCCGCAATTTTGACACGCACCGTAGTTTTCAGATCCTTGCAGCATAAAATCTGATGAACTAGCTCGTAACTTTATGATAAAACAGGTTTAAAATCTTGCGAAATCAGTAAGAGATAAATTCTACTGAAGATCATAAATTCTGAAAATCACTAGCGCTCGCGGAACTGTAGGAAGATCGACAAAGACCGTAGATTACTTACTGATTCACATAGCAAGAAAGCGACAAATTCCGGATGGGCGGCCAAGCCAAGCTCTATATTTCCTTGTCCGATGTCAGTTTTATTTAGGGGTATCTTGTGTCTCTTCCTCTTTCTTCTCTTCAATTCCGAGTCTGTCATTGTCGGCCGGCGCGAGTCCACTGATACTTTCTGTTTTTCTTCGCTGGTTCATCCGCCATCTTGTCTCTGATTGGTTATAATTATGCGGCAGATTATCTAAGGTCGTATAGAACGGACGTTAGAGGCTACCATCGCCTATCAGAAGCAATCTTTTGAAGTAATGCGTTCAGTCACAAGATTCCGGAGACCTCTTTTCGCTTTGAACGGACGAAATAAAGCATTTGGTGGGACAATAGGTCTTCTCATCAGTTTGGTCTTCTCTGCACTGATTTCCATCCCATATGCCGGCGGCCGGCGCGAGTCGACTGATACTTTCTTTTTTTCTTCGCTGGTTCATCCGCCATCTTGTCTCTGATTGGTTATAATTATGCCAAACGAAGACCAAACTGATGACCAATAAACCCAGTGGCATTGGCACTGAAATCATGGTTGGAGGCCAAAAACTGGAAACAGTTAAGAAATTCGAATACTTAGGAGCCATTGTGACAGACGAGGGATCAAAACCAGAAATACTGTCCAGGATTGCGCAGACAGCAACAGCACTGACAAGATTGAAGACCATATGGAAGGACAGAAACATCACACTCTGCTCCAAGATCAGACTGATGCGCTCCTTAGTCATCTCAGTGTTCTTGTATGCCTGCGAGTCATGGACCCTCACAGCAGACCTTGAAAGGAGGATACAAGCCACTGAAATGAGATGTTTTCGAAGGCTGCTTGGCATCTCATACAGAGATCACATCACAAACGAGGAAGTGGGAAGCAGAATCAGGCAAGCCATCGGGCCATATGAAGACTTATTAGCCATTGTGAGAAAACGCAAACTGAAGTGGTATGGGCATGTCACGCGTTCAGCAGGGCTTGCCAAAACAATCCTGCAAGGCACTGTGCAAGGAGGACGAAGGAGAGGAAGACAGAGGAAAAGATGGGAGGACAATATCTCAGAGTGGACAGGACTGAAGCTGGGCGATACGCTGAGAATGGCAGAGAACAGAGATGAATGGAGGGAGCTGGTTGCCAAGTCATCAGTGGTGCCCCAACGGTCGGCAAGACTACGGGATATAGATACTGAGATACTGAAGGGACAATAGGGTGGTCACTGTCTAAGTGGGTGTGTATACTGAATACCAGTAAAAGCTTTTTGCGAACTGAAGCATTAAAAAAAGGTCAGGAGAAACACGGCAGAAAACAACGGGATGCACTGCAGTGCATCAGTAGAGGCCTCTTTCACGGAACTCTACTAAAGGGTTTAACGTTCAACTCTAGATGTTGAGCATGAGGTCCGGGATCAGTACCGCTTCCGGCCACATCTAGAATTTCGCGCGCGCGGTCCTTTTCCACCATTGTATTCTGTCTTGAGCATAGTAGGCTATGGCGCGCACGCGGTGGCGCAGTGGATTTGCATTAGTCAAAGCTCTCAGTAGGGCCTACTGACTATCATCGGGCGTCCTATGCCGGATTGAGGGCCCATGGACACGGTGCTGCTTTTGGACTCGGACATTTTATGATGACGGTCACTAAGACAAAAATAGTAGTGAATCCGGCATTTAGTTACAGTGGTCTCCCTCGCTGATTCGCTATCGCGGTGGCAACTGAATCAGTCGGAGGGAGGCAGCTGACCCGACAGTGTGGCGGGTCAATGTGACAACAAGATTGTACTCACGGTACTGTACTGTACTTCAGTCATGAGTGCCGCTTACAATAGAGGATCATGAGGCCGGCCCGTTACGCGTGAGTAGAAGTTAAAAGTCTAAGTGGGCCTAATTATGTGCCGCTCTCGGGAGTAAGTTTTTCTTGGTGAGATTTGAAAGACCCACTTGTGAAATAGCATTGTGTCACGACCAAGCCCATGAACTGAACTGAAGTGCCGTCCAACGAGAAACTAGGTAGATTTGATTTGTCGTATTTTTATTTAATTTTTACTGCTGATCTAAATGACTGACTAGAGATGCCGCACTGCATTCTCAAAGCCGAGGTCGTACAGCCGCGAATGTTTAGTCTGTTAATTTAACTCATTCGAGACGAACGGCATCCGGATACGCGGCTGAAGCCACGTATTCAGATGCCGTTCCTCTCAAATGAGTTAAACTGTGTTGCTGCTTCTGTCGTTGCTGCCACTGATTGTTTGTTCATTCACGTTCTGCTCCGTCCGCAGCACCCCGGCATTGCCGTCGGCCCAATATACCAACCCATCTCAAGGTAAAGGGAGACTACAAGATTAAAGGGACTATTTTAAGCGTGGTCTCGAAACGTTGTTTCCCTTGGGCCACTCGATGCATCTTGTAACTTCGTGAAAGTTCCGCAGCCACATCATGTGCCCCAGTACAATCTTGTCAGTACCGGCATTACTGAACAGTACGGGCGGCAGCTTCCTTCGTCGTCGCAAATTCTCATTTCGCATTAACGCAGTTCAAGTTCCGACAGGGAATACAAGTAATTCAGTGTCCAAAAGTATGCAATGTGTAGTTTAACCCGGCTATCTATCTATCTATCTATATCCGGTAGTCTTGCCGACCGTTCAGTGGGGCACCACTGACTCATGACTTGGCAACCAGCCGCTCCCTCCATTCCACTCTGTTCTCTGTCATTCTTAGCGTATCGCCCAGCTTCAGTCCTGTCCACTCTGAGATATTGTCCTCCCATCTTTTCCTCTGTCTTCCTCTCCTTCGTCCCCAGTCCTTGCACAGTGCCCTGCAGGATTGTTTTGGCAAGCCGCCCTGCTGAACGCGTGACATGCCCATACCACTTCAGCCTGATTTCGTCAAGTTTTTTTTTCCACAACGATGGGTCTTCATAGGGCCCGATGGCTTGCCTGATTCTGCTTCCCAATTTCTCGTTCGTGATGTCATCTCTGTATGAAATGCCAAGCAGCCTTGAAAACACTATCTCATTTCAGTGGCTTGTATCCTCCTTTCAAGGTCTGCTGTGACTGAGGTCCATGACTCACGGCAGGCATACAAGAACCCGGCATCTAGTTGAAATACATGAGTGAGTAGACTGACGGCAAGAAAAGGTCCGTGAGTCAGGGCAGTGGCCAGGATCAGAAATACTAGAATCTCAAGCTCGGCACTGAGACGGGAGCAAATCATGGCTCGTGACCGGGAAAAGAACGTTTGCTGTAGTTCGATTTCAGCGGGGAACGCAGCAGCCGTGACCCGCGATTTTTATGACTGAAACAACACGGCAAAACTCAAAGAAGGACAAACTCAAACACCGAGACAAACAAAGACTCTGATCACTCCACTTCAATTCGTTTCCAACCGTCGGACTTGAAATACTGACTGAACTCATTCAGCCCGGCGCACGTATTTCCCAAATTTTGGAGGCGTCACTGATCTAACGACTATGCACCTGTTGCAGGAGATGGATCGACCATGATAATTAAAGGGTAGTGCCAGATTAGCTTGGCGCCGACAGGCGCCAAGCTAATCTGGCACTACCCTTTAATTATCATGTCATGGAGTGGCCGTTCGACCCATCTCCTGCTGTATTGCCGCGTAAGGGCTGAATGGGTTAAATAACCAACCAACCAACCAATCAGGAACTAACAAAGTAAAAGAGTCAGTTAAAGTACCACTACATATAAATCTAAAGACACGGCACTGATTTCGGCACCACTATTTGTGTTTGTTTGCCTTGTCGACACACCTAATGAACTTTAACAGCAGTTTGGACACGCGACAAAAGCACACGCATAATAGCACTTATTTATTCCGGCTGTGCAGCCGTCAGCGTGTCAATCTATTTTTAACTGTTTCTCGTACTGAAAGCGGTGTATTTATAGAACGGAGTGGAGTCATTGTCAGGTTACTTGATATAATCTGTTTTCGTTGCGCGGCGGCTCACTTGGCGGTTTTTGTTGTCATAATATGGTCAAAGTTATTATGCTAAAGATTTATTTTATTTTACTTACTTATATGTGTGTGCATACATAGTACAATAATTGCTATACATATGTGTGGTTTGGCAGTATTTTTGAGTCTGCTTGATTGTGATGTATGTATGTTTTATGTGTTAATCTTAAATATGGACGCTCGTCAGTTACGCCGCAAATAAATTCCTAATGTTTATGCATCTGGCAATAAAGCTTATCTTATCTTATCTTATCTTATCTATAAAGACGACGCGTGCTGAACTGGATTGTCCTGTGTCTACTACAAATGAACCATAACTAGACCTGTGTGTAGCGTTTTGTAACCGTCTCTTACAGAAGTGGATCCGCTTTGAAGAGCTACGGCGGTAGTGGGCCTTTAACCGGGACCACACATTGTTTAACTCATGAGGGACGTGACGCATCCGGACTGATACGCGTCTTTATGCTGCGTATCCGCTGGAATGAGGCATGTCTCGAATGAGTCCGCCGCATTGAGATGGTCTCACTCGCCTGCTTGTAATTGGACTTGAAATGATAAACCTCAACCGCATAAACTAAACACTTTAGCCAAAAGAAAAGGAAAAAAAAAAAATAAATAAAAAATCGGCCAAATTTACATTTTCAAATTGAAGATTTGAGAACATGTATAATGAGGAGCAAAAGAAATGCGACATTTTTGGAATCGGCATCGGAAGCACTAAATGCGACATTTCTGGTAGAAGAAGATGATTCTTAAAAATAAAATGTCGCTTCTTTTTGTTGTTTCTTTTGCTCCTCAGTCAATAATCAGAACACTTTGATTTGCAGAAATTTAAGATTTAAAACTCTGTATTCAATTTCACTGACAGCGAAATGGATCACATTTAAATAATACCGGTACTCTGGTAAACACAAGGCAGTACTGACCGAGTCGCTGGAAATGGATCCTGCGGGTGGTAGTGAGGTTTGGTTTGCACTGCGAATCATGACTCCCAAAAACGACTGAGAACGAAGCGCCCTAAGCATAGACAACACTCCAAACATCTCCAAGAGACCTAGCGGATAACCATGAGCCCTCCAGCTTGAAGTCAGTGAGACAGGCAGCACGTTGAAAGGGTAATAGTGGGTTTAACTCATTCAGCCCGACGGCCGTAGTTCCCAAATTTTGGAGGCGTCATCTAATGACTATGCACCAGTTGCAGGAGGTGGACCGACCATGATAATTCAAGGGCAGCGCCGACAGGCGCCAAACCAATCTGGCACTTCCCTTGAATTATCATGGTCGACCCATCTGCTGTAGGGCGGAATATGTTAACGTTTTAAATAGTTAACCCCTTGCCTGCTATTGAGGATACCGCTCGGCGGAGCGGACACGTAACCGGCTACGTCATGACCTATATAACTACTTCATGACCTAACTGTAACTACGACGTGACCTATGTAACTATGTCATGACCTAACTATGTAACTACGTCACGACCTAACTATGTAGCTACGTCATGACCTAACTATGTAGCTACGTCATGACCTAACTATGTAACTACGTCGTGACCTAACTATGTAACTACGTCATGACCTAACTATGTAACTACGTCACGACCTAACTATGTAACTACTTCATGACCTCATGTAACTACGTCACGACCTAACTATGTAACTACGTCATGACCTAACTATGTAACTACGTCACGACCTAACTATGTAACTACTTCATGACCTAACTATGTAACTACGTCATGACCTAACTATGTAACTACGTCATGACCTAACTACGTAACCGTACGCGTCTTTTCCGTCGAACGGGATCGTCAGTGGCAGAGCCGACGGCGGATAAAAGTTAAAAGGCCGCTTAGCCCGAGTCACATTCAATGCCAAACTACTAGTCATCGGAAGGACATTACTAGAAGTTAACTTATCAGTTCAGTCCCAAGGCAGCATTTCCGCATACTGAATTACCAACGCACGGAGCTAATCTGGCACTTGAATCACCATGGTCAATCGGCCCGGCATCTCCTGCTGTCAGAAGCGATGCGTCGGGGCTAAAAGATTTACAAATCCGGCTGAAACATGTTGTACTAGTTTGTGATTGTGTACCTTACGGCTGCTGGGCCGCAAGATTCAAAATTACTACGCACACACTACAGCGAACAGGATCCTGAGAATATATCGTCACAAAGTTATTCGTGTCATTAATGACTGAGCCACCTTTATCTTGTACTGAGCACGCAGGGTTCAAAATCCGTTTATAGAAGCCTTATTGAAAGCATACTGACTTTTAACATCACTGCTTGGTATGGCAATCTCAGTATGAAAAACAGGGGCAGACTGTCACGTATCGTCAGAACAGTTGGGAAGATCATTGGCCTATTACAGTACCCATTAGATGATCTGTACCATAGAGCTGTCCGAAGGATAGCTGCTAGCATTGTCAATGATCCTCGTCACCCACTATCTGATCAGTTTCAAATGCTACCATCAGGCAGACGTTTCAACATGCCACTTGCCAAAAAGAATGTTTTTAAGAAGTCTTTTATTCCAACTGCTGTCTCAATTTTGAACTCTCGTTTATCATTAACGCCGCGATATGTGTGACCTACTTAACATTACCTCCCATCTTGTGACAGATTGTTTGTGCTAGATTGCTGCAATGACAATTTTCATGGAATGTCAAGTCACGTTCTTGTAGTGTTTATTTGGGTCTTATATTGTTGTTTTATGACGAGCCAAAAGGCAAATTTCTGTCGTGCTTTGACTCGAACAGACAATAAAGTTGTATTGTATTGTATTGTATTGTATTGTATTGTATTGTATTGTATTCATATCAGTGTAGATGGAAGGAGTTACCCCCTACACTGCGTACTCAGTCGTCCCACGCCAATCCATTTCTCGCAATGAACCCCTAAACAGTCACTGGCGTACCACCTTCGCATGTCTACCTCAGCTTCAGTGCGAGCCTAGGTAACGATAAAATGGCCCTGTGATCAGTCCTTACTGGCAAGAGGTAGTGTATTCTCATAAGCCCCTTGCAACTGCATGGAGTTATGAGAATAGTACATGCCTTTTGCGGATGGAAGGGCCCGGTTCATATCACGTCAAGCTGAAGCCGTCTCGACGCATGACGCCAGATTACAGACATGTACCGGAAATACCCTCTCTTGGCAAAGGGGATAATTACAGCCGGGAACTTTTAAGAGAGACAATTCTGAGATCGACATAGGATGTGCACTGGAGTCTGAAATAGAACAGGGCTTCTCGTCTGGGAAAACGCCTGCAGTGTTGTTGTTGTTTTTACGTGTTGACGTATTTTGGACAGGAGAGGTCGAACGAAATTTGCTGTTGACCATCTAGAAATACATCTGCAGAAAGAGAGAGAGAGAGAGAGAGAGAGAGAGAGAGAGAGAGAGAGAGAGAGAGAGAGAGAGAGAGAGAGAGAGAGAGAGAGAGAGAAGGGAAGAGAAGAGAAGAGAAGGGGAGGGGAGGGGAGCTAGATTTTGTTTAATCTGAGGTACTTGATGTTCTAAGCGGGAGCGCCAACCATAAACGTTTTGATGAGCACGAACAACTTTCATGTTCAAGTTGAAGTGGCTTTTCTATTTATTTTCAAGCTTCATTTCAGAATCATCCCCTTGAAACTTTGTTGGCAAATCCCGGAAGACAGATAAACCATAACAGCGGAAGGCCGGCGGAGCCTGGCTAACTTGACGCTTCTCTGCGTTAAAAAGCTATTCAAGAACTAGTTCAGCTGTCATGGCAGACCCTGAGAGTGCAACCTTTCATCTCCTCAGTATGATTTTCTAGATGATATAAAAGGGTTGGGCGCCGTATACGTAAGTGGGAAAAGGTGGCAATTATTCACTGACTGAGATACTGAGGGACATCGTTACTGAAGAGCCCGGGCATAGATTCTCAAAGGACGCTTCTGCCTCCGTCAGTGAGAATCTATGCGGCCTCTGAACGACGTAACTTGGTGTCGACTATCCCTCGATATCTCAGTCAGTGAATAATTCAGTGCAGGGGCCTATGAGAATCTCTGTTTCTTGCTCCAGTTCAAAGTTCAACCTTTTTACCTCACATCCCTGCTTCTCAGTGAGACAGGCCGGAACTCAGTGCCGTGAAGTCATACGGGTTTACGCCTGTTTCTGGGAAGAGGATGTTGATGGAATCCCCGGAAGCTAGCTCTTGCAAGATGGTCGTTGACGTAGTTTATCCGGGGTTTGAGAGGGCAAAGAGTGGTGTCACTTCCGGTTTGCAACCTCTACATCGACTAGTTTTGAACATACCACCGAGCATCTATAGGCTGTGTGCTGTTGGAATGTATCGGACCTAAGGTGCTACGTCGAATTGATGACACTTATTTTGCATGTCCTAGAACTGACAGAGCCAAGGCGCCTCATTTTTCATCACCTCAGTTTGGTTCAGAATGTTAGCCGTGAAAGGCAGCCGCGGCTTTAGCAAACCAGAACAACATCAGTTGGCACAGCGGCGTCCGTCGAAAGCAACTCTGGGGCGACCTCCCGAATATTCCCCCCCCCCCCCCCCCCCCAAGCGAAAAACCAGAAGCAATATTGGGATTAACTCATTCTACCCCATACACACCACAGCAAGATATGGATCGACCGTGATAGTTCAAGGGTGATGCCAGAATAGCTTGGCGCCTATGGGCGCCAATTAAGCTATTCTGGCATCACCCTTGAACTATCCTGGTCGATCTGTGTAGTCCTGCACTGCACTGCAGTCTTCAGAGGACAACGGCAACATTTGGGGATTTCGGTCTTGGGGTCACGGTGCGAAGAGTTAAACGAATGACAAAGAGTTCACCCTTTGGGTGTCGGTAGCGGTTTTAGTCGCGACGACTGATTTCTACAGGACCTTAACCCTAACCCTCCTGCAGGTATCATCGCGACTAAACCGCTACCGGCGGCACCCAAGGGGTGAACTCTTCGTCATTCGTTTAACTCCTCGCACCCCAAGACAGAAATCCCCAAATGTTGCCGTTGTCCTCTGAAGACTGCAGTGTAGTGCAGGACACAGATCGACCATGACAGTTCAAGGGTGATGCCAGAATAGCTTGGCGCCCATAGGCGCCAAGCAATTCTGGCATCACCCTTGAACTATCATGGTCGATCCATATCTTGCTGTGTGTTTTAATTGCCTTTTCTAAGCGTACTGCTTTTTCCTTGCTTTGGGGATTTTGTTTGAAATTTGATAGGAGCAGGGCCATGTGAATTAATTAATTGCAAGAAAACAACAGCAATAGCCGCAGCAGCAGCAGCAACAGGAACAACAGCAGCAACGCTGAACAACAAAAGCAAAACAACAACAGTAGCAGCGACAACAACAACAATGAACAACAAAAACAACTACAGCAACAACAACAACAAAAGGCAACAACAACAGGAACAACAACAACAATCCAAGCAGAATTAGGGAGAGTTAAGGACTCGATGTGGAAGCCACGTCAGTTTTCCCACTGTGTCTGCTCCTGAGATCGACCCCACGTCGGACTTGTCGCTTCTACGAAACAACTTTGTGTTGCCATTTCAAACCACTTCAGTTTAGAATTGCAGGACTCCGCCAATCGGTCAAACTACCCGGAGATAGCGCTCAGGCTTTGAAGTCAAGTTCTTACGTAATCTTGCCAGTATCCTTACAAAACAAAACAAAAACAAAACACCAAACAAACAAACAAATAAACAACAACAACAAAACACTCTCATTTTATTTTATTTCGCACAGAGTGCCGAGAAAATCTGAACACCACCCAAATGCAAGAGGTATAGATCCTCATGAGCCCCCGCAGTCGCGGGGGCTCATGAGGATCTATGCCTCTTGCTGAGACCACTTTGAATCCACGTTCCAGGCACAACTAGGATTTTTTTTTTTGAGGGGAAGGTGGGGGGGGGGGGGGGGGTATATAATTATTGAAGATTACAGAAGCACTATCTGCGTGATCTGGCACTGAACGGGGTGAGAGAAGTCACGAAAATCACAAAATAATGCTTTGATGCAACTGATCTAATGGTCCGGTTATGTGTTTTATCCCGGTCAAAGGCGTGACTCGTGACAAATGTGGCCAACATGATTTTCACATCGCTGCACTGAAAGGTAATCCCCATCACATCCTGAGGCTGATTTTCCAAAAAAAAAGAAGTTTGCTTATTGTCCTAAGAAAGCTACATTGCAGATTAGGAGACAGGTCAACCGTTTTAGTTCAAGGCTGGTGCCAGAATAGCTTGGCGTCTCAGGCGCCAAGCTATTCTGGCACCAGCCTTGAACTATCACAGTCCAATTTATGTCTAGCAATGGGTGTATCAGGATGAAAAGGGTTAATACCGAGGTCGCATGTTCCCCAAACTAGCATGCTCTTTAGCGCGAGAGGTGATAAGCAAGCACAGCGAGTCACTATGGACGATCGGCAGTGCGAGCAGGAAAACTGCCGGTACAGAAACAAATGATTTCCGTGAAATCGCCCAAAATAGCAGAGTTTGCACTAACAAAATTCATCTACTGCTTGTATATCAAAGTTAATGAATTATACTAGCTGTTCAAACGACATGGCAAACCATTTTCCGAAGTCACCGTGACTGGCTTCATCATCATTACTGATGCAGTTTTAATGTACGGTCGTAGATCGTTTTCCTCATCATTATTTCCACAAAAATAAACAAAGGTTGTATTGTAACAACTGTATAGCGAGGGAAAAAAATCGTCCTCAGTCCTTTGTCAACGCCAGCTTACATTTTGCCGCATATTACTTGTGAGTTACAGCAAAACAGTATCGGTTAAGCGTGGTCCGCCCACAAAGTTTCGTGGCTCGCCAAGTCTAGTCTTGGCTCAAAGTCACGTAATCTAGCGTGCGTTCTCGCGCTGCTCGGGAACTCGCAACCAGCCTATTAACTCATGTTAAAAACCCGCCGTATATCATGTATAGGCAATTATCCCTGGGAACACTATTTAATGTAGACCATCGAAACCGATGATGTCGTCATTGTGCATGACTTCTATTTGTGGGTGCGGGTGTGGCTGGCCAAGCCAATCCTGGAGCCACACCTGCGAGGGCAATGGGGGCACTGGAACGTAGCTAAGGAGAGTCGACGCTGTCTTTCTGCCAGCTCTGGCACTGGTGATCCGTTCGCGCCGATTTTGTTAAAAGAGCGTGCAGGCTTTCCTGGTGGCAGCACGCCAACCAGATATGGCTTGTGCTTGTGCTTCAAGTTCCTTTACCGGGAAGACGCAGTACTTGAGGCTGTCTTTTATGCAGTCTTTGAAGCGTTTCTTTGGCCGTCCTTGCTTCCTGTGGCCTTTTGAGAGTGCACCATACAGGAGTTGGCGTGGCATCATCCATGCGTATGACATGACCTGCCCAGCGAAGTTGTGCTTTAAGATCAAGTTTTCAACACTCACTAAGCCAGCATTGTCCAGGACTTCCAGGTTTTGTCACCGTGTCTTGCCATTTGATGCCCATGAGTGAGCGCAGGGATCTCACGTGGAAACGTTCAAGCTGCTTGAGGTGCTTTCTGTACAGTGTCCACGACTCACAGCCGTAGAGGAGGCTGGGGAGGACTACTGCCTTGTAGACTTTGATCTTGGTGGAGAGCTTGACGTTGTTGTTATTCAACACACGAGTGCGCAGACGACCCAGGGCTTGGCTGGCTTTGCTGATGCGAGCTGCGATTTCCTTGTCGATAGTACCGTCAGAAGAGATGATGCTTCCCAGGTACCTGAACTGGTCGACAGTCTTCAGCTCGGTGCCTTCGATATACACTTTGGGTGCGGGGGGGGGGGGGGGGGGGGGAGGGGGGAGGAGGGAGGGGGTGGGGTGGGGGGCTCTTGTGCTTGGGGCTGGTTGGTGCAGGACCTCGGTTTTGTTGAGACTGATGGAGAGGCCAAACAGTCGAGAGGCTTCCGAGAACCTGTTGACGATGGTCTGGAGGTCAGACTCCGTATGCGCCATCAGCGCACAGTCATCGGCAAACAGCGCCTCAAGGATCAGTCTCTCGATGGTCTTGGTCCTGGCGTTCAGTCGACGGAGGTCGAAGAGAGCCATCTAGTCTGTACTTCAGGTACACTCCCTTCTCAAGGTCGCGTACTGCATGGGTCAGGACACACGTGAAGAACAGGTTGAACATCACGGGGGCAAGAACACAACCTTGTTTCACACCGTTGGAAATGTCGAAGGGTGCAGATGTGTCGCCGTTTGAATGGACAACTCCTACCATTTCATCATGGAAGAGGCGGATGATGTTGGTGAACTTTCTGGGGCAGCCGAGCTTTGCGAGGATGACCCAAAGCGCTTCTCTGTTCACGGTGTCGAATGCTTTGGTCAGATCTATGAAGACAGCATAGAGGTCCATGTGCTGCTCAATGCATTTCTCCTGGACCTGTCTCACAGAGAAGACCATGTCGACTGTGCTGCGGCCGGGTCTGAAGCCACACTGAGCCTCTGGGAGTGCTTCCTCAGATACAGAGCTGATCAGGCGGTTGAGGATGACTCTCGCGAGGATCTTGCCAGCAGTGGACAAGAGTGAGATCCCTCGGTAATTGGCACAGTCTGCTTTGCTGCCCTTGTTCTTGAACAGGGAGACGATTGTAGCATCTCTAAATTCCTGTGGCATGTTGTCCTCTGCCCAGATGCATGTCAGAATGTTGAGGAAGGCGTCAAGGCTCTCAGGTCCAGCTGCTTTGAAGAGCTCTGCGGGGATGCCATCCATGGCTGCAGCCTTACCGGAGCTAGTCTGGTTGATCGCTTTCTTGACCTCATCCAGGGTAGGCGGGAGGTCAAGGTCATCCAGTGTCGGCTTCTGGGGAATCATGTCCAGGGCCGTGGGGTCGACAGTGGAAGGCATGTTCAACAGATTTGGGAAGTGTTCTCTCCAGCGCTCAGTGATGCTGCCTTTGTCCTTCAGCAAGGTGAAGCCGTCGGAAGAAAAGAGAGTGGTTGTGCTGGGTCTGGCAGGGCCATAGACAGCTTTCATAGCGCTGAAAAACTCCTTGGAGTTGTTGGATTCAGCAAAGTGTTGAAGTTCTTTTGCCTTGCTGTCCCACCAGGTGTCCTGCGTGTTGCGGAGCTCTCTCTGGGCTTTTCTCTGGAGGTGTTTGAAGCGGTCTTTCTTGGACAAGGAGTTGATGTCGTTCTGCCACTCAATGAAGGCACTTCGCTTTTGCTCCAGTAGCCTGTTGATCTCTTCATTGTTCTCATCAAACCAATCCTGGTGTACCCTCTGCTTGGGTCGAAGCACGTCTTTGGCAGACTCCGCCACCATCCCCTTGAACTGGTTCCACATTTCAGTTGGGTTGCCAGTCAAGGGTCCATGGGCAGTTAGCAGGTCATCAAGGTGGGACTGAAAGTTTTCCTTGACGTCAGGGCGCTTAAGCTTGGCCAGGTTGAATGAAGGTCGGGTGAGCTTCGGCCTCTTCCTGTGTGCTGGTGCAATGTGCAGGTTGAGGATAGACCACACCAGCCGATGGTCGGTCCAGCACTCGGCTCCTCTCATGGCTCTGGTGATTCTGACATCACGAGTATCCCGCTGGCGGACAATGACATAGTCTATGAGATGCCACTGCTTGGACCTGGGATGCATCCATGTTGTCTTGTACTTACTATCCAACCTGAAGAGGGTGTTGGTGATGGTGAGTCCATTCTCAGCGCACAATGTCAGCAGCAGCAGGCCATTGCTGTTCATCTTGCCCAGCCCGTGTGGGCCCATCACTCCTTCCCAGCATTCACATTCGCGCCCAACTCGAGCATTGAAGTCACCAAGCACGATGAGTTTGTCACTTGCAGGAGTGGACTTCAGGAGGGAGTCGAGGCTTTCATAGAACGCCTCCTTGTCGTCATCGGCGCTGGTGAGTGTCTGAGCATGGGCGCTGATGATAGTGACATGTCGTGTGTGAGAGATGGGGAAACGGAGCTTCATCACTCGTTCGCTGATGCCAGTGGGAAGAGAAGGCAGCTGTCGGAGGAGCGTGGTGCGGATGGCGAAGCCAACCCCGTGTATCCTGTCCTCGTTCTCAGCTTTGCCCTTCCAGAAAAAGGTGTACCCACCCTCATGTTCACAGATCGAGCCTTCGTCAGCAAATCTGGTTTCACTAAGACCCGCGATGTCGATCTTATATCTCGCCAGCTCCCTGGCTATGAGGGCTGTTCTTCTGTGCGGTCTCTTCGTCTGATCTCTGTCCAACAGGGTTCGTACGTTCCACGTACCGAGAATAAGTTTCTTTCTTCTTTTTTTCCCGACCGCATAAAAGGGTTAAACCGCCAGCCGCGGTAAGCTGACCGGTTTGTGTAGGGCAGGCAATGTTTGGAACACCTTTTCTAGTTCCCTCCTTTACTAGGGTGAGCAGTGCTGTTCTGAAGAGGGCTGCTCAGTCGCCTGGGATGGTGCCGAACTTCCCTGCTGCCCCTGGTACAAGGAAGAGCGACCACTGGTCCACAGGCTGCCTATCTGCAGGTTCGGAGCTACGACTCCCAGTAGTAACCTCTACATGTCGGTTAGCCCGTTTTGTGCATGGATCTTTAACTTCACCAAATCGGGAAACGCTATACTCGTTTATATACGATATACGACATGTTGTCGGTAATAGCAAAGGTCCTATATGAATACGATTTGTTCGGCGTTTAAACAGGCTTAAAAGATCCTACATATTATCTTTGTTAATAAGTCAGTTCTAAGAATCATTTTCAGAGCGACAAACTAATTGACAATGCTCTGAGACTAAAATCAAGCTCATGAGTTATCGTGGTCGATCCATCTCTCACAGTGTACGAAGTGTGCAGCAGACGATTCTAGAAAGTTTCCAAGTCACGTGCTTTAACCCCTTACAGTGGCGGATCAGTTACCTCGAAGTGACGGGGGGAGGGGGGTGGGTGGTCCAACTTTTTGTTTCAGACCATCAACCTGACACAAACGAGAGAGAGAGAGAGAGAGAGAGAGAGAGAGAGAGAGAGAGAGAGAGAGAGAGAGAGAGAGAGAGAGAGAGAGAGAGAGAGAGAGAGAGAGAGAGAGACACACACACACACACACACACACACACACACACACACACACACACACACACACACACACACACACACATACACACACACACACTGAGACAGACAGAGACGGAGAATGTGTATAACACATTTTCGATGACTAGTCCCAGCAATTTTACTAGCGTTGCACCGGCGCCTGATAAAGTCCTGTAGCGCCAATGCAGTTCTCTTCCTAATGCAGTGTACTTTTTCCTGACAATTAAATTTTACATTCCCCTGCTTTCAATGTTTTTAAGCCGTACTTTTAACTTTTAGTGCACTACTCCGGCCTTCGCATTTCCCGCTGGCTCCGCTTTGACATTTCCTGTCGACGAACCCCAAGACAAGATGCAATCCTGGAGCACTTCCCCAATCCGAGTCGTCGATCCGTCTGTCAAGAGGCCGCACACATGATGAAAAGCCCTAGCAGCAAGAGTCATGGGTTGTCATAAGCCGGCATTGAGGTCTCTTGATATTTCATGCCTTTTGCAAAGGACCTAGGGCCAGTTGCATGAGCGAGCTCAGTCCTGCGCTAGCCGCTAAGCAAGGTGCTCCGCTATAGCGGAGCACCTTGCTTAGTGGCTAGCGCAGGACTAAGCTCACTCATGCAGCTGACCCTTGCACTGACTGACATGCTGGAAGGTGCCATCATTCGGGTCAAGTTTCCATTCAATGAAGCCGGGGACGCCGCTTGTACTGACTCAGTGACGTCTGGGAAGCTTTACATTGGCAATCGGAGACTTTCACTGCACAATTTGTTCCTTTCGCCTCTTTCACGGCACCTATTTTACGTTTTGACGCGCTTATCGTTCACAACTTTGGAACAGGCTGAATTCGACCTGTTGACGTGCCTCCGACAATACACTGACTTCCCCGCTTCAGTCTCACTGCCCCACGAGTATTCAGTGAATAATTTGAGATTTGTGTGCTGGTCTGCGAGGTTTCATTTGGATGCAGAGTTCGACTATCATAGTCGTCCGAAAGGTTGCGGGTTCGAACCCATCTGGAGTCAAAATTTGTTAAGTTCAGACCCTATTCGGTGCATCGTCTTTGAAATTATCTCTGTGGTGGACCAAACCGGTGTTAACGCCTTGCGTGTCGGTAGCGGTTATTGTCGCGGTGACTCCTCAGTAAAATCGCTGCCGATACGCAAAGCCGGGGTTAGATTAAACGATTACTTTCATTTCCAATTGGATGAATGCTGGTAACTGATTAGCATGATTCTTACGATCGCCGCCTACAGGTTTTAAGGACAGCTATTAAGTTGTAGAAAATTTGTGAGAATGTCACAATTGTCACAAACCTCCAGCGACTCCTGTCCTGTGCTTCTCCTTCGATTTTACTCTTGATGTCTGCTTGGAGGTCTCGACGCCAGGAGTTTCTCGGCCTGCCTGTTTTCCTCTTTCCCTCGGGGTTCCATGACAATGCCTGCCTAGTGATACTGGAAGCTGGCTTTCTCAGACTGTGACCAATCCATCCCCATCTTCTTCGCCCAATTTCATTCTCCGCTGTTATCTGCTCTGTTCTCTCCCAGAGTCTGACGTTGCTGATCTTCTCTGGCCAGTGGATTTTCAAAATTCTTCTAAGGCAACTGTTTATGAAGATCTGTACTCTGTTGACTGTGGTTTTTGTCAATCTCCAAGTCTCTGCTCCATATAAGAGAACTGCTTTTACGTTGGAGTTGAAAATCCGGACTTTGGTGTGTTGTGACAGCTCTCTGGAACTCCACACTTTTTTCAACTGGAGAAAGGCTGCTCTGGCTTTACCGATTCGTGCTCTGACATCTGCATCAGTGCCGCTGTATTCCGAATGATAAGGGTGAAAAGCCGGTAGTCCTCACTGAGGAGTTTTGTAGCAGCATGGTCAGTCGTCAGTAAGCCAGTGGAGTCTCCAAGTATGTTGTAGCAATTGTCACTCCCAGAACTGTGCAACTCGTATAGCGGCTTCGAGCTTTGATTACGACAACCCAACATTTTGTCGCAACTGAAGAACGTGAGGAATTCTGGGGTTGTCCTAGTGCTTTGTGACAAAAAAGATTGTTACGTTGTAACAAAGCTCTTTGAAACCATGGCTACGTGTTTTTCATGTTTTGATGACCCCTTCCTTGCTCTCCAACGCAAAATTTTGTTTCTTTGAAATCTTTGTTCAATCAAAGACCAAAAGCCACAACCGTTCAAGGATCGAAGACGTAAATTGTTGGTCTCAGCGGCATGAGACATAGCGAGGGCTCACGACATGATCGGTATCTCTTGCAGTCGGGTCGCGCTCGTTTTTTTTCTCGTCAGTGCGGAAAGGGTTCAAATCATACCGAGAATGGATAATCACTCTCCCACGCAAGGCTTGAGTAAACTTGCCAACACTGACGCCGCGCCAGAAAAGCCTGCGATTAAAATAATAATAATAATAATAATAATTACTGTATTTATAATGCGCTTATCTTATAGTAATTATAACTCTAAGCGCGCACTCACAACTCGCGCACGCATGCGCACGTTTTAGACAACGACTCACCTACCACAAATAGTGAAATACATTACGACAGTCTGCTTAGGATTCCATCATCAGGCACCGGGGAATTTCTCATGAGCCAATCTATCCACAAGGGGCCGTGTGGCGTAGATTCTCATCAACCTCTCCACATTCAGTCTAGCTTCGATTTTCACGTGTGCCTCTCAAGCCTCAGTTTCATGAGTGAGCTCCAGTCCTGCGCAAGCCCATCAAGCAAGGTGCTGCGCCACTATATAGCGGGGTTAGTGTTGTGGCGCTATAGCGGAGCGGCACTTTGCTTGAGTGGTGGCTTGCTACTGGACACCGTGACAGAGGGGCACCAAAGAAGAGATACAAAGACTGTCTCAAGAAGTCACTTAGTGCCTGCCAAATCGACCACCACCAGTGGTCTTCGCTTACTGCGGACCGTGACACCTGGCGCTCCACCATTTACAAGGCAGCTGTCTCCTTTGAGGACTCTCACAGAGCTAGCCTTAAGGACAAGCGGCTCAGGAGAAAAAACAGAGATGCTGCAGCTCAGAACCCTGGCCATACCTTCCCCTGCAGCCACTGCGGTCGAACCTGCCTGTCTCGGATTGGCCTCCGCAGCCACGAACAAGCCTGCAGACGTCGTGGGCAACTCCTATAAAATCTTCGTTCGCGAAGTCAAGCCAAGAGAGGGGGCTATAGCGGAGCGGCACTTTGCTTGAGTGGTGGCTTGCACAGGACTTAAGCTCACTCACGCAAGTGACCCCAGGGGCTGATAAGCATCTGCGCCTCTTAACGTCTGGATACTAGAATATACAAATCCAAACTGAGGAGCGGCGTCGGGAGAAACCGTTCAACCGTTTGTAATTAAAGTGTGGATCTTGATTAGGGGCCAGTGCAAATACCAATCACTCAAGCCGACAGGAAACTCTCTGTCTGCAGAGGGGAATAGACCATCATACGCCCTTGCACGAGGCCTGCTGGGCCTTTACAGACGTGTGTGATCCGCGTGTGTTGGCGAAATATGAACCTCAGTTCGATCTGTGTTTCACAGACGCAGACACTAGAAGAAAAGAAAAGAAGCGAAATCTGTTTCTGCCACTGACTGCGCGTTCTGTACTGTGATGTTGGGAAAAGTTGTCACTGAGGGCGCAAAGGGACCATCCAAGACGAAAACAGCGAACACCGCCTGCCTGAGAGACTCAGATTTAAATTCACAACAATTTCTGTGATCTTCCGTAGACTGCGTAAGTGCATGAAGAGCCATGACTCTTGAAAAGGGCTGGCTGTTCGTGACAGCCTGAGAAATCAACGTATGGGAACGATTTCCTGTCTCATCCAAGTCAATCAAGGGAGGTTATCCGGCTTGAGCGGGCAGGTAACCGCGCAAGGGTTGAGCCCCATCAACTTCTGCAAGAGGAGCAGATGTTCAGGAACCCTTGACCTGTTTCTTGCTTGCAAGAGGCCGTATCCCAGTAAACGGCAAAGAGGGTGTCTTTTGCTTACTGGCTTACTGTCTCTTGCTGGTCACAATGAGAATCGGCAAATAGATCGTACGATTACAAATGGATTAGGATTATGTGCCCATAAGCCTCTCCCACTGCGATTGAGAGATCGTGTGCAGGATAACATGAAACTGTGACATGTACTGACTCTACACGTACAGCATCTAGGGTAAAGAGATGTAAGAGGCAACCTGTGCATGTCTTTCTGGAATGAATCTATGAGCATTTATCTCCGTTTTTCAGATGGAGGAGAAAGTGGCGATTTAACGCGTGACTTTTGACTGCCTATGTGTGCGGGCGAGTGCAGGATCGGCAAGGGCATAGCACCTGACACGCGTCGTTATGACGTCTTAATTAAAGCCCTCACTTGCTGCCGTCATGTTTTGGTGCCTTCTGACGTTATAAATGACGCAATAATAGGTAAGGCTTAATTGTAATTGTCTGTGTGTCTGCACAATCATTGCCGGCGACGTCTGTCAGACTGAAAACGTGAACCAGTGGTCAGAACTGACGCACGTGGCGTGCATGCGTCTCCGTGTGCATGTGTGTGTGTGTGTGTGTGAGAGAGAGAGAGAGAGAGAGAGAGAGAGAGAGAGAGAGAGAGAGAGAGAGAGAGAGAGAGAGAGAGAGAGAGAGAGAGAGAGAGAGAGAGAGAGAGAGAGAGGATCACAAAACACACACATACACACACACACACACAGGTTATGCTACTGATTGTTTGTTTTTATTATCGTTTTTCTTAATTCTAATTTACAGAATTGTACAACTGTCACAAATGCAATCAACACAGGGCAGTGCGAATCTGAACAAATGACCGAACGAGAGAACTTGGTGATAAGTACACAACAATATCGAACACATTGCTGACCACAAACAATGGCGGACTGAAAATTACGATATATCGATCACAAACACCGCTAAAATGAAATGACCAATAGGCATCTGCTCACGTGGTGTGTTATTCGCCAATCATGGCGCGGAGCCGGCTGAGGTTTCGACCAATCAGAAACATGTAATTTTCAGGTCTAGTTTAATCCAAGCGATATAGGTCCATGTGAACTACAAGTACTGCAATCCAAAGGTCCTCGGGCCGTCGTCGCCCGCAGTGGGCCCGCGCACGACTGCGCGGGCCCACTGCGGCCGACGACGGCCCTTCCCTACTTTATGTCCTGGGATGGATTCTGGACTTTGCGACCCAGTAAGCAACCCTTTGCCTTCCGGGTCAAGTCCAAAGGCAGCACAGCCTCCACGTGGTTACTCAGTGTGAACTGATCCAAAGCGGTATGAATCTTGTGTGCGTTCCATTATTTCGAGGAGTGCCGCATACGGGTACGAGGCTGTTTGCCGCGTATCCTGATGCGACACGCCTTGAACGGGTTAAAGACAATAGGTCAAAACGCATTTCAAGATACACAATTCGCACTGCATTTAACAATACACATCAGCACCGACTGCGTGATGGGAAATTAATTAGAAAAAGTGATACACATAAAACAAAAACTGACATCCAAAACTGGGTGGTTAACCCATTGGGCCCTGACGCACTACAGCAGGAGATGGGTCGACCATGATAATTCAAGGGTAGTTGAATTATCATGGTCGATCCATCTCCTGCAACTGGTGCACAGTCATTAGATGACACCTCCAAAATTTGGGAAACACGGCCGTCGGGCTGAATGAGTTAATAGATTTGGACAACGAATTTCGTCGCCGGATAGGTACGGTACACTTACACAGTAAACTCAACCATTATCAACTTTTCACTTTGAAAGTGCAGCAGTTTTTCAGAGAAATGCGAAGACCACTGACGAAATGACAGATATTCTCCTACCCGTATTAATCAATACTTATGAATCACCAAGATATACACACAAAACAAAATTGTTTACACATGTGCGGTCTGAACTTTTAAGTACATAAAAAAAAGAGCAAAATACAAACTGGGAAAAAACAATAGATTAAAACCAAGCGCGTGTTAATAAAGCTATCCTCGATGGCTCAGTGGTCGATAAAAAGTGCATGGAAGATTACAACGTAAATATTAATCTTGGGCTGATCTGTGACTTTGGACCTACTAAAGTCACAGGTCAGCCCACGATCGCTTTTCTCTTTTCTCAAAGAAGTTAAAAAAAAAAAAAGGTCCTTCGCTGACCACTGGGGCATTTCAGATTACATCTTGCCGTAACTAGTATTAAAAACAAAACAAAAACAAACGAATTAATGTACACGAACACCTTTGGGGCTTTCTGATGGGGCGAAAATCAACAGAAAATAACGGTGTCAGAACACTCGAGCCGATCTGGTTAACCATGTACATAATAAATGCATCCATATCGATGACGTAAGACTAGAATGGGTTGACAACTTCGTGAGAAAGAAAAGCTTCAGAACAAAAGTAAGTGCTTATATCTGTCTCAGCGTGACGCGATTTCTTGAACACAACTTCCTTTGAGCCCCGTTCAAGATAAACGCCAGAAAATAAATGTACATTTGATTAACCCATTCAGCCCTGACGCAATACAGCAGGAGATGGGTCGACCATGCTAATTCCAGGGTAGTGCCAGATTAGTTTGGCGCCTGTCGGCGCCAAGCTAATTTGGCACCGCCCTTGAATTATCATGGTCCATCCATCTCCTGCAACTGGTGCATAATCATTAGCTGACGCCTCCAAAATTTGGGAAATAGGGCCGTCGGGCTGAATGAGTTAAACCACTGACTTCGCCTGACGAAACCTCTCGGAGGCGGAAAAGACGGGTAGTTACGCTTAGTTCTTTTCCACCGAGCGGTCATCGTTACGGTCAGTTGCAGTCGAGCGGTTCAGGGACATACCTAGAAATAAGCGGTCTATGGTTCTGGGCATAACGAATCGAGGCATTATGGCCCAAATTCACACAACAAAGCACACAGCGCGTAAGAGATGATTGTTTTGTTGATCTCAGAATGACCATGAGCTCGATTTGCGGACACAACAAAGTGGCGTAGTATAGTAAAACTCGAAATGATATTCAATTGTCGAAATACATGTATCTGTTGTAAAAACATAACGCCTGTTGGTATCTACAATTTGTTCGCTCAATGTGAATTTTTGTTCTCATGAGTATCAGTAATTTTAAAAAAAACCAAAAAACCAAAAAAAAAAAAAACCCAAAAAAACATGTGTTCAAAAAGTGAAAAATAAAACTGAAACCAGTTTAGGAAAAAAACGTTAAGGCGTACCTTAACATTTCAGTTAAATTTCACCATAAATTACACAACCAAGTAACAAATTGTACAAAATAAAAATGACTTTGTTATTCGCCTACACTTTTAGCAGGCATGCAAGCGACAAATTGAAAAGAATGTTTACAGGGAGAGAGTGGGGTTGCCAGAAAATCCTCATAACAAATCTTAACCCATTCAGCCCCGACGCACTACAGCAGGAGATGCGTCGACCGTGATAATTCAAGGGCAGTGCCAGATAAGCTTGGCGCCTGTCGGCGCCAAGCTAATCTGGCACTGCCCTTGAATTATCATGGTCGATCCATCTCCTGCAACTGGTGCACAGTCATTAGATGACGCCTCCAAAATTTGGGAAACACGGCCGTCGGGCTGAATGAGTTAAACCAATGGACGCTATACAGAGATCGCGCGCTAGGCTGAACACAAGGACAAAGTGCGCACAGAGTACTTTACACTGGCTGTCTCCCTTGAGGAAGACGACCAGTGTGCGTATACTTGATAAGGCAACTTGGAGGCTGCTTCGATGCTGTTAGTGAGTACAATCAAATCAGCGTGAACGCAGATTAAGAACACAGATTAATCCAGTCTTTTGCGGGCACGACCCCAAACGCCCCTTACAAACAATGGATCATGAGAATTTTCAGCCAATCAACACTGCTAGAACTTCACACTTGTCAGGACTGCTCTGTTTACGATAACTTTGAAAGCTGTACGGGGTGTGCTCAGAAGAAGCGCAAGCAAAGCGTGCTTAAAATTCAAAGTAAAAAAACAACAACAAAAAACAAAAAACAAAAAAAAAAAAAAAAAAAAAAAAAAAACAACCACCAAAAACCCAACAATGTTGTGATTCTTGGGTGCATGAGCTCTGATGCAAATAGAAAACCAATCTAGTCGAGCACTACCACTGCTCATACTACAGTGGAAAGATTTTGTATTTCGATTGTACCAGACTGTAGGAAAATCCATTCCCTGCGTCATATTCAATTCACTTCACCCGTCGGCTGTCCGTAGCGTTTTGTGTCAAGATGAAAAGTCCCGTAGGAGTCACGTTGATAAAAAGCGTTACCGACAGCAACAGGGTTCAAATCAAATTACGCATGATCGTGTTTTGTGCGGGTTTGGTGAACACGTCAAACAACGGATGTATTTGAGATTCCACAGCTAATTTACTAATCAATATGCAAAATAAAATATTAAAAAATGTGATAAACATTTTGACGCTCAACAAAAGCATCAACGAGAACGCAGTAAAAACATAAACTGGCAGTGTAGTGGAACTGAGAAAATGCTCTGTTAAAGTAAATGCAAGGTCACGGTGCCCCAACATGAAGTATGAACATTGAAACTCAAAAAAACAACATCAAAGTAAAACAGCCGCTGATGTATTTCTCCATGAACACAATGCAGTGATGAGATTTAAAACTGCGATGCACGTTAAATAACGAATCCATCAATGCCCAAAGTCAGTGGTGGTATAAATTCTACATCTGTGCAATGGTCTGCAATGTTGGACCCTCCGGCTCTAGGCCGTAAGATCCCCAATCATAGACCAGCACACCGCTGAACTTTAAATACAAATGTTGTGTATCGTGATCAGGACAGTGAGGTGTGCGGGTGGTCACGAACACAATAGGGACTGTTTTACGCTACACATGCGGACATCACGTTGGTCGGCAGTACGACAGAGATATAAACTGACTTTGGACTCAAGCATTCAACCCCACGGCCACAAATTTTGCAGTTGCAGGAGATAGATCGACCATAATAAATCAAGGGTAGTGCCAGCTTAGCTTGGCGCCTGACGGCGCCAAGCTAATCTGGCACTACCCTTGATTTATCATGGTCGACCCATCATCTGTTTATGTGCATCGGGGCTAAATGGTCTAATGATACGGCTTCCACCCAGTAAATCTGAAGGGGATCTGGGTACTTCCCGTGTTACACTTCGGCGTTGGACTTGTCTGGTTTGAACCTTGATGGGGTCCAAAAAATGTCCTTATCCTTTTCGGCGCCCGGTTTATGAAAGCGCATTTTGTATTTGTAACACCTACATCTCAGAAAGATAAAATCAAGAACATTTCACCAAACTATAATTAGCCGAGTTGTCCCTCAAACGAACCGCCCACATTGATAGCTTGGGCAGTTACGTCATCAAGTCCGGAATCACCGCCTCCATAAAAAAAACAACAACTAAATCCGTGCTGATAATACAGCAAATCTTTAAAACACGTGCGATAGTAATTACATGTTGGCGGTTTAATCTTCCAAACAGTAAGACTTTGCAATTTAAGCCTTTCTGAAGCCTTACAAAAAAAATGTGCTTACGGGCGAAGTTTTAGAACATGCGAGTCTAAATATGTACCTGTCGTGCTGTTGGAAAAAACAACAACAACAAAACAACCCCAAAATTATTTCTTTACAGAATAACTGCGTTCGACAAAAAGAAATACAACAAACTTCGCTTGGCACGACACTGAAAGGCACAGGATCCACGAGAGAAACAATATTAGTTACAACTGCTTGGTACCGAGACGCGGCACGGTTAGCCCTCGTTCAACAACCCGCAACCCAGCCGCCAGAGGCAACCATACTGTGTGGCCCCCGCAACCTGCTAGGACTGAGAGCTGATGAGGATATACACACCTCTTGCTGAGCCAAATGACCGTCTGCTTTCCTCACAGAGAGAAGCACTAGACTTAGGAGTTAGGACATCGGGTATCATTTTATATCAGCCGCAGAAACAGAGTGCAACATGCTAAGCGTTGATCAAAATCATACTTCAAGTTCCCAGGGTGTGCTGGTCTGTGCCTTTGGACGGCTTGACAACCGCAAGGTCCAAAGTCACAGACCAGCACGCGTTTGAATCAAGGTCCCGGACGGCACTATACAAATTTCGCCTCGGGAGATATTAAACGTACAAACGTATGCTCCAATGTCAACAGGGTAATAATACACAGAATAGATTCAGTATACCATTGAGCATTTTGTTTATCTTCTAAAAACAGTATATACATGAAAAAAAAACAACAAAAAAACACTCTTGGTAAAAATCAACAAGAAGGTTTTCATGTTCTGGCGTTCTTTCCCTCCTTGTTGCGTTCCAATCCAGAGTTCAGCCATCAGTCAAATGCTCAGAGTGACATACATAAATCAGTTTTTTTTTTTTTTTAACATCTGAGATCTCCTCCTTTAGTCCATTAACCCCCGACACAGAACAAGAAGATGCGGATCGACCATGATAGTTCAAGGGTGGTGCTAGAAAAGCTTGGCGCCTAGAGGTGCCAAGCTTTTCTAGCATCACCCTTGAACTGTCACGGTCGTTCCCCTCTTAAACCGTAGGTGTTTTTCAGAGGGTGACTCCCAAATTTCCAAATATGGGAATTTAGACCGTGGGCTCCTTGTTATAGAACTGAACTTTGCTTGCGACAGCAAAACCAACATGTCAAAATAATCTAATGTAAGTTTACGATTAAAGGGTGTGTGGGGGGGGGATTAAATTTTTATTAAAAGGACAGGGATCAAGCTTACTTTATTAGTCTTTGTTCAATGACGAAAAAATATGTGACACCATTAGGGACTCGTTTTGATATTGTGACACCATCCGCCATCCACTCTTTCTCCGTCTGTCTCTCTCCCCCCTCAGTCTCACACGCAGACACGCACACGTTTCAAACACAGCTTAAAAATACAATACACCAGTCTGGTCACAAGGTACCAGGGTTTCCTGATATGCTTTGAAAACTTCTCTTGGGTTGAAGAGCATATACACGTTTAGTGCTGTTTGTTTTACTTAGAACCTTAAGGTTCAAAATCAAAGACCACCACACACTTGAAAGATCATCATCAGGGTTAACGCCCTTGTGCATAAAGCCACCACAACTGTGAACAGTCTTGATGGCTGCATGCACAAGGGAGTTAAGCTATTAGGCTGAAGAAGAATTAGATGCCTGTTACTATTACCAATTTAAATAATCATAAAATCTAAGCGTTGTATAATGTTTGTTTTCTTCTTCTTTCAAAATCATACTGGACGAATGTGGAACAAGGTAGTCTACTGGCCTTGCGCAGGCATCTACATTCTATATGTTGTACATCATCATTTTCATTACAATGTTTTTGCTTTAAAATAAAATCTGCATTTAAAATGCACGTCCTTTTGAAAAGAAACTACTTTGGGACTGTTTGTTTCCATTACAAAAATTCAACTTCTGATATTTAAAAAAAAAAATACACGCACACACACAAAACCTTGTCCAGTCTGTGCTTAGAATCAATTCTGTACATCCGCGATTGCTTTTCGCAGGTTTTGAACACAACAAGACAGCAGAAGAACCAGCACAGAGTAGGAACAGCTCACTTTACACACTGTGTGCATTCCTGGGCAGGGGAACGAACCGTTATGGGCTAAAGGTAGTGCCATAAAAGCGTGGCGCTTGCAGGCGCCAAGCTTTTCTCTGGCACTACCCTTTCGCCCGCCCAAGGCCATCCAAGTGCAGGCGCTACGGTCCTTGTTTTGAAAGCTGTCCTCCAGTCCAGAAGCCAAGTACTTCAGTGTAAAATCATCAGCGACAGTTAACCCATTCAACGACGCCCTGCAGCAGGAGATGGATCGACCATGATAATTCAAGGGTAGTGCCAGATGAGCTTGGCGCCGGATGGCGCCAAGCTCATCTGGCACTACCCTTGCATTATCATGGTCGATCCATCTCCTGTTACTGGTCGTCAGGTGACACCTCCACAATTTGTGAAGTGCGGCCGAAGGGTTAAAGAAGTCAAGGACACATTTTTCCACTGAGTTCATAACAGCGGCCGATATTTCACGGCAATAAAGAGCCGCAAAGTTCTGTTAACACCAAGAGCACAATGCACTAGAAGCTAAGTCCTTACTTGTCTAGACTGCTGCTCCCTGCAACGAGAAAGAACTACTACTAACTCATTCATGCCCCCCCCCCCCCCCCCCCCCACCACCAGCATCAACAGTTGCCAAAGTGCCGTTTTAACGTTGCTGGCGACACCGCTATACGACGCTTCCGCAGCCGTTGTTGTGGAGCCCCTCGAATGTAAGCTAACACTGAAATTGCCTACAGCATGAGTAGAAACCCTAAAAAGACGACATGAATGAGCGCTGGTATATGATTTTAGGTCGAAAATCACAGATCCTGCGAAAATACTGATCTGTCTGGCATATGCACCGCATCATTCGATTCCATTGTTACTATGGGGACCCAGTCAGTATGCATTCAGTCTTGACTCGCCACAGTATATCTAGATGTATAATATAAAACAAACACACTTTGTGCACATCAAGTTATTTGGCTGAACAAGTCGTGACCACTTTTGGCTTACAATAAATTTAAGTTTCCAGTTTCAAGAAAATTCCTGATTTTGCCTATGTCCTAAATTTTCCCGAAACTAATGACGAGGCTACTTCACCGAGGGAACTCGACTAACTGTCCAGTCCAGCAAAACGCCAGCTGCCATTCCACTCAGTGCTGGAACCTGAGTGCCGTGTTCGTTTCTGTGGTAGTCAAGTCAAGCATTACAGAGCCACGTTGAAGTTGGAGCTTTATACAGTTCATATGCAGTCGCGCGTTCAGCCTACTCTATCTGCACGAGGCATTCGCATGAGACATAGCTTCTTATGAACACCTGCAGGCTGCACTAGTGGCTCATGAGAATCGATGCCTCTTGCTGACAGAGGTGTAGGCTCCCAAACTGCGTCCTCAAATTGAGGGACGTCCTGCAGGATAATTCTACGGCTGCATAAAGACTATGCTCCTGAATTTGACAGACCACAAACTAACATCAGCCCCCTTATGCATGGTGTCGCTGGTACTACTTACAGAAGCTGTATGCACAAGGGGGGTAACACAGAGGTGTAGAGTTTCACGTAGTACTGTAGAGACAGATTGTAATCTGAAGGCAACACCGGTTCTGAGAGCCGATGGGTGTAAGGTCCCTTACCCAGTTGGACGTGCCGCTGGATTTCTGTTTCGTGAAAAGACCAACGCTTTTCCGTTGTAATGCCAAGACTTATCACAGGCTCTGTGCCCAAAAGTCATGTCACAATAATCACAAATGGTCCATTGTCCACAAATCAACCAGCGCCGGCAGTCATGCAAATTTCTCCATAAAACAAACTGTGCTATCACTCACACGAGTTTTTCAGCAGAAAACCAGTAGTGTTTCACACACACACGTTATATTCTGTTCCATCAAAGCAGTCATGTCATGGTCACTGCAAACATGACAGTTTAGCGCAATCACACAACTTCGTTACACAAATCAAGTTTCTGAAGGACACGTTCCTTGTACTCCTACAGATCTCACAGTGCCATTCCTCTTTCCAGGCAGAACGCTGCCATCATATCGTTTGAAGTTTGGCGGACGAAAATATGAAGTTCTGCCGACAAACGGAAACAGCTGTGGTCTTCTTGAGAAACGACGACAGCGAAAACAACTGCAGGTTTGCTTAATCTGAGCTAGTAGTGAAAAAGGCCCAGGCGACGCCGTTTAGATGTCTAGGCGATGGCCGAGTTGTCGCCGCTACTGCTGGAGGTGCTGTCATGGCTCATGGACGAGTACTGAGAATCTGACGTACTCATCGGACCCCCGTCCATCGGCTCCAAGTCCAGATAGGCCTGGCAGCAGACAGGGAAAAAGTTGAATTCACCAGTGATTATGTGCCAGATAATGCACTCAAACACTCTACGACCAACCAGTCAGCCAATATGAGAGAGAGAGAGAGAGAGAGAGAGAGAGAGAGAGAGAGAGAGAGAGAGAGAGAGAGAGAGAGAGAGAGAGAGAGAGAGAGAGAGAGCGCATGCTACAAATTCGCAGACCAGACCTTTTGATCCACCACACAATCAGAAGAGTTTGATACGTGGCTTTAAATCTGAAATGATCCACAATTTAACTCATACTACCCCAGACACACCACAGCAAGATAAGGATCGACCATGATAGTTCAAGGGTGATGCCAGAATAGCTTGGCGCCTATGGGCGCCAAGCTATTCTGCCATCACCCTTGAACTATCATGGTCGATCTGTGTCCTGCACTGCAATGCAGTCTTCAGAGGATAACGGCAAAATTTGGGGATTTCGGTGTTGGGGTAGAATGAGTTAAATGATAACACATGCGAACGGCCGCAAGAGGCGATCTATGTCTTCTGCAGGTGAAACCTGCCTGTGTTAAATCCCCATCACGGATATCAACATTTTAAAAATTCACGAGACTGACGGTGATCATAAAGGGTCTATGATGTCAAGGACATCAGTTTGAAGCGAATGACCGGGACGCACCTCATCCTTGAGTGACGACGTCAGCATCTTGTCCAGTTCCTGCACGAGGCGGTTGAAGGACGGGCGGTTGTTGGGGTCCTCTTGCCAGCACGAGTGCATGATGCCGTACCTGCACCACAGACCCACGTGATTATAGCATTCACTTGGTTAACGTTTTGCCTGTCGGTAGCATTTTGTCGTTGGTTGTCCGCGGCAACACTTTTTGTCGAGGTGATTCCTGCAGGAATCACCAAGAAAAATAAAACCCCGCTACGGCTGGACAACCAACATGTTACCGTTGCAATGCTTCCTATCACGAGCATACTTGTGACGATGGATGGTTGTGCGTTGTCTGTGAATAAAGACTTTTGTTAAAACAGAATTCTGTGTTACAATTAAATCATTCGTAACTAAAAACGACCTTTGCAACTTTGCAAGGCGTCTGTCCACTAACCACTTTGTACAAGCTGAGGGAGAGGGATCTGCCACGACAGTTCCAAGGGTTGCGCCGGATTAGTTTGGCGCTTGGCGCCAAACTAATCCGGCGCTACCCTTGGAACTGTCATGACTCTTATCACTGCGCTGATCGGGTTTAATCGGTTTGACCCGTCACAGTCGACCCGATTTTCGTAGCTGGGGCGGAAAGCAGATGGCACTCACATTTCGCTGCTAGCGTAGGGCGGCTTCTTCATGCGGTGTCCGTTTCGCAAGAGGTTAAAGAGGTCCTCCACGGGCACGGACGGATAAGGGTTGCCACCCAACGTGAAGATCTCCCACAGCAGAACACCGTACGACCACCTGATATGCACACACAATGGTCACCGAGTTATATAATTATGGTAGAAAAGTGCTTCGCTGTTGGCAGCGCTTCTTGTGTCGACATGATTCCACGTAGGAATAGTCATCGCGACGGAAAGCGCTGCCGGCAGCCAGAGTGAAACTGTGCGTACCGCTCTGTGATTTTGGACCCTCACGGCTCTGTAAGGTCCCCCAAAATCACAGACCGGTACAAAAAATATTCTCAGTCGGTTAGTGTATAAATGTACAGCAAGCCACATTAACCTCTTCAATGCGCGAAAAATGTGATCACCACCCAACTGCTTGAGGCAAAAAAAACATCACGACCCCCCCCCCCCCCCCCTCCCTTAAACGCAGGGGACCAAAGAGGTTCGTTGCCTCTTGCTAACCCTGTTTATATCCGTGCTCCTTGAATTATTCGATGTTCAATTTGTCCTGCTTTCCAAGACGTCGTTATTCGATGTTCAATTTGTCCTGTTTTCCAAGACGTCGTTATTCGATGTTCAATTTGTCCTGTTTTCCAAGACGTCGTTATTCGATGTTCAATTTGTCCTGTTTTCCAAGACGTCGTTATTCGATGTTCAATTTGTCCTGTTTTCCAAGACGTCGTTATTCGATGTTCAATTTGTCCTGCTTTCCTAGACGTCGTTATTCGATGTTCAATTTGTCCTGTTTTCCAAGACGTCGTTATTCGATGTTCAATTTGTCCTGTTTTCCAAGACGTCGTTATTCGATGTTCAATTTGTCCTGCTTTCCTAGACGTCGTTATTCGATGTTCAATTTGTCCTGTTTTCCAAGACGTCGTTATTCGATGTTCAATTTGTCCTGTTTTCCAAGACGTCGTTATTCGATGTTCAATTTGTCCTGCTTTCCTAGACGTCGTTATTCGATGTTCAATTTGTCCTGCTTTCCAAGACGTCGTTATTCGATGTTCAATTTGTCCTGCTTTCCAAGACGTCTTTATTCGATGTTCAATTTGTCCTGTTTTCCAAGACGTCGTTATTCGATGTTCAATTTGTCCTGTTTTCCAAGACGTCGTTATTCGATGTTCAATTTGTCCTGCTTTCCTAGACGTCGTTATTCGATGTTCAATTTGTCCTGCTTTCCTAGACATCGTTATTCGATGTTCAATTTGTCCTGTTTTCCAAGACGTCGTTATTCGATGTTCAATTTGTCCTGTTTTCCAAGACGTCGTTATTCGATGTTCAATTTGTCCTGCTTTCCTAGACGTCGTTATTCGATGTTCAATTTGTCCTGCTTTCCAAGACGTCGTTATTCGATGTTCAATTTGTCCTGCTTTCCAAGACGTCTTTATTCGATGTTCAATTTGTCCTGCTTTCCTAGACGTCGTTATTCGATGTTCAATTTGTCCTGCTTTCCAAGACGTCGTTATTCGATGTTCAATTTGTCCTGCTTTCCAAGACGTCTTTATTCGATGTTCAATTTGTCCTGCTTTCCAAGACGTCGTTATTCGGTGTTCAATTTGTCTATGACGTAATTTTGTCTCCACTGGCAGTGAAAAATTAACCCTTTGCGTGTCGGTGGCGGCTTTAGTCGCGATGATTCCTACAGGACAGGAGTCATCGCGACTAAAGCCGCCATCGACATGATAACTGCTTCGTTGGTTCTCAATACAGCCTCAAATACGAGAAAATACAGTTGACTCCCCAAACAAATAATTGACAAACTTGCTTCTGTTGATGATATAACCTTTAAAAGCATGACAGTAGACGTTCACAAGGCTGCAATGGGTTAATGTCAGGGGTAATTGTAAAATCAATACCATACAATATTTGCAGCAGGTTGTGATTATACAGAAACATCCTTTTCCTCCTTCAGGTAACATGAAATCAATAGGCGACGCACGAACATTTATAGGCGTGTCTTTGGGTTTAACTCATTCGCGGCCAGCCGCACCCGGATGCGCGAGCCGCGCATCCGGATGCGGCTGTCCGCGAATGAGTTAAACCTTAGGGCTGATGGCCTGAAGGCCAGCACACAATTGTAAATATGAAATATGAAATAAAGCTTACACGTCGCTCTTGGATGTGTATTTCCTGTCAAACAAGGCTTCTGGTGCCATCCACTTGACCGGCAGGCGACCCTGTAACAGAAAGCATCGCAATTAGTGTATATAGTCTACTTGCATAGCTTTCAAGCTACTCAGTGTGACGGAGTTTGGACACCCGTCCCCGTCAGACATCCTGCAGGAGTCACCGACAGCCAATGGGTTAATAATTATTACCACTATTGTAACCCCACAAACCACTGCTGTTCGCTTTTAACCCCTTTTATCCTTTATTCCACTTGGGAGATTAGGGGAGGTGGGTGGCTCGGTGGTTAGAGCGTTCGGCTGTCGACCGAAAGCCGGGTCCCTGGTTCGAATCCAGCTTGGGTCAAAATTTGTTTAGAGCCTATTTTCGGTGCCCCGTCTTTGAAATCACCTTCGTGGTGGGCAAAAGACGTTAAGCCCTAAACGTTTAACGTTTCACTTGAAATTAGTTTGACTATGATAGTTCAAGGGTGGTGCCAGAATATTCTATTCTGACACCACCCTTGAACTAAAATGGTTGATCTATCTCCTTGATCTGTGTTGTAGCCCTCACAGTACAATACGCAATTTAAAAAAAAAAAATCAGCCTCAGGATGTAATGGGTTAAGTACACCAATCTTTACATCTGAGACAAAAAAACTCATAACTGTGATAAGCTCAGCTCATTGTTACTGTATTATGGTAGCTCGTTACACTAACTTGGGCTCCATTACAGAGTTAATTTTTCAAACCAGATAGGTGACTAACTGTTTGTCTGTCCAGCGCTGAGTGATTCCCCTTGGTTTGTGTACAATTCTGCCAGCGCTAGCATCACCTATCTGGTTTGTGAGTATCTATAACTCTAGGCAAATTTGTATCGTTACATTGTTGTGTAATGTTCTGTGCATCTACTGTGGGAAATCAGGGTATTTACCCGACCACATTTAGTAGTGCACCTTCGTGTCTGTGTATGTATGTTTCTCCTGCCTACTTCCTAAGTTCCGGAGAAAGACATGGGTTATAAGCGAGACCTGATGCATCCTTTCTAGGGATGTAGATGATCGTCTTGTTCTATACCTGCGTATTTCTCTGTGGGCTGGCGATTGGGTGCCTGATAGGCGGGGGCAGGGAATCTAACTGTTTGTCTGTCCAGCGCTGAGTGATTCCCCTTGGTTTGCGTAGAGTTAGTTTTGTCAGCAAGAGATACTACCCAAGCAGGATTCTCTGGCTGCTTCTCGCTGACACATAGTCGCCAACTCCTAGAGTTTGTTCACTTAAGAAACTGGGCACGCGCCCACAAATAAAGAAACCCATGTGACTCAAACTAATAATAATAATACCGTTATTATATAGGCGCTTTTTCTCAATTTTTGGGGAAATCGACTCAAAGCGCCGCGCCTGAAACCCAACACACACACTCACGAAACAGACACGGATTTACGCCATTTAAGACAAACACAGTACAAGACAAACGAAGGGCCAGTCAGCTACTGAAGTTACAGAGAATTTTGATCGCTTGTATTTGAAATTTGTAAAGTGGCCTGAGACCGGTACCAAAGTGTGGGGGGTGGGGGGGTGGGGGTGGAAGAGCCGGAGTACCCGGAGAAAGAACCCCCGACAGTCCGCCCGAATTAACGGCGACACTTACCAGAGGAGAAAAGTCCAACGCCGGAACCCGGTATCGAACCGCGCACCTTTGGCATTGGTGGCAGGCGCCTTAACCACTGCGCCACGGACCGCCCCACTGAGGAGACTGAGGAGAACGTACATAAATGCACATGATACTGATCAGTCCTGAGGCTGGTGTTCTGATCGGTGATTTTGCACCTTAAATGACAGACCAGAACACTCGCGCACGTCCTTCATCGTGAGCCCCTGAAGTCTGCGGATAGTGGAGTGAGGACCCGTGTCTCTCTCAGCCGCAGACGCTCCGCTTTTGGGAGTGAGACCGGAACACGCACAGTATCCCACTCGGCGTCGCTCCTGACCCACAGGTCAACATGACCTGACCTTGTATCTCAGCTACGCGCCAAAGTCACGTAAGTTATTTACCACTGCCATTATTAGCGAACCAAACTCAGTGTCTTCCCCGCGTCGCGTCATTCCTACCTGGAATGCCCATAACACCGCGCCCACAAACTTCTAACCTAGGTGGCGCATCAGAAGCAACACGCGCGAGCGTCTGGGAGAGGAAGGGGGATCCTCATGAGCCCCTTCTTGGACATCAGTCTTAAACTACTAGCTCGAGTCTCCTTCCGGGGGTCTGCAAGAGGAATGGATTCTCAGCCTGCAGGCTCTCATGAGCATCATCTCTGGCGGCATGCCGACAAGGCTCACCTGATTGTATCTAATAAGGTGCCATTGGGGATAAGCAGCAGTAAGTCATATTATGCGTATCACGTCAAGTTGTGCCCCAGTGCACAAAAGGCTATCTGGCCTAAGTCGGTCGCAGTGGGCCCGCGCACGACAGTGCGCGGGCCCACTACGACCGACTTCGGCCAGAGAGCCCTTTGCGGACCGGGACGTAAAGACTTATCTGGCACTCGATCAGAATTGAAGTGCCAGTCTCAGACTGATCAAGATGACTGTGTAAAATGGTTATTTTCCGGGAAATAAACACTGCATTGCGGTCATTCCCCATCCTAAAGTTGCATACGTCTTTTGATTTATTGTTGTTGTAAATTATTTTTGTTTTGATTTATTCTTGTTGTAATTCACTTTCGTCGTCAAGTTAAGATTGGGAGAGGGAGGGAGACTAAGGGGGAGGGAGAGAGAGAGAGAGAGAGAGAGAGAGAGAGAGAGAGAGAGAGAGAGAGAGAGAGAGAGAGAGAGAGAGAATCAATGAATCTTTATTTTACAACGGTAAAGATATTAACAATGCCAGAGGCAATGCCATTTTTCAAATCTGCCGTAGAGAGAGAGAGAGAGAGAGAGAGAGAGAGAGAGAGAGAGAGAGAGAGAGAGAGAGAGAGAGAGAGAGAGAGAGAGAGAGAGAGAGAGCGTTAACGTTAAAGTTTAGGGCTTAACGTTCTTTGTCCACCACGAAGGTGATTTCAAAGACCAGAATAGGGTCTGAACTAATTTTGACCGTAGCTGGATTCGAACCCTGGACCTTTCGGATGTGAGAGAGAGAGAGAGAGAGAGAGAGAGAGAGAGAGAGAGAGAGAGAGAGAGAGAGAGAGAGAGAGAGAGAGAGAGAGAGAGAGATGAATCTTTGATGAATCTTTATTTATTCAGGATAAAGCTATTAGGCAACTCAATGCCTGTCTTACAAGCTGTCCTGTAAACAAACAACATAACAGGAAAATAAACATAGCATGCAAATAAGAACAATAATAATAATAATAATAAGAAGAAAAACTACGGAAAAAAAACAAACACAATAGGTGAATCAATGAAAGGGGAAAAAAAAAAAAATCGTATTGGAGAAGTAGTAACTGCCACCAACACAAAAGTAAGAGAAATAAATGAGTGCATAGCATTAATATTATACTCAGCTAAGACAGTGTCAAAGAATCAGCAGAGAGAGAGAGAGAGAGAGAGAGAGAGAGAGAGAGAGAGAGAGAGAGAGAGAGAGAGAGAGAGAGAGAGAGAGAGAGAGAGAGAGAGAGAGAGAGAGAGAGAGAGAGAGAATGATTTACAAGGACAAGTAAAAATTTAAAACGTTCCTTGAACGACTGGTCCCTTTTGCACGGAGTCTCCGTGTATGCATGCTGATTGACTCAGAACTAAGCATATACGCCGATTTTCCGATCCTGAAACCGTATTTTCCTCTATTAAAAGAAGGCTAGGCAAAACAAAGAAACGTTCCTAGAAAGAGAGAAACGTCCACGCTAAGCGAAACAAGAGACAAAGTGACCTAAGCAGGCTTACGTCTGTGGTTTTGCGGTAGTAGTCGAACTGCGTGAGGTTTCTGGTGAGGCCGAAGTCTGCAATCTTGAGGACGTACTCATCAGCCACCAGTACATTCCTGGCCGCCAGGTCCCTGTGAATACACTGCAACACACAAAGACACAGTTCATTACCAAGTGAATACACTGCAACACACAAAGACACAGTTCATGACCAAGTGAATACACTGCAACACACAAAGACACAGTTCATGACCAAGTGAATACACTGCAACACACAAAGACACAGTTCATTACCAAGTGAATACACTGCAACACACAAAGACACAGTTCATTACCAAGTCTGTCTGAGGACATCAGAAGTGCGAGTAAAACCAATGAAGCCGGTTTTACACTGTAAGAGAATATCTGTTTGTTGGTTGTAATTAACTTCCCACATCACAGACCAGCACATATTTGTACTTTTGTCAACGCCCTACAAGGGGCAGTAATAATAATATTGAAAGAAAGTGACTGAACTTCAGTACCGAATAAATTGTAAGGTTTACTCAATTCACAGCGCACAATACAGTGGTTTGATTGCGGACGCTGTCGACTTGTATTGCAAAGTACGCGAGCTTTTTTTTTTTTTTTTTTTACAAAAGGCCTAATCTACAAACACGAGCACACACGACTAAACTTTGGAGATGTCCAAAATGACGAGGCTGGTCGATGGGACAACTTGCAGAATCTGGCAGAGATGAAAAGTGCACAGGCCTACCCTGAAAGGAGCTTTTGTGACAGTGTTGTAATTGTTACAAACCTCGCGGAGCACAACAATCTAAAAGTCTGATAACATAACCCCCCCCCCCCCCCCCACCCACAACACACATACCAAAGATGCAGGCATACGACAAAACTGTCATGAAAATACAAAATACTGTGTTTAAACCTTCACTGCCACCAAAAATTGACCACCACTCAAATGCAAGAGGTACAGATCCTCATGCACCGCGGGGTGTCATGAGAATCTATGCCTCTTGCTGAGAACACTTTCTGTCTGTTACTGTTACAGTTGTGGCTACGAGTCGCTGAGTGAACAAGGATTTCCAACAAGCAAAGATTTTAGTCAGGGGTCCGATAGCAGGGAAGGGGTCAACTCATTCAGCCCGACGGCCGTATTTGCCAACGTTTTGAGGCGTCATCTAATGACTATGCACCAGTTGCAGGAGATGGATCGACCGTGATAATTCAAGGGTAGTACCAGATTAGCTTGGCGCCGATAGGCACTACCCTTGAATTATCACGGTCGACCCATCTCCTGCTGTAGTGCGTCAAGCTGAGTGGGTTACGGTCGCTTCGTTACGATTCTTTTTACCTTTGCCAACACTCGTAACCTACTTTGAGTACAACGTTAACAAGCGCCGCTTTTTCAATATTGCTTCAGTTCCGCCTAGTTGGCCAACAAAAAAAATACCAGCTTGTTCGTCAAAAAAACCCTCCGATCCATCATCCCCAATCAGCAAAAGGCCATCGGGCCGATGTTGGCCGGCGCACGGCCTTTTGCGCATTGGGATAGTACTACACCGCTCAGCAATTTCCAAACACAGTTTGGTGTCGTTGTTTCACTTCCAACAACCACAGCCGGTCATACCCGTCATGCCACCCGGCTCAAACTGAGGTATAGCTGGAGACGATGTCGGTCAGTGAAAAGCATTGTCAGGGCTCCTACAACTGCACGGGCTTCTCAGATAGAAGGAGCTGGGTGTGAGATTGTAAAGTGTTTACTCGGCAATCAACTTCGCAGGAAAAACAACAGCGAAGACAGGAACACGGGTGATTTTGTGTTATGAATTCTCCGGCAACATTTCTGGACAGAACTAGAACTTCTTTCGACGGACATAGATGTAAATGTACCTCATGAATGCCAACATGGGGACACGGACCTATGCTTCTTACAGACGACACCCGATTGGCAAACAGACCGTGCCGGAAGAGAACGAACTATGCGCCACTGTACATAATTATGGTACTGCAAAAAGTATCAGATTTGCTTTGGAGTCATACACCGATACATGGATAGATCAAAGATAACGTCCATTTTCGTGACAAGCAAGATTTTCACTGTATTACAATGAACATCTCACTTGTCACAGAAATGCACATAATTGTCTTTGGCCTTCATGGGACTCAGTGAAAGCCTCCTGTAGACGGTAGGAGTTCGCGCACAGACTGTGTGATGGGTACCTAATTCTCTGCTGGTTAGCTGCTGACAAATTGGCAAAACAAGCGGGAGATGGTAAAGGCAGTTAGCGGACTATGTACTAGTCTATTACTGGCTTCCCATGCCGCATGCCAAGGAAGGTCTGTAGGGTGCTGAAAGACAAAGGCTCCAAGCCAGACGTAAATCGTAGTAATCTGAGGCCGGTTGTGTGTGAGAGCTTTGACCTGCGCCAGCCACGCTCTCTCGTGCAACTGACCCCCCTGTCAATAGCTTAAGCCCCGGCCTTCCCCACGCAGAGTGCAAAATAAAAGAAAAATTCTCTTGTTTGGAAGTGTATTCATTGTTTACGTATTGTGCGTGAGCGATTACTGACAAAATTGTAATTTGTACAAGTTTAAATGTAATAAGGCGTACCCTTTTGTAATTTGTACAAGTTTAAATGTAATAAGGCGTACCCTTTTGTAATTTATACAAGTTTAAATGTAATAAGGCGTACCCTTTTGTAATTTGTACAAGTTTAAATGTAATAAGGCGTACCCTTTTGTAATTTGTACAAGTTTAAATGTAATAAGGCGTACCCTTTTGTAATTTGTACAAGTTTAAATGTAATAAGGCGTACCCTTTTGTAATTTGTACAAGTTTAAATGTAATAAGGCGTACCCTTTTGTAATTTGTACAAGTTTAAATGTAATAAGGCGTACCCTTTTGTAATTTGTACAAGTTTAAATGTAATAAGGCGTACCCTTTTGTAATTTGTACAAGTTTAAATGTAATAAGGCGTACCCTTTTGTAATTTGTACAAGTTTAAATGTAATAAGGCGTACCCTTTTGTAATTTGTACAAGTTTAAATGTAATAAGGCGTACCCTTTTGTAATTTGTACAAGTTTAAATGTAATAAGGCGTACCCTTTTGTAATTTGTACAAGTTTAAATGTAATAAGGCGTACCCTTTTGTAATTTGTACAAGTTTAAATGTAATAAGGCGTACCCTTTTGTAATTTGTACAAGTTTAAATGTAATAAGGCGTACCCTTTTGTAATTTGTACAAGTTTAAATGTAAATAAGGTGTACCCTTTTGTAATTTGTACAAGTTTAAATGTAAATAAGGCGTACCCTTTTGTAATTTGTACAAGTTTAAATGTAATAAGGCGTACCCTTTTGTAATTTGTACAAGTTTAAATGTAATAAGGCGTACCCTTTTGTAATTTGTACAAGTTTAAATGTAATAAGGCGTACCCCTTTTGTAATTTGTACAAGTTTAAATGTAATAAGGCGTACCCTTTTGTAATTTGTACAAGTTTAAATGTAATAAGCGTACCCTTTTGTAATTTGTACAAGTTTAAATGTAATAAGGCGTACCCTTTTGGCGCTCGGTAGCGCTTTTTGCCGAGGTCAGTGATCCCTGCAAGAATAACAACACCCTGACATCCTGCAAGAATCGGCACCTCGGCAAAAAGGTCTACCAACCGCCAAAGGGTCATCTCGACAAAAAGCGCTACAGAAAGCCGCCAAAGACAACCTGCTGATTTTTGGCTGTACAGCGATTTCGAGTCTAAGGCACATTTAGGGTCACGAAAATAGGGGCAGTCAGTCGCAGGTTCTCTCCATTCGTCAACTGAGACTTACGAACCATTTCATAAATGAGTCATAATAGAACACTTTTTTTTCTTCCTCACAGCAACTAGAAGAAGCCTGAACCAAAGCGTGTAAGCATCTCTTTCTCTGCTCCTGGTATGGGGCCTTCGACGGCTTAATTGGAGCTACCTTCACCCTTTTCAGTGGCTACACGCACACACACACACAAAAAAGGGGGGGGGGATAATACCTGTGACCTCTGTTCTGGGAGACGCGAGATGGATCAAGGTCTGGGGAGCAGGCGAGGTGTCTATCAATTAGTCTGACACGCGAGTGGCGTGGTAGCCAAACCGCACGCGAAAGCGGAGAAAGCAAAAAGAAACAGTGTAACGGATACCTGTCTGCGAGAGACCATAATTACTGGAACCACCAATGAAACCACACACCCTGAATTTGGAGGGGAAAACGTTGGACCTGACGTCGGTCAGCAAGAGGCATAGACTCCCTGAAACTGCAGGGGCTCATGCGAATCTATGTCTCTTGGAAAAAGGGGAAGGTTCTGGACGATGTTGTGGAACGAGCGAGAAAAAGACTGATGGAGGGAACAGTCGAGACAGAAGGCCAATCTCACACTGGTGGTCTCCCTCAGAAGTGCGAACACAACCAGTTTGGGTCAGACCCCCAGGATGCCGCTTGAAGGGAGACAAGATTCTCATGAACCCCTGCAGCTGGAGGATCTGATCAAAATCTACATCTCTTACAGATCAGTACATCCAGCAGGAAAAAAGTTGTAGATGAACCCGACGAACATGGGCATGGCAAAATGTGCCCCCCCCCCCCCCCCCCTATGCAAAGTATGCGTGTACTAAAAGAAATAATTCTTTACGCCAAATCTCAAGTCCTATCAGTGGCTATGTAAGTTGTAGGTTCTGTGGCAGAAAACCAGACAATCAACGGGGAAAACAAGAAAAACTAAGCTGATAAACAAAGTTCAGAAGTGCGAACACATCGCCTGCCAAAATGAACTATGAAGGAACGAAACAGGAGTTGTGTGGTCACTTCGTTCCCCTCCAACAATGTAATGAATGAGTCGTCAAACACTAAAACCGTCTATACTTTCCAAGTCTTGTCTACATATGAATTCGACAATGCTGCACGCCCGCAACTCCCTAGATACGTAAAGAATGGACAATTTGATCCCTGGAAAGTGACCCTTCGATCTTCTAAAGATTGCTATCATACAGTAACCGTTCGTCGACAAAGAAACAGATCTGGCTTGATGGCGGTGGGAGAGCTATAGTACACCAAATGACTTCTCAGTGCTAGCCCCAGTGTTACATGTTTGTTTGGGGGCATGGACCACTACTTTGACCACTACAGGCCGATGTGCTTTTTACCACAGTTTCAAAACGCTGTCCACGAAATCTTTCGATGGAAACAACTCTTAAAAAAACAGAAAAGAAAAAAGAAAACAACAACAAACAAAAAACACCACCACGCAAACTAAACGCGCAGGCGCAATATCCGTATGCTGGTCAGTGATTTTGGACCTTACGGCTGAAAGCCGTAAGGTACAAAATCACAGGCCAGCACATGTTTGCACTTAAAGAGAGCTTCCTTCTACCGTGCAATCAAAATAAACCTTCACCAGATAACGGCTGAAAACGGTAATCTCCCGCAGTCGCTATCTCACATTACAAATCGAACGCTGAAACCCTCTTGATCCTTTCGTGTAAGGTGCAATGAAAGTTGACGTCTGCTTGCAAGACGGCATCGATTCCCATGAGCCCTTGCAGCTGCAGGGGCCGATGAGAATCTATGCCTCTTACTATGAAAGGCCCTGGCTGAGAACTGCCATGAGAAAATGTCAAGTTTGCCGGCACGCTTGGCTGACAGTGCGCATCCCACCACAATGGCAACGTCGCGTGTACAGAAAGTACCTTGTGTACCAAGGTATGAGACTGAATATTTACGAAACTGGATTCAAGTTACATTTCCTTATTGCGCAAGCATACTTCAAACGGAGTTAGTTTGTGCTTGGGAGTTAGTGTATTACTGTGCTTTCTGTCAGATGATTCTTCTTGTTAATGTTTTTATCCTATTAAACCTTTTCATTCAGATAAGGCATTGCTTGAAACAAATTTGACACCACCCATGAACTAAAACAGTTGACCTATCTCCTAATATGAATATAATACTGAGGAAAACGAGCGATGAAGCCAGTCATGCCATGTCGTTTTACTAGTAGCTAGTGAATATTATTAAACTTTGTTACACCAACAGTAGATGCATTTTATTCCTTTAAACTCTGCTAATATTGATCGATTACATTTTATTTCTGAACAGTTTTCCTGCTCGTACTGCCGATCGTCCATAGTGATGCGCTGTCTTGCCCACAGCCCTTTCTCGCCTCTCGCGCTAAAGAGCGCGTTAGTTTTGGGAACTCGCGACCTCGGTATTGCCAGTCAAAGATACGAAGCTTACCGTTGATTCCGACGGAGCGAAACTATTATCTATAAACTATTATCCCCCCCCCCCCCCCCTTCCTCTCTGTATGACAAATAAGATCAAACAGAAGTTTCGATTTCAGGTCAACGTTATTTGCTTTACGAACAAAAAAAAAAAAAAAAAAAAAAAAAGATGGAAGAATTCCGAATTGTTATATTTTGATTTGAAATAGATGGAAGAGGGACGTTAAAAGCGTGTTTTGAATTTATCGCCAGCAAGCTTTGATGGCGCCCCGGTCAATAACCTGCAGTTTTTAGCTTTCATTTAGGACTAAAACGCCTTTCATGTGGTAGTCTTTGGTCTTTCCAAATGCTGGACAAAAGTATCGAGTCTGTTGAAAACACACGCGCACAATACGAATTAACCCTTATCATCCTGAGGCTAAAAGCTTCAAATCTGTACACGGTCATATGCAAGCTACATTATAGTACTTACAGATAAGAATATATTATAGTCCAATGGCTTTAGTTCAAGGGTGGTGCCAGAATAGCTAGGCGCCTTGAGGCGCCAAGCTATTCTGGCACTACCCTTGAACTATTTTAGTCCAACTTATTTCACACACTGGTGTATTCCGAATGATAAGGGTTCATGAAACTCAGATGTCTGATTCTTTTTGTCAGACTGAGCAACCGACTGAGAGGTAAACTGTCCAGTAACACAGTGCGCGGCAAAAGGTTACTCTGCTTCCTGCCGCGTATCCGCATGCGGCACGTCTCGAATGAGTTAAAAAGTGAAACGATCAGCACTGGGTGTTAAATGGTCTTAACCCTTTGGCTGTCGGTAGCGGTTTCTGTCAGTCGTGGTGATTCCGACAGGAACCCCAGTGCCGTGAGCAGTAAATGATGATGCCTAGTTGCCATTGTTTGGAATGAGTTACCATTTTCATTTTTTAAAAAAAAGCACCTAATATAAATTCTTTTAAAAACCAGCTGGACGAATTACCCAAATTTAAAGAGATTTTCTATTGCTATGATGAATGATTTATAGGAAAAGTTGCGTGCATAACAGACCCATAAAGTAATTAAAGAAAGAAAGGACATTTGCAAAGGCCTCACGGCCTATTTTGTCCTCACACATACTACTACATGAAGTGTTGTCCATTCAGTCTCTACTTCAATGAGGCCGTCAACACTAATGACATTCAAAATCCCAAGGGGGAGAGGGAGAGAGAGAGATACCTTTGTTAGAGAAACGTTTTTGCTCTCTCTCTCTCTCTCTAACAAAGGTATACATTTGTTTCCAAAAGCCATCACTTCGAGCTTGCCTTTCATAACCTCTAATTAAATATAAAACAATGCAAACGTATTAAAATATTGTGAAAAGATATATCCACCCCAAAAGCCACAACAAGCACCTGTCGAAATACGCAAAAATGTGTTTTTGTTTTTTCCCTGAAACATAACACGAACTGTAAGCCCTTCTAAATTTTAAAGAGCGCTGTTGTGGTCCGACCTTTTAGACAAAACAGCGCGTGCATAACTGAGAACTCTATGAGAGTGGGTAACCTAGCACTTAGGCATGGGAATTGCCAAAGCAAAAATAGCTGAAACTAGGGGGTCCGGGGGCATGCCCCCCCCCGGAAAAAAAAACAAGCAATGAAAATCTGTGCAATTTGAGCAAATTTTTTTTAGGAATGTGAAATTATTTCCCGCGGAAAACCGCGGATCCGAGGACAATGCCCATGCCTGAGCACTGTAAACAGTAGGGACACACTCATCAGAAACAGAAATTTCGCCGTGCGCTGATCAGTGCACGACTGTGGCCAAAATAATCGTAACCTTGCTTTCAGGAATGAGGGACACACCAGGGGTCCAGAGGCACTCTTATTTTTGATGACCCCACACCCCTCCCCCAGCCTGAGACGTACTCCTTCAGCAAGAGGCATAGATTCTCATGAGCCCCTGCGGCTTAGCCGCAGGGGCTCATGAGAATCTATGCCTCTTTCAGATGGTAGACAGGACTGTCAAAGAGAGTCTGGCCTGGTCTAGTTTTTACGCGAGGTCATGCGAACTGCGCATCCGGAACGGTGCAGGAAAAAGCAGTCAAAAGTCTACAAGTAGCGAGCGTGTAAATCGCTTGATGCTACTCTGCTATGCCCCCCCCCCCCCCCCCCCCCCCAAAAAAAAAAAAAAAAAAAAGTACAATTATATAGATACAATGTTATGTCAACAGTATTTCAGTTGTCATGTAGTTCCCAGTAAGACAATGTTCTACTTATAATTTATTTTGGCCTACTTAATTCTCTAGTTGGTTGCCGTGTAATGTGAAAAAACTGTTAATTGGTGTCACCCCCCCCCCCCCCCCCTCCCCCCCCCCCCCCCCCATATATAATTAAGATAACAATTGGGCTGAAAATGTATTCTTTACAAAAAAAATATGTATTAACCTATTATTTTTTAATTAAAAAATACAAATACACACAAAACATGAGACAGGCAGACGAACATTTATACGTACGCACATACAAGCAAACAGAATCGACCAAGACGGCCACATAGACAGCCGATCAATCTCCTACTTTGGTGTCCTTAACCCATGACATCCTGCTGCTGATTTAGAAAAAAAAAAGCTTATTGTCCTATGAAGGCTACATTACAGATCAGGAGAGAGATCAATCATTTCATTTCAAGGATGGTGCCAGAACAGCTTGGCGCCACAGGCGCCAAGCTATTCTGGCACCACCCTTGAACTTTCGTGTCAAACTTATTTCAAGCAATGGGTGTATCAGAATGAAAAGGGTTAAGGGTGAGTGCGTCAACAAACACGCAGACGAGCTGAACACAACGCGAGCACAACGCCTCCTCACCTGTTTAGAAGCCAAGTACTCCATGCCCCTGGCCACCTGGTAGGCGTAGGATATAAGGTCCTTGGGCGTCAGCGTTTTACTGCTCTTGGGATCCGTGACGCACCCCGGCATCGACGCGGACGACGATGAGGATGGTCCGGCACTGCCGTTGGACAAATGCACCACCGGACGCATGTACTCTGGGATGCAGGAGTAACTGGAGCCCAAGGGCCGGTGGGCCTTGAGGAAGTCCCGGAGGTTCCCGTTAGGGGCGAACTCCACTATCACGTACAGAGGACCTGCCGAGTACGACAATTGTCACAATTCGTTTTAGCCACACACACAAAGCCGAACATGATCCAACTGCAAGAGACATAGATTGCGGGGGCTGATGAGGATCTATGCCTCTTGTTGACACCACTTTGTATCCTTGTTCCTGGAACGGCGTTTTTTTTTTTAGCAGGGGCGGGGGGTGGATTTCAGAAACACAAAAGAAGCCGAGGTATTAGGCAACATTTTATACACAAGCGCAGCAGTGTATCATTTTAAGAACAGACTCGCATCTTAACTATCCCTGTTGATCCATCCTCAGAGAAGAATTTTTTTTTTAATGACCGACCTGTACGTGTGCATTTGAACATCGTTCTTAAACATGAAATATCAAAATTACTTGGAAAATGGCAATAACTAATCTTTTTATAAATGCCAGATGATTTTTTTTTTCAAAGCAAAAATACGATTTAATTTTTTAATCTGTTGATTGCGGATAACTCATTTAACCCTCATCATTCGGAATACACCAGTGTGTGAAATAAGTCTGACTAAAATAGTTCAAGGATAGTGCCAGAATAGCTTGGCGCCCTTGAGCTAAAGCCATTGGTCTATATCCTTATCTGTAAGTACTATAATGTAGCTTGCATATAGCAAGTGTACAAATTTTAGCCTCAGTATGATATGGGTTAAGAATTAAATGGATTTATCAACTCACTTCAGAATAAAACGAGTTTATCAAGAATCAACTACTTCACAGCTACTTCGCCGTTCCAATCTTCCACTACTGACCTCGCTGAGTGCAGCACCCCAGGAGGTTGATGATGTTCTTGTGCTTGCCGATCAGCTTCATCATCTCCATCTCCCGAATGAGGTCCATCATCTCGCGGTCTGTGGCGTCCTCCTTCAGCATCTTGACGGCCACCGTCACGGAGTTGTTGTCCTTGAAGATGCCCAACGCCTCGCCCTTGATAACCAGACCGAACGCACCCTCGCCAAGGCGATCTCCCAGAACAAGTCTGATGAAAAGAAAGAAGAAGAAGATAGAATACGATTAAGTTTAGTTAGGATTAAAGCCCACCAAATAGGAAAAGGTAAAATCCCCTACTATACAGTATACGAGGGGGGGGGGGGGGGGGTGTGAGGGGGGGGGGGGGGGGGTAGGGGTGGGGTGGGGGCTCGTATTAACTCATTCAGCCCCACGCCGTATTTCCCCAATTTTGGAGGCATTATCTAACGACTATGCACCAGTTGCAGGAGATGGATAGACCATGATAATTCAAGGGTGGTGTCAGATTAATCTGGCACCACCCTTGAATTATCATGGTCGATCCATCTCCTGCTGTAGCGCGTCAGGGCTGAATGGGTTAACAGTGTCAGTTCTTAGATAGCAGGGGTCAGTTGCATGAGTGAGCTTTAACTGCTACCCAAGCCACTAAGACAGATAGATAGATACTGTTGATTGCCATTTGCCTTAGGAACATAAAGCATAGGAATGTGTGATGGTGTCGTTACAATTACAAACATCACAGTCAACAATAAAAATAATTTAATACTCTATCACACAAATCCAATGCTCTACACACATTGTCAAAACTTTAAAACCAAACGACTAATCTCACAAACCAATACGTACCCATTCACACACCCATGCTCGTCTCCCACACACACACAACACACACGCCTAGTAATCTAAGAAGTCTAAATTAATTAAAGTGACTTGTGCCGTACGTAAGCTCACTCATGCAACTGGCCCCTGGCACGAAGACTCAAGACTCAAAGTGCAATTACAAAATGACAGACTTGCGATGAAAGGACTGAAAAAACAAAATTTGAGCGTGGAGGAGATACTGGAGGAGATACTGGAGGACCTCATTTTAAGCGACAGCCATCAATAGCTGAGGCCATCCCAGTACGCAAAAAGGCTGTCGAGTCGAAGAAACGAGCAGAGAGAAATTGCTGGCAATACCGACACACTTCCCAAAGTACATTCCGAAAGCAAATGACAAACCTTTCACGTGGGAACTCCCACTTGGTGTCGAGCGGCAGGTCGTATTCAGACACCTCCGTGAACTCGGATGACAGTCGCCGGCGTCCAGTGGTGTAATCTATCCTGACTTGTGGAATCACGAGGGGCTGCATGGCGTCTGGGTCCTTGTTCGTGTAGTACAGGTCGTTCTACAAAGGAGCCGAACAAACACCGTGAATGAATGTAGCCATAGAGATTCGGGAGGATGGGTGTTTATTAAAGTGATGTAAGAACTGTGTGATTCTCATCAACCCTTAGGGTGTCGGTAGCGGATTCTGTCGCAATGACCCCCCCCCCCCCCAACTCTTTCAAAAAAAGAAGAGGAAAAATAAGACCTCTCACCGGTTTCATGATGATGACACGCTTGATGGGTTTCTGCGGCAAGCGGTTCCTCTGGCGCTGTCTGTGCCACAGGATGAAGAAGGCGATGATGACGCCAGCAAAAACAACGACGATACCAACGGACACGCTGGCGATAAAGCGCGAGTCCCGGTAAAAGCCGCCGGGGTGGCTGATGTTGGGGTGCCGAGCCAGACCCGCACGGGGTTCCAGATGTGCTGCAATGCAACAGTTTGACTTATTTATTTCTTGATTAATTAAAATATTTATTTATTTATTTACATTTTGAGCGAAACATTAACTGGATGACAACGCAGGCGCTACTTTAACCCATTCAGCCCTGACGCACAGCAGGAGATGGGTCGATCATGATAATTCAAGGGCAGTACCAGATTAGCTTGGCGCCGATAGGCGCCAAACTAATCTGGCACTGCCCTTGAATTATCGTGGTCGACCAATTTCCTGCAACTGGTGCATAGTCGTTAGATGACGCCTCCAAAATTGGGGAAATACCGCCGTCGGGCTGAATGAGTGTAAAATACAGTCATTGAAGAATCAATGATTGATTGATTGTATTGCTTAACGTCCCGACAGCAACAAGGCTTTCTCAGGACGTGCCCGCATTGCTTGTGAAAACAACAACAACAACAAAAAACCACCAGAATATTGAATGTATGTCGCCAGCCGGTCCAATACGTTAAATAAACCTAGACATGGGGCCTAAATAAAGCGAAGACCATTTAGCAACACACATCCAGTATCAAAAGCTACAGGCAGCGCAGACAGTAGGGAGAGTTTAAATACAGGTGAATGGACCAAGGGTAGACAGAAACACATGCCCCAGAATAGAGGAGAAAACCCCACCCTGTGGGGCTGACCAAGGTGACCCTGGGAACTAAAAAGTAGTTAACCCCACCCAAGTCCCCCCGGGGCAGACCCGGGTGGGTTGAAGAATCAAGCCGACAGACAAAGCAACTTACTTATGTCGTCGACGACGGAGAGCCAGGCGCTGCCATACTCCGTGCCTATCGCGTTCTGCACCACGCACGTGTACCAGCCAGCGTCGTCCGCCGTCACGTTGTAGATGATCAACTGCTCCGGGTTGCTGTTGTTCACCGTGGCCGTCTGCAGAAACCACCACAATTTCTCTCATTAAATGCACCAATACAGCTCTTTTAACATTTTGGGAATATCAGAATTACAATGAGTGAGACCGTCCACCCTTCTCATGGTTTTACTTTCCGCTGAGGCTATCCCAGTACGCTAAAGGCTGTCGGGTGGAAGTCGGCTGCAGCGGGCCCGCGCACGACACTGCAGCCGACTTCGACCCGATGGCCTTTCCGTACTGATTGTACCGTGTTGTACCTAACGTATGATTGTACCGTGTTGTACCTAACGTATGAGTGTACCGTGTTGTACCTAACGTATGAGTGTACCGTGTTGTACCTAACGTATGAGTGTACCGTGTTGGGTTTACATCTTCAAAGTAGCGCGAGACAGGATGGTTGGTTGTACATTGCTTAACGTCCCGACAGCAACAAGACTTTCTCAGGACGTGCCTGCACTGCTTGTGAAAAAAAACAACTAAACAGAATATTGAATGTATGTCGCCAGCCGGTCTAATACGCTAAATAAAGCTAAGACCATTTAGCAACACACATCCAATATCAAGAGCTACAGGCAGCGCAGACAGTAGGGAGAGTTTAAAAAAGGAAAATACAGGTGAATGGACCAAGGGGTAGACAGAAACACATGCCCCAGAATAGAGGGGAAAACCCACCCTGTGGGGCTGACCAGGGTGACCCTGGGAACTAAAAAGTAGTTAACCCCACTCAAGTCCCCTGGGCAGACCCGGATGGGGGTGCGAGACAGGAGTCCGTACACAATTACACGATTTTCGTAAAATAATGACAGGTTGGTCAAAATTTGCATGTTTGTCGCTAATAGTGGATTAAAAGGCCTGCGATATCGCATGTTTGTCCGGGCTATTAGTCTACTGTGAGTGCAAAATCTGACCAACTTTTGATTTCCTAACAGCCTCTATTGCCGCTGCAGAGGGCATTGTACGAAGGGGAAAACAATGGGAGGCAGAACTGATAATTTCTGCACATGATATGTGCAACAGCTTACACCTTTGGGTATTGTAATACTCTATCTCTAAGTACCGAGCTTTGGTTAACCTTGATAACTACACGAGTAGTTGGAGAAAATTTCCAGAGAGCGTGGGCGATAGCCCGGTTACTCGATTGGATAGTCTCTCTGGAAGGAAGTATTATGACCATAACGGGAGGGTATATATACCCGTTCCCTCCAAGAATTCCCTTTTTTGTAATACTCGCCATACCGAAAGGATGTCGGATAACCGAGAGCAAGACCGGTCCAGCGAGCCTGGCACCGGCCCAGCCAACCTGATCCCTAACCAACAACTGCAAGAATTGGCAACTCTGATGATTTCGCAACTTTCACCGCTGCTGACACCCGTCTCAACGCAACGTCCGCATTCAGAAACTTACGGTAAGTTGCTTTGCGTTTTCCAGGCTCGGTTCTTTGTACCCCCTGAGTAAACGCCTGCAGCCTCGACCCCCGCCTCTTTGGCCGTGTCGCTGGCGTAAGTCAGACCTCGTGGAACTACAGTCGTGCTATGACACCCCTCCGTGTTCGGATGTTGTCAATTGCCGGCATTGTTTCAAGTGCTTCATGGTTCTACCTTTGACTTTTGTCGGCAGCGCCCTACGCTACAGGATACCGGGCCTCGTACCCCCCACCGGTGCCGTCCTCCGACCCTGGGGATTTTCCGATACCAATGTCAGTCCCGGCCAATCCAAGCCTGCCTCCGGCCCCCTACCGCGCGGCGCCAGGCCTCGCACCCCTCGCGCGCCAACCACTGCGGCCGCTCTACAGCCCGCAACCTCCTCTTTTCGAGGTACCTGAGCACTCTCCCACGGCAGCGTACACATCCCCGCGCTCCTCAGGTGAGGGGTCTCACTATGAGGATATAAGTGATTCCGAGACGGGGGACACGGTGACACAGGTACCAGAGGTCAACCCCTTCGCAACAATTCCGGCTCTACAGGAATTCCACCTGAGCGGTTTCAAGGTCGCCCTCAGCCAACAACGGCCGCATCGCGAGCCTCCACAAACGGCTAAAGACCTGTGGTTTCATGCACGGGCCTTGGACAAACCAGGTGCCTGGAAAGAGGTCAAGGCCAGCAGGGTGATTAAATCTTATACCGGCCATAGCGATGCAGCAATGTTCGCCGCCCAGAGCCGTCCGACCTTCTTCCCTCTACCTGAGGCGGATGAAAGAAGGGAAGAGCAGCTGTCCTCATTACAAAATTGCATCGGGGCAGCGGCCCATGCCATCTGCCTTGCCATGAATACTGTCAACGATTGTGTATCCCGCCTACCTACTGCCGAAGCGGCCAGCGACTCGGAGATACCAGCAGTGAGAGACTCGTTGTGCCAGGAAGTAGGCACTTACCTGGGCCACGCCCTGCGTATCCTAGCCGCTGAGTCAAACGGCATATGCAAGGAGAGGCGGCAACTCTGCGTCAACGCCCTGCTCGACAAACAAACCAAGGCGTCTTTGATCGCCCTGCAACCGTCCGCCTCCCATCTGTTCAAGGGAAATCTGGAGGCCATGGCACACGATATCAAGCTCCGGATGGAGCTAAAAAGTGCCTTCAAACATCACCGGCCAATGAGAAGGTTCCGCGACCAGGCCCACAAGCGCCGATTTAGCGGAGAGGAACGAAAAGTCCCGCCGACTGCGGACTCTTCGACCCCCCCTAAACGTCCCTTTCCAGAGGCGCCCTCCCCTCCCACTCAGCAGTTTCGTCGACCCGACTATCGACCCGACTATCGACGACAACCCGGACAGGGAGGGCGCGGCCGTCCATTCAGTTTCAAAACCAACAAGAAGGCGTGACTGCGACAGGCTAGCAGGCCGCCTGGCAAACCACTTGGCCAGTTGGCGTACCCTTACGGATTCGAAATTTGTACTAGGAGCCGTTCAAGGGTACCTTATAGAGTTCAACACGAAACCCCCCCTGGTACGACCAACTCGGGCAACAGAAACTCACCTGTCAAATCCCAAAGCCAATCTTATGGACTTAGAAGTAAAGGCCCTGTTACGCAAGGGAGCTATAGAGAGAGCACCCAGAACCCGCGGCTTCTACAGCCGAATGTTTCTGGTTCCGAAGAAAAACGGCTCCCAGAGACCCGTCATCAACCTCCGGCCTCTAAACCAGTACGTCAGTGCCACCCCCTTCTCCATGACTACCATCAAGGACGTGTTCCAGTCGCTGCAAAGGAGAGATTACGCAGTTTCTATCGACTTGAAGGACGCCTATTTTCACGTACCGGTAAACCAACGTCACCGGCGCTTTCTACGCTTCAACTGGCGCAGGAAATGCTATCAGTTTCGGTGCCTTCCCTTTGGCCTGGCCACCAGCCCTCGTGTGTTTACAAGAGTGACAAGACCTATTATGCACACCCTTCGCTCCAGGGGCATTCGGATTCTATTTTACCTGGACGATATTTTGATTCTTGCGTCCAGCAGACACTTGGCCCTACGCCACTCAAGACAGGTGATGTCCCTCCTCCGCAGCCTGGGCTTCAGCGTCAATCACGACAAATCCGAGTTGTCACCCAGTCAGGAATTCACTTACCTGGGCTTGGACTGGTCGAGTCGGGACCTGTCTGTCAAACTCCCCCTAGACAAGGTGGAGGATATACGACGACTGGCAGCTGTGGCACTACAAAAGAAAACAGTCACCTGCCGTACCCTCCTGACCCTCTTAGGGAAGATGACCTTCGCCGCTTACGCAACCTCACTGGCCCGGCTGCATACCAGGCAACTTCAAGCGGCACTGAGAGCGGTTTACAAGCAGCCCTCCCATTTGCACCTGTCAGTGACCTTCAATCAGCGCGCAGAGAAGGACCTACAGTTCTGGAGAAACCTACGGCCCTCCCCCCGCCCCCTCCGCAACTCGCAGCCCGACCTGATTATGGCCACGGACGCCAGCAAAAGAGGGTGGGGGGGCAGCCTACAGTCCGGCACGGCTCACGGCAGATGGTCAGCGCACTTGCGCGGGAAGCATATCAACTTTCTGGAAATGAAAGCAGTCCAGCTAACCCTACGTCACTTCGAAGCACAACTTCTACACCGAACAGTGTGCATTCAGATCGACAACAAAACAACAGTGGCATATCTCGCCAAGGAAGGGGGGACAAGATCAGCGGAACTGTCAGACCTAGCCTGCCAGATCTTATTGTGGTGCCAGCAGAGGAAGATTACATTACAGGCAGTGTACGTGAAGGGAATCGCCAACTCTGTGGCCGACTCACTATCACGGCAGAAGGACACAGAGTGGTTTCTTCTCCCTCGCGTAGTGAATCAGATATTTCTTCTTTTCGGCCGGCCCTACCTAGACCTGTTTGCGTCCCGACGGACCAAGCAACTGAGGCGGTACATGACCCTGGATCGGTCCGACAGACAAGCTTATGCTGTCGATGCTCTGTCACAGGAGTGGAACTTTCCTCTGCTGTACGCCTTTCCACCACCGACTCTAGTACCTGCGGTGCTGAACAAGCTGCGGGGGCTTCCTCATCGACTACTATTGATAGCCCCATGCTGGAACGATGCCCCGTGGCTCCCGCTCATGATGCAACTTCTGTACGACACCCCGAGACGGATCAAGACCTGCCAGAATCTACTGATCAACACAGTGACAGGCTATCCGGTCAAGGACGTAGAACATCTGCGATTGACAGTCTGGCCGCTATGCGGGAGGCCACAGGTGTGCAACTACAACCAGAAGCTTTTCAAATTCTTCAGAGTGGTTGGCGGTCGAGTACCAGACGCCAATATCAGTCTGTGTGGAAATCATGGGTCTCCTGGTGTACCGACAAGCATATGGACCCAACTACAGTTTCTGTAGATAAACTTCTGGAGTACCTGCTACACCTGTTCCATAAAGGAATGGCCTGGAGAAGTATCAATGTTCACAGGTCGGGTATCTCGAGCCTGTTAGAACCACATAAGCCTTTTCCAGTGGGACAGCACCCTCTTGTGTGTAGATTTGTGCGTGGTACATTTAATGAGAGACCACCGCCTGTCCGTGTGAATCCTACCTGGGATATTGGTCAGGTGGTGATGTTCCTTACGGAGTGGCATCCCGCCAGGGATATATCGCTACAGAGACTCACGCTGAAACTCACCTTTCTTCTGGCAGCTTACACTGCCAGGCGAGTGAGTGACCTAATGTTATTCTCAGTCAAAAGTGAATTGTGTCATATCGGAAGTAACTCGGTTACTCTTCAAACGGAGTTTGGTTCCAAGACCGATCGCCCGTCACACAGAGCTCCACCAGTTAAGCTGAGACGGTGCGAGGATGAAAGGTTATGTCCAATGAGTTACTTTCAGGAATACCTGCGTCGGACGGAGCCTTTGCGTCAGGACTCAACTCAGCTGCTCATCTCTCCTTTCTCCCCTCACAGACCGGTGAAGATAGGAACTGTGCGGCGATGGATTATACGGGTGCTGAATGAAGCAGGTGTGGTAGGTAGTGCAGGATCTACCCGAGCCACAGTCACCAGTTGTGCCTTGTTACAGGATGTGCCTCTGCAACAGGTGATGAACTCGGCGGACTGGTCACGTAAAGACACTCCTTTTCGTCACTACCTGCGGATTCTTCCACCTGAGACACTGCAAGCGGTGGAGGGGAAAAGTATTCAGGATGCGGTTTTGTCGCTTTAAGGTCGGTGTTTTCATTGCTCTTTCGACCTCTTCTCGGTCCTGATGTTTAAGTTGAATGATACATTCTTCAGTAACAATGCGACGGCCTTACAGTCACCCAAAGGTGTAAGCTGTTGCACATATCATGTGCAGAAATTGACAAATTTTAAAGTGTAACGTCATAAAATTAGAATTTCTGCACTGTTGTGCAACAGCTTACACTTTAGTGTCGCATTGTTGTTCTTTAGCTTTAATGTATTTGCTGTTGTGTTAGTCTCGTATTACTTCAAGCGGGAATTCTTGGAGGGAACGGGTATATATACCCTCCCGTTATGGTCATAATACTTCCTTCCAGAGAGACTATCCAATCGAGTAACCGGGCTATCGCCCACGCTCTCTGGAAATTTTCTCCAACTACTCGTGTAGTTATCAAGGTTAACCAAAGCTCGGTACTTAGAGATAGAGTATTACAATACCCAAAGGTGTAAGCTGTTGCACAACAGTGCAGAAATTCTAATTTTATGACGTTACACTTTAAAATTTGTCAATTATTGATCGTAGCTCGACCTGGGGCTCACCAAGCCCGCCATTAGCATGGCACACACCAAATAGCCTCTTCTTTCGTTTGAAGTTATCAAATGCCCAACCAGCGCACTCATATGCATGCCATGAGACAGATGCTTTCGCCAATCTTTACAGGAATGCCGTGACGCGAAATCAGAGACAGTACATTAACCACGAAAAATATGACAGCCAATTTCTCACAGATCTCTTTTTCCAGCCAGCGCAAACTACCGGAGAACGATCGACCAAGACTAGATCGACAAAGACGGCAAATGATTTATCAGTTCTGGTGGCCGAACGCCGCTAGTGCGAATCAGATTTGTCGAGCACAGCGGATGTTAGGTTATCTTCAAGGATGTGGGCGATTCTTACCAGCAAGAGGCATGGATGCTCGTGAGCCCCTGCGACTGCAGGGGCTCATGAGCATATATGCCTCTTGTAGATGACAGGGGGCTGGCTAAAAAAACCCAACAACAGCTATGTAATAAACGGCGATTGGTGGCCGCATTACTTTCGTCCATCGAAAGTCGGACTTTCGCGGTTACAAATGGCAACACCAGCTGTGCTTTTCTGACGCTGGCAAATAGTTTCGATAGGATAGGCTGCGGAAAGTCCCCTCATCCAGTCCCGCCTGTAAGAAGCACAGACGCTCGTAAGCTCCTGCAGCCTGAGGGGTACCTTCTGCAGACTTTTCAAAGAGCATAAGCATTCCTAAGTGCTAGGGCCTGTATCATGAGCGAGCTTTATTACTACGCCAGCCACTCGGCAAGGTGCTCCGCTGTAGCGGAGCACCTTGCCGAGTGGCTGGCGCAGTAATAAAGCTCACTCGTGTAACTGTCCCCCTCTAGGTTCATGGGCATCTATGCCCCCTGCAGATAGAAGAAGCAGCTTGGTTTGAGTCCATGACAAAGATAAAGAGGCCATAATGAATCGACACCTTTTCTGGTTGGGGTCGGAAAATACGGCGTATGACGACTTGCTACTTATAATATAATATTATGGGCAAGTCCTTGGAGCATTAACCAGTGACTGCTTAGGAATACGTGCTTTGGAGTGTCAGAAATCCGTGGAGGAAGAAGTGGGTGGGGGAGGGGGGGGGGGGGGAATGAACAATAAAAGGTCACATTTATGAAGGTCATAAGCCCCGCGACAGCCTGTTAGGGATTAGTTTGACAATCGTCGCCAACAAGTACCGGGGGATTAGTGACCCCAGCTTCCTTAACAGGGCACCAGGGGGTGGGAGGGAAGGCTGGTGGATGGGGTAGGTTTTATAACATTGACAGCAAAGGAGACACTAATAACGTTGGCACGACATCTTACGGTTCCAAGTGGACAAATATCACCCTACATTACAAAGAATGCTGAAATAGACATATAACCGTGCTTTAACTCAGTAAATCACAGGTTCTGTTGAAAAACAGAAAACCGCGGCAGACGATTCTCCGCCTGTAGAACAAGGATCCAATAAGGTTCAGCAAGAGACATAGATCCTCATGAGCCCCAGCAGTCTGCGGGGGCTCAGGAGCATAGACAGTCGTGAGGCGCGGGTTTCGATGGCCAGCTTGGAAGCAATCCATCGGTGAAATACAGGGTGGTGAAGATGAAGGTTGGGTGGGGGAGGAGAGGGGTGAGGGGGACAAAATGCGGATGCGGTTGAAAGCTGCCGATTAAAGTTGGAACAAGAAGGGTAAGAGTCAGTGTGTGTGTTGGTCTGTGATTAAAAAAAAAACAACAGCAAATGAAAAATCACAGACGGTACACATTTCTCGTATTAAAGGAACAGTGCGAAAAAAATAATGGTTGATGGAGATTCTGTGAATATAACAAGGACGCAAACTGTCAAGGCATCCGGATACATGGTTTCGCAGACAAAGAGAAAAGGCAGGCCCCGCTGGAACACGGACAACGTGTGTGTGTTACAAGGCGATCGCACGGGAAAAGGATACCCAATGGCGCAAAAGGCCATCCTGCCGACGTGGGCCCGATGGCCTTTTGCGCACTGGGTAAGTCAAGAATGAAAAACAGGGACGAAGCAAGGTTTACCCCGTTGAAGCCAAGGACAGCGTCCATTCCTGTGAAAAGCGCCATCATCACTGTAGTGTAATACAATGAGCATTTCGCTTTTCGCGAAAATGGACCTAACCCTTTTGCTGTCGGTAGCGAAACCGCTAGCGACAGCCAAAGGGTTAACGGTCCTTTTGCTTTCACAGGGCGGAAGTACATTTTCGGGAAGTGGGTCGAATATCATTAGTAAACGGGGCATTAAATTAATACGTCATGGAAATCAAAGAAGGTAGAACAAGACCGTTCATAAACTCATTCGAGACGTGCCGCCTCCGGATACGCGGCACAAGCCGCGTATCCGGAGGCGGCACGTCTCGAATGAGTTAAGTGGCTTTCAAGCTTTGGCTGTCGGCTGCAAGGAATCATTACAACGAAAAGCGAAACCGACAGCCGAACACTAGAATAATGACTTGTAAATGTGTCTTGCATGATAATAATCATCTTACCAAGTTCACTTCACAACAGAGTTTCACAAGTTTAATACAATGATGCATAAAATTATTATGAAACGACACAATAAACATCTATTCGGGTACCCCGCCATTTTACCATTTATCACACAAACTAAATCAAATGAACATAGCGAAAATTGTGTGTATCAGTCATTTTTTGAAATGATGTGTTTTGTTCTTAAATCAGACTCAGCCACCAGCGCTTACCATAAGAACAAAGTCAATTGCAACTAAATATTTAAAGAAATATATGAAAAAACCGTGCGGTTTACGTGCAGCTACGTAACAATAACCATTCATGCGCACAAAGCGCCGAGCGCTCAAGCTCAAGTTAAGATAATAAATAAATACAGTAATAATCTTCGATTAAATTCAGTCAACAGTACCACTGTTTAGCCGCATCCAATGAAATGTTCTAAATTCTATTTATTTATTTTATTTAAAAAAAAAAGTCAATGGTAATTAAAATGTGTTAGATTTTGCAGGCAAATATAGTTTCTACTTTTGCAGGCATTTTCAGTATACAAGCTTGCGTCTCATGCTGGTTATCCCAAATCAATAAAAATCATCGACTGTACCGTCATTTATTTCCGTGCAGCTACTTTAACCCCACTAAAACTGCCGACAAAATGTGAACACGATCCAAATGCAAGAGAAAGAGATCCTCATGAGCCCCCGCGACTGCGGGGGGCTCATGAGGATCTATGCCTGTCGCTGAGACCAGTTTGAATACATCTTTCCTGGACGGTGCTGGCTTTAGCATGTTATGTAGTTGATTCGTTAATTAAAATGTCATGTCCCTACGGCATCAGAGATGATCAGGGACTAGCAGGTTTACTTTGATTTGGGCGATAGCAGTGTTACTATGGGGTTTCAATAACCGAAGGAGAATTATTTTCATAGATTATTAAGTTGAATGAACCACAGAAACAAAAATATACGTACAGTGTACACACAGAAGTTAAAAACCAATGGGGTCCGTTGATAGTAGCTTTGACTAATGCAAATCCACTGCTCCACCGCGTGCGCGCCGGCGCCTATATAGGCGCCGGCGCGCACGCGGTGGCGCAGTGGATTTGCATTAGTCAAACTACTATTAACGGAGCCCTATGGTTTAAACCTACATTTCAAGTTACGGCTATCGGTGTGATCTGCTCCCCCCCCCCTCCCCCGCCCCTCCCCTCCTCCAAACCCACCCTTGAAGACAGAAAGTATGACCACTGGAAAAATAACATCACACTCATGCTGATACGAACAAGCAGGAAGTGTACAGTCTGTTAGGGAGTGTCGATGGGTGGCCATTTGATGTTTGGCCAGCCAGGCAGGCAGGCAGGCAGGGGAGGGTGGAGGAAGTCTGGTGGGGAGGTCCAAGCACCATGCACACATCATGAACTAATCAAACTGATTCACATTGGGAGGTGTCGATCGGAGCGGCATGCTTTGGGGAAAATAAGCAGCGTCAGTCCTTGACACTAATTATTAACACGAGGCGACCGACGACTCCGCGGTGGACCGTGACAGTTTAACCCCTTTTACTGCACGCGGACGCAGACTGTCTTTAAAAAAAACCAAACAAACCCAATTTATAGTAAATTCAAGGCCAGAGATCCACAGCGTGAAAGGAACATGGATATACATTGGTCTCAACAAGAGGCATAGATCCTCATGAGCCCCCGCGAACGCGGGGGCTTATGAGGATCTATGCCTCTTGCAGATGGGTGACGTTCACTTTTTCTCGGCAGCGAAGGAGTTAAAGCGTAGCTCTTGAACTGTCACGATCAAGAGTGTGCTGGTCCAGAGATTCCGGACCTTACGACTCGAGAGCCGAGCGGATCAGATTTACGCGGACCTTCACAGAATCAGTCTCCTGTTCCTAGCTACGCAGTCCGTCAGAAGGGCTGAGAGTGGTACTCAGTAAGCAAAAGGTCCTCGGGCCCAGGATCATCACACATCCACGTCGCGGACCAGAGGACGCTTTGCTACTGGGCTCTAACCACGAGGTGACCAAATCTACTTCTTCACAACCGCAGCGTTTTACCGTTTCCTATCTGATTATTTTGGGCGTGAGGGCGATGACACCATTAAGTACAGCCAACACTGGCGTACCCACTGGCATTTACATCAAAGAAACATCCACACACAACGGAAGGAAATGGGAACTAGTAACACAGAAATCAGGAAGAAGAAATAGATGTAGGCATGAAAACTTGGCACTGCTGGGTGGTGTATGAGACAGGCCAAAATTTACCCGCAATCCAATTCAGCACAGCGCATACAGATTTCACGCATAATTTATATATGCTGACAATTAAGATTGTCACAATATCAAAACTGGGGAAGGTCTAGATGAAACAGCCCACCCCCCAAAAAACAAAACCAACCCCCCCCCCCTAAAAAACAACAACAACAACAACAAAAACAACAACACCCCAACAAAACAACAACAATAAAACACCGACTTTTTAGAGTTAGTCTGATATGCGAGAACAACTGACTGGTACCTGCCTATAAAAACACCAACAAAAGAAATCAATCAAACTACACAAGACAGCACACTGACATCTGCTTTGCAAGACGCCTGGACTAAAATCAAACACATTCCACAACAGACAATGGACAAACACAACACTTTGATTCTGTGCTAAACATTTAAATAAGAAAATTTTCACCAATCATTAATTGGCGACTACAGAAATACTTTTAGACAATGAGTTTTGTACTAAAATGTGTAATCATGTGACCGCACAGTCCGTGACGTAGTTCACATGAGCACACATGTATTGACGATAAATTAAGCGGACTAAACATTTTAACGTTTTACAACACAGCTCAAGGCAAAGCATTCCACGACGATCATACTGCAAACATTAAACACAGTGACTCCTCAACTACAGATTTAATTCATCTCAGCAAACCATTAACACGTCGACTTCAGAACTACAGACTTAACTCTTTCAGCCCTAACATACTTAAACAGGAGATGGACAAGACTAAATGTTCAAGGGTAGTGCCTAGTTAACCTGCTAGTTAACCAGACCCTGCCACTGAACATTCACTGTCAGACGCAGCCTCCCAACGCAACCCTTTTGCGTGTCGGTAGTGGTTTTTGACGCGATGATTCATGCAGGATGTCAGAGTGTTGCTATTCCTGCAGGATATCAGGGTGTTGTTATTCCTGCAGGAATCATCGCGACAAAAACCGCTACCGACACCCAAAGGGTTAAGGAAACTGGGTCTCCTGGCTGAAAAGAGTTAAATCACATCAGCAAACATTCCACGACATCAAGTTCGCGGGGGTTCAGCACTCGATATGGTTCACAACAGTGCGACTTCTGCAACGGAATCGTGTGAGAGCTGCACAAGGCAAATGACTATCATTACGACAACATCCACGTGCCATGGCAAGGCAGTTTTACCTGTTTCCCCTGAAAGCCCGTAATGAAAAAGACATCAACACAGTTTTAACACTGATATCAAATGTAATGACAAAAATGTAGAACTGGTAAAGGGCTTTTCATCGACTTGAATATGATAAACACAAGAAACATTTGATTAGAGAGAGAGAGAGAGAGAGAGAGAGAGAGAGAGAGAGAGAGAGAGAGAGAGAGAGAGAGAGAGAGAGAGAGAGAGAGTATATAAATCTGTATGCAAAGGTAGAAGACAGTTCTATAAGTAGAAACTCTGACTCCGCTAGATTATAAACGTGTTATCAATTAAATATCCACCATAAAACTGAATAAATATTATAAAAAGAAAAGACAAACCAAAGTTGTCCAAAGAAAGAAAAAAAATGGACATGCCCCTCAAACAAGATAACATGATGACATTTTGTTTAAATACCTGAATGACTGTAACAAACGGCTGCCCGTTGTCTTTGGTGTACGACCCGTTGACCTGGTAGTGTTTGAGCCACTGTAGGTGAGGGTGAAGGTCGCTCAGCACGATTTTGCACGTGAGAATCGCTGTGTCCCCGATGACCACAGTCTGGTTCTTGGGACCGTCTATGATCGGCTTGTGCGACAGACGCTCTGCGGATGCAAACAAACGTAACACGTCATTAGATACTAGAAATGAGATCCGCGGCACCGACATCATCCATTACTAACACGTCATCAGATACTAGAAAAGAGACCGCGGCACCGACATCATCCATTACTAACACGTCATCAGATACTAGAAAAGAGACCGCGGCACCGACATCATCCATTACTAACACGTCATCAGATACTAGAAAAAAGAACCGCGGCACCGACATCATCCATTTACTTTCTGAAAACAATCATCCATTTACTCTCTGAAAACAATCGCAGTTCGTGAATTTACCACGCCAGCCAAAGAATTGTGTTCAAACACCCTTGCAAGGAACTCTAAACACTACCCCAGTAAACTAACCCCAGTAAGCAAAGGTCCTCGGGGCCCACGACGGCCGTAGAGGGCCCGCGCACGACTGTGCGCGGGCCCACTGCCGCCGTCGTGAGCCCGAAGACGTGTTGCTGCTGGGAACGTAGGTCCAAGCAGATGAAAGGGCCCCGACAGCCCAAAATGGATGGGTAGGCTTGACGTCCAGTGCGGCAACCAAAATCAAACAACCCCACCCATCCCCCCCAAACCCACCCACTCACCAGCCAACAACCACTGAATTGTTTTATTGCGAAAACCAGATGCACTGTGAATACTGACAGCGTGCAAGTAGCACTAGAATCGCGGATCATCCGATCTATGGAGCCACGGGTCAGTTGCATAAGCGAGCTTAACATCCTGCGTAGGCTACTATAAGCAAGATGCTCCGCTATATCAGGAATAAGCTCTCAGTAGGCACTCGCCAAAAACTCTCCCAGCTCCCTCCCTCTCTCCACCTTCAACTCGATAGCACCCCCATCTCCCTCTCTGACTCGGCCAAGAACCTCGGCGTCATCCTCGATTCCTCTCTGTCCATGACCAACTTCGTCTCCGCCACGACCTAGGCATGCTATTTCCACCTTCGCCGCATCAGTCAGATCAGAAAATACCTCACTACCGAAGCTGCCACCAAACTTGCTGTCTCTCTCATCTTATCTCGCATCGACTATTGCAACTCTCTCCTTTCCGGTCTCCCTCAATCCACCATCTTCACTCTCCAACGCGTCCAGAACAATGCTGCCCGCCTCGTCCTCAGAAAGAAAAAATCCGACCACATCACACCCCTGCTCAAACTCCTTCACTGGCTCCCCATCCCCCAACGCATCCAATACAAAGTTCTGTCTCTCTGCTACAAATCCCTGAACAACTGCGCTCCTGCCTATCTCTCCAACTTACTTCACCCCTACACACCTTCCCGCTCCCTCCGCTCTGCCTCCGACCCTCTCCGCCTCCACATCCCTCGCACCAAACTTAACACTTTCGGTCCCCGCTCCTTCTCCGTCTACGGTCCATCCATCTGGAACACTCTCCCACTCTCTCTCCGTCAGAAACACTCTCTCTCCTCCTTCCAGTCCGCCCTCAAAACTCACCTCTTTCAACAGTTTTAGCACTATATCACTGCACTCCCCACCCCAAGCTGACCGTCGTAATGTATTTCACTGTTTGTGGTACGTGAGTCATTGTCTAAAGCGTGCGCATGCGTGCGCGAGTTGTGAGTGTGCGCTTAGAGTTATAATTATTATAAGATAAGCGCATTATAAATACCGTAATTATTATTATTTTTCAAAAGCAACTCAGCCCAGGGGCCAGTTGCATGAGCGAGCTTATTCCTGCACCAGCCACTAAGCAAGGTGCGCCGCTATAGCGACGCACCTTGCTTAGTGGCTGGTACAGGAATACAGGAATAAGCTCACATAAGCAACTGAGCCCAGGTGAGGAAAGGTGAGAGTCATAATGCCGATAAGACGTTTTCACACTCACGACAAGCTGTTAGCGAGGTTAAAAAGGCAGATATCTTTCAGCCCTTACGTACTTAATATCAACACCCCTAGCGATACACCAACGATAAAACATGAACAGAAGAAACAGTCCTCAACCTGCGAAAGGCAAAGATTCTCAAAATCCCATGCGGCCGAGAGATGCAGGAGAGGCCTATGTGCAAGATGCATAGATTATCACGAGCCCCTGCGGGTGCATGGGCTCATGAGGCTCTATGCGTCCTGTCAAATCAGAATTGTTATGATTCTTGCTGAGATTCTTGCGTGTACCAGGTGCTTAATGTGGGCTAAGTAATAAGAATTTATTCCTCATGCAAATTATAATGGGGAATCTACACTTCCTGTGCGCTGGGACTGGGGCCAATTTTATGTACCTCTTTGCTCTCCAAAATGGACGAGATGTCTGGACTTAGGACTGCGACTGGGCAGATAAACTTTTCCCACCTTCGCAACTCATCAAGCTCCATCATATCTCGCCTGTCTTCTGTCAGCACCGCAAAGCTAACGGAGCGTCTTTTTCAAACTAGTTTGTTGAGCTGTGTCAGCATCTGTACGTTTTTTTTTTACTCCACAAAACATTTTTTTCTAAATAACCCAGCCCCTCTTCATAGGGCAGGGAGTGGGGTGCAAGGATGGGGTGGATGGATGCGTGCAAAATCACAGACCAGCAACATGCTGGCGCAGCCCACACAATGGCCTTCAGCGAGGGGACGCTTGATGCGGGTGTTGTCATCTGGCATTTTAACCCTTTGGCTGTCGGCAACCGCTCTTCTTACTATTAGTATCCTTACTGTTAGTACCCTTGCAGTTAGCGTTTAAAAATGTGGTCTTGGAAGGCTCTTGAATAAAATGTTACTGGAAACAAGACTGGACGGAGTACTTACGTATGACCTCCACGTTGTATGTCCAGTTGATGGAGCCATGCTGATTGGAAATGACACACGTGTAGCGACCCTCGTCATCCGGCACCAGGTCGCCTATCGTCAGCTTCCAGCCCTTCTTGTTGATCTGTGCAGAACACCAGTGGAACAGGTCACATTAGCCTTTATCATTCGGAATACACCAGTACGTTAAATAAGTTCCACTAAAATAGTTGAAGGGTATCATTCGGAATACACCAGTACGTTAAATAAGTTCCACTAAAATAGTTCAAGGGTATTCTGGCACCACCCTTGAACTAAAGCCATTGGTCTATATCCTTATCTGTAAGTACTATAATGTAGCTTGCATATGGCAGTGTACAAATTTGAAGCTTTTAGTCTCAGTATGATATGGGTTAAGTGAGTGACTGGATTGGTATGGTATGGGTGGGTAGACAGACAGACAGACAGACAGAAAGATTGGACAAGGACGGGACACGACAACACTGAATTACTATCCGCTACTTACATTGCGGATAGTAATTCAGAGAGAGCTGTCACAACACACCAAAGTCCGGATTTTCAACGTAAAAGCAGTTCTCCTATATGGAGCAGAGACTTGGAGGTTGACAAAAAACATAGTCAACAGAGTACAGATCTTCATAAACAGTTGCCTTAGAAGAATCTTGAAAATTCACTGGCCAGAGAAGATCAGCAACGTCAGACTCTGGGAGAGAACAGAGCAGATAACAGCAGAGAATGAAATTGGGCGAAGAAGATGGGGATGGATTGGTCACAATCTGAGAAAGCCAGCTTCCAGTATCACTAGGCAGGCATTGTCATGGAACACCCATGGAAAGAGGAAAAGAGGCAGGCCGAGAAACACCTGGCGTCGAGACCTCCAAGCAGACATCAAGAGACTGGGAACCACCTGGAGTAAAATCGAAGGAGAAGCACAGGACAGGAGTCGCTGGAGGTCTCTTGTCGACGGCCTATACCCTGGGACGGGTGACAGGCGTAAGTAAGTACTCACATTGCCCATCTTGCTGGTGACGAAAGGCTGGTCGTCTTTGAGCCACGTAATGTTGGGCATGGGCTGACCCCTGGCCGGACACTTGAGGTCGACGAACGAGTTGACAGTGCGTGTCAGCGACTTGATGTCCGTCATGCGGTTCGACCATTGCGGCGGACCTTCCTCGTCTGAAAAAACACAAGTGTATTGCCTCGTTAATTGACTGGCTTATTGACTGACTGATTGTTGACTGACTGATTCACATACCGATTGACTGATTGATCGATCGATAGAGGATCGATCGATCGATCAATCAATTAAGTGCGAAAGAAAGGCGGGAGCACGATTTTCGCAAAGCACCTCTTGACCGACAGGGTGACGGAGTACCTGCCTTGCAATTGTATGTTTTTAATGTGCACACAATCGAATTACCAGAAGTATATAACGGTTGTAATGCGTGTGCGTGCAAACCAGCGTCGTACCACTATGCCAAATCCTCATGACCTGGACTGACAGAGGTCCCCAGTTTACGAACCCAAAACAAAAGGGTTACTTGGGTCGGTTGCATGTGCGAGCTTAGTCCTGCACCAGCCACTAAGCAAGGTGCGCCGCTATAGCGGCGCACCTTGCTTAGTGGCTGGTGCAGGACTAAGCTCGCTTATTCAACTGGTTCCAGGTTCGTGCCAGCACTTGCGATTTACAGTACACTAAACAGAGTATATGTATAATATTTAAAGCACTCCAAATGTCTCTGCTAGACTGAGTACCATGCCTGTAACCCTGTGCGTTTGTTTGGAAAACATAGCCACAGGAAGCTGGCAACAACGAACAGCTCTGCCTGAAAGTAGCGGTACAGATCTTCATGAACCCAGAAAGGCGTCGGGAATGATGCCGCATGTTCTCAAGCATCACAATAATTTTTACGTCAATGTTTTTAGACGAAGGATTTAGGTCATCATAGTTGTGGAAAAGCACCCGGAAGACGAGTCTGCACAGAACAGCACCAGTCTATAAAAAAGCATAGATGTTTATGCACGTTTGCAGGCTCAAGGAGCTCGTAATAAATGCCCAGGCTTGTCCGCCTCATTAGTATCTAAAGGAGGTTTCGGGCGTCTGATCTACGGCTTATGCAGACAAAAACCCTGTGAACTTCTAATTCAGCCCCTTCTCATTCTAGATCAGCCCATTTTCGGCATTGCGGCAGCAAGAGGTATATATTTGACAATCTATGCCTCTTTGCACATGGTGTGGGCCAGACTGCAACACTGGATAGGAAACTAAAAGCAGGTCCAGAATGGCACAATGGGCCAGGAACAGCGAACTTCCTGATGCTAGTGGAAAGTGGAAAGTCTATTTTCTGCCGCCCAGGGCGCAAGGCCCAGACAGGAAGACTTCAGGCATGGGTGTAGTTTGGTGTCAAGCTTGTAGATATCCCACGTGTTGTGACCAAACGCTAGTCCACAGACTAAAGAAACATGGTCCGTGAATATAACAGTCAGTGCGCGGGCCCACTGCAGCCGATGTCGGCCCGAGGACCTTTGCTGAATGCATGGCCGTAAGTTAACGTGTTTTGTCTGTGGGATGTAAGACAGGAGCCATTAACTCATTCTACCCCAGACACACCACAGGAAGATAAGGATCGACCATGATAGTTCAAGGGTGATGCCAGAACAGCTTGGCGCCTAAGGGCGCCAAGCTATTCTGGCATCACCCTTGAACTATCATGGTCGATCTGTGTCCTGCACTGCAATGCAGTCTTCAGAGGACGAGGGCAAGAAGTAAGGATTTCGGTGTTGGGGTAGAATGAGTTAAGTACAGGCTCTCCAGACTGCTGCTACAGTGTCTACCCTTGTTTAGTTTCAAAGTGTGAACGGAACGGGTAAACGGCTAACCCTTTTCGTGTCGGTAGCGCTTTTTGTCGCGATGACTCTTGTATGAATTACCGCTACCGACACGCAAAGAATTAAAGCGAGATGGGACGACACGGACCGTGACAGCTCAGGTCTAGTTAACGTTTTTCCTACCATCCACGCTTTATCTATCCCACGCAGTGCACTTAAAGAAAAGTTAATCTTTCCCCACAGCGGCGCCATTCATTGTTCAAGTAAGAAGACTATCCCCTAGTCAAAGCGACATGCGAAAACAAACAGCCACGCGACACAAAACCTGTAGGCGCCAAGCTATTCTGCCACCACCCTTGAACTATCATGGTCAAGGCATATGCTTCCAAATGAGCACTTTCCCATGTTTCGTTTAAAAAAAAAAAAACTCCACACTTTTTGTGTTTAGTCTTGAGCAGTGGATTTTTGCGATAACAAACTTTCTCTGTCGGCTAAGACACCAAAACGGAGCAAGTTTTTCAACTATAAATTTCGCCTCACACCCGTGACTTCCATTTCATGCACGACTTACTGTCGGCTTTTCATCCAGGGCAGCCGTCAGAGCACAAACATTCGGCGAAAAATAAGTCAAGTGGCTTTCGCTATTTGCACGCAGTTTTCTGTTCCAGTCCAGCAGCAAACCTTTTCTATTTGCAATGGGCATTGACTCTCATGGCCTCCTTCAGTTCGGGGGGGCGTTCTGACCACTTTCGCATCTACGCGCAAATGATTACATTCATCTAAGTCTGTGTTTCTTGGACGCGGATGGGAAATCAGAATTCCGTCTTGTTAGTTACGCTGCTTTCCCTTGGGACATAGAGCCTCGTCATTGCTTACCGTTTACGGGGGAATCTGGAAAAGGTACGCCTCGTGCGGTCATGATTTACGTCTGTATTTTTCGAAAGGAGGCGTCGAACGATCCTCTCCGATGGCACCCTCACGGTGACAGTCCAAAATCCCACCGATTCTTTCCTGGACGAGTGGAGGCAGCTAAAAGCTACCAATCTTAATACGCAAGGGGCATAGATTCTCATGAGCCCCTGCGGCCGCAGGGGCTCATGAGAATCCATGCCTCTTGCAGATGGCTTGTTACGTTGGCCTATGGTATCCCTGACTGTTTTCCGCAGGACTTGCTGGGCACAGGTTGGCGTACCGTTCCCCTGGCTTGGGACACACTGGGCTCATTGGACGCCAGCTGTTTTTCATTTCTTCTCCATCAGTTCAAATTGACTGCTGCACCCCTCTGGCCACCCTCCCTAGAATAACCGGTGGCTGTGCGTATGGTGAGAGTATGTTTAGCAGGGTATAGTACGATTCGCTGTCCTTGAAGCAAAATAACGAAAAGGGGGAAAAAAAAATCGAATTTTCACCACAACCTAAAACATAACGCCTATGAGACAGCTAATTTGGTACACCCAGACCAAAGTACATCATCTGAAGACTGGCGTAGCCTCTTTTCTCTTTGTTCTCCTCTCTCTATTCTTTACATAGACGGTGTTACGACAGAAATGGATATATGTGACTGTTAAACTATGTCTTCACCTCAAAGATGATATCAAGGCCAACGCAAGTGAAGCAGAGTAAGTTGTAGAGTTGAGGAACTGTAAGCATTAAGCTTTCATCATCTGTCGTAAAGGTCGGTATTATCGAAAGACGGTACACAGACCAGAACCAACTTTACTCTTCTCTAATCCTAGGCACCTCTCCTTGGCCGCAAGCTGTAAACTTGACTAGCTTACTACAGTAGTTTCCACAGTAGTTTCCACCAAGATATTATGGAACCACCCTCTGTGACGCCAGATCTGCCGACGCCGCACGCCCAATGGATGCTTAAGGCCTGATCTACAATGAGGACCCCAGTACTTCGCTTCACATCATACTCTATCCTTCCGCACCAAGTAAATATAGGAAACACCCAATAAGTACCCAGTAAACAAAGGTCTTCGGCCCCAGCGCACGGGCCGAAGGCGTTTTGCTACTGGGGTAATGGCGCCAAAAGGTACAGAACTGCTGCACTTACGCCCAGCCTGATCAAGGCTCTTAGTATTAGACATGAGCTCGCGGCAGTAACCCCTTAGTGCATGCAGCCACCCGTACTGCGAGTCTACGGTAGCACAATCAAACTTTCAGTGCGCATTTACGCGGTGCGAGTACGTCAGCGCTCACGACATAAGTGAGTTAGAACCTTCAAGACTATCGATGCCACAAGCTGGGGGAAACAGTAACAAAGCGAGGATCGTTAGGTGAAAGAAGAGGGGGGGGGGGGGGGGGGGGGGGGCAAAAGACAGCTGGCTTACTTCTTGTAAGTACTTTCTACAAAGTCACATCTAAGTCAGTTAAACTGTCAGCAAGAGGCATTGATTCTCATAAGCCCCTGCGACAGCTTATGAGAATCAACGTCTCTTGCAGACTGCGGGAGATGGTTGAGGAACAAGACATGCAACCCTGGTTGTTGCGTACGATCTGACACCAGCGACGAACTCCGGGCAACAGATAAGGAACAAAAAGCATCGTTAGCTTCAACACCCGGTCACTTCGTCCGTCAGAAGAACAGAGGTATAATGTGATATTGTCCGCACAGTAAAGGGTATACATCCTCGTACGCCCCTACGACTAGGTTTTCATACAAGACTGTAACGTATCGTAATAGTATACAGGATGCCCAACGGAAGTCTGCTTTTGAGTAACACACACACACACACACACACACACACACACACACACACACACACACACACACACACACACACACACACACACACACACACACACACACACACACACGGGTAACACAGACAACGTAGTCAGAAAGTAGCATGTCTCCCCGTCAGCCCCGCCGCATAAAACGAAACTCATCAAGATCCGTGTTTCTTGACGGTTGATGATTTACCATTCCCGGATTGTAAACGGAGTAAAAAGAAAATAAGATCACTGGGAAACTTCATCCCAATTCCCGCAGGCTAATTTCTCGTGGGCAAAACTCTCTGCGTGTTCGGAGGTAAGTTTCTTTCAACAAAAACGCCGGGTCCGTCAAATAAAATCCACGAAAGAACAGCATCCTCTTGCGCCGTACAGACAAAACGTACGTTTTAGACCGAAAGAGTTGACTGCCAGTGCTTGCAATTTAGAAGAAACTACCAAGTGAGTAGGAAAAAGCACTGTTTTTACATTTTGTTGAGATTATAAATTATGAGCTATTCAATGACCTTGTGAAAAAGCCCGAATGCGCGATCTCTTATAGTTCAAGGGTGGTGCCAGAATAGCTTCGCGCCTCTAGGCGCCAAGCAATTCTGGCACCACCCTTTAACTATGTGTAACTGAGCATTGTAGTGGACAGTATCTAGGTTACAGAAGGGTCAGGGAATGTAAGATTTCGAAAAGAACAAAGAAAGAAACACGACCCACAAGGTCGATTACAACACAATTTATTACATTTTCGGGTTAAAACCTTTTTTCCAACAGACATATCGACAGGAATACAACGCACAGCTTGTCTTTCTTCCAAGGCCAGATGTATAACTGGTGGCGTGACGTGAAAAATATAATTTTGACCGTACAGTTTGGGGCCGCGGGATCCAACATAACAAACCGATACACAAATAACGAGAATGAGAAGGGGGAGGGGCTGGGTGGGGGAGGGGGGTGGGGGTTGTTGAAGCCTGAAACAGCAGACACGCGGCAAGACATGGTTATTTGGAGGGGAAGCGGAGCCGGGTGTAAATGGCAAGCAGTCTACAAGTTGCGCAAATGGCTCGCCAGATGTGCATATGCACGCAAGTATGCATAACTGGTGCACACTCTACCCACCCTGTAAACCCCGGCACACCGCACCATGTTTCCTATTATGCATTTCATGGGTGTGCACATTATGTGTGGAAACACGATCTATGTTATGGTTTTATGGCCGCCGCAAAAATCCCCAGACACCTTTCACCCTCTGGCTGTGGGTTGCGCTTTTTATCGAGGTATTTCCTGCAGGAATCACCTCAACAAAAAAAAAAAAAAAAACGCTGTCGAAAAGCAAAGGCTCAACTTAATCCACAGCCCATTCTGACTGCGAGAGGCATATAACCTCATGAAGAACCCCTACTGCATGCAGGGGCTAATGAAGATCTATCTCTTGCCGGTTTTGATCTATTTCAGTTATATTCTCACACTAAAGGTCGTCCGAGTTTAAATCTACGAAAGAACAGCAAGCGAACCTAACAAATTACCAGAGACGCAGAGAAGCCATATGCTCACGTGGCCGAACAGGTCTTATTTATACCTCTTTTTCTCACAGTGAGGAGTTAGCCGGAGTTTAGTTTACGGTTGCAAATAGGCGTTGAAAGCGAAGACCGTATAAGGTCTTTTGTTTAACTCTTTCGAGACGTGCCGCACGTCTCGAAAGGGTTAACGCCAGGTTAGGTAGTATGCGCAAGATGCGCCCAGACTGCTCAAAGCTTGTCATAGGAATACAGAACTACATGTGTCTTCCCCATCCTCTGCCCATTACCTTCTATTTTTATTTCCGCTCAGCTATCAAGACCAATGTCTGTTATCAATCTCTCATGGCGCATGACACTTCTTTGTTGTTATCGCTGATCTTTTAAACACTGCAATAGTTACGATCTTGGCGACCATGACGATAACAGTGCTTTGCAAAAACTACGCATCACAATCCAAATGCAGAAAACAAGCATAAGTTCAAAGTGGAAATTTCCAAACAAAGCCAGAAGCCATTTCGAATGGTTTGCCCTGCCTGAAAACTGCCAAGTTCAGTGGTGGCTTTTTCGGGCTTAATCGCTATACGAACTCGACTAAACCATGTAAACATTATTAGCCCGCACTAACCTTGACCTTTCAAGGACTATGTGTTTTCTGTGTGCACGCAGTGCTTAGAATGTGATTTTCTGTGTAAGGCATTCAGCTCTGGAATGAACTGTTACAGAAAATTGCCTGCTGCTCCCGGATCTCTTCTGTCTCACACCGAACTCATTCAATGAGCCTGGTCTACAGGATCTACCCTCTTTACTATCAAGCACAGGATTCATTTACTAGCACATCTTCATTTTCCGTAACACGAAGGAGTTCATCGAACCTCACGTGACTTCTTCCAGACAAGGCATGCAGATACACACTACAACACTATCAGCATGATCTGTTATCAGGCGGCAGACATTCATTCTGTAAGCCTCCGCAGGCTAAACGTGCAGGAGCTCATGAAAGTCCATGCCTCTTGCTGACCGTATCAGCATCCCCATTTCTTCAGCCAAGGGAGTCTCTGGGGTATTCAGTCTATTACGGAATGCCTGAGAGACGGGTGACTTGTTGCTTCTGTCACACGTGGGGAATACAAAAAATTACGCTTTGTACACGGCAATCATTCGTTTGCAGCACCGGCACACCTGGAGTTCAGGGCAAGGTCTGCCGCAAGGAGGGTCCAGGCAGTCCCCTAGACGGCACCATTCCATCTGCAAGACGCACAGATTCTCATGAGCCCCTGCAAGTGCAAGTGCAGAGGATCATTAGAATCTGTGCGTTTTGTAAGCAGAAGTAAAGAACACCTCACTGCACATAAACCCTCAAGTCTGAGGATATAAACGCATATATTTTCATGTGCTGCAGATCCTCGTGAACTCTGTTAAATCGTCTATGCTCCTTGCGCATAGCAGGCACTGGACCCGCTCAAGAACTCCGTCAAGACTGGTTAGGCTGGAAACCTGGCATTCAACAGGCCGCTGCAGAAGCCAAGACAAACGAAGGGACTTAGGAACGTCCAAGACCCGCGGGACAGGTTGAAAACATCCAACATTCAATCTCCACCGTATAGTACTCACTGAACCGCATTACCCAGACTCACTAACGTCCACCAGGCGGTTGGTGGCCAATGAGAAATGACAGCTCCAATCAGAATTAACCTCCATCACAGCCCGCGTGCATCTGAATGTCTACGCTGGTCTGTGATTTTGAACCTTTGCGGCTCTAGAGCCGCAAGGTCCAAAATCACACACACACACACACACACACACACACACACACACACACACACACACACACACCTCAACCAAAAGGTCCAAAGTTAATAACCTTCCGGCGGAAAGACGCGCAGTGGAAGTTGAAGAAAAAAATCCCATTAACCCAATCAGCCCCGACAGCCTTCAGCAGGGATGGGTCGCATGACGCCTCCAAAATTTGGGAAATACGGCAGTGGGTACGCTGAATGAGTTAATTTCTGTCGATACAGACAGCATCTTCACGTCTGCAGACGCATACCCGATAACTCTGATGGGGCGATCCTCAGAATCCCTACCCGTCGACACTGGCTTTCAGGAAATTTCCGTTCTACGTGCTTCTTTAGCAATTTCTGCGGACGATCTTGCGCGGACGATTTCCTCCGTCTGAAGGCGTATAGAGGGCCGATAATTATCTCAAATCTAGAGGCATAGATTCTCAAGAGATCTGGCGTCGAAGATAAACCCCTTGAGAACACAGCCACTGGTGCTGTAAACCGCAGCAGCGGTGGCTGCATGCTGAAGGAGGGTTAAACTAGGGCTGGTCGTGAGACTGATCTGGACTAGACAGTTTTATTGGTCTTCATCACCACCTCATTTACCTCCCCTACGAAATCAGTACCACGTGCTGCTGCTGGCCAATGACAGACGTGACTAACAAGGCGCGCAGGGGAAGTCACCGCGGGTGACCAGGGCTAGGGAGGCCACCTGATCAAAGGCGGCGATGGGTTGTGGTGAGGTAGGTCCGCCTCTTCAGTCACAGCGTTAACTCATTCAGCCCGACGGCCGTATTTCCCAAAACTTTGGAGGCGTCATCTAATGACTATGCACCTGTTGCAGGAGATGGGTCGACTAATTCAAGGGCAGTGCCAGATTAGCTTGGCGCCGACAGGCGCCTAGCTAATCTGGCACTACCCTTGCATTATCACGGTCGACGCATCTCCTGCTGTAGTGCGTCAGGGCTGAATAGGGCTCGGAAAGTTCCCCGCGTTGCGGCCTAGCAGCGTCGGCGCGTCAAGTTAAGAGGATACCATAGTCATGAGATAGTAGCGAAAGTGTTTCAACACGTTTTTCTTCATTTTTCTTCCTCTTCGGAAACCAACAAAAACAGATTCTGGTGAGCGGTTTCCTACAGTGATGGCAAGACTTGCTGTTATTGCTTATAGTACGTCAGGACTTTCCTGACATTAAAAAAAAACCGCGATTATTTCCCTGTGAGCGCTTAGTCCCGTATCCTCACAAGATGGCCGCCACGACTGGCGTGATGATGTCAGCTTCCCGAGCCCTATTGCTGGTACAAAAGAGCCGATCCGTATTATCAAGAGACAATAGCTCAGGCGGTTAAGCGTCGGAGCAAGAGAGCGAAGGGAATCGCCGGGTCGAATCCCCGTCCCGGCCCCGGTAGCTGGACTCACAATCCAGGGAAAAAGACGGGCTTGTTCAATAGCATGTCCGTTGAAAGGTCCTGGTAAATCAAAGTGGCACAGTTGCAGAGCGCCTGAGTTGATCAGTGTTCAGGTCGTACTCCATAAGCAATAGATCTTCCTGTCCCCCATAACCCGCCCATCAGGGCCGTCCATTATCACTTCGGTGCCGTGGACGTTAAACCCCGAACTAACCAACCAACTATCAAGAGACACAAATTTTCACCCGGCCCTGTGGCTGCATATTAGAACTGGGCAGACTAAATCCAGCAGAGGACAGATAATTAGTAGGGTGTTTAGTAATGAGTAATGTGGAGAAGTGTGTCTTCTCTAAAAGACCCAGACGACACCACTGCACCAAAGATTTGCCCACAGGAGCAGCATCTGCAGCCGACCAACCCCAATATCGACATCTCTTTTCGTTCCACGACATGCGCACTGGCGTGCACATAACAACTAAGGCCAATCTCTGCCCTAAGATCTTTTGCTCACTCTTGGACCACACGCAACACAACCTCTTCAGTGAAGACTATCCTACTGAAAAAGACACAGATCTTCACGATTCTCGTTGACCATGGAAGTCTACGCATCTTATTGGCTAATTTGGCGTGGCGCGTTTGAACAAAAAAAAAAAAAAAAAAAAAAAAAAAAACTAAAACAAAACTAAATGATATTGTTTTAAAAAAAGTGGACGTGAAAATTAGCCAACAAATTCTCGTTTAGTTCTCGTTTACGGGCGGTTATCTGGAGTTCAAATCACGTTGCTAACGGCGTTCAGGTGGTGATGGCTCCGCAATATCTATCAACCTCTACCCACAGCCTTGTGGCCACCCCCTTCGACAGGCCCTCCCGTCTGGAACTGGCACTGATTCTCATGGGCACAGGCAGCTTGCAAGGCTTCAACATAATTTATTATAGGGATCGTTCGATGTGCTTCAGCTTTTCGCTTCCAGCTGTGACAGTCTCAGTGTTAAAAGCTGTGTGTAAAACTGATACAAATTCCTTGCCCGGCGGTAAGCATTTTTGTCAGCAGGACGTCCTTGGTCTATTGCCCAGAGTCTCAGCTGCGAGGGTGTGCGCGCACTCGCGTGCACTCTCTACCCACAAAGACAAACACTGCAACTTTGTTTTAAAAAATAAACGATGTTATGGGTGCAAGTTCTGATTTTTTGGGGGGCCTGTCTGGTCTCTCAGCTGCAGCCATACGCAGCCATTAACCCCTTGACTGCCGAAAAAAAGTCAACGCGATCCAACTGCAAGGCATAGATCCACGCAAGGGTCCATGCCTCTTGCTGAGACCAATTTGTATCCATGTTCCTGAGACGGCTGGGCTTCTTTGGTGTGTAATTTTCCAAGATTTCAGAAACACAAACTACGTCAACTGCCAGTAATGGGGTTAACGATGAAGAAAATAATGACGCTATGAGGAGGATGCCAGTGCAGGATAATAACGCTATGAGGAGGATGCCGGTGCAGGATAATAACGTTATGAGGAGGATGCCAGTGCAGGATAATAACGTTATGAGGAGGATGCCAGTGCAGGATAATAACGCTATGAGGAGGATGCCAGTGCAGGATAACTTTGCTAAGGACAATCACGCTATGAGGAGGATGCCAGTGCAGGATAACTTTGCTAAGGACAATCCTCGACTATTGCCTGCCTCATCCCGAGGACTACACTTGAACTGGCGGAAAGGACCAGCAAGAGCCCATGCCTCTTGCAAATAGAATAGATTCCCTCAAGCGCTGAAATCTGTATATTCCCCAAAACAAACAAACAAACAAACAACCAAACAACAACAAAACCAACAACAAACAAACAACAACCAAAACAAACAAACAAACAATCAAACAAACAAAACAATAAAACGTTAATTCGTTCTTTAAAGAGGAAAAAAATGTGTTGAAGAAGCGATTCTAGAGCACGCCTGTCCCTATAATGAACTCCGATACGGTGCCAGAAGGTAACTTTTGCTTTAGAAAATGTTGTTGCTACTTGGCTTATTTGCACTGAAATGGCACGAAACAAAAATGCACATTACACTGCTCATTTAAACCTGGCAATGGTCTTGTCACAGACACAGCAGACGTGCTTAAAAAGTGAAAAACAAAACAAAACAAACAAATGATAGCAAACCAACCAACAAAAAACTGTTGTAATTGTTGGTTCTCGTCCCAACACAGGGGAAAAATATAAGAAAGTACGTACACACCCCCCCCCCCCCCCCCCCCAAAAAAAAAAAAAAAAAAAAAAAAAGAAAATGAGCAGAAACGCAGGAAAACTCGACAGCAAAAAAAAAGAAGAAAAAGACACCGACAGTCTAAAAAAAAAGAAGAAGAAGGAAAAGAAGAAAATGAGCAGAAACGTCGGTACCAACAGGTGCGCATGGAAAATAGCAACACCAGCAGCCTATCTACCCATCCGTACGAGGCGTAGATTCTCATGAGCCCACGCAACATGCGTGGGCTCATGAGAATCTACGTCTCTTGCTGACTATCATTACACACCTGTGGGTGACTAACTAATTCTGTAGTCCATCGGGTGGTCAGTGTACGCTGGCATTAAGTAGTCCTGTGTTCAACTCCGAATAACGCCTTCAATTTGAAGCATTGGTGGATCCGATCTAGGTGAACAAGAGGCATAGATTCTCAAGAGTCTCTGCGTCTGCAGGGACTCATGAGAATCTATGTCTCATGCACGTGGAGGGGCACGGGAAAAGTTCTGTCAGAAGAAAAAGCAAGATACAAGCCTTCGGCTCCCAGTGGCAACCCAAAGGGAGTTGTATCCTTTCTCTATAAATCAAGGGTATCGTTTCGGAGGATGGGATTTTTATCCAATTAGCGATGAAGCGAGTGTAGACCCCTTATCGCATCTCCCCTCCCTCCCTGCCACGGTCCTCAATGTTCGAGATAAATAACCGCGGATTCTCCACCTTCAGAATTACTCTGATCGGACTGGCAGTCAATGTATCTTCTGAATTTGTTTATCCAGAGCGAGTAACTGCGGTAGTTCATCTATTTCGAGGGGGAGGGGGAGGGGGAGGGGGCCTTCGAGACGTGGCGCATCCGGAAACAGGGCATACAGCCGGGCATCCTAATGCCCACACGTCTGGCATGTGTTAAACCTAAAAGTTAGCCTCCTTTAGGACTACATCCTAATATTCGCCGGTCTTTCTAATCCAGTTATGCAAAGAAGACGTGATACAACCTCTGACACACTGTTGGCCTTCTTGCTGAACTGGTTAACTTAAAAAAAAAAATTCTCTGCACTGCATTACAGTGCCCTTAATAATCAAACAAATATACCAACTATACCCTGTGAAGACAAAAGACAGTTTAACCCATTAAGCCCCAAGGACAATATTTTACAAATATCCTCGGAGGTCTATGTCACAGTTCTGGAGAAAGATCGAGCAAGAAAGTTCAAGGGTGATGTCGAGGGCGCCAAGCTATTCCGACATCACCCTTGAACTATCATGGTCGATCGACATCCTGTCGTCGCGTGTCGTGGCTTCATGGGTTAAAATCTGTTTCTGTGAAAAGTGTGCTTTCCATAATATTAGTGGCAATGAAAAGCTCGAGTTCTGTTTCAAAAACAAAGGGACTTATTTTAGGACAGAAATCGTCTTCCGGTAACCTCTAGTAAGCTGTGCATATTGTGTGCTGGCCCGTGATCATTATTGTAACTTAAGGTCAGAGCCGATGTTGGCTTGTAGAGTACACACAAGCCACAAAAGCAGCAGGTAGCTACACCTCTCGTAAGGTGTCAGACAACAGACCAAGACACCTAAACGTGGTCTCGGGTCTCGCAGCAAGCGTAAATCAAGGTGGCATTTTCATGGCTGCTCTACATCGTCGTAGACTGAACGTGATGTGATCTTCTTCTTCCCTTGGGGAGTACAGATGTAAAATGGTCAGCAAAAGTCTATGAAAAAGCGCAGTTTGACCCATTTAGCTCCAACGCCCGACAGCACGAGATGGAACGATCATGATAATTCCTGATGGCGCCAAGCTAATCTGGCACTACCCTGGAATTATCATGGTCGATCCATCGCAAGCAACTGGTACCTAGTCGTGAGGTGACACTTTCAAAATTTGGGAAAAGCGGCCGCGGGGTTAAATTGGATCATGGGGATCTGTGACCATTGCAGATATACTGGTGTTCGCCGCATGAAAATTGTACACCGTAGTTAGGACAACCAAACCGTCTCTCAGAAAAGAAAAAAAAAGGTAACCCAGCCATCATCCGCCCGTAGAACAATATCATTTACGTTATGTATTCCAGTGCACCTCCGTTGGAGTATGCTTATGGGACGTCAGTCTACAACCGTATACGAGCACTGACGTCAGTTCTGTCATTCACGTGGATACGTTATCTCCCCCCCCCCCCCTCCCCCCCGAGATTGCGGGAGATGGATCGACAATAACAATCAGAGTAGTGAACGCTTTATCCCGACGTCTGAAAAAAAAAAAAAAATCCTCAGTCGGCCTGGCCGCAGACTCCGCACGCACAAAGCTAGAACACTTAGACTACAGCACAGTTTCATCCCCAAATCCATCACTCTAAGCAATCTGTAGGTACATCCACGCATACCCAAACCTAACTCCTCCCCCTATCCCCCTTTACCTGTGCAATCAGTAGGAATGGAGCTTGTTGATTTTAGAGAAGTGATTATATTGTGTTTTATTTGGTGGTGAACATGGACATACTGGGATTGTTGTTACTAAGTGTTTACCCACTATTTATTTTACTAGTGTAGACTTTAATTATGCAGCGTGTGTAATAATGTGTAATAATGTACTGAGACGTTTGTATAATAAGTAGTGAGGGTTAGGACTAGTTTGAAACACGCGTATTATGTATGCATATGTAGAGGTGGGTGTGAATGTATAAGTGCCGCTCAGTTCAGTCCATAAAAGATGTTTGTGTGAGATGTGTAAGAATTATGTGTAAAGATTTTGTAGTGTTTACTTTATATCCATTTGGAATTTGTAGCTGTGCAAGTGCAGGGAGAAAATGTTCATAATTATGCTATAATGTTTTTATGTCTTGTTTGTACTATTTGTTATAAATGTACCACAACCGAATTTCTCTTTTCCAGATAATAAAGTACTCTTATTCTTATAGAGTTACAAATACACCCTTGCAAGTGAAGCCTACCAACAACAACAACAACAACAACAAGAACAACAAGAAGGGCGGAGTTCGTGCACTCTTTTGTTTGTACGCGTGCCATGATTGTCGGATATCGTCCGCAAACCCATGAACTGAAACGACCTCTGACCGCAAATCTCTTTGCTTTGACTGAAGCACTTGCCTAGAAAAAGACAAGGTTAGGTGAGTTTCGCGAATTTGAAGTAATCTAACCCTATCGCTGCTGACACAACATGAGCGTCATCCGAATGCAAGAGGCACAGAACCTCATGAGCCCCCTGCAGGTGCTGGGGCTCGTAAGGTTCTGTGTCTCTTGCCGGCCCTATTTTGTATTTGCGTTCCTCAGGGCGGTTGCGGTTCTTTGACGCTGAAGTAACAATAACTATCAGAAACACAGGAAGTAACTTCTCTCTGGAGGATCTGTCTCCAACGTGTGGCCGCTGGCATCCGAGAGGGTAATAACCGAAAACGGGAAATCACGCACACCCGCAGCTTTGGTGAGCAGTGGCTCCTTACTTCCTACGTTCGCAAGGCGTCCTGGGCTCCCTGATTAACACTGTTAACTCATTCAGCCCGACGGTCGTATTTCCCCAATTGTGGAGGCGTCATCTCATGACTATGCACCAGTTGCAGGAGATGGATCGACCATGATAATTCAAGGGCAGTGCCAGATTAGCTTGGCGCCGACAGGCGCCAAGCTAATCTGGCACTGCCCTTGAATTATCATGGTCGATCCATCCCCTGCTGCAGGGCGTGCGGGCTGAATGGGATTTGGGATTTACTGGATTTGGATACGCGGCTTATAAGCGATATCCGGATGTGGCACGTCTCGAATAAGTTAACAGTGATCCGAAGATGACAACTGTCAAAAAGTGCTGGCAGATTGTGCTCCGGCACCTTACTATGGTTCAAGTTTAACCTTTTGGCTGTCGATCGCGCAGGAACCATCGCGACACAAAAGCTCTACCCGCTGCCAAAGGGGTCATTACTCGACTGAGCACGACTCCTGGAACGGCATCATGGTCGACCAGTCTACCTGGCTTGTCAGTGTTACCAGTACTACACGACCTGGAAAAGCAAGAAAAAAAACAATCCAAACAAATCAGTACCTGTGTCCGGTGGCTCCGGTTTTCTCACGTCGAAGTCATCGTACCAGTCGTCGAAAGGCTCATCTGAAATCACAGAAATGTGGGCAGTGTTAACCCATATCATACTGCGGCTAAAAGCTTCAAATTTGTACACTGCCATATTATGCAAGCTACATTAGAGTACTTGCAGATAAGGATATAGACCAATGGCTTTAGTTCAAGGGTGGTGCCAGAATAGCTTGAAGTCAACTATTTTTAGTCAAACTTATTTCACACACTGGTGTATTCCGAATGATAAGGGTTAATCGAATCCTATTGTATCAGAGGCGTATCATGTGTTAGCTGCACCTTCGTGACCAGGCGTCAAGCTAATCAGGCAATAGTATGAGCCATCTGTCATTCCCTGCTGTCGTGTGTCATGGCTGAAATGGGAAATCGATGCATACGGTGTAAATGGGTGCATTCGTAGTGACGAACTGGTCAAAACTGACAAAAAGAGCGTGTTCAGAAACAGAAAGTCCGCCTTTTCGGAATACAATCTTACGTCCCAAGTTTACTGTATGCGAAGTAAGTTTCATATAAAGAGTGTAGTTTGGATGTGTCAAGGGTGTTAATAATATTCGTTAAACGCGATATGGTTACGTGTCAGCAAAGTTTACTGCAGAATACCAGTACCTATTGCTGAATCTGCACAACTGTTGTGTTGTACGAATTAACCTATTACATCCGAGGCTGATATGGTTATGTGTCAGCAAAGTTTACTGCAGAATACCAGTACCTATTGCTGAATCTGCACAACTGTTGTGTTGTACGAATTAACCTATTACATCCGAGGCTGATATGGTTACGTGTCAGCAAAGTTTACTGCAGAATACCAGTACCTATTGCTGAACCTGCACAACTGTTGTGTTGTACGAATTAACCTATTACGCCCGAGGCTGATTTTTTTTTTAAAAATTGCTTTTTGTCCTGTGATGGCTAGATTTCAGATTAGGAGGAGATCAACCGTTTTAGTTCAAGGGTGGAGCCAGAATAGCTTGACGCTTCAGGCGCCAAGCTATTCTGGCACCACCCTTGAACTACCATAGTCAAATTTATTTCAAGGAATTAAAAAGGGTACGAAAAGGGTAAAAAAAAAAAAAAAAAAAAAAGAGGCTGTAAATCCATTTATTTTTGTTGGGAAAAGCGAGATTTGATACAACGAAAATCTTGCTTTTCACAAATATGGACTTACTATCGTCTGCCTTGCTTGAGGACTTACTTTCCACCGTGAGACTGAAGTTGGCCCATAATTCCCCATACTGGTTGCCGGCTTTGCAGCTGTAGGTTCCAGAGTCATCCACTGTCACCTTGTCGATGGACAGTGCGTACTTGGAAATCTTGATCCTGGTGACGAAAAAAAAGAGAAGATGACGTGTAAATTGTGTGTCACGTGACGTTAGACGACAGAGTGCAGTCACGAAATCGTACAGTAGTGGCAAGAGGCCAAAATCCTCGTGAGCCCGCAACACCAAACGTTGCCGTACATAAATAATAATAATAATACATGGTATTTACACGGCGCATTTCTCATATTTATAATATAACTCAATGCGCAGGCGAAAACGACACACACGCGCGCGCGCACACACACACACAATCAACCATTTGACTGTCGGTTGCGGATTTTGCAGGAATAACCGCGACAAAAAGTGCTACCGAAGGGTCAAGACAAGCAGGAGACAGATCCTCCAGAGAGAAGTTACTTCCTGTGAGTATCTGTGTCTCACGCTCGTTCAATGCATGCACGGCAACGTTTGATGTACATTGTGTTCGACGTCACCACAGCTGAGTACACTGCGCCAGCCATTAACTCATTCTACCCCGAGACCGAAATCCCCAAATTTTGCCGTTATCCTTTGAAGACTGCATTCCAGTGCAGGACACAGATCGACCATGATAGTTCAAGGGTGATGCCAGAATATTCTGGCATCACCCTTGAACTATCATGGTCGATCCATATCTTGCTGCGGTGTGTCTGGGAGCAGAGCACCTCGCTTGGTGGATGGCGCAGGACCAAGTTCACTCATGCTACTGGCTCCAGAAGTACACTAAACCCGGATGATTCCACTCAACCTGGGCCGGGTGCACATGAAACCGCCGATCTCGATTGACCAGCGGTGTGTGTACACGCTACAGACGTGTGTCGATGCGTGTTCATGGTGTGCGTGGGTCTGCGTACGCCAAGTCATTACATTTGTCAAAAGTGATTGATTTAATTGATTGTACATTGCATAACGTCCCGACAGCAACAAGGCTTTCTCATGACGTGCCTGCACTGCTTGAGAAAAAAAACAAAAAACAAAACAAAAGAAAAACACACACACACCAAAAAACAACAGAATATTGAATGTATGTCGCTAGCCGGTCCAATACCAAGGACAGTTTGGAAGAAAGGTATTTCAATGCCTAAAACTTTATCCTAATAAACGTTTCATCATCATCATCAATACCCTAAATAAACCTACGACATCTGGCCTAAATAAAGCTAAGATCATTCAGCAACACACATCCAACATCAAGAGCGACAGACAGCGCAGACAGTAGGGAGAGTTTAAAAAAGGAAAATACAGGTGAATGGACCAAGGGTAGACAGAAACACATGCCCCAGAGTAGAAGGGAAACCCACCCTGCGGGGCTGAGCAGGGTGACCCTGGGAAATAAAAAGTAGTTAACCCCACCCAAGTCGCCCAGGGCAGACCCGGGTGGGGTGTTGTCAAAAGTGTTTGTGCGCTGGTTTTTCACCTCTCGTCGTGGCTCTTGACCAGTTCATTGTGTCTGTACCAGAGGAGCCAGGGGCGCGGTCTCCCCCCCACCTTACACCTCAACTTCACCCTCCCGCCCTCAGCGGCTCGCTTGTCGCACAGCGGTTCCTCCAAGAAAAACGGCGCCGCTGCAACAACAAAGATACGATTTAGCTACAAACCCACACATCGTGTTTTTTTTTTTTTCTTCTTTTGAACCTATTTAGCCCCAACGCCCTGCAACAGGAGATGGATTGATCGTGGTAATTCAAGGGTAGTGCCAGATTAGCTTGGCGCCTTCAGGCGCCAAGCAAATCTGGCACTACCCTTGAATTATCATGGCCAATCCATCCCTTGCAACCGGTACATAGTCGTTACGTAACATCTCCTACATTTGGGAAAGCACTCAGAAGGGGGGAGATGGGGGAAAGGGGGAGGAGGGGGGAGGGGGAGGAGGGGGGGGGGAGAGGGTGAAGGGGGTGGGGTGCGTGTGTGTGTGTGTGTGTGTGTGTGTGGGGGGGGTTATGGATTAAATGTACTTTTTGCCTCCATGTTAGCTAAAAGCGTTCCACACCTCCTCTGAAACACAAGAAACAAATTCATCCGGCACTACTATCACGCATGAAGGGCCAGCGACAGGCGCGGATCCCCATGATTTAACGCTTTGACTGTCGGTAGCGCTTGTTGTCGCGAACCGACAGCCAAAGAGTTAACACCATTTTCATAGGAACGTCAAGGCACGTTTACTGAAAAAGAAAAAGAAAATTTCGATGGCGTAGAAATGGAGAATGAAAGAGGGGCAGCTGGAGGAGCAAGGAATGATCAGGGTCTGTGTACTTGCTTTTGAGACCACGAGACAGTGATGGCCAGTGTTTGCTAGGACAGGGCGGGCTTCATAGCACAGGCGAATGATGACAACAGTGATCTGAAATTGCGTTTACCCTAGGTTTTCGTACGGCTTCCTTAGAAAGTCGTACGGGACCTAAGGTGCACTCCATTTCAATAACCGATTTAAAATCCCGGTGTCGTATGACTTCCGCAATGACGTCAGACGAAACCTAAGAAAATGCATTTTCAACTCGCTGTTGTTCGCCCCCTTCTGTGCTCTGCCCTGCTCTGTGAAGACAAAAGACTTTAACTCATTCCAGACGTAAGGCATACGGATACGCGGCTATAGATACGTCTGGAATGTGTTGATCTAGTATTTTTTGGTGTGACAAAGAAGATTTTCAACGTATTAAAATAAAAAATTCACTCAGTTTACACAAAATGGCCCTACTCTTCTTCTGCCGTTACAGGACAGTAGATACTTTCAACGGGTGAAAAATAAATTCGGGTTATTAGTGAGACAGTAAATGGCACCGATCAAAAAAGGATAGATTTCCACCTGCAAGAGGTCTAGATTCTCACGACTCCCTGCAGTCAACAGGGACTCCTGAGGATCTATACCTCTTGCAGACAGAAGGGGTTACACAGAAGGCGGTTTATTTTCACAGGCTTACATAGGTTAACAAGGTAACACCCAAATCGGCGAATTTTTTTTTGTTCTGATCAACCTCTTTGCTCAAGGTGGAACTGTATGTCTATGCACAGGATAGGAACTAGGCAGCCCCTCGGCAATGCACTATGCACAGATTTCAAGCCTGCAGAACGAGCAGGAGCTGTAGTAATATGATGTGCACCTTTCAAAATTCCACATGACCGACACTACTTAACCCATATCATGCTGAGGCTAAAAGCTTCAAATTTGTACACTGCCATATATATGCAAGCTACATTATAGTACTTACAGATAAGGATATAGACCAATGGCTTTAGTTCAAGGGTAGTGCCAGAATAGCTTGGCGCCTAGAGGCGCCAAGCTATTATGGCACTACCCTTGAACTATTTTAGTCAAACTTATTTCACACACTGGTGTATTCCGAATGATAAGAGTTAATTTATACCTCCACTGGAAACGTCATTCATTTATTTATATATATAAAAAAAACCTATTTATCCCTTGCACACCACAAGATACAAACTGACCATGGTATTTAAAGGTGATATCAGATATCTTGGCACTACCCTATAACTACCATGGTCGAGCTGTCTCTTGAGCTGCAATGTAGTCTTTAGAAAAGGCATCTTCCAAATTGGGAAACGTCAGGCTTACGGATGTGATAAGCATTGTGACTGCCCCGGCGCGTGTCCCCTAAACTGATGGCCATGAATGGCCACAGGTAGCTTTTTCGGTTTACTTGCCATGGCCTCGGAACTCAAGCCACATCCTTTTTTTGTGCACAGATTCCGGCCACAGAATTTCATCGGCCCTCAGCCAGCCCACTACGTCCGCAAAAGGCACAGATTTTCATGGGTCCGTGCATCAGATTCCGGGAACAGTCTCAACAGCCCACTACGTCCGCAAAAGGCACAGATTTTTTTCATGGGTCCGTGCATCAGATTCCGGGAACAGTCTCAACAGCCCTCGATCAGCGCACTGCATCGGCAACAGGCACATATTCTCAAGAGTCCCTGCCTCTTCACGGGCGCGTGAGAATCTATGCCTCGTCCTGTCAGCAGGGTACGTCTATAGGGTCGAATCACGACCCTTTCCCGCGAAAAAAAATTCTAAAAATAGATTTCCGAGCGCAAATGCCTACTTCCGGTGACATGGCACTGACCGTCGAAAATGCCGACGAAGCACTGCAGCTGGGGAAAATGCAACATGTACCCTCATATTGAGTTTCGAGCTAAAATATTATGCTGTAAAGTGTTCTCATAATTCATCTTTTTAGATAATATAATTTTTGTATGCAGTGAAAAATGAATAATAAATAGCTGGTAAATTTATTTCAGATTTGTCTTAGTGGTTGCTTTTTGTTTTCTGACTATGCTTACATGTACTGGAAAACACTGATTTTCAGCGTCAACAAGTATTACTCGATTTGCAACACAGATAAAATAACACACAAGACATGGACAAAGATGTCAACACTGAAAAGTAGAACACTATTAAAAGAATTTATTAAATTGGTGCAAAATAAATACCTTATGTTACAGACAAAATGGGAAATCAGTCATTCGTGGGAAATGCCTAAGGCAGTAATGAGCATTTTTTTTTTAACTGAATGACAAAATACCACTCTTTTTGTAAATAATTGCACTTAGAAATTATTTAGACGGAAAGATCTGTAAGTTGTTCAATTAAATTCTCTGAATCGAAATACATCACTCATTCCGTAAATAATTGAAAATTGTCCTAAACCGGGCATAGCTGAATTTGTCTACAGGCATTTCCTGAGAATGACTGATTTCTTGTTCTGACTGCACACACATGCACAGCGGCACACACACACACACACACACACACACACACACACACACACACACACACACACACACGCACACACACGCACACACACACACACACACACACATACAGGGGTGGCCAAATCTTTTTTTTTTTCTGAGGTCATCTGGCGGACTAGCTCAAGAAAAAAAATGAATTAGTCCGCAAGAATCTTAACAGAGTCCGCTTACTAATCCCCAAAAATCAGAATGCTTGTACAATGTTAGTAAAAAAATGAAGGAAAAAAAACATTTAATGAAATAACACATTTAATATTGTAATTGTATTTTTTTTCTATAAGTTTTCTTAAAATAAAAAAGTTTATATTTCTCACCAAAAAATTACTTAACACAGCGTTAGATAGGCCTACCTTCTAACTGCATATGGTAAAAAGCATCAGAAAAGTATCGCTGTAAATTAAATGAACATTTATTATTTATCCACCATTGCTTAAAATCTTTTGCAAAAAGTAATCGTTTAAAAAAAAGAAAATTCGCTTCATCTGTTGTTTTCTTCTTCTTCTTTTCTTAAGGATCGCTTGGCTAAAACAATACAGTGAGCCATCACAAAAATCAAAACAAGTTAAGAGTCCTGTCGTCTGCTAGCAGAAAGTCGTGAAAGTTATCACATGGTCACATGACTATAAATAAAATGGTGATAATTTCGAGAAGTAGACGACGCTTGTGTTCGTCATGCCTTACAAATCGGCGAAAAAAAATTAATAGATGACTGGTCATATAATAGATGACTGGTCATAATTTGAGGGAGTCCGTTAGGCAGTACCAAATCTAGAATGTGAGATAATCCGCCGCAATTCGAGATCACATAAAATATATAACAGTATTGATATTATATGACTAAGATATATTACACTATTATCATGTCTTGTCTGTTCAAAAAGTCTAAGATCGACAGCTACCACCCAAAACACAAATTAAATTCTTTTACAACATAGTTGGACACCGAGTGTTGTCACCGGAAGTAGTTAAAACGAAGATTTTTACCGATCATTTACGAAGATGACGTCGCATGAAGCAGACGCCTTAATTTCGTGATTCGTCCCTATGGTCGTGTGAATCCTGAATGATGACTATGTCCGACACCATTTCATTCTTTATCAGTGGATTACTTTGAGAATAACACTTCTCTTCCTCTGTGAAAGAGCTGATACGTGTAGACTAAGCCCTACCAGTAAGCAAATGTCATACGGCCGACGTCGGCCGCAGTGGGCCCTCGCACAGACGTGCGCGGGCCCAATGCGGCTGACGTCGGCTCGAGGATCTGCTGCCTTCTCTCTGCTGACCGAGCAACGTGGTCTGGTTCTAAAGCAGGTCAGGTATGCGATACGCTTGTACACGCTGATCTGCATCTGTGGCTCCGTGTCTACCCCGAGGAGCCATGACGGGTTTCCCGAGCAGACATTCTGTACAGGGGCTAGCATACCTGAGATTTCACCTCAGCTGTGTCTCTTTGTGTCCGTTGACCAGGTAAAACTGAAAGACCAGGCATCGGCATTCAAGCTAGGGGGACAGGTATTGTCCTGCGGCTATTGAGATGCAGGTCATTCAACAAGTTCGTACCTCTGCAAGAGGCACAGATCCTCATGAGCCCACGCTTATGAGGAGGATCTCTGACTCTTCCTCCTAAATGTATATCTTGCCAACACTGTGCGTCATCTTCTGTTACCGTGCAGCAGTCCTCAAAAAGGCGCGAATCGGCGCGAGGACCTAGACTCGGCTTACAAAACACAGGATACCGACACAGTAACTGACGGAAAGCACATCTATGACCAACAGACGAAGGAGGTTACAGGTTGTATGGGCACACCACGTCTCACTACGATAGGGCTGACCCGGGGGGGGGGGGGAGGGGGGAAGGGGGAAGGATTAGGGGGTAGGGATGTTTGTCAAACGCCGAAGTCAGAGAGGAGGGTAAAGTGGACAAATAGTATCACGGAGCTTCTAGTCCAGCTCTACCACTGACTGCGAACGCAGACTGAGCTTTGAAAATTCAACTTCAAAGGCACCCCCCAAGTAACATGGATGCAAGGTATTTTCAGCAAGAGGCAAAGATCCTCATGAGCCCCCGCAGTCGCGGGGGCTCATGAGGATCTATGCCTCTTGCAGTTGGGTAGTGTTCAATCGCTATTGGCAGTGGCGGGGCTATGGGGAGTGTAGTGACTACTGTAGAACATGACAACGCGGCCATGGTGTACTGTAAGTTTGAAGACTGTCACTCTTGTGCTACAAAAAACACACGCAGCAAACGTAAAAGTGCAGCCGCTATGGACTGAAGGCTGACGGTGGAACTGGGGTCAGTTGTGTGAGTGAGCTATAGCGGACACATTGCTTAGTGGCTTGCGCTGGACTAAGCTCATTCATGCAACAGAACCCTGTAGGACAGAGTAGGTGTCATAACATGGGACCCGCTTCGTACAAAACACTAGTGGCTGCCCCCCTCGATTGCTGCCGCGCTGATGAGCCCAGCAACCGAGGGAGACAACCAGTGTGTGTGCTGGTACAACTCACACGTCAACACTATGGACTACGCGTACAACTGCACGTGTCCTGTTCCGGCGAATGCGTAGATAAACTGCACAAAAATGTAACGGTAAGGCCAAAAACCGAGTGCCCCCATATTAGACCATAAAGTAACCCTGAAAAGGTCCCCTCCTCTTACCGATCAAAACATGCATTGGCCCAGCAAGATGTGTACAGCCTGCCGGGGCTCGTGAGGATCTATGCCTCGCACAGATGAAATGCGTTTGCTCTTTCACTGTCCGGTGACGTAACAAGTTGCAGTGCGCACGCAAGGAAGTAGATTAGCTGCATGTTGTGTCTGATTTCCGGTAACATAGCACTGGAATTTGAACCAAACCCAAGCTTCCATTTTTTGTTTTTTTGGGGAGAGAGAGAGCTAGAGAGCTGCTATGATGAAAACGGTACACAAAAATACACTACGCTGTAACTTCCTTCACCAGGGGTCAGTTGCATGAATGAGCTCCGTCATGCGCTGGCCACGCAGCAAGCAGCTCCGCTATAGCGGAGCATGCTAGCTGAGTGGCTGGCGCAGGACTAGGCTCACTCATGCAGCGGGCACCTGATCTATATAACCTGAGAAATCACGGAATAGTTTTCAAGGAGACTGTTCCATCATACGACAACATCATGACAGAGCCTCTCTGAGAGGCACTGTTGCCGAAACATGGAAGCATACAAGAACGGTGAAGACAATGCCAGAAACGTTGCAGTCAGGTGTGTACGCGCTATCGGCATCAGTCTGTGGGGCAAGATAAGCTTATTATGATATTTTGCACAGCCGCCCAGACAAAATCCTTCCACCTGCAAGAGACACAGATCCTCAAAAGCCCCTGCAGCGTGCAGGTGCTCATGAGGATCTATGTCTCTTGCTGACAAGTGTTTGCCGTCCTTGTTCTTCAGCGAGGAGGCTGCAAACTGAACTGATTAAACCGCCGTGGTATCTACCGGGAACTGTGGAGGCATGCAGACTAGGTGTTGTTTTCCGCCTGTTTCAGTGTTGGATGACACCTTCAGATAACCTAATCACTGCAATCTCTAGGGGGCGCTGATCTTCATGGGGTGTTGCAGCCTGCAGGGGGCCAATGAGGATGTATGCCTATTGCTTCCACCATCAACGTTCGTGTCTCTCTTTCCGCGTTGGCGTTTTAACCCTTTAAGCCCCAAGGTCCCATTTCTCAAATTTTGGAGGTGTTGCCTAACGACTATGTACCAGTTGCAGGAGATGGCTTGACCATGATAATTCAAGGGTATGCCAGATTAGCTTGGCGCCTTTAGGCGCCAAGCTAATCTGGCACTACCCTTGAATTATCATGGTCAAGCCATCTCCTGCTGTAGGGATCCGGGGCGGAAAGGGTTAATCTACTCAGGCGTACCGTAGATTTATAGCCCTACTGACATAATTATATCGTTTGTCTTATGGAAGAGCATAGATCTATAAACTAAAACTCAATGATGTTTTTATCGTAGTATTGCAGGCCACAGCTCTCATTAGTCTGCGGGGGCCCTTGAAGTTCTACGCTTCTTTGAGATGATGGTGGTCGATCTTGTCGCTTATTTTCAAGTTTATTTGTGCACTTGTCCTTCACAGGACCGGAAACGCGTTGTTTTTGTCTCCACTGGTTGAAAACTGTATAGCAAAGAAAATGTAGGGCTCTAAACACGTCAGCAGTCTCTCACCAAAACCATTCCATCTGAAAGAGGCGTAGATTCTCATGAGCCCCCCGCAACCGCGAGGGCTCATGGAGAATCTACGACTCTTTCTGACTACGATCATCTAGATCCCACGGTGTCCTGAAAGTGCAGGTGTTTTCTGTCTAGCCAGGTTTCAAGCCAGAGTCTGGTCGCCGCTGACCTCCACGGCATGAAAGACGGGTGTTTAACAACTGATTAAACGATCATGACCTATTCCGTCCGACGAACTGCGTCGACCAATCTTGTCCCGCAAGAGACATAGATTCTCATGAGCCCCTGCAAATGCTGGGGCTCATGAGAATCTCTGTCTCTTGCAGACGGGAGGGTGCGAGTGTCAAGACAGTGGTTGTTATCAGCATGCCCATTACGAAAACAAGGGCCCGGCCATAGCCGAGTTATCAAAGACACAATCTGACCCTTGTTTTGGGAGACAAGGGCCGCGGGGGGTGGGGGGGGGGGGGGGGGGGGAGCTGCGATTCCACGGTGCCCCCGCTACACAAGACACTCTTGTTGGAGCTGTTCACACGTGCTCTTTTGTCGTCTCTAACTCAGCGATGCACTCTGGGTACTGCATAATAACACTGAGAATCAACGAAGAAAGATTATGGTCTCTTGTCGTTGTACTGCGTGTTTCTGTCCTCGTCTCTTTTAACTCGTTCAGCCCGACGGCCGTATTTCCCAAATTTTGGAGGCGTCATCTGACGACTATGCACCAGTTGCAGGAGATGGTTCGACCATGATCCAATTCTTTTTAAATTTATAGTAGCTATCAAAATAATTAAAATGGGATCTATGCAACAAACAAGCGAGCTAAGAGATACGATTAACCCATTTAGCCCGACGGCCGTATTTCCCAAATTTTGGACGCGTCATCTAATGACTTTGCACGAGTTGCAGGAGATGGATCGACCATGATAATTCAAGGGCAGTGCCAGATTAGCTTGGCGCCGACAGGCGCCAAGCTAATCTGGCACTACCCTTGAATTATCATGGTCGACCCATCTCCTGCTGTTGGGCGTCATGGCTGAATGGGTTAAATAAATTTGTGTGGCGGTGGTAGGTGATCATGGACCCGACTACGACTGTCAATCGACACCATTGGGAAGAATGCCGACACCACCAAGCTTTCCGTTAAACAGAACCTTCTCCGTATTTTACGGTCACATTTTTGACAGGGCCGGAAAAAAAAAAAAGGGAAGGCCGTCTGTCCCCGGGACGGACTGTTCTTGAGAAGAAAAAAACAAAACAAAACAACTTATCCCTGCTGTGTTTCAAGTACGCGAGGGACTGTGGAGCCCCTGGGACGGATTTTTTTGGGGTACAGTTTTAAGTCCTAGCGGAAAGCCTGGCCACGTATATGTTTCTATCAGTCGTTGTATGATTGCAGGTACAGACGACTTCGAAACTGACAGTCTGCGTGTGCGTGCCTTTTCGTACACTCATGATTTCTGCCCGTACTCTGTACCTTGAAATCTCTGACAGTATGGCCGGAAGCACGCTTACAACTAATCTAACGGTGCAAAAACGCTATAGTGGTGACAGTCGGGTTGAAAACTCAGTTAGTCTCCAAACTCGAGTTTGCACTGCCGTGAACCTAAAGGGAGCATGAGCATCGCGCTATTCTACGGTTATTCTACGCCGCAGTGCCGGGACGGTCGTCGAATCACACGTGTTGACAGCCATGGGTGTTTTGTTTTGGGCTCGGTGGTCGCGATTTCATCCCGGCTGCGTAAACATAGCAGCATAGAGGCAACACTAGCCACCAAGATACATACAGTACATTTAGCTTCTCACAAGCCCCCGCACTCTGCGCGGAACTCATGAAGATCTATGCCTCTTGGGGAGTTTTGTCTTTGGTTACGGGCGAACATTGATAGGCAGTGAATACCATCCGTCTGATGTAAAAACAAGAATATATTATCCTCGTGAAAGTATGCGGTAACGGTGGAATGAATGTTCTTGATAGGTTCATTTGTCTCTGTGCACATCAGATGGAACAGAGAACCTTCTGCCATACCATCTGACGGCAGTTCCGATGAAAGCGGCCTTCAAGGCAGGCTAAAGCCTTGTACTGTCTCCAGCCCTCAACCAAATAATAGCCCTATCCAAAACCATTTTAGTATATATTTAATTTTTTATTTGTAACCTGGCTTTTAAATTTCTGCCCGTATATGTGCCTCAGCAGATACAAGTATATTCCGTAGTGAACCCGACTCTCTCTGTACCAGAACAAAAGAGGGGGGAAAAGTGTGTTCATTTATAATATGGCCATTGATGTACGGTTACTAAAAAACAAAAGAAACGGCTGAAACTCACTGCAAAACACAATAGCCCATCTCCTCCCTTTCCCCCACTCAGCCTGGAAATTAAAATTGTGTGAACTGAAAAAGCAAAACGTAGGCACAGATTCTCCTGGGTCACGGTCCTGTAACTTGCGTGGCGGACATTTGAGGATCTATGCCTTTTCTCATCTGTAGAAAGGAGTTAGGACCACTATCACACTGAATTAGATACACTCAATGATAAACACCTCCTGTCTGGAATAAACATAGATCCTCATGACGCCCGCAGATACGAAAGCTAATGAGAATCCTGACTCTTGCCTGCCTCTATCATTATGCTGGTCCTTACATACAAGAAGCGGCGCGAGCTGATTCAGTGACTGCCTTCCGCCATTGTATTAGACGCGATGACAGCAATTATAAACAAACCGTTCTGCTGGAAAAACTGGACAGAAACCGAGAAGAGCGCGAGCTCACATTCCATCGAATCAAAATGATTAGGTTTTTCTGAGTCTGAGTTAGAACTGAACTGTCCTTCGGCTCTTTTACAATTTGACAAAGCAAGGTGCGGCCTGGAAAAGCCCCGTTACCGAAACTGATCTCCAACACCCGGGTTCAACAGCACGGCTGGGGGGAGATCAGTAGTACATTGCTGCGGAAATATGAGTCATCTAAAATGGCTGTTGAACTGCATAAAATGGCGTCGTGAGTGATCGCCTAGTACTTCTACAAACATTAACCTGTTAAAAAACGTGAAAACATCACCCAGCTGCAAGAGGTATAGATCTTCATGAGCCACCGCAGTTGCGGGGGCTCGTGAGGATCTATGCATCTCGCTGATAACACTCTGTGAATCGACGTTTCTGGAACATCTAAGGTTCCTTGGTCTCGAATTAAGGAGATTGCAGATGCACGTCGTGCGTCAGTTGGCCCTGAACTACCTCATGAAACTCTGCTCGCTAGTACCGCAGATTGATGGGACTGTGTTGGCTGTACCTTTGTTTCTGTTTATTTTGTTCAGTTAACCCATTCTGCCCCGACGCCCTACAGCAGGAGAATGGGTCGACCATGCTAATTCAAGGGTAGTGCCAGATTAGCTTGGTGCCTGTCGGCACCAAGCTAATCTGGCACTGCCCTTGAATTATAATAATAATAATAAAATAACAATAGATAGTATTTATATGGCGCATTTCTCATATTTATAATATAACTCAATGCGCAGGACATAGGCCTAGCCTCGAACTGAACCCAACAAGCGCGCTCACGTGAATCACGCGCATTCCCTCACACACTGTACATAACACAGAACATTCACGTGGTGCTAAGGGCAAGCTCAAGCGAGCTACTGAAATTTTGGAAATTTAAATCGTTTTTTATATTTTTGAAATTTGATTAAGTAGACTGAAATTAATACCGAAATTCGTGGGGAGAACCCCGACGGTCCTCCCGAATTAATGGTGACACTTACTAGACAGTATATAACTCAACGGACACAGAGATTACTCCGAACTGAGGCAGTCGCTACAGCTCCAAAAACACATGACCCCACGAGCTCCTTAGCATCCGCGTTATCGCGGAATTGTTTATATTACAGCTGACGGCAGGCGAAGCTGTCCCGTTTCTCACTTTCCTTTTTTGTCCCTTGTCTCCTTGACTGCGTGCGCAAAATAAGGTGAATTTGTGTGAAATCATTGAAAATTCACATCAACTTCATTTAAAAACAAATGAACTCTAGCATTTTTTAGTGCGTGTACGGGTTAGCGCATTTTTTGGGGAAACAATAGGCGCACAGGCCTCTTTTCGTGTTTGTCCTTGCTAAACTACAACATTCTTAGAGAGAGATAGATGAAATGAAACTTTATTAAGACTAAGAGAGAAAGAAAAAAAAAAAAACAAACAACAACAGCCTAGTGATAATAAAGTGTAAAAAATGGTTATAACTAAATAGTGTATACACGGTATAAGTGAAGACACAGTCGTACTATCCGTGAACTGAAAAACTCGAAAAGCTTTTGGTCAGGCATGGAGCCGCAGGAGCCAAAGGGAGGGGAGGAAATACGGTCGCAGCGGGTTTGATATGTGCCAGATATCTCTCACGACAGCTTGATGATAACTGACTCGCACCCACACTTGCCGGAATTCAGGGACCTTTTTTCTCTGTCCGTTGAGTTATAGACTGTAGAGGAGAAATGTCCGACGCCGGAACCGGGTATCGAACCTCGCACCTCTTGCATTGGTGGCAGGCGCTTTTACCGCTGCACCACGGATCATGTTCGGTCCATCTCCTGCAACTGGTGTATAGTCATTAGCTGTGGCCTCCAAAATTTTTTGAAATACGGCCGTCGGGCTGAATGGGTTAATCGTAGCTCGCTTGTTTGTTGCACCGATCCCATTTTAATTATTTTGAATAGCTACTATAAATTTAAAAAGAAATGGCCCCGTGAAAAGTAAAGGTATGAAATCTTGAATCACTGACCCCAGCGCTAGGCCACTTCCTGTCTTTTGTCCCAAGTGAATGCGCCCCCCTTCCCTGCGTCCCGCACCACCTTCCTCTATCCCCATGAAATACAGTTCCTTGAGGCTGCAAGGGACGTGGATTTTCATGCGCCTCGGTAGTTGCAGGGGCTCATGAGAATCTACGCCTCTTGCTGACCCAGTCGCACCACCTTCCTCTATCCCCATGAAATACAGTTCATTGAGGCTGCAAGGGACGTAGATTTTCATGCGCCTCGGTAGTTGCAGGGGCTCATGAGAATCTACGCCTCTTGCTGACCCAGTTTGGCTAAGTGAAGTGTTCCTCAAATTGCGGGTATCACCAGGGTTGATGTGAACGGTTTAGAAACCGTTTCTCTTCCCTTTCTGCCCCCATCGTATACTGTGCTCCTACTACCTTCAACCGAGGAAAGTGGAATTTGACAAATCAGACTAACAAGCGACACAGATTTAACGCGCCCTCTGCGGCCTGCGGGGGATTATGAAGAATCTGTGCCTATTGCAGGTGTGCTAATTTCGCTGTGACTGCAACGCCGGCTCACCTGTATAAGGAAACTGAAACCAGACCACTCACTCTACCTGTTGCTCTACTGTAGGCTGACAACCAAAGACCCTCTCCGATTGAGAAAGGCTTTCTAAAATGTGTTGGTCTGTGACTGGACCGTACCAGTTTTGGGTGATATTGTCTAAAAAAAACAGCACACATATGGGGACCGGCATGTGGAAGGGTCCTTCATTGGCTACTGGCAAAGAGTGAGTGCTTGGTTTGCCTATAAATTAATGCCTGGAAAACGCCAATACAACGCAAATCTACCGACAAGCAAAGAGTTAACCCATATCATTTTGAATACACCAGTGTGTGAAATAAAATAGAATTGTGCCAAGTCTGGGTGTTAAATTATGAATAGTATTTGAGAAAAAATAAATTTTGTCAAAATATTGCTTTTTTTATACCTATTTCCTGATCGCCGGTGACCTTGACCTTTACGAGAGGTAACACAAATTTGTATGTTTAGAAAAGTCTTGCCACAAAGTATCCTTGGGCCAAGTTCGAAAACTGTGCCTTGAATACTAGTCTCTGAGAAAATGCCAACATTAAAGTTTACCACAGACGACGGACGACGTATGACGGCGGACGGACGACCACTGGCCCAGAACATAGACTCGCTTTGGCTTCGCACGTGAGCCAATAAAAATACGTCACAATGAACGCTGCCAGGGGCAGTAAAAGAGAAGGGGGTTGAGCGGAGAGAGGTTTCGGTCACAAGCTGCTTATATAATAGGTGACATCATAGACTTTAATTAACCCCTTGACGGTTACTGGCGATACCGTTCGGCCGCGAAAAAGATTATACGGGTCTTTCTCGCCGACCGGTATCGTTATTAGCAGTCAAGGGGTTGGATATATACAGGCGACAAAAGCACGAGTGTATAGCTGACATGATACATATCGGCAAGGAAAACAATTAAGGCAAACTAAATCGCAAAACAGGTGACCTGTGCTGGTTTGTGATCCTGCCTGGACTTGCGTCGAAACCAGCGCTCATATTCTTTCTGTCATCCAGTTAGTGTCATAAAATTCGTGTGCAACTAGATATGTTCGGATTGACTCATTCGAGACGTGCCGCATCCTGTTACTGGGGCACAAAGCCGCGTATCTTGGTTACGCTACGTCTCGAATGTGTTAACCCATATCATTCGGAAAACACCAGTGTGTGAAATAAGCTGGACTAAAATAGTTCAAGGGTAGTGCCGGAATAGCTTGGCGCCTCTAGGCGCCAAGCTATTCTGGCACTACCCTTGAACTAAAGCCATTGGTCTATATCCTTATGTGTAAAGTACTATAATGTAGCTTGCATATATATGGCAGTGTACAAATTTGAAGCTTTTAGCCTCAGAATGATTTGGGTTAATTTGGTGGGGGAGGGTTTGACTGTACACATATGACAGAGAATGGTTTCTTCTGCAAGCTTTGTCTCGCATTCACCTGTAACCGGTACAAAGGACACAAAGAAGGGACGAGGGTGCGTTTCATCTTACTTGGTGTATGGCGCCTTCACAACCTGCCCCCACCAATTATTCTCCTATAGAAGATACAGTTTCCCCAGGGATTAAAAGATTAAGTTCGTGGTTCACAACACAGCAGGGCGGTTGTCAACCGGGGACATTAATCATCACATGACTGGTTGGCCCAATACTTAACCAAAAGCTTAACACAAATATTTCGTAGTTGTGCGGTGTTCTTTTTTCCAGTCTGAAGGCGAAAGTCACATTTCAGGTTCGACGATATTCTAACAGTCCAAAGATATATCAAATTATGAACAAATAAGCACAAGGTCTTATGTTTTGTATGTCAAAAGAGGCTCACGAGATTTGATGCTACTGAATAACAGGCGGTGTTCACTTCAGAAGCGATATCAACCCATTTTTGGGCACTACTTTTCCTTAACTCATTCTACCCCAACACCGAAATCCCAGAATGTTGCCGTTGTCCTCTGAAGACTGCATTGCAGTGCAGGACACAGATCGACCATGATAGTTCAAGGGTGATGCCAGAATAGCTTGGCGCCCATAGGCGCCAAGCTATTCTGGCATCACCCTTGAACTATCATGGTCGATCCTTATCTTGCTGTGGTGTGTCTGGGGTAGAAGGAGTTAACCCATATCACACTGCAGCTAAAAGCTTAAAATTTGTACAATGCCATATATATGCAAGCTACATTATAGTACTTACAGATAAGTATATAGAACAATGGCTATAGTTCAGGGATGGAGCCAGAATAGCTTGGCGCCTACAGGCGCCAACCTATTCTGGCACTACCCTTGAACTTATTTCACACACTGGTGTATTCCAAATGAAAAGGGTTAATCAGCTGCGCGGGAAAAAAACCTATTATTTCTTCATTTTGAGAAATAGTTGGCTTCAGTTCCATACCGGCGCCGAGGATAGATCTATCAAACGAACGCTTATCTCGCTTCGGGCGCCAGTCTACCCGGGGTCGACGATAGTGGGGTGGCATGCCACCACTCACACTGGTTGTATCCCTCGATTAGCTGCGCTGTAACCAATTGTGGACACCCATATCACCACAAGGTTATCTCAGACTTCAGCTCGCTCGGTCCAAAACTTCGTTCCTAACGCCTCAGTTATGGCCGACGCAGATACTGGGGCCTTGCGCAAGCGGCATACAATTTGTGTGCAGGTCTGTACTTTTGGTCCTGAGCTCTATAACGGTAAAATTCAAAATCACAGACCAGCACACCTTTATAGATTACGATTGTACATTACTTAACGTCCCGACAGCAACAAGGCGTTCTCAGGACGTGCCCGCACTGATTGTGAAAAAAAAAGAAGAAAGAGAATATTGAAGGAATGTCGCCAGCCGGTCCAATACGTTAAATAAACCTACGACATGGGGCCTAAATAAAACTAAGACCATTTAGCAACACACATCCAATATCAAGAGCTATATATGTTGCTGTCGGGACGTTAAGCAATGTACAATCAATCATATAGGCAGCGCAGAGAGTAGGGAGAGTTTAAAATAGGAAAATACAGGGGAATGGACCAAGGGTAGACAGAAACACATGCCCCAGAATAGAGGGGGAAACCCACCCTGTGGGGCTGACCAGGGTGACCCTGGGAACTAAAAAGTAGGTAACCCTACCCAAGTCCCCCCGGGTGGGGGACCTTTATCGAGACATCAGTCGAAAGAATATAACGGAACCTGTTTTGCGGGACCACCCCTGCTCACTTGTCAAACTACCAGCGGCCTCAATTGTAATGATGGTCCTTGGTGATAGGTGACACCTTTCCCCCGTCAAAGACTCCACTCGACAAGAGTCATACAATACAAAATCTTGCTTCACACACACACACACACACACACACACACACACACACACACACACACACACACACACACACACACACACACACACACGCACACACACACACAAATGGATTTACTATCTTTTGCACTCACAGGGCGGATCCCATACTTGTGGGATCTGACAGACATCCATTAACCATACTGACCATGATAGTTCAAGGGTGGTGTCCGAATAGCTTGGCGCCTACAGGCGCCAAGCTATTCGGACACCACCCTTGAACTATCATGGTCGACCTGTCTCCAAAACTGTGATGTAGATCTTAGAAGATATATATACAAAATCGACAATTTTATCCTCAGGATGTAATGGGTTAAACCTGCAAGAGGCAGCGATCCTCACGACAAGCTACGCCAGCAAGTTTAAGAGCACAGAGAAGGGCGCAGATTCCCTTGCGACAGTCTGCGCTCTTTTCGCTGTTCGATTAACTGACTGCACCTGTTCCCCCCCCCCCCCCCCCCCCCAACTTGAAGATGCTATTCCGGCCGCAGCGCTCCTTCTCATCTACACAGCAATATACCCTTTCTACATGAAACTGGCATTCCGATCCTCGTTGAAAATAAGACCTTTTTTTTTTCGTTGACCGCCGCCAACTGTGAGCTGCTCCCTCAAAATGAGGCTGTTATCCCATCAAGCCCTGACACGCTACGACAGGATGTGGATGGGGCCATGATAGTTCAAGGGTGGTGTCGGAATAGCTTGGCGCCTGTAGGCGCCAAGCTATCCCGACACCACCCTTGAACTATCATGATCGAGCTGTCTCCAGATTTGTGACGCAGATCTCTGACGACATCTCCGCCGTGTGATAATGTTGTCCTCGGGGCTTAAAACGGGTTACACCGACGCCTGTGAGCGTGAGCGTCACGGATTTCCCCTGCCCGCGCATGGCTAAGTGGCCATTTGCATTCCCCCCTGCTTATCGTCAGTCACAACAACCCGCTCCCACTACACAGGTGAAGACGGGACGCTGTGAGCAAGCAGTGCTTCTAGTGTTTACTATGGTCACTATATTATGATCTCGGCTTGTTAACCCTTTGGCTGTCGGTTGATTTTTTGTCGAGGTGATTCCTGGATAGGATAAGCCCTTGCTGACATCCAATTGGTTACTCCCCCCCCCCCCCCCCACTATACTTCCTCCCCCCCCCCCCCCCAAAAAAAAAAAAAAGCATGCTCGGCGCTAAAATGCAATACATAAACTCACACCACCATCTCAAACCTCCCTACACACAGATCTGGACTTCATGGTAATTTAACTCAATCAAGGCGAAACGCATCAATAGCCTCGGAAGTGTCGCAGCTATTCATGCGGGGCCCCTTAATACATTAATCCATGACACAACAGAAACAGAAAGGATCGACCATTCAAGTTCAAGTTTAAGGGTGGTGACAGAAAAGATTGGACTATTTTGGCAAAACGCTTTAACTATCCTGCATTGTGTCGGCAGGTTTTTTTTGTTTTTTTTTTTCAAAAACGGCGCTGACGTTTATGCTGAGGATGACTCATTTCAATTACGAAAATCTGCCTACCCTAACTCCATGTTGACGTGATTAACTCATTCGCGGCCAGCCGCATCCGGATGCGCGGCTTAAGGCGCTCATCGGGATGCGGCTGGCCGCGAATGAGTAAAGGGGTGTTGTTTTGTAGAGAACCAACAACCTGTTTTAATTATACATCTTTTGCCCGCCGTCTCAGTTTCTGTATACCACCTATTAATACGGCGTTTAACGCATTGTATCCGGAGACCGAAATCCCCAAATGTTGCCGTTGTCCTCTGAAGACTGCATTGCAGAGCAGGACACAGCTCGAAAATGATAGTTAAAGGGTGATCCCAGAATAGCTTGGCGCCCATGGGCGCCAAGCTATTCTGGGATCACCTTTGAACTATCATGGACGATCGATATCTGGCTGTGGTGTGTCTGGGGTAGAATAAGTTCAGGTATTCCAACAACAGCTCGGCCGTAAACTGCTCCCCTCCCCACCCGGCCCTCCCCACCCCGAAAAGCGTGTCCTGAATATTACACGATTAACACGTTGAGTACGAAGATCACAGTCCTTTGACGATTTTATTACGGTTTAGGAGACAGACTGGCCACGACAGTTCAAGGGTGGTGCAGCAATAGCTTGACGCCTCTAGGCGCCAAAGATATTCCTGCATCGCCCTTGAACTATCATGGTCGGTCCATATACTGTTGTAGGATGCCATAGCTGAACGGGTTAAAACTGATATGATATCCAACACAAATACGTGGACGGTGTGCATCCTGAATCCAAAGTCCACAGCCACCAAAAGAGAGCTCCTTCCACTAGTGTTCCATTCATGTCCGTATACAGACACAGATTCTAGTTGCCCCTGCAGTTTCAGAGACTCAGAAAGAAAACGCCTTCTGCGGACCAAGACAGGTCCCAGTCCTTTCTCAAATTGAAGGAGCAACCTCAGGTTTAAAGCTGACGACTGAAAACACTTATCCAGGGTGGTTTGATGGGAGGTAGGAAAAGTCGGGCACCCCGCTAAGTCAGGGCACGGCAGTTGAATTTGCGACATGTGCGTGCAATTTGGAACCTTTTCCGAGCACTGACAGACAGCAGCAACGTATGCAAGAGGCACAGATTCTCATGAGCTCATGCGGTCGCAGGGGCTCATGAGAATCTATGCCTCTTGCTGAGGGTCCTGTATGCATTATGTGTATGATCCCACACTTCGAATCGAGAAAATTCTGGAGGCGAAAGAGCAAACCTGTTTACAGCGTTCTGAAAGACAGGAAATCAGTGGCTGGGGCGGGCGGGACAAAATCGTACAACACATTCTTAGACTGAGCACAGACTACCTCATGTGCAGGTGGCGCAGATCCTCAATAACCTTGACAAACAATAGCGAGTCATAAAAGCATGTGCCTCTTCCTGATGTAAAAGACCAATTAATATTTTTCTTTACTATTCAACCCTTTTAATCCCCGATAATTTGATTTCAAGCAGTAGTGTATCGCCTGAGGCGCCAAGCTATTCTGGCACCATCCTTGAACTAAAATGGTTGATCTATCTACTAATCTGTGATGAAACCTTTATAGGACAAGCAACTTTAAAAGTCAGCCTCGGGATGTAATGGGTTAAATGCTCTGCTGAAGGAACTGCCGAGACCCCCACACAGCACAGTACAACAGTACCATTTTTCAGCAAGGCCAGACGCAGGCTACACGGCGTCAAACAACCTTCGTCTGCACACAGGTGTAAATGAGACTGGCCGTAGTCAACAGGAAGCACAGTATCATAAACCCAAGCACGTGCACATCCGAAACAATAGCAGCGCGCTCTTCGGAAGCTGAGGAGGAAAGCCACCATCTAATACACAAAACACTGACACTGTCATGCAAGATCGTAGTGGAAACAGGACAACGAAGACGGAAGGGGTGTGGACGGAGCTGGTTCTAGATTTGAAGACAACACACTGAACACATCAGAATGAATAACAGGAACGAAACATACCACCAGGCACAGGATAACCGTGTACGTGTACAACAGAACCTGTTATAAATGACCATCATTCCGATGGTTACAACCCTCAGGGTGATGGTCTTTAATGACAGGTGATTTTGTTTTGTTTTTTTGTTTGCCCTTGGATGTTTCTCTTTTACCTGTCTTTACAGACCCGACCGCTGTGAGATGGCCTTAGTTGCCTGCTCGGCGTTAAACCCAAATAACTAACTAAAGTATTTCTCGCAAAAAAGCAGTTGCTCAAAACTTCTACTGTACTTTGTTTCATTTGTTTTAACAATTTTCCTGCCACTAGGCGTATATTTTGTTTCTGAAAATTCACGTTCCCTCAACGACCAAAAGCTACAAGCGTCCAAGGGACATGGATAACAAGTTAGTCTCACCAAGAAGCATAGACCTTCATGAGCCCCCGCAATTGCCTCTGAGGTATAGATCCTCATGAGCAATTGCGGGGGCTCATGAGGATCTATACCTCTTGCAGTTGGGCGGTTAGGTATCCACTTTTCCTCGACAGTCAAGGGATGAAGGAGAAAAGGATTTGGGTTCTCTTACCAGGGTCTATCAGTCTGGAATGATCTTCCTAAATCCTTGTCAGTTTTAAACACAGTCTTAAAACCCATCTTGATTATCAGTGTTCATGTATTTAGTCATTTTCTGTTCTTTTGTGTAATTGTACATGTGGTTTTGGTTTTGTCACCTTTTGTGTAATATTTTTCTTGTTTGTACGTACGGCGCCTAGAGCATCTTACCATGTATAGGCGCCTAATAAATCCTCTATTATTATTATTATTATTATGAAAAGCTGCGGGTGATGGATTGAACGTCTTAGGTCACGGGTAGTTCACTCTTTCATCTTTGCTCCTTGTTCAATCGTATATCAGACTCCAGATACAAATACTTAGTTCTTCGCAGACGATGTATAATGTTAAAAATTTGAAGCAGCTGTGCAGAAAATATTCTGCGCGCACATGCGGTTCGGTGCCTTATGATCTGCACTGGAAGGTTTGGCTCGCGCGGACTTCTCGCGGCGTTCTAGAGTGCACCTGGAACTATTCCTTGACCTGACGAGTTCAGTAAGGTTCATCTCTGCCAGCAAGAGGCATACATTCTCATGAGCCCCTGCAGGGGCCCATGAGAATCTATGCCTCTTGCAAAGTGGAAGAGGCTGCCCATGGGACTGGACCAAAGAGCGTCTACGTATGGCGTTTCTGCTACTTCGCAGTGACTGACCAACATCTGGTAGCAATTGCTCATGCCAAGGTTTAAGATGCCATTCCTTTCGCAGCAACAATGATCAGTTGCACGGGTAAGCTTAGTCCTGCGCCAGCCACTAAGCCAGTGGCTGGGCCAGGACCAAGTTCATTCATGCAACTGGCCCCAGGATTGGAAACCCAACACCTTCCTTCGTCTGAGTCTCAGTGATCCCTTCCAATTCCAGCAAGCTAAAGATTCCCTTGAACACCTGAGGATCTTGGGAAATTGTACCTCATGCAAGTGAAAAATTCTCGACGTGGAACGGAACGTGTTCAGCCTGGACCTAGTGTGGAACTTAACTACCAGTGTTGTGCTGCCATGACGTTTTTGTATCGTATACACAATGTTGGCAAATCACGATGGAAAGTCTAGGGTCCCCGCATACAGACAAAACGCAATGAAGGTCACACATACGCGAACACAAACTGTAAATGTCCAAGTTATAGAAAAGTGTTACTGTTTGATAATATGCGGAATTGAATCTGTGCAATCCTTTGACCCTTTTAAAGCTAGAGGTTTAGTCCCTTGAAATGTCGGCGTGCGCTTTCTTGTATCCAATCCAATTTCAGTTTCTTTTGAAAAAGTGTTAAACAAACAAACAAAAACAAACAAAAAAAACCCGAAAAAAGGACAACTGCAATTACTAAGACGCAAAGCAGGTGCGCGTGTGGAGGCGGTATGATTACCAAGGCTGCGATGGTCGATCAAATGATGTTACAGTGTCTAAATAAAGAAACAAGCATCATGATATCATCCAACCTTCTCCTCCCCTCGTCGATTCTGCCTTCCTCAGTTTCGTAAGTTTTCAAATAAAACCCTTAACTACCGTGAAATTAAATGCGACCCACCTGCAAGAGCCATAGATCCTCATGAGCCCCCCTGCAAACTGCGGGCGGGGCTCGAAGGGGTCTATGTCTCTTGCTGTGTCCATTTTTCGTGGACGGTTTTGGCTTTTGGTCGCTGAATTAACGAAAGATTTCAGGAACTATGCGTCTGTTGGCAGGGAAGGGGTTAACCCACCACACGAAGGAGTGATGGTTCTGTTTTAACCCCGTCACTGCCAGAGGACGCACACTGTGTATCAGCAATCTTCGTTTATTCCAACGCCACAGAACCCCACTGGTCTCAGCAAGATCGATTGATAGTACATTGCTCAACGTCCCGACAGCAACAGGACTTTCTCAGGACGTGCCTGCACTGCTTGTGAAAAAAACAACAACTAAACACAACATGGAATGCATGTCGCCAGCCGGTCCAATACGTTAAATAAACCTACGACATGGGGCCTAAATAAAGCTAGGACCATTTAGCAACACACATCCAATATCAAGAGCTACAGGCAGCGCAGACAGTAGGGAGAGTTTAAAAAAGGAAAATACAGGGGAATGGACCACGGGTAGACAGAAACACATGCCCCAGAATAGAGGGGGAACCCCACCCTGTGGGGCTGACCAGGGTGACCCTGGGAAATAAAAAGTAGTTAACCCCACCCAAGTACCCCAGGGCAGACCCCGGTAGGGGTGGTCTCAGCAAGGGGCATAGATCCTCATGAGCCCCTGCGGTCGCCTCTTGCTGTCAAATCGCGTTCCATTTTTTCTCGGCAGGCAAGGGATGATTTTTAGATAAGTGTCCTCCTCGCTGGGCTTGTTTCTTATCTATCTGGAGGAAGTAAAATGGAAAGCGTCGAGTAACTTCGCCGTTTCCCAGCGCCTATCTTCCAGAAGGGCACATCATACACCTTTTCATGCAGTCCGTAATTAGTTTAATAGCGACACTTAGCACTGCACTGTACGAACACATGTCTCTGTAAAGTCTAAGTGCATGTTTTGTGTCACATGATGGTCTGCAGTTTTGAACCTTGTGTCTTTAATCGCAACACCTTAGGAAGTAAGGACATTACTGCACAACATGTGATTATGTATAAACTGTCACCATGGTCTGACTGCATGTCCTTGTAAAGCTCTGACGCATACCCTCACTTCAGCCTTTACAATTCCCCAAAAATTTACTTTTAAAGGTTTTTTTTTTCAATGCTCACACAATTTTGTAAAACTCAAAAAGGTGCAGAACATCCTAGTAGACTAATCCCTTACACAATGCTCCTGAAAAACCACTATCAACCACTGACATTTGGTCTTTGAATGGTTTTACAGAACAGGTGAACCGCAACTGTGGGTTATCTAGGTATCTACTTGAATGCTGAGCGCTGAAGCGAAAAGACCGGTCATGTCACAGACCTAAACCCTATGTACCCTTCATCCGAGGACATGGAGCCGGTGTCTTACTAGCAAGAGGTGTAGATGCTCATGAGCCCCTGCAACTGAGAATCCGCGCCTCTTGCAGACGAAACTCCAAGATACGGGGACCGTCTTCATTTTGTGAAGCGAAGAGCACTCACTAACCGGAGAGCGATAGCACACAAAGGCCTGAGTAGCTTACTCCATGTGGTAAAAACCGCTCGAGTTTTAACACTGAATAATCGCACAGCTGAACTTTTACAGTGTATATATTTTAAAGTGCAAACCGCTCCACTGCCGAGAAAAGAAGTGAACACGATCCATCTGCAAGAGACATAGATCCTCATGAGCCCCCGCGACTGCGGGGGCTCATGAGGATCTATGCCTCTTGCCGAGACCACTTTGTATCCATGTTTCTCGGACGGTGTTGGCTTTTGGTCGTTGAACGAACCAAGATTTCAGAAACAAAAACGTACTACAGTGGCAGGGGTTCAATAGCTTCCAACAAAGGCCAACAATTATGCTGGGGCGTAACATAATCTAGCGTAGTCGTGCTCGAAGTTGGGGAGTCCGAAAAAGCTCAGGCGATTAAGCGTCGGAGCAGGCGAGCGAAGCGAATCGCCGGGTCGTGGGTTCGAATCCCCGTCCCGGCCCCGGTAGCTGGACTCGCAATCCAGGGGGAAAAGACGGATTTGTTCAATAGCATGTCCGTTGAAAGGTCCTGCTAAATCAAAGTGGCACATTTGGAGTGCGCCAGAGTTGATCAGTGTTCAGGTCGTACTCCATAGGCAATAGATTTCCCTGTCCCCCATAACCCGCCCGTCCATTATCACTTCGGTGCCGTGGACGTTAAACCCCGAACTAATTAATCAAAGACACTAGTTCTAAAGAGGAGAAGATCTTCATGTGCTGCTGCACGATGTTGCTAACGTTATTATTGCCTCTCGCACCCTTGTGCAACATGTACACCTCTACACCCATGTGCAACATGTACACCTCTACACCCATGTGCAACATGTACACCTCTACACCCATGTGCAACATGTACACCTCTACACCCATGTGCAACATGTACACCTCTACACCCATGTGCAACATGTACACCTCTGCGATGAAGGAGGACATGTTCCGCTTCTTCAATCCTACAGCTGAGAGTGAGAGGCCAAAACCTTTGATTGAAACGGATTGTCGTTTCCTTCTGTCACAATGGAATGTTTGCCATTCATGGGAATGTACCACAGTATAGGGTGATGCTGTCGTAGGCTACAAATACATGTACTGCTCATTCAACTTTCTGTGCGCGTGTATGTGTGTGTGTGTGTGTGTGTGTGTGTGTGTGTGTGTGTGCACGCGCACGCGTTTGTGCGTGCATGCGTGTGTTTGTATTTAGTGGACTGTATATTTTGTATCACTTTGCTTTGATGTCCCTGTTTTATGTATATTTTGTACATATATACTGTTAGTCGTAGTTTTAGCAACGGCAGGTACGAAAAATGATATAGTCACTGACTGTGTTAATATCTTCACCGTTGTAAAATAAAGATTCATTGATTCAGATCACAGAACAAGATTAGCAAAATCCTTTGGAGCCCGCGATACCACCTTGGACGCTGTCAGTCAATGTCACGCAACGTGTCAACCCCGATACTGTTCCGCAAACTTTCTCATGATCTGCTCTTTTTGGACAACTCCGATACCAGCGATTTCTCTCCCATCTACAAGAGGCATAGATCCTCATGAGCCCCTGCAGCGGCAGGGGCTCATGAAGATCTATGTCTCTTGCAGCAGATACATGTAACTCCACAGGTGGGCGAGGTTACCCGGGTTTCCAGCGACGACCTCACTGTCAAATGACCCAGTGACAGGAGAATGTTTGTCCAGTGGTTCTCGAGGCGGGAAAGGGATCGGAAAGGGAGGCCGGAGACAGATGGGAAGAGGCGCTAGTTTTTCTTTTTTTTACATTCACTGCTTCAGTAAAATGTGTCTGCCAGTACCCTCTTGCGCACACCACAGAAAACGTTAGGCAAACACTTCTACAACGATTGTAACAGTGTACACTGTTTGAGAAGTTTTCGCCTCTGACCGTTTTCTTTCGTCGGCGTGCGCAGTTTAACTCATTCAGCCCGACGGCCGTATTTCCCAAATTTTGGAGGTGTCATCTAATGACTATGTACCAGTTGCAGGAGATGGATCGACCATGATAATTCAAGGGCAGTGCCAGATTAGCTTGGCGCCGACATGTGATTCATGGGATCAACAGAATCAGTGTGATTCGGCAAGGATTTTAGATTATAACAGGCGTGGGGAGGGATTTTATATAAATTATGTGTTTAATTGCTTGTTCATGTTTGTGAGCCAAAGACAACTTTCCATTTTATACATATATATTTAATGGACAATAAAGATTTTTGAATTTGAATTAATCTGGCACTACCCTTGAATTATCATGGTCGACCCATCTCCTGTTGTAGTGCGTTAAGGCTGAATGGGTTAAGACAGCACTTCAGTGAAATATAAACATCAGTTACAGCTTTCTGGTTTAAAAATGATTTTTTTAAGTCTTAAAAGTAATTATAAAAACAGTATTAATTTTGTTACGGCTCTCGTAGTCTTCATAGTATTTAACAGGAATCGTTTGGCATCCTTCGATAATAAAGACTAAAGATAAGTTCTTCGTCTTCTTCTTCGTTCAGTTTTAATGGCCCACGACACCGAGAGTGATGATAAGTTCAAAAACTGATCCAAGCTAAATTTAATATAGTAATTTATGTTCTTGAGCAGAGGTAGTATACGGCAAACGACAGACAAAACAAACTGCAGAAGCAAGCGGATAGCGGCGAAAGGAAGACGGAGGGACAAACAACATTTTTCACGCAAAAGCAGCACAGCAAAGCACACAACCTCGAGCATTACGACTTCAGCTCGCATGAACCACACTCGTTGCAACACTGGTTACCCCCAGACATCCCACTCGCATACGTAGTGGATCTCTGGTGGTAACCAGCATGTCGTGTTTCAGTGCTGATTTGCTGCTTCTAGCTGTTTACAACAACCAGAACATTCTCAAAAACAACGTCAAACCCAGTATGCGAAAGTCCTCGGGCCGTCGTCGGCCGCAGTTGGCCCGCGCACGTCCGTGCGCGGGCCAACTTCGGCCGACGACGGCGCGAGGACCTTTAGGATACTGAGTCGTTGTCGGTGACAAAAGAGAGACAGACTGAGCGGGCACGCACAACGTTGGATGCTCACCTGTAGGAACTATCCTCCAACGTTTTGCTACACAAAATACACACAAGTGTTTATTTTCCAATAAGGTGTTATTTTTCTCTTGCTCTGAGAACACCTTTTTCAGCACGTGTTACCTGTGAATAAATCTATTTCTGAAATGCTGATCATGAACTGACAACGGAAACTAATCAGGCATGCTACGCCTTAGTGAGAAAAAAAATCTATTCCTGATCCCTGACAGATTTAAGCAAGGACATCCTGTCTGAGACACCCAAGAACCACAGCAGGTGATGGATCGGATGACAGTTCAAAGACAGTGCCATAACAGCTCGACGTCTTGCAAGGCACCGTGCAATTCTGGTACTACCACTGGCACTGTAAATGGCCGGGCCATCTCCCACAGCCTCCTCATTGAAAATCTGAACATCACCCCACAACAGGAGGTATAGATCCTCATAAGCACGGCTGGGGATCTTACACCTTGAATTTGCAATGATTTTGAAAACACAATCTGCGTCCACTTTCAGTGAAGGGGTTAAGATGCCTCACGGTTGCGTATTGATGTGAGTGAGAGAACACATTCACCATAAAGACACCAGAGCGGGCGACGGATCGATCATGACAGTTCAAGGACTACCATGGCATCCACATGTTCGTCGTGCTTTATAAAAGCTGTGAGGTTTCGTTTGCGACGAACGACTGCCGACAACGAACGAGACTGAAGTCATGGCGGACAGCCATCATCTACCATAAGCATAGATAACACTCCAGACATCTCCAAGAGAAACAGACCATGAGCCCTACGAGCTGGTTATAAAACGAGATCAAGTTTTACTCTCGTGGTAGTCGCTCGGTACAAACGAAACCCCACTCACATAGTGTCGAGTGAAAGCTATTCGACATCATCGTAAAGCTTCTTTTTTTCCCTCCTTCTTCTATGGTTTCAGATTTGTTGTATTTCTCTTGCTCGCTAGTATAAATGTATGCGGATGCTTACCTCCAGGCCCGTCCTCGTAGTCGTGGTCTCGGAGCGCAGAGGCGAGTGTGGGTCTGGGCACTGTAGCGAGGTAACAACACGTAGTGACAGCGAACAGAATCCAGCCCATTTTCTGACAACGTGCAACCCTGTCAAGTCCTCATCCTGTACCCTCCAACACACCGGCCCACAATAGCGTAATCCAATGCACCAGCATCACGAATCACCACATAATCCGACAGTAAAGGGGTCCTGCAAAGGGGAATTAAAAGTATTATTTCAAATTAAACCCGATACAGTCATGTGGGGATACAAGGCACAATTATTTTTTATTCAAATCCATCAAGCTGATTGCTTGGGTGTTTAAGATATAATGCCTACGTACGACAAACGAAAGCACCTTAACCTAGTACATCTTGAGGCTGACTTAAAAAAAAGCTATATTATTACAAATTAGAAATCAACCGTTTTAGTTCAACGGTGGTGGTAGAATAGCTTGGCGCTTTAGGCGCCAAGCTATTCTACCACCACCCTTGAACTAAAACGGTTGATTCCTAATTTGTAATGTAGCCTTCATAGGACAATAACATTATTATTATTATTATTACATGGTATTTATATAGCGCATTTCTCATATTTATAATATAACTCAATGCGCAGAATGTAGACGCGAACTGAACCCAACAAGCACGCTCACGTGAATCACGCGCATTCACTTACACAAACACAGAACATTCACGTGGTGCTAAGCAAGCTCAAGCGAGCTACTGAAGTTGTATTTGGAAATCGTTTGTATTTGATATTTTATTAAGTTGGCTGAAACTGATACCAAAGTGGAGGGGCCGGGAGGAAGAGCCGGAGTACCCGGAGAAAGAACCCCCGAAGGTCCGCCCGAATTAACGGCAACACTTACTAGAGGAGAAAAGTCCGACGTCGGAACCCGGAATAGAACCTCGCACCTTTAGCATTGGTGGCAGGCGCCTTAACCACTGCGCCACGGACATTCTTGCACCATCCTTGAACTATCATAGTTAAATTTATTTCTTGCAATAGCGTATCAGGATGAAAAGGGTTAAAGACTATGACCTTCTTCCCTTTGTACTGAAATCTTCACAGCGTTTTTGCTGATGATGCAAACACGAGGAACAAAACCTTGACTGGGGTCCTGCTTTTTGGTGAAAACAAGTAACACTTTTGTAATAGTGTCTGCCACAAATCACTACGGAAATAAAATACGGACAAGTTAGTGAAAACATGGTTTATGGCGACACACGCACCAATATACAGTAACGTAATCCGTGTACTGGGAAAACAGAAAACATACACGGCGTGACAGATTGCAATGTGTCTTCTTAAGCAGAGAAAAGCGACTTGCCCGCATTCTAAACACGGGGAGGGGGGGGGGGGGGGGGTGGAGGGGGGGGGGGGGGGGCGGGGGGGGGGGGGGGGGAGGGGGGGGGGGGGGGGGAGGGGGAGGGGGGGGGGGTGGCGAGAGGGGGAGAGACAGAGAGAGTTGTTTTGTTTTTCTCCACAGTGGGGCCTCACCATCGGCATCGCGAATCAGATTTACTTCATTTTACGGATATGTTCAGTGTTTAGGTCAGCCTGGCATGTTTTATGGGTTATAAGGATGGGAGAAATGATAATAAATTTGCTTATTTTGCCTGAAGCCACGAGCAACAAGTGACAAAGCCATGATTCATCATCACTGATTTCTATCGCGCCTGTCGTCACAGCCATTTCTTTTCCAACAAGACAGAGACATAGAGTATCATGTGGCCAGGGGCGCATGATAATCTACGCATGTCTTGTTGCAGAAGATCGGCCCAGTTTAAATCTTAAAACGAAGTAAGAAAACAAGAGGGTCTTGCCTACGTTTTTACGTCTAGTCTACTTGCTGTTGGTTCAGAGAAAGAAAACACTTGCCTCGAGGGAAATTCTTTTGCGACATGATCAAAACTGTCACGAGCCTTGCCTTGTTTAATTGTGAGGCGTGTGAATTTTTTTTTTCTGTCAGAATTATGCTATAATTTTTTTTTTAAACCGGACATCACGCATTCTACACAAACAAGCAACGAAACGCACGCGTGCGCGCACATACACGCACGCAAGCACACACACGGCAATCAAACGCACGCGCTCACGAACCCAAATACAAAGCACACACACTGAGCTCGCGCACAAAAGACCGAGATATCCTTTGACCCCTCCCCCCACCTCCCTCCCTCTCAGCCCCACCTCCCTACTACACGCACACACAACACAACTGACATTTTTTCCCCTGAAATACCGGGAAAGTATACAACTTTTGGAATATCAGCCATCAACAAGCAGCTTTGTATGCGCGCGCGCGCCAACTGTTACATCCAACAACAGCTTGAGACAGATCTTAACCGCAGATTCCCTCAACATGGCAATAATTTCCGCTGCCGAAAGCGGAAGACGGATCGACCGTGATCGGTCATGGGTAGTGCCTGCTTTGCTTGGCGCCTATCAGGCGCCAAGCGAAGCAGGCACTACCAATGTCTGATCACGGTCGGTCCACCTCACTGCATAATTTATACATAAATCATAAAACTACTGCCAGTAGTTCGGCTCTAGAACTTAAAATAACGAGCTGATAATGATGAATGTCCAGCCAGCAATAGCATCAGTACTGATACTGATTAGGCCTAATGGTAGTAGGCAGGCTTGTCGGCATCTTTGAAGATGGGTGAAAAGTTTTATAACTGTTCAATGAACTGACGGGTAACAAAGACGACTGACTGACGGATGACACCGGTCACAGCGACTGGCTCTAGTGAAAAGGTTCAAAGTATCTGGCTTGAATTGTGAAAAAAAAGAAAAAAGGTTTCAAGTGAAAAATTAATGAATCGGGGGGGGGGGGGGGGGGGGGGGGGGAGGGGGGGGGGGGGAAGAATAAGAAAAAGGAGGGTACATTCACAGTGCGAGTCTGGAAGTCATCAGGTACAGTTTCATATCCAATCACGGGTCCAAAAAGGGTCTTGACCCAGCAGGCTGTTGCCCTGGCTCAGTCCAGTGCAGATTCGAAGTGTCTTGTTAAACCTAATGTAAATCAGCGTCAGATAGACACATTGATACAATGCTTGGACTAAACCTTCTGCTTGAAGCTTATTGACATTAAGCTGTAAGTATATTAGTATAAAGATAAAGATGATAAAACGTCCTATCACGAAAACGTCGTATTTTCATAACTACACAAACACGTTAAATACATTAAAAAAAAAAAAATTAACCTGTTCAGTGTCAGATGACGCAGACTCTCTGCAATCTTCATTAATTCAAGAGAGAAAAAAACCCTTAGCTGTCCCAGGAACATGGATTCAAAGTGGTGTCAGCAAGAGGCATAGATTCTCATGAGCCACCGCAACTGCGGGGTTCATGAGGACCTATACCTCATGCTGTTGCGTAGTGTTCACATTTTCTCGGCTCTAAACGGGTTAAAAAAAACTACAAAGAAAGTACACAGGAACTAAACAGGCTGTGTACTTTGTTGTTGTATGTAGGTAACCGTAACAGATGGTTAACCCTCTTAGCCCCCAACGCCCTACAGCAGGAGATGGATGGACCATGATAATTCAAGGGTAGTGCCAGATTAGCTTGGCGCCTTCAGGCGCCAAGCTAATCTGTCACTACCCTTGAATTGTCATGGTCCATCCATCTCCTGCAACTGGTAAATAATCGATAAGCGACGCCTCCAAAATTTAGGAAATATGGTCTTGGGGCTAAATGGGTTATATTATAAACAGAGAATAATTGCACAAATACTGCAAATAAAAACGGCAACAAGCAAAAGATCACTCCTACTGTATCTGTTTTGTTTCATTCGCCGTCGCTATGACAGACACGTAAAGGGCGCGATGAAGGATAGAGGGAGGAAGATGCCAATATTGTGTCAACATGTGGCGCGCAGAGGCATAGCTGCCTGATTATTTACACTCCGCATGCATACACAGTCAGTCGTGCGACTGAACACCCCCCCCCCCCCCACACACACACACACACACAACTCTTTCCTTCTAAAATGTGTGGCTGGTCTGAGATTTTGGACCTTACGGACCAGCAAAATCATAAATGTGCATTTACCGACCTTATCTCATGAGGCAGTGCAGAAACTCCCATGTGTCTCAGTACAGACTAGATCATTAGAAGTTTTTTGAACAGAAGATGCATTTAAAACCAGTCTCCCGACCACCCTCGGATATCAGTTCATATCAAGACTGAGGCATAGTTCTTGATTCTATATATTGGGTGTAGTTCTTTCGGTTAGATTTAGAACCACTAAATATGCTGATTTATACCTCATTCAGGCTGTAGGAGAGAGTGAAACAAAAACGTTTGCTGCGCGACTGCGAAGAATTCTCGCATCTTGTGCAATACTACACGCCATGTGCCAAACATCTCAACGCTGGATTAGGTCTACTCGTAAAAGCCAAGTGTAAGTTTTAAAGCAGTCGACTGACAGAGAAGTATTCTCCTCCACGAAAAACGAAACAGAACCTGGACCTGAGTGCTTGGTCTGTGATTTCGGACCTTACGGCTACAAGCCGTAAGGTCAATAATCACATACCAGAACACTCCGATCTGAAAACGTGGATTCTCGAATTCTTTCGCCATTACGACGGCGATATCGACCAAGACCGATTACTGCGGCAACATGACTCAAATTCTCACATCGCTAGCGGTATGCAGCTGCCGTAGTGTTCAACGCAGATATACTCAACACACTTTTCCAATACAGTCATTCTGCATTTTTCCATTCGATTAAGACAGAAAAACTCCTCTATTGTGACCGCATCAGTCGTACATGCTTATTTTTAGACAGTTTAAAGCGAAAACAATCGCTGTGAGATAGACAAATACAATGTACAGTAGGCCTCTCTTGCTGTTTACAAGGCCCCCCCAGTGTGAGAAAGAAAAGAGACAGATTCCGGTGTCTTCGTCACCAAACAGGAACGTCCCTTGCAGTCTTCAGCATCCCCTTATCATGTGCTAGAGGCATAGATTCTCAAGCGCCCCTGCGCATCGCAGGGGCTCATTAGAATCCATGCCACTAGCTGTTTAAGTTCCGCTGCACCCGTTCCTCAAATTCAGGGTACAATTTCGGGCTGAGCCAACGACTGGGTAGCAAAGCAGTCAATACCCCGTAACCTGACATTTTACATCCTGAACTGAATACCCACTACTCCTAAAGAAGACTGCTGTAAACTGAGCCAACAAGTACAAGGGGGCACAACTTGACGAGGCCCTCAGTATGCGGGGGGGGGGGGGGGGCACATGAGGATATAGGCCTCTTGAAAGGAGGTGACACGTGCTGCTGGATTATTTTCCCGCGGTTGTCTTTTGACAGCGCGCGAGCCCACTACCTGTTGCTGACTGGGATCCCCCCTACGCTGTCCCTCCGTCTGCAGGGGCTCATGAGAATCTATGCCTCTTGTCTTGCTGGTACTGTTTTGATCCTGACGTATTGAAGCTAGTGCCATATCTGCTCCCCAGACTGAGAAAGGTGTCACGGTTTACAGCGTGTGGTTTCATCTGTCACTCGCGCGAAGACTGCCGCTTTATGCTGTCTGCTCCCTATCATTTTTTCAAGAGATAAAAGAATTCAAGGTACTAGACTTTTGCGAATTGTATTCAGATATCCACTGTCCTATAACTATGACTGTGAACCTAAGCAGAATGAATAATTTGTACAATGACATATATAAAGATACAAAGGATGATTTTAATGTTGAAAATAAGCCAGCAACCACTCATAAAGGAGCACGCCCTAAATGGAAGCCAGAATTTAGTAGTTGTTTCATTGAAAATTTATGCGAGGCTAGAATTAATCAACTTAATGTAGGCATACACAAAGCTTTACAGTCTAGTGAAGTTATCACCCAAGAATACATAGACTTAGCTACAAAGGAAGCAGCTGACATTATGATCAGTAGTGCCACCTTCATTGGTTCTCTGAAAGTTGAGACAGGTTGCAACTCTAGAGCTCGCAATAAGCAATCATCATCATCATCATCATCATCATCAGTCCCTTGCCCGAACTGGGCGTTGGGGGGACTGAAAGGCAGCAGCAACAGACAGTGCTCTCCACTGAGTTCTATTTTGGGCGGTGGCAAGCAAGTCTGGCATCTCGAGTTCGGTCCATTCTTTTATGTTTGCGACCCAACTCTTTCTCTGACGACCTCGCCGACGACTTCCTTCGAGAGTGCCTTGGAGGATAGTCTTGGACAAGGTGTTGTGTCGGGTCACGTGGCCAAACCAAGCAAGCAATAAGCAATCACACCAAAATAAAGATTGCCCCTGGTTTGACAATAGTTGTAAGGAAAAAAGAAAGAGCTATCAGAAGGCGAAGAAGCTTAATAGTAAATTTTAAAATGCCAAATCCCTTGAAACCCAATCGGTTGCAGCCAGGCAGTACAAAAAACAAATAAGATTACAATTGCTTACAAATCCAAACTTGCTCAAAAAATGAGGAGTCTCAGAAGCAAGGATCCAAAAGCTTATTGGAGGATAATAAATGGCAGTGCTTCTGAAAGGAGTAGTGGTATGACTAATCTCTCAAGCCAAATTTTTTATGACTACTTCAGAAAACTCAATACTGAGTCAGAAGAAACACTACAGGAACAGACTGTAGAGCCTGATTCAAATGCAGTTAATAATGATGCACTTAAAATGCTCCATTTACTATTGATGAAGTTAAAAAATGTATTTGTGCTCTAAAGTCTAACAAGGCTTGTGGTGATGACAAAATTACTAATAAATTTCTTAAGGCGTCGCAAGGGAAAATGGTGGAAACCTTCACATCATTGTTTAACCTGGTATTAAAAGCTGGTAAAGTTCCCACTGAGTGGACAACTGGAATTATACTACCAATTTATAAACAAAAAGGCGACAAACAGGACCCTAACAATTATAGAGGTATAACCATATTAAGCTGTTTTGGTAAACTCTTTACCAGTGCTCTCAACTCACGGTTAGCCTCATTTATCAATGACAATCACGTATTAGGGGAAGGACAGGCTGGCTTTAGACCTGGTTACTCAACTTCAGACCATATTTTTACCCTTACTTGTATGATTGATTTTTTATTATCAAGAAAAAAGAAACTTTACTGTACATTTGTTGACTTTGCGAAAGCATACGATCAGATTAATAGGTCTTTTTTATGGCAAAAGTTAATAAATACAGGTGTTAATGGACAAATATTTTCGGTTATCCAAAATATGTATGCCAGAGCTAAATCTTATGTCAGGGTAGGAAACAGTTGTACAGATAGTTTTTTGTGCAGTGTCGGTGTTAGACAGGGTGAAGTGGGTCAAATGGTTGTTGTGATGCGTCTAGTGTGGTAGTGTAGCGTCTGTGCTTGTCGCTCTAGCTTTCAGCTCCCACCGCTGGCTAGCAGTTTTGCGAAAAGGGGAGCAGAACATGTCAGTCTCTCCCTGCCAGTACACAGCCTCTCCAACAACAAGCCTCATGTAGTGTCTCCTCGTGGTGACTCATGGTAACCGAGCACCTTACGGACTCGGGCTGAACTACAGAGGACTCGGAGGAGATCTGGCCCCCAGACATGCGGCATGCAGGCCCATCGATGTGTGGACAAGCCCTGATGTCCATGAACCAGATCCCCAGCTATGGGTAAATAGCCCCACTGCCTTGTGGGTGCCTTGGGAGAGGCAAAGGCTAGGGGAGTAAACCCTATACAAATCCGGGCAGGGATGCTCGATAGCCTTGGTTGGCAGATCTCCTTCGAGAAGGAAAACTCCGAGGAAAAACCTGAGTAGATGGGACCCATAAGCCTTGGTCGGCAATCCATCTAGAAGGATACTCCAAAACTAAACCATCCTGTGCTCCCAGGAAAGGCCTTTTGACCAGGAGCTAAGGGTGAGGTAACCCCGACAGAAACCCCGAGTGCTGAAGACGGAGGTACTGGGCTGCACAGCGCACTCTAATAAACCACAGTACCATGCATATACAGCCATATGACACTTGGAGATGGATTCAAGAGGAATGGTGCTCGCCCTGTGGAGTCTCACCAGGCAGGTGCAGTACCGGGCTCTGCGCCTCTTCAGAGCCCACCCCCAGCGACTGGAGGACCTTCCCGACTGTCTCGAGGAGCCAGGGGACTGGAAGTAGAGCGACTGGCCAGCGAAAAAACAAGACCAGAGACAAAGAAAAAGCCAATGTGAACATCATGCACTGGAATGCCGAAGGGGTTACCAACAAGAAAACAGAACTAGAGCACTTTCTGCATGAAAACAGCATAAACATCTGCTGTATACAAGAGACACACCTGCAAGAAGGGAAACCCTTTAAGGTCAGAGGATATCAGGTCTTCCGAAGTGATCGCCAAGGGAGGAAGAAAGGGGGGGGGGGGGGGGGTTATGACCCTAGTTAGAAACAACCTGAATGCCAGCGAAACCAGGAGATTCATGGAAGAGGCAGAATACATTCAGGTCAAGGTAACCACCAGTGACAGCACCCTTGACCTTGTCAACTACTACTGCCCTAATGATAAGTTGCTGTCCCTCGACACTATTCAGGTCCCGGACAGTGGATTCCTCATCACTGGTGACTTCAACAGCCAGTCCCAGAGTTGGGGATATGACACACTGGACAAGAGAGGAGAAGACATTGAGGAGTGGCAAGATGAAAACCACCTGATACTTGCCAATGACCCTGATGACCAACCTACCTTCTACTCTCGCCGCTGGCACACCACCACTACACCGGACCTGGCGCTTTGCACTGAAGATGTTCATAAGTGCCTCAGCAGAACAGTAGGACCACAGCTAGGAGGAAGTGACCACCGCCCTATCCTCCTAACCCTAAAAGGATGCACAGCAGCTAGCTCGCCACACCGGCCAAGATGGAACTACCGAAAGGCAGACTGGCGCTTGTTCAGTATCCGAACAAATGAGCTAATGCAAGACCTCGCTGTGTCTGGAAGGAACATCAACAATGTGGTCAGAGAGTTTAATGACATTATCAGTAAGGCAGCCAAGGAATCCATACCTCGAGGGGTCCGGAAAAACTACACCCCATACTGGACCGCAGATCTTCAGAAAGCACATGACAACCTCACTAGGGCCAGAGAAGACGCTGAAACCAACCCCAGCCAAGAAAACAACATCAAGCTACAACACAGTAAGGCCCAGTATCTGAAGATGAAGTTGGAGTGCACAAGAAGAAGTTGGAGAGAGAAGACTGCATGCAAGACTAAACATGGACAGGGACACCACGAAGTTGTGGAGACTGACCAAGGCGTTGAACGATGAGGGCACCAGGGAACAGAAGATCACCTTGGAAGAAGAAGGGAAAGCACTGACTGGTAGGAAAGCTGCAAACATGTTTGCACAGATCTATGCGAAAGAAAGTGACATCACTGTCCCACAAATGCTTGCGAAAGAAATCAGACAGGAAGAAAGAGAGAGAACAAGAGATGTGAACACCCATGATGCAATGACGAAGGACATCACCCTTCCAGAACTGAAGATGGCCATCAAACAGCTGAAGAAGAAAAAATCTCCAGGTCCAGACAGCATCTCAAACGAGATGTTACAACACCTTGGCAACACTGCCTTAATGAAGCTACTGGACATCTTTAACCACAGCTGGAGAGGAGGACAGGTACCCCAGTGCTGGAAGGAAGCCAGGATGATCCCAATTTTGAAGAAAGGGAAGAATAAGTCCAAAGCCCTGAGTTATCGCCCCATCAGCCTGACAAGTTGTGTGTGCAAGACCATGGAGCACATCATCAACAAGCGCCTGCAGTGGTACCTGGACTCTGAGAGCATTATCGTGCCAGAGCAAGCTGGCTTCAGAAGCTACAAGAGTACAGAAGACCAGACAACACACCTTGCACAGGTCATAGAAGATGCCTTTCAAGATCAGAAGGTGACATTAGCTGCCTTCATTGACCTACAGAAGGCTTTCGACAAGGTGTGGAAGGATGGTCTCCTTGTGAAACTCCTTCGCAGTGGCATCCAAGGGAATATGTACCGGTGGACCAAGTCATACCTGCACAATCGCAGAGCCCGTGTGACAGTGGATGGGTACTGTGGCCAAAAAGTGCTGTTGCGTCAGGGGGTGCCACAGGGGGGAGTCCTGTCACCGACCCTGTTCATACTTTTCATCAACGACCTTGTGCCAGAGCTACCAAAAGGAGTACACGCAGCCCTGTACGCAGACGACCTGGTACTCTGGTGCACAGAAGAGTATGCAACAACTGCTACATACAGGATGCAGCTAGCCCTGGACAGGTTGACAGACTGGACCAACAACTGGTGTGTGACCATCAACACAGAAAAATCATCAGCCACACTCTTCTCTCTCTCCAACAAGGCAAAGGCTGGCAACCTAACACTGGGCAACACCCCACTGCGGTATGATGACCAACAGACATACCTGGGAGTCACCCTTGACAAGAGGCTGACGTGGAAGCCGCACATTTGGAATGCAGAAGCGAAAGCTAGAAGAAAGCTGAACATCATGAGAAAACTGGCTGGAACACAATGGGGAGCCAATGAAAAGATCCTCCAAAATGTATATCAAGGCACAGTGAGACCACACCTTGAGTACGGATCTAATGCATGGTTGACAGCAGCCCAGTCACACCAGCAGACCATTGACAGAGTTCAGAACCAGGCACTGCGTATCATCACCGGCGCAATGAGATCCACACCAATTGAAAAGATGGAAGAGACAACGGGCATCCCACCCCTGCGCATGAGAAGAGATTGCAAAGCCTTGATACAGTCCACAAAGGTCAAGTCTTCCAAAGACCATCCTATGAACGCTAGGATGAAACAACCAACCTCAGGGAGACTGAAAAGATCAAGCTTTGTGAAGGAGACGAGAGCACTGCAGAGAAAACACCAGGCAAAGCTGCCTGCGCAGGTAGAGGCTCTGAATCCTGCTAGCGACCTTCCACCTTGGGAAAGTAAGCCAGAAAACATCACCATCTCTTCCACGGTACCCTACATCACCACCAGAGATGAGCACAGCACTGTGAGCAAGAAAGCCCTGACACTGGCCATGCTCGAAGAAAAGTATTCCCAGGAAGCATGGATACGGGCATACACCGATGGATCAGCCACAGATCGCAGTTCAGGATGGAGGGGCTGGGGTGTACATTCAGTACCCAAACGGAAAATGGCAGGCAGAGGCAGTACCAACAGGCCTTCACTGCACAAATTACAGAGCTGAGGTGGAAGCCCTAGTCCGCGCAGCTAACACCCTTAGTGGCACTGCAGACCCTGATGCCCAGATTGTCTTCCTTACTGATGCCATGTCTGTCGTTGAGGCAGCAACAGCAAGCAAACTGCCACGTCTACAAGGGGCACTGCAAAGCATCAAGTGCACCAGACTGGTGCTGCAGTGGATCCCTTCACACTGTGGCATCTACGGCAATGAAGAAGCTGACAGAATGGCAAAAGTGGGCGCAGAGAAAGAAGAAGATGAAAATGGAGTCAGCTTCACAGAGATGAAGACCATCATTAAGTCTGTGTACAGACCACCACAACGGCCCCTAGACAGTTACCATCAGCTGTCCAGACAAGAGCAGGTGACCATCTTTCGTCTGAGGACCGGGCACAACCGACTCAATTTCCACCTGCACAGACGCTTCCACCTCGTGCCATCTCCCCTGTGCCCTTGTGGAGAAGCAGAGCAGACCGCAGAGCACATCCTCCAGGACTGTGGGAACCACCAGCCGCTGAGGGAGGAGATATGGCCGAAGCCCGCCACTCTACAAGAGAAACTGTACGGGCCTGTGGAGGCGCTACAGAAGACCACAGATTTCATTTTGAGAGCCAAACTCCAAGTGTGACGGCGTTCGAGAAGAAGAAGAAGACAGGGTGAAAATTTATCGCCGCTTCTTTTTGCCATATTTTTAAATGATATGTACTCATTTATATCACAAACGACAGTAGGTCTTATAAGCTTCCAACACGATGCCCAAAATGTTAACCTGGACGTAAATGATTGTGATGCCCTGCTTAAAATGTTCATTTTACTGTACGCTGATGATACAGTCGTGTGCTCTGAGTCTGTAAAAGGATTGCAGGCTGCCCTTGATGCACTGTCTGAATATTGCTGTAACTGGCACATTAATGTAAATATTGACAAGACTAAAGTAGTTGTTTTTTCAAAAGGTAAGATACGCAAAAAACCAACCTTTACTTTTAACAAAAGAAATTTGGAGGTAGTCTATGACTACAAATATCTTGGGCTGAAACTTAACTACAATAATAAATTTTCAATTGCACAAAAAGAATTACATGTTAGTGCAACAAGGGCAATGTTTGCACTCCTCAAGAAAAGCAAAAAGCTTTTGCTTCCTCTAGAAATACAAATTGATCTTTTTGACAGGTTAGTGTCACCAATACTGTTGTATGGAAGTGAAATATGGTGCCCATCTATGTCAGAGCTAGCCTCAAAATTACAACTAAGGTATTACAAGATAGTGCTTGGCATAAGGAAATCTACACCCACCTTATTTATCTATGGGGAACTTGGAAAATTTCCTATGGAATTACATGCCAAAGCAAGGATGCTGTGTTTTTGGTATAGGATTGTCACGAATAGTAATAAGTGCAAATTTTCTGCTGTCATGTACAGATTTTTGCTGAAGATGTTTGAAGAGGGAAAATTTGAGTCTGCTTTTATAAAGTCTGTCAAGATTAACTTGGAAGAACTCGGCCTCAGTGGATTTTGGATTAATCAGAATAATTTAGATTATGGTTACACATGGTATAAAAAAAAATTAAGCGTTGCCTCCAGGACCAGTATATTCAACAGTGGTATGTTGATGTGGAGTCATCCGAATGTTGTTATAATTATAGAATGTTCAAGACAAAGTTTGGTATGGATGACTACATTTTTAAATTACCTGAAAACCTAGCAAAATCAATGTTACACTTTAGAACACTTAATCACTCTCTACCTGTACAGTCACTCAGATACAGAGGGATTAGTAGAGAAAATAGAGTATGTGATAAATGTAACAGTGGGGACATTGGGGATGAATTCCATTATTTATTTTGCTGCCCTTACTTTGCTGAAAAGCGTAAACTGTGTTTAAAAAAATACTATTACATTACAGCAGACCAAATGCAGTCAGATTTGAACAGTTACTTACTTGCGGCAGCGAAACTGTCCTATTGAAATTAGCTCATTTTATAAAGTTAATACTGAAGGAATTTTAACGTCCAAACTGGGTAGCTATTTCATGTTCCTCCCTTGTACTCACACACTAGTTTTGATGTTTTTTCAGATTATACCATATGTATGTACGGGTTTGTATAGGCGCCAAACTGTTCTTTCTACCACCCTTGAGCTATCGTGGTCGTGCCATATCTTGCTGTGGTGTGTCGCGGGCAGGATGAGTTAAAACTGGCTGAAGCTCGCATCTACACTAGTCCTTTTTAGACTAGCTGAAGCTCGCATCTACACTAGTCCTTTTTAGATTGACTTACTTTGGATTATCTCTTATTTTTTCCCTGTGCCCACTGTCAACCAGGTTGTTAGGCTTATTTATTATTAAGTCAGAATTGCTGTACAACAAACAGGAGGTGAGGGTGTGTGCGTCACGCGGAGTGCATCTTGTTTTTTTTTTTTTTAGATTAGCCATGGTTAACGCCTCGAACTTTCAGGATATACTCTGCGTGAGGCGTATACTTTCATTTCCTGTCTGTTACACACACACACACACACACACACACACACACACACACACACACACACAAAATGATCTTATCGAAGTATGATCTATAATATGTATGTCAATTGTTTGTGCTGTTGAAAGACCATGTGTTGTATTTTGGATATATAATAATCTAACGCATACCTTAGTTTCAATGTTAATGTTATATTTATTTCTTGAGCACAGTTTATGTTTGTGTTTTTGCCATTTCTCTCATGCCCCCAGTGGGTCCGAGATTGAATAAATGAACTGAACTGATAGTCACTCATCGCGATGACCATCGGAGCGTTTCCAGGCAATGGCGATCCCGGCTGACAGGAAATATACTGTGAGCTTACGACCTACCACCTACGAAAAGACCAATTTATTTCCATGTACGAAGTCTTTTCAGTGCATCGTTTTGATGCGCAAGTATAAACTATTAACCCATTCAGCCCTGACGCACTACAGCAGTTGATGGGTCGACCATGATAATTCAAGGGTATTTGAATTATCATGGTCGATCTATCTCCTGCAACTGGTGCATAATCATTAGATGACCCCTCCAAAATTTGGGAATACGGCCGTATGGCTGAATGAGTTAACACACTAAAAATTTGAATGCTGAACCCCAGTTCAACCATTTGGCTGCCGGTAGAGCTGTTTATCTGCAAAAGACGCTACCGACAACCAAAGTGTTAACAGTCTTCTAAACACACTTGTATAAAAGGAGTAAGATGGCGGCGGTGTAACACGAGCAAGATGGTCAATACCTGCTCAGTATTCTTCTAAAAACAAGTGCCAGCAAAGAGCGTATCCATTATGGGATTTCCTTCACGGATACACTCTTTCAGGGATACAAACTTTGGGGCCATTCCTCGCCTCGCAAACAAAGCCTTTGATTATGTTCTGAGCTATGTTTGGGGCCGGAATACACGCATGTCACTGTGCGCCTGCCCCTCTGCATTACGTACTGTCTGTAGGTTCCACATCAAACGGCAATTCTGTGAACGAGCACAAGCCGGAGATTCATGATGAAACTGGACGGCTGAAAGGTTTATAACTCATTCAACCCCACGCACGTATGTCCCAAATTGTGTAGGCGTCATCTAACGACTACGCACCTGTTGCAAGAGATGGTCGATCCATCTCCTGCTGTAGTGCGTCAGGGCTGAATGGGTTAACTCATTCTACCCCAACACCGAAATCCTTAAATGTTGCCGTTGTCCTCTGAAGACTGCATTGCAGTGCAGGACACAGATCGCCCATTATAGTTCAAGGGTGATGCCAGAATAGCTTGGCGCCCATAGGCGCCAAACTATTCTGGCATCACCCTTGAACTATCATGGGCGATCCTTATCTTCCTGTGGTGTGTCTGGGGTATAATGAGTTAAGGACCAAGCCCATCTTCGTCTACACTACCACCGTCAAACACCAGTGAGGAAGAAAGAATGGGCAGCCAAGCCAGGATGCAAACACAATCCTTCGTGTTCACCAACCTTCATCTCCCCCCACCCCCTCCCCTTTCTCCGCCAACACCCCTTACCACCGCCAGCTTTTCTCTGTCTTGTCGGTAAACATGTCACGGTATTTAAGGAAATAATTCTGGCCGCGCGTGTTATTTTTTAGAAGGTCAGGCTAGGGTCGGTGTCATGTCCCATATCGTAGCGGTCTAAAATGATACATTGACGAATGTCCAGTACAGTGTGTAATGACTGAACGTAGGCCGAGACTGTCCAGTTGTCAAGTCAACTGGACAGTATTCATAGCCCAGCCACGCAAGATTCCTTTCCAGGCGCTTTTCTAATCTGACACTACCCTTGAAGGGAGAACTGGTCTCCACGCCTCGAGCTGAGCGTATGTTTGACGGCGTGTACATTTTCTTGTCTTCGTATGATGTCTGTCCGACTCTCCAGCTCAAGTTATTACGGATGTGATCAGGTTGCTTCAGGCTATCGACTGTCCGACTGGTCACCTCTATCTTCATCAAACGCGTCCTCCTAAAGGTGTCTTGTGTGTGCAGACCTGTGATTTTGGACCTTACGGTCGTGGGTCGCAAGGTTCAAAACCAAAGACCTGCATAAAATCACCACAGACTGAACGACTGATAACTGCTACCGCCAGAGAAACAGACTAGGAATGAATATAGGGTAACCCTTTGACTGTCAGTAGCGGCTCTTGTCGAAGTAATTCCTGCAGTAATCACATCGACAAAAGCCGCTACCCACAGCCAAAGGGTTAACCAAGAGGCAACTCCTCATGAGCCTGTAGCAGTGCGAGAAAATCATTGCCGGAGACAAATAAGTGGCGCTTGCTGTTCGGGACTGCATTCACTGGTAGAACGTTTGTCCCTCGCCTCGGAATGTCTTTCTTCCCGGACTCTTTCACTTTCGTTGGACTAGGGCTAGGGGTCAGTTGGATGAGCTGCAAGATTGAGACGCTACTAGTGAAGACTAAAGCGGCGCACCTTTATTAGTGCCTGGTGCAGGACTAAGCTCGCTTATATGCAACTGGTTCTAGGTCCTATTGGGATCGGGCAGATCCTCTTTCCATAAAAATGTGAGTTTTGACATAGTGTAAAAAATCGCCTTCTTCACGGTATCCTTGTCGCTACTAGTGACTCAATCTTACAGTCTTCACAGAATCCTTGTCGCTACTAGTAGTGACTCAATCTTACAGTCTTCACGGTATCCCTGTCGCTACTAGTAGCGACTCAATTTTACAGTCTTCACAGAATCCTTGTCGCTACTAGTAGTGACTCAATCTTACAGTCTTCACGGTATCCCCCTGTCGCTACTAGTACTAGTAGCGTCTCAATCTTACAGTCTTCACAGGATCTTTGTCGCTACTAGTAGTGACTAAATCTTATTGTCTTCACTGTGATCCTATTCTCTTAGCTTGTCGGTAGTGCTTTTTGCTAAGGTGCTTCCTGCAGTCGCCTCATCAAGAGCACTACCGACGGCCAAAGGCTCAAAATGTGCTGATCTGTCATTTTGGACTGTATGGCTCTTACGGTTAGTTGCATGAGTGAGTTAGTCCTGCGCCAGCCAACAAGCAAGCAGCGCATTATTACAGATTACTTGAACTATCATAGTCAAATTTATTTCAAGCAACAGTTTATAGGATGGATTATTCAGCAAGAAGCTAGGATCGAAGGATGTAGCCAGAGTCATAGGCACATTGGTTGTCTCCCTCGATTCGCTACCCCGTCAACCAATGTGAGTCAGTCTTCGTGTTCTTAGGAGGCACTGCACTATCCAGTTATCTCAGCAAAGGGGGCTTGGCGTGGGGAAAGAAGCCCTGCGGACACAGCGCACACGTGTAAGTTAGCACCCCACCACAAACTCTGTACAAGCTGTCGGGTAGACGTGACATCCACCCAGACACGCACCGCTGAGCACAACACTTGTATGTGAGGCCAGCTGTGAGGATAGGAGGGGTAGGGTGACAGTAGCGTGGGTAATTAGACACGTACACAGGCGTACAGTGAAACACTTTTTTTTTGGTTTCATACAGGGTAACTGACAGGTTTTATTTTAGGTCTCGGGGCTGGTTTCACGAAGTAAGGATAAACTCTTGTTCAGGCCAACGCGGTCATTTTAGTCCCCGATCGCTACATGTGCAAGGGGGACAATAATATAATTTATAGGCATGACTAACCACGCGCCGAGGATTCTGGGGACCAGCTCTTTCACACACTTGTTGCCTCTTCAACTGCTATTGGATAGCGACGGAAGGAAATCACAAAAAAGAAAGAATCACGCTTCGAATTTAGAACAGGTTTAACTCATTCAACCCCAAGCACGTATTTCCCAAATTTTGGAGGCGTCATCTAAAGACTATGCACCTGTTGCAGGAGATGGATCGACCATGATAATTCAAGTGTCGGCGCCAAGCTAATCTGGCACTACCCATGAATTATCATGGTCGATCCATCTCCTGCTGTAGTGCGTCAGGACTGAATGGGTTAAACAAATAAGAATGCAACGTAGGCCTACTACTAATTTTTTCTTTCGTGATCGAGATGCCGGCGATTCTTTCTTCGTTGGGACTTTCTTAGCATTGGCAGTCAGTCAGTCACCTTTTAGGGTCTGCATTCAACGTCAAACGACTGGTGTCTGGTGAGTGAGACGCTGATCAAGCTAATAAGGGACCACCTTTACACTATCAACTCAAGGCGGCTCCATCACTAACGGCCTGGCGACAATACTGGAACAGGAAAGATCAAGTTATTCGAGCGGAGAGACCTGTCTCCCCTCCCCACTAACCCTCTTTAGCCTCTTGGGGAGGATAAGTTTACGCAGCCAGGAAGTATCTCCTCAAACTTCTTGAATCTGCAAGAGGCATGGAATTTCACGCGCCCCTGCAGACGAAGGGACGCATGCCACTCTATGTCTTTTCAGAGCATTATCAAATTATCGATCCAATCTGTTCCCCAAAAGTTTTTAGAGTATTCTGGCGCGCAATGCCGATCCATACGTTTCGGGGAGTGTCGCTTACGAAACCTTTCGGTGCTAAAATGCATCGGGGGATTTGAATAGCAAAAAGTCCACTCACTGGGGAAATAAACGTTTTTCTCTTCCTCCTTTTCTAATGCAAAACTAAAAGTAAGACCGGCGGAAAGTCGTACATTAGCACAAGAGGATCTCGTCCATAAATCGTGCATGCTTCCAACATCGTTGATCCCCAATTTCGAGATACAAAGGCGTACATAGGACCGAGTTTTGCTGAAACCGAAGAAAATGAGCCATCAAACCAAAAGCGCTAGCAACCGTCTCTACTCCTTGTAGGAAGGAAGAGTACTCGCTGTTGCGGTGGTCTATAAATCGCAGCCCGTGCGCCATCCTGGCACCCAATTTTTTATGCGGTCTTCTGGCAGAGAAGAGCGGTTCTTCCTACGACGTTCACTCATCAGCAAGAGGCATGGATCCTCGTGGGCCTGCATTCTGCGGGCGCTCATGAGGATCCATGCCTCTTGCTGACTAAAACTACATCATTGTTCTCTGCCTGAGGAGGTTTCAAGAGGTACGATTTTAAGACGGCAGCGGGGCAGGCCGGTTCCCCCATGCACCTGTTCACGGGCTAATGAAGCAATTTGGCACAGTCGGTATACGCCAATTTCTGATGTAAAGCTTTTTGGTTCCTCCAGACGCATTTCTCTCCGCACGAGGCATGGATTCTCATGAGCCCCTGCAACTTGCAAGGGCTCCTGAGAATCTGTACCTTCTGTTCGTATCAGAAAGACTGAACTTTCTATTTCCATCTCTATACCGAGAACGTCAGTGGCTTCTGTGTGTGTGTGACTACGGGGTTGGGAGAGAAACAGACGAGTGTAAACAGAGAGAGAGAGAGTGAGAGAGAGAGAGAGAGAGAGAGAGAGAGAGAGAGAGAGAGAGAGAGAGAGAGAGAGAGAGAGAGAGAGAGAAGGGGGGTAGGACAGAGAGAGAAAGAGAGACTGAAGTATACAAAAAGCTGTCGGCTCATCATCAAGACAGGCTGGTCTGTTAGTAATTACCGTGAGAGCCAGCCACCTTCTTCGTCTCTTACACGCCGGCGTCGCGTTACCTTGCAGAAATGCAATGAAAGAGGCTAGACACATTCTTGTATCTTTCCTCACCTTGCTTTTTTATACCTTGCTTTTTTATGCTCATACACCTACGGGAAAAAAGCACGAATCACTCTCTCAGCCTCTGCATGTGACCATGGCCGATATTTCCCAGCACGAGACGTACTTCCTGTGGCCTTGGCATCCACTGGGACTCACTCAACAGGAGCCAGGAGGTCCAACCCACTTAACCCTTTGGTTGTCGGTAGCCGCGGTTTCTGAAAGGGTTAACCCATTCAGCCCTGACGCACTGCAGCAGGAGATGGGTCGACCATGATAATTCAAGGGTAGTGTCGGCGCCAAGCTACTCTGACACTACCTTGAATTATCATGGTCGACCCATCTCCTGCAAATGGTGCGTCTTTTGATGACGCCTCCAAAATTTGGGGAATACGGCCGTCCGGGCTGAATCGAGTTAACAATCAGGTACTACTACTTTCGAAAAGCGATGAGCAACTTGCATGGGTTGTATGCGGCTGAATCATCGATCGGTATGATTCAGCGTGTCCAGAATAGAAACCTAATATAGCTTTAAATGGAGCAAGACAACTGTGCCTCGCACTGCGGCATTTTGACAGACAACGACCAAATCTGTGAACAGACGTTGATTAACCTTTATCATTCGGAATACACCAGTGTGTGAAATAAGTTTGACTAAAATAGTTCAAGGGTAGTGCCGGAATAGCTTGGCGCCTCTAGGCGCCAAGCTATTCCGGCACCACCCTTGAAACTAAAGTAATTGGTCTATATCCGTATCTGTAAGTACTTTAATGTAGCTTGCATATAAATATGGCAGTGTACAAATTTGAAGTTTTTTGAGTCAGTATCATATCATACATACTGGTTAAAGTACAGGTGAAACTAATTTATCTCCAAACACTTAAACCCACAGACGTCGATATGATCAGCAAGACAAAGATCATCATGCACCCCGGCATGCGATGTGAACCTGTGCCTCCTCTTGCAGATGACGGCATTACCACTGGTGACGTTTCACACCAGGGGCCAGTTGCATGAGCGAGCTTAGTTCTGCACCAGCCACTAAGCAAGGTGCGCCGCTATAAGGTGCAGGACTAAGCTCGCTCATGCAACTGACCCCTGATGCGTCTGCGAAGGACCCTCCAGAATGACATAAACCTAATTATCTGGATGGTTACTTCTGTCCGGGGATACAATCTAAAAGCACGATACAATCATATACTTTATTGGGCCCCCGAGGCTGCAGGTGCCCCGTGGCAGTCTTTGTCTCTTGCAGACGGAAAGATGTGGCCCATGGAATGATTGGTGAAAGATTGAAATAGCTCCGGTTTCACAACTTCGTTAGAAAGCTTAGTCGCGGGAATCTGTCATCAGCAGCTTGTGGGGGGGAATTCTGAGATCCAATGTTAGAAGATGAGTTTTCGGTGCGTCCCACCCTGTCTGATAGACAAACTGTTCAAAGCCCAGACAGTATGAGAGTAGTGCACATGAAGTGGGCGCAGCTTCCCCCCAGTAGCAAAACGTGTTCGGGCTCAGTCATGACGGCCGTACGCGGGTACACTGTGGCCGGCGTGAGCCCGATGGTCTTTGTCTCTGGGGTCAGTAACACTAAATCTTATCTTTGTTTTGTCCTCCTTTAGAAACCTTATAACTTCAAAAGCAAAACGCGCGCAGAACAGATGAAATAAGCCAAAATTATGGAAACGTTTAGCCATCATTCGGATCACACCAGTGTGTGAAATACGTTTGACTAAAATAGTTCAAGGGTAGTGCCAGAATAGCTTGGCGCCTCTAGGCGCCAAGCTATTCTGGCACCACCCTTGGACTAAAGCCACTGGTCTCTATGGCAGTGAACAAATTTGAAGCTTTTAGCCTCAGTATGATAGGGGTTAACTTCCAAAATCTGCCGCGGAAGAGGGGGCACTGATGCAGATGTCAGAGCACGAATCGGTAAAGCCAGAGCAGCCTTTCTCCAGTTGAAAAAAGTGTGGAGTTCCAGAGAGCTGTCACAACACACCAAAGTCCGGATTTTCAACTCCAATGTAAAAGCAGTTCTCCTATATGGAGCAGAGACATGGAGATTGACAAAAACCACAGTCAACAGAGTACAGACCTTCATGAACAGTTGCCTTAGAAGAATTTTGAAAATCCACTGGCCAGAGAAGATCAGCAACGTCAGACTCTGGGAGAGAACAGAGCAGATAACAGCAGAGAATGAAATTGGGCGAAGAAGATGGGGATGGATCGGTCACAGTCTGAGAAAGCCAGCTTCCAGTATCACTAGGCAGGCATTGTCATGGAACCCCCAGGGAAAGAGGAAAAGAGGTAGGCCGAGAAACTCCTGGCGTCGAGACCTCCAAGCAGACATCAAGAGACTGGGAACCACCTGGAGTAGAATCGAAGGAGAAGCACAGGACAGGAGTTGCTGGAGGTCTCTCGTCGACGGCCTATACCCGGGTAGGGGCGACAGGCGTAAGTAAGTAAGTAAGTAAGAGGGGGCGGATGCGAAGACTGTAATTTTTTTCATAAAACTTCTCAATTTACGTAATTCGTGACTGGCAGAGGAAATGAAAACAGGAACTAAGAAACCTTAAGATTTTTTAGAAGCGGTGGTTAGTGTTCACCTACGCTAAGTCCCGCGGCTCTGAGAAGCAGTGGATAGGGTTCGCTCCGAGAAGTAAATTGAGCATGGACTCCTCCATAACGCACGACAATACCCCCTTGATGCCGCCAAATTCTTTCCAACTGCAACAGGCATCGGTTCCCATGAGCCCGGCCATGCTGTCGCAGAGGCTAATAAGACCCTTGTCTTGTTTCGACATCTACATCGTGTATTACATTATCATAAAGAACGGTTCCTACCCAGTAAACAATGGCCCTCGGGCCCACGACGGCCGCAGTGGGCCCGAAGATCTTTTACTACTGAGGTACGATAAATGAACTAATTCGGATTTTGTATAAATAAAAGTAGCTGCTAGTCTCCCTCTCTTTACTATCAACCTCTCTTTCTCTGTTTGTTCCGAGCCCATTACACTCATCCTCCTCCCCCACCACCCCTTCCCTCAGTCACATCTCAAATGCATCTCGGCAGCTGGCCACTCAGTCCGCCTCTGTGAAGTCAAACTTCGTAGTCGTTGAGTACAAATCATTAGGTGCTTACTGTACTGGCTTTGTTCTCGGTGTAGTGCACTCAGTTCGTTCTTGCATCTGGTTTTGGTCAGATCTGGACCTTTCAGTTTCAGAAGCGAACGCAGGCTATCATACGGATCTATAGTGTCTGTAAGAGGAAGTCATCCTCATGTGCCCCCGCAACTTGCGGGGGCTCATGAGAATCAATGCCTCTTGCCGGTTCCATTTAGGCTACTGACTTACTGAGTTATCATCGGGCTTCAATGGATCGACGATTGTTTTGAAATAACACTGACCATGAATATTGCCTTTTGTTTCTAAAACGTGTACGCTGCACTTCAAACAAGTCGCGGTGCGGTGACACACAACTCGTACTTAGGAAGGTATTGAAAAATACAAAAAAAAAAAAGAAAAAAAAAGCGATATTCCTGTGACCTCCAGACACTTTCTCAAAAGCATGACAATCGTCAGAAAAGACGAGAAATCTCCATTCAGTTGTTTTCCTAATGCTTAAAAAATGTAAAATTTACATTTAAAGCGCTTCCTCAAGCAAAAAGTTCTTTCTTGCAATATTTTTCAACCAAGTCAATCAATTCCACGCAAACAATTACAGGATACTTGAAAAATGCAGGATGCTATCGATCAAACACTTGTAGTTGTCAGGCAGTGCAAAAACGAAACAAAATCACATTTCCCTGTTTTCCTGCTGTGTGTGGGTCATCATGGTCATTTGAAACGGTAGTGTCTTGCAACTATTTAGATGATTTGGTGCTACATGTCGCTTTCACACGCAGCCTACGTCAACAGTGGATTACAACACAAACGGTAATTTGGCATCATGATTTCACAAGACTCTGAATGTTACAAATGCAGTTACGCTGAATAACAATGAACTTACGGTCGTACAGTTAGCAACTTGAACAAATGAAAAGCTGTTTGTTTACGATCTCTTAATCAGAACTAAATGACTTCCATTCTATAGAATGGTAGTCATTAAGTGCTGCGAGTTTAACCCATTCACCCCTGACTCACTACAGCAGATGGGTCGACCATGATAATTCAAAGGGTAGTGCCAGATTAGCTTGGCGCCTGTCGGCGTCAAGCTAATCTGGCACAACCCTTGAATTATCATGATCGATCCGTCTCCTGCAACAGGTGTATAGTCGTTAGATGACGCCTCCAAAATTTGTGACTACGTTCGTCGGGCTGAATGAGTTAATGTATTCGATTCTGGAGACCTCCCACCTCAATGGATGCGCCAACTAAAAAAAGCAAAAAAGGAAAAAGCGAACGCTTCACCATACGTAAGTTTACTTGGGAAATACCGCCGCTAACTCGTAACAAAAAGCTGGCGATACTCACCGAACACTTATCACACTGGCAACATTCGCGTGTCGATAAAGTTGTTACAAACAATACAATAGTCTACCTGTTACTACCAAAACACGTTACGCATTACAACGGTGCGATTGCTAACAGTCCACAGCGGCGAAAAGAAAATAAACCGAGAGAACAGTCGCACGTTTAACCCCCCACCCCCTCCAGTCTGAGGCAATGCTGGTGCTAATCAATTTCAGCAAGAGGCACAGATTCGCATGAGCCCCTGCATCTGCAGAGGCTGATGTGAATATATGCCTCATGCACAGACGATCCAGCACAGGAACTACGAGACCACCAAAGAATGAAAACCACTACATCTGGCAAAGGTCCTCTGACGAACACGTATGGCAATGATGGAGCGAAAGGCATGCAGTGTCTAAAGTCCCTGCATCAAGCGGGAAATCTTTAGGATCTGAGCCTATTGCAAGTCTGGCTGAGGGTTGTTTCTGGCATGGAGAAGGCCACTGAGACTGAGGTATGAGGGCGATGGTATGCGACAAATTCAAAGCCAGCTCATCGTTCCACCTCACGTGAGTAACTCGTTCAGTCTGGGAGAGACAAACGTTTTAAAAAACTTCATCACTTTAGATTCATATCAGCCCCAGAAACATGCAGAGGTTCATGTGAATCTTTTTCTGGTGCGTAACAAAACCATCTACGTACACATGCGTGTGCCTGTAATAACCCGTTCATTACTACCGACCACACCGGGCGGTGAATCGAGCGACCACAGCAGTCTGTTTTCGAGCGATACCAGCGAACCTCCGCGTACACCTCGTGAAAGAACTGTCAAATACAACTGCAAGTTTTAACTCATTTGCGGCCAGCCGCATCCGGATGCGGCTGGCCGCGAATGAGTTAAAGAGTTAAAAAAAAGAATACAAAAACAATCGAAAGTAAACTCACCACAAACAGATCAGTAAAAAAAAATTCCGAGAGCAACTTGAAATACCGTGGAGAGTAAAGCACAGACGTTTCTTCTTTTATCGAACAACCTTAGTAGAAGCAGAACCTGAATACACTGACATGCACAACAACTTTCAGTCACGTGCTCAATGGTGTATCTCTGGACCATTCAAGTCAAAACGCTGCACGTTAGCTACCTCAGCGCTCTGTACACTGACCAGCGAGAGGTGATGGAGCGGTCAGGTGCGTCGTACACTTGCTGTGTGATACAAATGAATCAAGCCCTCTTCATTTCATTCATTTTCTACATTTTAAGGTCCCGCTGGCACAAAAGTGATCGGGGACCTCTTGGACAGGACACCAGAGTAATATACGCCACTGACCAGCTGCCTTCCGGCTTATTGCGACAACTTCCTGTCCTACTCATCTATTACCATTAAACGATGATGTATCTTTTAATCCGTGCTTTGAAAAGCCGATTGCGCAGAAATTACGATAATAGCCCAGCTGTTTTCATCAATGCAACTGCGGTGCGCCGTTTCAGGCAAAGGCACAACCCCTAAAAACTTCCTTTAGATGAAAGTGATTTTAAGCCGCCTACACTACAAAACAAGGTGTAGATTCTCATTTCCCTGCGACCGCAGGGGTCATGAGAATCTATGCCTCTTGCAGATGGGTGGATTTTGCATAATATCTCTGTGATACCACATTTAAAACGCTTGCGGTACGATCAACAGTTCACTTGGCGGTGTCCTTTGATCAGTATCTGTATCACGCGCCAACAAGTTAGTGCGGTGACGCAACTCTTTCTTCACATCAAACGAGGATAAACTGAGATAATAGACGTTTTATTGCGGTGTATCGTCCGCTGAGGTTGTCAATCGGTCTAACAATAGCGTCTGGCTAGTTTACGATATGACGGGCAACAGACAGAGAATGTCAATTAGACGGAAACAAGCCGACGATAATATTTAACTGGTCTCAATGAGGTGCGAAGATGCCCCACTCCAAAAAGGTAACAATAAGAATTAAACATGGCTGCTTTGTGTGGGTGGGATCGTGTGGTACACTAAGCAAGTCTGTGACCGCGTGCAAAGGTCTTCGCTGGAGAGGAACGGACAGAGGCAGGGCCGCGTGGAAAATAAAAAAAACAAAATAAAAATCAGAAGAGGCCTCCAGAATTTATTTTTATTTTTATTTATTCACACCCAGTTTATAGCATTTTTACTTTGGTTGATTGACGTTTCTTCAATCAACCAAAGCAAAAATGACATAAACTGGGTGTGAATAAATGTGAACGGCGAATGGTTACTACATGAAAACGTTGACACTTGTCACTCCAACTGTTGTAAAAACATTCACTGTACAGAATAAAATAAACCGCTGTAAGCAGTGAAGAAGCTGTGACCATGGCTGACAGGAAGGACGGAGAGGTAGTGGTGGAAAAGGAAAAATATTGATGGCGTTGAATCCTTCGGGCTGTTGGATACTAACCACTAAGCTATGACACAGTCACTACTTTGTACTTTCTGCCTACTCAGACCCTACCGTGAGCTGAGGCAGGGGACGGGGTGGGAAAGGACAAACTGATGGCTGTCCTCCGACGGTGCGACATTACGCCGATACAAACTGCTTATATAAGAAGTTCACAGCTTTGACACCACGCTAAACTGCTCCCTAACTGTGAAGAAGGCAGGTTAGTGACTGAATGGGAAAGAAAACTTGAAAGCTGATTTTCTTTGTTCAAATTTAAATGGTGCACGACAAGTTGTGGACTTCAATCGCCATTTATCGACGGGATTGGCGGTGCTGTGACATTAGGACAAGTACTGTGAATCTACAGACAGCTGGCGGGGGTGGCCAGTGATGACATTACGCAACACAGACATACTTTAAGTAACTCTTTCGAGAAGTGCCGCATCCGGATTCGCGGCTTTACGCCGCGAATCTGGATGTGGCACGTCTCGAAAGAGTTAATTAACCTCCTACTACCCCCAGGAGCACGTTTGGCAGGCGACAAAACCTTTGATACCTCATGTCACTGCAGCGTTGCAGCCTGTTGCGTAACCCACACGACTACTCGATCCTGCGATTGCACTTAAGTACCCGCTACAGGGTATTAGCGGCATAAATTCTCATGAGCCCTTGCGACTGCAGTGGTGCGTGAGAATCTATACCTCATGCAGACGCTGGGGAACAGCGGGGGAACCTCGCCAACTACTCCAGCCAGAGGCAATGACACCCCACATCACTTCCTTATCACCCCCAGCGAGTACCCTAACAGGTAATTAGGCAACACACTGACCAACAATTACCGATCCAACGAGGCGAATCATGCCCTGGTGGTTGGAGCGCTCGGGTTGTGCACCGCCGGGACGTGTCAACCGCTTGTATCAAAAACGGTCGTTAGCACCCCATTCCTTTCCCACTCAGTCAGTAATTTTCACAAGACTTACCACCAACATCCGACAAAATGTGGGTGCTGAAAACTTTCCAGGTTAGTTCGGGGTTTAACGTCCACGGCACCGAAGTGATAATGGGCGGCCCTGGCGGGCGGGTTTTGGGAGACAGGGAAATATATTGCCTGTGAAGAACTGTGCCACTTTGATTTACCAGGACCTTTCAACGGACGTGCTATGGAACAAGCCCGTCTTTTTTTCCCCTGGATTGCGAGTCCAGCTACCGGGGCCGGGACCCGAACCCACGACCCCCCCCCCCCCCCCCCCCCCCCCCCGTTCTCTTGCCCTGAAGTTTAACCGCCTGAGCTATCTCGGACTCTAAAGAGAGGGAGACTAGCAGCCACTTTTATTTATACAAAAACCGAATTAGTTTATTTCTCGTACCTCAGTAGCAAAAGGCCTTCGGGCCCACGACGGCAGCAGTGGGGCGGCCCGCTCACAGCCGTTCCAGTTTGAGTAAACCCTTTTATAACGCCGTTACTGCGGCAACTGGACGCATTGTTCGTTTCTGAAATCGCTGGTCATTAGACAGCCAAACGTTACAGTTAGTTAGTTATTTGGATTTAACGCCGAGCAGCCAAACGTTACAACCGTCCGAGGGACAGGGATGCAAACTAGTCCCAACAAAAGGTAAAGATCCTCATGGACCCCAGCAACTTTGGGGGCCCATAAGGATCTATACTTCTTGCAGTTGGGAGGCGTTCATTTTTCCTCGGCAGTCAAGGGATTAACTCATTCGAGACGTGCCGCCTACGGATACGCGGCGGTTCGCCGCGTATCCGTTGGCGGCACGTCTCGAACGAGTTAAAGACAGCTTGCTGATTGGCTGCCGATGACCGCTGAAGCGTAAGGCTTTATTACCGGTCCGCCGGCTATTTATTACCCGGCCAAGTTCAGCTTCCACAAATCCAGGGGGAAAAAACGGATTTGTTCAATAGCATGTCCGTTGAAAGGTCCTGGTAAATCAAAGTGGCACAGTTGGAGTGCGCCTGAGTTGATCAGTGTTCAGGTCGTACTTCAAAGGCAATAGATTTCCCTGTCCCCCATAACCCGCCCGTCAGGGCCGTCCATGATCACCTCGGTGCTGTGGACGTTAAACCCGAACTAACCAACCAACCAGCTTCCACAATCGAAAAATGCGTGACCATAGTCATTGAATGGAACGTAATAGCAGACGACCAAACTGTGAACGACTGTAAACTACATGTGTATTGCCCGTCAAAAAGTTTATTTTTTCCCCCCCAGCGCACTACTTGATCTGTCTTTGCAGGAGGCGGAAGGATATAAGATTCGTCACAGGGAGGCGTGAGACGGACTGATAGCGGCGGAGAGGTCCCTGATCAAACAACAGAAACGGGCTGCACAGCGGGGTCACCCGTGGAAAAAGCCTCAGTCACTCCATTGATTAGAACCACCCACCGACCTGCGAGACGGATAAATTTTCTTTGGCCCCTGCAGTCGCTGCGGCTCATGAGAATCTATGTCTCTTGTTTGTAGACGGCCTCATCTGTTGCACAGGCGGACGGTGCCCCTGGGGTCATTCTTTCAGAGAAAGAGCTTGAAAGCTCAACAAGTGGACCTCAGTAACTTTTCCCGCGAAAAGTGGCAGTACACATACACCACCGCTAACAGCAGCACAGAGCGAGGCTTTTTGTGGCAACCAACCTCGTGACTGATATACCAGTTACTACGCGCAGAAGCATTGTACAAGTTAACCCTTTGCATTCATAGACAATAAGCAAATTGTTAAAAAAATCAGCCTCAGGATGTAACGGGTTAATTTTAAAAATCAGTTCCAGTGTAGTCACCATTGTTGATCGCAGCAAGAAAGCTGAAAATAATTTGTATTTGACGTATATATATTTTTACAAACATATTTTATAAGCGGAAGACATGTCATAAAACGCTGCATTCGATGCACTATGAAACCTTGGCAATCGGCATTTATGCATACCTATCACAAAGTTGGCAGTATTTTTATCACTACTATTTGGTTGGAAATGGTAACTTTCACATAGTACAACATCTCTTCAAATGTGATGCTGTATTTTATAAACAGACACCCCCCCCCCTCACCAAACACTGAATAAACATATGCGGGCTTCTATATATATGCTAAGAATTAAATTTAAGCAAGTTCAGTTACATGTGCTTTAAATCAGAAAAAAAAAAGTGTAATTCACATGAAGAATGAAAACTATTCTTTCTGCCTATTTCTGAATCTATTTAATTTCTCAAATTTGAACTAAATGATATGACCAGAGAGAGAGAGAGAGAGAGAGAGAGAGAGAGAGAGAGAGAGAGAGAGAGAGAGAGAGATTGTAAAGTTAGAAAAAAAAAACAACATAGCAACAATTTAACCCATAACAATTTAACCCAATATATCATGAAGATTTTTTTTTAAAAAGTGGATTTGTTTATTGCCTTATGAAGTCTACATTACAGATTTGGAGACCTAGATCAACCATTTTAGTTCAAGGGTGGTGCCAGAATAGCTTGGCGCCAAGCCATTCTGGCAACACCCTTGATATATCACAGTTAAATGTATTTCAAGCGAAAATGTATCAGGATGAAAAGGGTTGACTGACTCGCTACTACTGCACGCGTAAATCAGAAAAAGTAGTCCATGTTGGTTCAGTGGACCATAGTACATTTGACGGTCGTTTTCACAGCGTACTGATATAAAACAAAATAACAAATGTCTTAAGGTCGATTTTAAAATGGTGATGCATCAGCTTGCGAGCTGTTGCGTTTGTAAGCTGACAACCTCGTGGTATGTAACCATTTCATTCACTGCTGGAAATCCGCACAACCATTGTCAACTATCTGTAGAAGTTACTAACACTGCCACAGCGACCCCCCCCCCCCCCCCAAAGTCGTCAAAAATGCGGTCACGCCGGAGTTTCTCACCTTACTCCGTTCAAGCAATGATCTGAACCGAAATTCCTTTACAGAAATCTCAGCAACAAGTAATCCACGTTTGGCGATGTCCCGGCCAAAGTATCCGATACTAGTCGAGGTAAACACATAAGACTGAGAAGTCCTGCAACGGTGACATGTGTCTTCCATCAACGACGGACATTATAACACTGCTTTTACACATCTTGGCCGCGAGCACTGTCGAAAATCGCCATGTCCCTCTAAATCTCCAATGACAGGCGACGCATTCTTCCCCTTTGTCGTCTGCTCCCCAACCAGCGAATGGTGAGGGGCCGGGACGGCAAGGGATGGGGACACGGTTTAAATTTTTGACTGAGATTGAGAAAAGAGGACACTTACCTTTAAGACTTGTCGATGAAAGTATCCAAACTCGCTACATCCTTTAGATTTCCTCACTTTTGACAAGTCGGAAAGCAGCAGTAAAAGTTTCCAAAAGTGCGTGTGAACAATTGTATCGCGGCTAGTATCCAAGAGAACACTGTTATCGCAGAGCACGCACGCAGTAGACCCTCCCGAGGCAGCACACACTTCCCTTACTGTTCTCCTCCGAGTTTCCACTTTCCGCAGCGAATCAAGTCAAGTCACGTGACAAGCTCAGATTGAAGCCATCGAAAGCTGTGCCGTGACGTCACGGCAGTCAGCGTGTGTGCGTCAGGGAGCGTAGCGCGAGAGAGTGGGGGTGGAGTAAAAACTTTGCACGCGCATTCACAGAATGGGCATGCGGGTGCGAGTGGGAGGGGCGAAAAGTACAGAAACCGGCGTGGATTGGCGGAAAGTTGACTGACTTATCTTTAATTACCTTTCGTCGTAATGGTCTCACGCGTCGCTCTTGTGTACGTTTAGGTGTGTGTGCACTGGCACTTGTTTACGTTTGACATTACTATTCGTTCACTTGCCTGTCAGGTACACTTGCAAGACACACAGACACTCATAGGCGCCTGGCCGGGCAGCAGGGGCTTACGTTAATCTATACTGACCTCTTACCAGCACTGAGACACCACCGACATCATCCACACCTCGACTGAGACTGCCATCGGGGTAGAGTATTAGTGATAAATTTGGCTGGCTTGTATCTTGGGTCCCGCACTTGCACGATTGTATTAGTCGTTAAGTCCTGCGCGAGCCACTAAGCAAGGTCAGTGTTACACTATAGCGGAGCACTTTGCCTAGTGGCTGAGCCCTCAGGTAAAAGTTGCGGCTTGCAGTGAAAGTGACTGAAATGTGGCGGAATCTGGAATGCGGAATCTGGAATGCGGTCCAAACTCTCACCTGTCTGCCCACGCACGTACCTGCTGACCGCAACAGCACCAATTTTGATGTTGCATTTCTGTTGTCTAAAACCTCAGCCATTCCAATCTTTAATCTTTTACCTTGAACAATATTTTCTCAGTGTTGTTCCGTGGTCTAAAATCAAAACTAACTTTGTCAACCTCAGTAAGTAAGAAAGGAATATTAAGCGCGGACTGGAGGGGGCTTTTAACCTTTCTCATCCTGATACACTACTGCTTGAAACTAATTTGACTGAGAGTCAAGGGTGGTACCAGCACAGCTTGACGCATATAGTTCTGTTCTAGCACCACCCTTGAACTAAAACGGTTGATCTATCTCCTAACCTGTAATGCATCCTCAGTTTACAGAACAATAAGTAATCTTTAACTGATTCAACCCGACGGCCGTATTTCCCAAATTTTAGAGGCGTCATCTAATGACTGCATCCGTTGCAGGATATGGATTGACCATGATAATTCAAGGGCAGTGCCAGATTAGCTTGGCGCCTATCGGCGCCAAGCTAATCTGGCACTACCCTTGAATTGTCATGGTCGATCCATCTTCTGCTGTAGTGCGTCAGGGCTGAATGGGTTAATGAAAAAATCAGCCTTAGCATGTAATGGATTAAGCGTTGTTGTTGTTTTTTCTTTCCGTGTAAAAACAAAACAAAAAAGGCTAAATAACAATACAGAATTTAACATTTTCTCTCAGCATATCACACGTGACGTCTTCCTGCGAAGTAGGTATCGGTCTTACTTTTTACCCCCTTCCTCACACCGCCCCCACCCCCTCCCCCAGACCCCCTTTGTGTGAGTCTACTAGGTTGGGTCAGGATTCCCCCGAAAATCTGTCTACGCCACGGAGGTGTAGAATTTTGTATGCTGGTCTTTGATTTCGAGTTTAACGGCGGCTAGCTGTAAGATGCAAAAGCGCAGCTCAGCACACACATTTGAGGACTCTCTTCAGTACGCCGAGGTTCTTCGCCAAAATTTAGTGTATCGGCTCCTGAGCACGCGCGCTCGAGCGGTCATAGCTCTGGCGCGTGCAGTAGCAAGTCCAGATGCGAAGGCGGTCTCCCATGAAGGGCAGTGTTGACTTGACTCCGTCCACCTGCAAAAGGCATAGATTCTTATAAGCCCCTAGCCCTTGCTGTCGCAGGGGCTCATGGGACTACAATTATGTCTATTGCCTGTATACAGCAACTTCAATAACTGACAGACACCGCCGTGAGATGGCCTTAGTTGCCTGCTCGGGGTTAAACCCAACTGACTAACTAACTAACTGAAAGACGACACTTGACAATCTGGAGACAACCATTTGCAGGCACATTATTCTGAAGCGGGCTGTGGTGGATAAATTCATTTTCACTATGGGTGTCGGCAGTGCTGTAAATAAGTTTATCCCACATCCTACTGAAGCTAAAAGCTTCAAATTTGTACACTGCCATATGCAAGCTACATTGTAGTACTTACAGATAAGGACATAGACCAATGGCTTTAGTTCAAGGGTGGTGCCAGAATAGCTTGGCGCCTAGAGGTAACCCCTATCATACTGAAGCTAAAAGCTTCAAATTTGTACACTGCCATATGCAAGCTACATTGTAGTACTTACAGATAAGGACATAGACCAATGGCTTTAGTTCAAGGGTGGTGCCAGAATAGCTTGGCGCCTAGAGGTAACACCTATCATACTGAAGCTAAAAGCTTCAAATTTTTACACTGCCATATGCAAGCTACATTGTAGTACTTACAGATAAGGACATAGACCAATGGCTTTAGTTCAAGGGTAGTGCCAGAACAGCCTGGCGCCAGGCTGTTCTGGCACTACCCTTGAACTATTTTTGTCAAACTTATTTCACACATTTCCGAAAGAAAAGGGTTATTTCATCTCTTCGCTGTCACTAAAGAAGCCGTTTTTGACAGAGCAGACCCGAAAAGAGAAATACTGCACATGTTGATATTTGCATAAGCATCGTGAAAGAATACGCTTCGCCGTGAGACCGCGGTGCGGTACGCAGTGAAATCGTCCAACTTTATACGGGCCTCTAAAAAAAAAAAAAAAAAAAATGTCAAGCAAAGGACAGACAGTATTGTTACCTTGTTGAGTGTGTAGGGTTACCGGGTTTCATAAGTCATGAGGAAAATTTCATCACACGCACCACCAAACCCCACGTGTGTGTCGAGGCGTACGGCTTTGGTTGTGGGCAAGTTTCTGCCGATTTTCTCTACACAGGGGTCACCGTAAAATAAGCAGTGCTGTTCCTTCCTCCAGCCGTTTACACTCAATCTACAGCGGCCAGGAATGTCTGTGAGTCCCCGTGTCTGGGGAATAAAACGTATACCACTTGTTACTGAACCCATTTAGCCCCAACACCTTGCTGCTTGATGGATGATTGATCATGATAATTCAAGGGTACTGCCAGGTGCGCTTGGCGCCTGAAGGCGCCAAGCTCACCTGGCACTACTCTTGAATTATCACGATCGATCCATCTCGTACAACTGGTACAGAGTCGTTAGATAACACCTACACAATTTGAGAAATGCGGCCTTGGGGATATATGGTTTAAAGAAATAGTCTCTGCAACTGATAGCAGTGCACCTTGCACAGTGGCAGTCTCTCCTGCAACTCACTTTTACTTCACTTTCGCCTGTCACCCCTCTCAGGGTATAGGCCGTCGACGAGGGACTGCCAGCGACTCCTGTCCTGTGTTTCTCCTTCGATTTTACTCCAGGTGGTTGCCAGTCTCTTGATGTCTGCTTGGAGGTCTCGGCGCCAGGTGTTTCTCGGCCTACCTCTTTTCTTCTTTCCCCGAGGGTTCCATGACAAGGCCTGCCTAGTGATACTGGAAACTGGCTTTCTGCTGTGACCAATCCATCCCCATCTTTTTCGCCCAATTTCATTCTCTGCTGTTATCTGCCGTGTTCTCTCCCAGAGTCTGATGTTGCTGATCTTCTCTGGCCAGTGGATTTTCAAGATTCTTCTAAGACAACTGTTTATGAAGGTCTGAACTCTGTTGACTGTGGTTTTTGTCAATCTCCAAGTCTCTGCACCATATAGGAGAACTGCTTTTACGTTTGAGTTGACGATCCGGACTTTGGTGTGTTGTGGAACTCCACACTTTTTTTCAGCTGGAGAAAGGCTGCTCTTGCTTTACCGATTCGTGCTCCGACATCTGCATCAGTGCCACCCTTTTTGTCGATGATGCTACCGAGATAGGTGAAGGACTCCACCTCCTCCAACGGGGTGCCAGCAAGCAGGACTGGTTCTTCCCTGGTTGCGTTCAGCCTCATTGTTTTTGTTTTCTGTTTGTGGATGGTGAGGCCCACTTGGGACGAGATGTCAGCAAGCCTCGTGGTCTTGTCCAAGGTGATCCTGTTGAAGACCTTTCCTGGTACTGACAGCAAGGTGATTTCTCTGTAGTTGGAACACTTACTGAGGTCGCCTTTCTTGGGAAGCTTACAGTCAGCGGGTATCACCGCCTCTTCTCAGATCTTTCCAAACAGTGGGTGCAGCAACTCTACTGCTGTCTCTAGGTTTCATGCTTTCAGAGCCTCCGCTAGGATACCATCTGGCCCTGCTGCTTTGCTGTTCTTAAAAATGCCACTGCTCTTCTGATCTCTTCCCGGCTGGGTCTGTCACAGCTGATGGGTAGGTCAGTCTCTGCTGGCTTGATGTCTGGGGGGGGGGGGTCGGGGGTGGGGGGGGTCGGGGGTGGGGGTGGGGGGTGGGTCTGTTCAGTAACTCTTCAAAATGCTCGGCCCATCTGTCCAGTTGGTCTGCTCTGTCCGCAATAGGCTTGCCTTCTTTGTCTTTTACTGGTCTTTCTGTATGGCCATACTTGCCAGATAATCTTCTGGTAATGTAGAGCTGTTTCATGTTGCCACTGCCTGCTGCCTTTTCTGCCTCTGCTGCCAGGCCGTCTGTATAGGCTCTCTTGTCTGCCCTGATACTCCTCTTCACCTCGCGGGTGGCTTCCGAGTATTCCTCCTGTGCCCTTGCTTTGGCTGCTCTCGTGCGGCTGTTGTTGACAACTGCTTTCTTCTGCTTCCTCACTTCTATCTTCTTCAAGATCTGTGCCGAAAGCCAATCCTTGTGATGGGGTTTCCTGAATCCTACAGTGTCTTAGCAGGTTGAGTTAAGCGCCTCTCCAACTGCCTTCCACTGCTGCTCTGTGGTGGCCGCCTCCTCTTCATTTACTAGCTCCTGTAGGCGCTTGAAACCTGTTGGACAGCATCAATTTGAACTCTTCTCTCACTCCAGTCTCTCTCAGGAGGCCTACATTATAGCGCTGTCTTCTTGTTGTCTCTGTGCGGCTTTTCTTTAACTTGAGCTTTATTCTTAAGGTAAACAGATGGTGGTCTGAGGCGACATCCGCTCCCCTCCTCACTCGAACATTTTGAAGGGATCTTCTAAATTTCTTGCTAATGAAGATATGGTCTAGTTGGTTCTCTGTAGTATGGTCGGGTCTCAATGGTCTAGTTGGTTCTCTGTAGTATGGTCGGGTGAGACCCAAATTGCTTTGTGTATTCTTCTGTGTGGGAAGATGCTGCCTCCGATGACGTCTGTTTAGAGCACAAAAGTCTACGAACCTCTCCCCGTTCCCCGTTCTCACTCAACTTCCTCTCAACTCAGTCCAGAACTATTGTTTTGACTGGGACGCAGACAGCTGCAATACGTTAGTCAGAATTTGTGTTTTCACTGCGTGTGACGTCAAATTAAGGCGCCATAACAGATGCCTGTGACCTAGACAGTGCCAATTAACTCATTAAACCCTATGCACGTATTTCCCAAATTTTGGAGGCGTCATATGCCTCTGGTTGTCTTCAGAGGACAACACCCCAATTTAGTCTCGCGGCAATGGCCACCATGCTTTAACCCATTTCCACCCACGGGCGTCTTTTGCAAATTTTAGAGGTGTAACCTAACGACTGTGTACCTGTTGCAGGAGATAGATCGACCATGATAATTCAAGGGTATTGCCAGATTAGCTTGGCGCCGACAGGCGCCAAGCTAATCTGACACTACCCTTGAATTATCAAGTCATCTCCTGTTGTAGTGCGTCATGGCTGAATGGGTTAACAGCCAACAAACCGAGTACACATACGCGACTGCAGGGACGGATCAGTTACGCCCCGGCGGGAGTTGGGGTTGTTGTATAAATTTAACTTGAAAGAGAGAAGGCGCCCAGAGGCGAGACCTTGCTTTTAAATAAAAACAAAACAAAATTTACAACAAAAACGGCAACCCCCCCCCCCCCCCCCCAAAAAAAAAAAAAAAAAAAAAAAAAAAAGTCTGGTGGAGGTGACTGGGAGATGGTTCGTGTGAGGATCTTTCCACCCCTGGCAAAAATAAATAAAATAAAATAAAATATTTTTTTAAATTTTATTTGTTTAAAACACAAAACATCACAGGAGAAGGGGGCCCGGCGGCTAGTGATTCCACACTTTTAAGAGGGCTTTCCACTCTCATGGGTGAAAGGGGGGCGGAGAGGGCACACACCCCAAAACGGAAAATTACATAGCATTTTAAGGTATTTGTAAGGTGAAAGGGGCCCGAAGGCCCCGGAAATCCCCTTACCCCCTTACACCCCCCCCCCCCGGCTCCCCCCCCCCGGCTCCCCCCCCCCCACCCCACCCCCCTCCACCATTACCACCACCACCACCCGAGCCAGATCGCCCGCTGCAATGAAATATAACAAGTTATTATAAGAAAAGCAACAATTTCACTCAGTACACTATTTGTACATGCCCGGTGAGTAAAGGCTACTCAGGCTGTCGACTGATGTCGACGAAGTACGTCACGTCTGTGTCGACGCGGTGACTGATAATGGCCGGAAGACTACCTTTCCTTGTTGTGTAGGTTTCATAACTTGGTCGGTACGTCTGCACTGACGGAGAATTGTGTGCGCAAGCTTATTTGCGGCGATAACGCACTTCGAATGTGTAATCGTTCAAATCCCGTGAAAAATCTGCAGATATCCTCTATAAACTTATGTAAGCGGAAGTGGGAGTTTGAGTGTATGGAGATAGTAAAGGCGAGTACCAGGTGTGTTCTCTTATGATTTGTTATTAGTTTTTAAACGCAAAGAAAAAAAATAAATTATTTTAACCCTCATCATTCTGTGAAATAAGTTTGACTAAAATAGTTCAAGGGTAGAGCCAGAATAGCTCGGCGCCTCTACTGAGGCGCCAAGGTATTCTGGCACTACCCTTAAACTAAAGCCTGTATCCTTATCTGTAAGTACTTATTATGATTTGGGTTAACCCTTCAGCAGCGCTTTTTTTTTATTTTGAGGTGATTCCTGCCACTGAGAAGCGTTACTGACAGCTAGAGAGGTACAAGCGACAGATTTATTGCGATTGCAGATACCGAAGCCGATGAATAAATCAGACCTCCTATTCAGATCATACGCAAAGGAGAGAGAGAGAGAGAGAGAGAGAGAGAGAGAGAGAGAGAGAGAGAGAGAGAGAGAGAGAGAGAGAGAGAGAGAGAGAGAGAGAGAGAGAGAGAGAGAGAGAGAGAGAGAGAGAGAGAGAGAGAGAGAGAGAGAGAACGAAAGAACGAAACTTTATTTTCCAAGGATTGAGATATTAGGCGCGCAGGCCTTTCTTACAATCTGTCCTTGCTAAGCTACTTAAAAAAAAAAAAAGAGAGAGAGAGAGAGAGAGAGAGAGAGAGAGAGAGAGAGAGAGAGAGAGAGAGAGAGAGACTGACTGACAGAGACAGCCAGACAGAGATAATATTTATACGGGCGAAACTCTATCCGTGCAAACACTTTTAATCCATTCAGCCCCGACGCCCTGAATCAGGAAACGGATCGACCACGACAATTCAAGGGTTGTGCCAGATTAGCTTGGCGCCTTCAAGCGCCAAGCTAATCTGGCACTACCCTAGAATTATCATGGTCGATCTATCTCCTGCAACTGGTACATAGTCGTTTGGTGACACGTCTAAAATTTGCAAAATACGCCCGTGGGTGGAAATGGTTAGAACATCGTGGTCATTACCGCGAGATTACTAAATTGGGGTTTTGTCCTCTGAAGCCAACCAGAGGCACATTAAAAAAAACCCAAAAAACAAAACAAACAAACAAACAAAAACCCAACCAACTGTATGTGTTCTCTGATGAGAAAGTAACGGATCAAGAAAAAGATCGAGCATGATAATTCAAGGCTGGTGCCAAATAGACGCCTCAAGGCTATGCGGAGTTCACCATTATCGTTCAAAACTCTAACACTTGTAACAGTTTGACAGACTTACGACCGTTCGCATGTTAGCGATGCACAAAGTTGTTATCATGGATAATCCGTAAAGCACCTTTCGACCTCAATTCTCTTCCCAGTGACTCACAGAGATTATATTAGCAGTCCGTCATTTAGAAGTCCGTATTATGATAATCTAATTCAGTGTCTCCTGCTCAGTGACAAACATGATTTGGGCTGTTCTTATCATTGACTCAGTGTTTGTTTGTTTTCAGATTTAATTACCATTACGCGTAAAACTGAAGACAAATTTCAGCACTATTTGTGTTTGCTATGCCTTGTCGACACACCTAATCAGCTTCTATTGAAACTTTGAACATGCAGCAAATCGCACTTATTTATTCTGCTCAGCCGCTAGCGTGTCAATCTATTTTTAGCTGTCTCTCACACTGATAGCTATCACGGAGTGGAGTCATTGTCAGGTCAGTAAGACCCCGTGTGCTGAACTGGATTGTCCTGTGTCTAAATCAACTATAACTAGACCTGTGTCTGGCGTTTCGAAACCATCTGCCTTTACAGACGTGTATCTTTGAGCAGTTATGGCGGTAGTGGGCCTTTAACCTCTTCTCTGCCACAGTACGTGGGGCGGTCCGTGGCGCAGTGGTTAAGGCGCCTGCCACCAGTGCCAAAGGTGCGAGGTTCGAAAACGGGTTCCGGTGTCGGACTTTTCTCCTCTGGTAAGTGTCACCGTTAATTTGGACAGACCGTCGGGGGGTTCTTTCTCCGGGTACTCCGGTTGTTCCACCCCCACACCCATTCCCCCCCCCCCCCCACACACACACACACTTTGGTACCGGTTTCAGGCCACTTTACAAATTTCAAATACAAGCGATCAAAACATCTCTGTAACTTCAGTAGCTGAACTGGCCCTTCGTCTGTCTTGTACTGTGTTTGTCTTAAATGGCGTAAATCCGTGTCTGTTACGTGAGTGTGCGTGTTGGGTTTCAGTTCGCGGCCCTTTGAGTCGATTTGCCCAAAAATTGAGAAAAAGCGCCAAAATAATAACGGTGTTATTATTATTATTATTATTATTATTATTATTATTATATTACGTACACTGAACACACATTTGTGTTCTTGAAATCTAGGTTTATTTAACGACCAAAAGCCAACACCGTCCAAGAAACATAGATACAAATTGGTCTTAGCAAGAGACATAGATCCTCATGAGCCCCCCGCAGTTGCGGGGGGCTCATGAGGAGCTATGTCTCTTGCAGTCGGATCGTGTTCAACTTTTTTTTCTCGGCAGAGAACCATTGACCGCTGGGCGGTAGCGAATCGAGAGACTGAGACAACCAGCGTGTAACCTGATATTTTGACCTTCACTGCGCACAGCCGGGAAGACACTGAGGCGGCAGTGGCGGACTGACTGACATAAAATGGGGTTTGGTCGAAACTTGCAGAATCAAAGAAGAAGTATTCATGGTGAAACTACACGTCTAGCCGCGAGGTCAAAGCACAATTAAGACCTCAAAGAGAAAAGGATCGACATGAAAGAGGCGACGTGCGTAATGAAAACGCTCCAACTGTGAAGCCGTGAAGGAATGGTCACAAATAAGAAACAAAGGGACAGGAATGATAGAGAAACAGTATACGTGGCTGGGCTATAAACACTTCGCAACTTTCACTCATAGAGCAAACTGCAGAAGACGGTTGGACTGGCTGTGGGGCCAGCTCAAGGGATGTGTCTAGTTAACTTGGCGCCTAGTTAACTAGACACTACCCTTGAGTGATCACAGTCAGTTCAACCTTAATGATCACAGTCAGTTCAGCCTTATGTCTTGCATTGTGCATACTATTTTACCCCCTACCCTGCCACTGTAAGTACATTTTTTGTTTCTGAAATTGTGTTCATTCAACGACTGACCAAAAGCCCAAACCGCTAAAGAAACACAGATACAAAGTCAGTAGTCCCGGCAAGAGGCAGAGATCCTCATGAGCCCATTGTTCACATTTTCCCTGCACTAAAGGGGGTAAGGGGGGAAACACACGCATGATATGGAGGCTGCGTGATCATTCACACAGTCCAGCGCTCAATGTTGTGCATAGTTGCCGGTGGAAGAGAAATGGATAATGGGAGTCTTGGAAGTCCACAAGTCAAACCCACTATCAACACGCGGACGAGTTTTGTGGTTTTTTGACGGCCACAGCGAATGGAAATATTGTCGGTACATCGCCATACCTGAGGATGAACGCGGCATTAGCATAGCAACATGGCAGCTTGAGCGCCCGGCCGCGTATGAAGCGCGACGGACTCAGACAGGGAGTTACAGTGGTCTTCCTCTTCTTTTTACATCCTCAGGTTGATTTTTAATGCAATGAAGGCTTCATTACAGATTAGGAGACAGATAAATAATTTTGGTTCATAAAGCCTGAGGCGCCAAGCTATTCTGGCACCACCCTTGAACTATCATAGTCGAATTTATTTCAAGCAGTAGTGTATCAGGATGAAAAGGGTTCAGGCGATCTGCTCCACGGCAGGCCTCGATTGCTAAAATTGGCTGATGAACCGGATTATCATCAATGTTGTCAAGCCGCAACTAAGACTTTCTTACACTTCTTTTCTCAATCCATGTGAGAAGGCACACGTACCACTGAGAGGCTTACGACCGACTTTTGAGAGTAGCGGCCCGAAGAGACTCTCCCGAGTACAAACTTGAAGAAGAGCAGAAATGTCTTTAAGTTTACGGCTTTCAAACTTCATAATTTAATGTTGCCGTTTTGCCCAGCATTATAATAAGACATGCTAAGAACATGTATATTATTTATTATTATTATTACATGGTATTTATTTGGCACATTTCTCATATTTATAATATAATTCAATGCGCAGAATGTAGCCGCCGCGAACTGAACCCAACAAGCACGCTCACGTGCATCAGGCGCATTCACTCGCACACTGTACGTAAACACAGAACATTCACGTGGTGCTAAGGGCAAGCTCAAGCGAGCTACGTAAACACAGAACATTCACGTGGTGCTAAGGGCAAGCTCAAGCGAGCTACGTAAACACAGAACATTCACGTGGTGCTAAGGCAAGCTCAAGCGAGCTACGTAAACACAGAACATTCACGTGGTGCTAAGGGCAAGCTCAAGCGAGCTACGTAAACACAGAACATTCACGTGGTGCTAAGGGCAAGCTCAAGCGAGCTACATAAACACAGAACATTCACGTGGTGCTAAGGGCAAGCTCAAGCGAGCTACGTAAACACAGAACATTCACGTGGTGCTAAGGGCAAGCTCAAGCGAGCTACATAAACACAGAACATTCACGTGGTGCTAAGGGCAAGCTCAAGCGAGCTACTGAAGTTGTATTTGCAAATCGTTTGTATTTGAAATGTTATTAAGTTGGCTGAAACTGATACCAAAGTGGAGGGGGAGGAAGAACCGGAGTACCCGGAAAAAGAACCCCCCGACTGTCCGCCCGAATTAACGGTGACACTTACTAGAGTAGAAAAGTCCGACGCCGGAACTGACCAGGAATCGAACCTCGCACCTTTAGCATTGGTGGCAGGCACCTTAACCACTGCGCCACGCGCCAAAGACCGAATTTATAAAGGAGATGTTGCGATATAATAAACATTTACTGTCTGGAGCAGGTCGTTTTAAACACGTAATGCGCGAAGTGCTACATAGTGGCGAATGGCGGCCCTGATCATTCATGAGCCAAAAGAAGACTTTGTTGCTTAACCCTCTTTCTACCCCAGACACACCACAGGAAGATAAGGCTTGACCATGATAGTTCAAGGGTGATGCCAGAATAGCTCGGCGCCTATGGGCGCCAAGCTATTCTGGCATCACCCTTAAACTATCATGGTCGATCTGTGTCATGCACTGCAATGCAGTCCTCAGACAACAACGGCAACATTTAAGGATTTCGGTGTTGGGGTAAAATGAGTTAACCCTTATCATTGGGAATACACCAGTGTGTGAGATAAGTTTGACTAAAATAGTTCAAGGGTAGTGCCAGAATAGCTTGGCGCCTTCTGGCACTACCCTTGAACTAAAGCCATTGGTCTGTATCATTATCTCAAAGTACTATAACCAGGCCCGGATCCAGGGGGGGATGGCAGGGGGGCCATGGACCCCCCCTCCTCTTCCCCCATAAAAAAATGCTATTGTCCTTGACAAGCACATTTTGGTGATGCTTGCACAACCCCACACAAAAACTCTGTTTCAGGTGGTTAATTTCTCCCGCAAAATTTTTGGGACCCTCCCCCACACTTGTAAGTGATCCGGCCCTGATAACGTAGCTTGCATATGACAGTGTACAAATGTGAAGCTTTTAGCCTCAGTATGATATGGGTTAACCCGTGCCAGCACATGCTGATTTTGATTCTACAGTCTTTGTTGATTCACCACCAAAAAGCCCCGAGCTGTCCCAGGAATTGGATTCAAAGTAGTGTCTAGCAAGAGGTATAGATCCTCATGAGCCCCCGCAACTGCGGGGGCTCATGAGGATTTATACCTCTTGCGGTTGGGCGGTGTGCAAATGTTCTTGCCACTGAACAGGTTAAAGTGGAGTCGCAGATCACTTTTTAACCACTCTGACTTCACCAATGAAACTGAACTTACCATTACGCATAAATCTGGCATAAACGTGAAAACACATTTCAGCACCATCTGTGTTTGTTATGCCTTGTCGACACACCTGATGAACTTTATCAGCAGTTTGGACACGCAGCAAAAGCACACGCGTAATTGCGCTTATTTATTCTGCACAGTCCTTAGCGTGTCCATCTATTTTTTTTTTTAGCTGTTTACCGTTGTATTTCTAGAACGAAGTGGAGTCATTGTCAGGTTACTCGTGGGCTTTCAGACTTGAGCTTTCATGATCACAAAATTATTCCTTTTACAGTAGATGAGGTTTGAAATTGCTTTTAAATTTAAATAAAATAAAATAAAATAAAACTTACTTGCGTCTAAATGAACCTGTGTGCAGCGTTTCGTAACCATCTGTTACATAAGTGTATCCGCTCTGAACAGTTACGGGGGTAACGGTCCCTCAATCTCTTCAGCAGTTGTGGCATGCACCGAGCAGACTACCATCAACTGCATGCAGAGGTGAGTTAATCCCTTCAGTGCCAGTTGACGTGAATCGTATTTTAAAATCATTGTACATTCGTTGTCAGAGAAGTTCAGCCGCCGAAGAAACATGGACGCAAATGAGTGGTTTTCCCCACTCTTGCCATTGGATAGTTGATGTCGGCATGCAAGGGGTCAATTCATTCGCGGCCAGCCGCATCCGGATGCGGCTGGCCGCGAATGCGTTAAAGGTCTACTATCTAGCTGATGTCTAGGAGAGAAAACGAGTTCATTACAGTAGTCAGACTGTTCTCAACCCGACACTTACAACTCTGTCATCGGCTCCGCTGATATTTGGCATTTCGCTGCTGGACTGGTGCGTTACGAACTTCGTGACAGAAGAGGCATCAAAAGGGGACATAACCCTGCGTAATGACAGCATGGCCGAGGCTTCGTTTACATTTTTCTGCATCTGTGTGCAGTAAAGAGGAGATTATAGACCGACATCTTAGTTTATGATTTCGTCTGTCTGGAGCGTGCATTCTGGTCATTCTACTCTGTCGAAGGCAAGCGCCAGCAGTGTTCATTTGTAGACCGGGATGATTTTTGTCTGAGGATGTAAATTAGACCCGGATACCAGTCTACAAGAGGCAGATTCTCACGAGCCGCTGCAGTTGCCGCCAGGGCCGCTCGTGACAATCTAAGCCGCTTGCTGGCGGAGGGTTTGTCTGTCGGACATTTTCACTGGTTGCAGTTACAGCGACCTGAAACCAGACTCGACATGTCTGTATCACTTTCACTTTCAGACAAAGGATAAAAAGACATTGCTGGATTAAAAAGGAAAAAAAAGTAGCTCTCCACCTGCGAAATTAGTCCGATATCACCGTAGGAACTGTTATGGTTGATCCATCTGCCTCACTGGGTGCTGAAAGGAAAAGAATAAAAAATAATACGTGGCCATAATGTGAAAAAAGAAGAAGAAGAAGAAGAAGAAGAACCAACAATCCTACGCATTGCAGTTTATGGAACATGAAGCTCAGTTATACAGGTCGTATGATTCCCCAGCTCTTCCGTCCAGTTTTCAGACAGGAATTGCTATTGACCCCTTCACTACCGAGAAAAAAAATGGACACCGCACTACTGCAAGAGGCATAGATCCTCATGAGCCCCCGCAATTGCGGGGGCTCATGAGGATCTATGCCTCTTGCTGAGACCACTTTGTATCCATTGTTCATCATCGGACGGCTCTCGGAGCTAGCTCTTGTGCGTTGCCGAACTGACGCAGATTTCAGGCGCACGATGTACGTACAGTGGCAGTGAAGGGGTCAAACACACCCTGAGACCATTTCTGAATCCGGCGTTGCTACCTTTAAATAAAATTGGTCGATCTACCCCTGATGTCTTGTACCCGTAGTGGCTGAATCTGACCCATTCAGCGCTGGCACAAACGAGTGAGACAGGGATAACGGGGAATTCTGGCACCAGGCTTGAACTATCACGATCGATATATCTTGTGGACAGTCGCGTAGTTTTCAGAGGACCTCTTCCAAGATCCACGAACTACGACCTTTGAGCTCAGTCGTAACAACCTGGACTTGGGATGCCAGGAAAGCCAGGGTCAAGAGGGTCGCAGGCAGTGACCCGTCGCCCCCTGAATTCGTTTTCAAAGATTTAAACCCAAGCGAATTCCTGCTATCTGAGAAGATAAATTACACGTGAAAAATAAAATGAACGAAAAACAGTGCTTCGCAAATTTCAAGATTTACCGAAAAGGGAACTTTCAACACGTTTAACCCTTATCATTCCGAATACACCCGTGTGTGAAATAAGTTTGACTGAAATAGTTCAAGGGTAGTGCCAGAATAGCTTGGCGCCTGTAGGCGCCAAGCTACTCTGGCACCACCATTGAACTAGTCATTGGTCTATATCCTTATCTGGAAGTAATATAATGTAGCTTCCATACGGCACTGTACAAATTTGTCGCTTTTAGCCTCAGTATGATATGGGTTAATTGACCGTTGACGCAGACTGTGTTTCTGCAATCTTCATTCATTCAACACCAAAATATATTATACGAATGGTCAAAACTTAAGGGCCACTTTTTATCGCAGACGCACGGACAACACCACACAAATAATGTAACAATACTTGGAGTCAGTACATTGCTAATTTATTCAGTAACAATTTCATTTAATTTTTGAGTAAATCAAGCAATTGTAACAACAGCAGTATGTTAGAAAAATTTCACCCACCCCTCATTTGAAAAGTCACACAAGACTGGTCCAGTCAGTAGCGAGTATACCCAGCGTTTGCAGCCAAGCATTCAATGCAACTTTGACGCATGGAGTTCACCAGGGTTCGGAGAACATGTGAGATCGCTTCCCACTCTTGATGCAGGAACTGAGTAGCTGGGGGACGCCTTGAGGTGGGGGTGGTTGCTGACTACACATTGCCCCAGGACGTCCCAGAGATGCTCGATGGGAGCCAGATCAGGTGAACGAGCTGGCCACTCCATCCTCATGATGCCCCGTTGCTCAAGGTACTCATCCACCACACGGGAGCGATGAGGTCGAGCATTGTCGTCCTGCAGAACAGCATTGTCGCCTATGGCTTGGAGAGCTGGCTGGATGAGGGGCTGCACAATCTCGTCCCGGTAGCGCAGTCCAGTCAAGGTGCCTCGGATGACGTGAAGGGGGAGGGGGGGGGGGGTCCTGCCTTCCCTGCTGAAGCCTGCCCAGACCATGACTGAGCCTCCTCCGTAGCGATCCACCTCTTGGACGCATCCATCCGTGAATCGCTCGCCCTGGCGTCTCCAGACCCTCACCCTGCCGTCGGTGAAGGACACGGTGAACCGTGACTCATCAATAAACAGAACCTGAGTCCACTGGAGTCTGTTCCACCTCACATGTTGACGACACCAGGCAAACCGGGCTTTGCGATGAGCTGGAGGTATTCTCACTGCTGCTCTGCATGAAGCCAGGCCAATTTCGCGTAGACGTCGGCAGACTGTGCTTCTGCTGACGTTAACGTTTGAAGCTTGCATCAGTTGACGTCGCAGATTGGTTGACGTGACAGTTCGGTCGCGCAGAGCCGCCACACAGAGGTATCTGTCCTCCCTTCTGCTGGTGCAGCGCAGGCGTCCTGAGCAGGGTCGTCGTTCTGCCCTTCCAGTTTCTTGGAATTGTGCCACAGCCTCTGGATCACTACTGAAATGGGACACCCCAAGACGTCTCCCAACTTCTCGTCCGGAAATTCCATCCTGCAGCCATGCTAGCGCCCGGGCTTGATCTGCTGGCGTTAGGCTTCGTCGTGATGGCATGGTTAGGAAAGTGACAATTATGCCCCTACTGTACGGGTATTTTTAGCGAAACAGAAGTGCTCAGTGTTCACGACTGACCCCTTTAGCACGTGCATCACGACTTTACCAAGTTTTTCCACCTGCCTGCCTTTGGTACGCTTGCCAATATCGCACAGCTTTTCACAAAAAACTGACGATTTTTCACGTGCATTTGACACGTTGGTGGAAATTGATGAATTGTTGTCTATTGTTCCCTGTACAGTGGACTGTCTAAGGTCAACTTTTAACCCATTTGGATCGAAAGAACATTGTATTTTTTAAAATTTTTTTTAGCGTACTTGCGACGATAAACAATGACACCAAAAAGTGGGGTGGCCCTTACGTTTCGACCATTAGTATACCTTAGATGTCCAAAAACATGGATTCAAAGTGGTGTCAGCAAGAGGCATTGATCCTCATGAGCCCCCGCAACTACAGGGACTCACGAGGATCTACACCTTTTGCCGCTGGGTGGTGTTCAAACGTTCTCGGCACTGAACGGGTTAATTCTGAATTCAGGAATTCTTGATTTCCGGTAGTCAACTTTCATCCATATCATAATCAATTAATTATAAGTTAGCAGAGTCAGTCAAAGAGACCTGAAAAGCAACCCAAACCACATGACACTGATGACCTTCCTCGATCAGCTCCGCCTTGGTGTGTTGCGGATCGAGGGCGGTAATCACTAATCAGTGTGCCCAACTAGTTCAAGGGTTGTGCCAAAACAGCTTGGCGCCTGAAGGCGCCAAGCTGTTCTGGCACCGCCCTTGAACTAAACGCACTGTCCTAGCGAATGCTCGCCCCCAGGAACCTGCCCACCACACTTTGGAATTTTGATACGTTTTACACCATCAGTTGCCCAGGTCTTCGTCCGTGTAAGCTTCACTAACAATCACCCTAGCAAGTAAACTGCCGGCTGATCTGATGCGTATACCACACCAGGGCGTTTTCACCGAGTCTGTAACGAGACCTGTTGCTGGCTGGGTCTTTTTTGCAAGAGGCGTAGATCCTCACGAACTCCTGCATCCGCAGGGGCTCATGAGAATCTACGCTTCTTGCTGATGAGAATCAGACATTGATTTTTTTTAATGCGAGTCCCTGCTCCTTAGAAGGCGTGGTCGTCGGGGGGGCTCCAAGAGTATGATTTTTTTTTGTACAGAACCTGGGTGTAAGGAGAGAGCCATAACGTGCAAAAACATAAACCTGCATCAGTCATTATCGCTCGTGTATAAGGTGAGGGACACACGAGCTACTCCTCCTTGTGAACACAGATGTAAAAAAGTGCTGAATTTAACGAATACGAGGTACATATTATTATGAGCCCCAGCATGTGGCGCCGCAGATGTTCATGAATGCCCGGCACAAGTTATAGAGCTTGCCCAGTGCGCAAAAGGCCATCGGGCCGACGTCGGCCACCGTTGGCCCGCGCCCGATGGCCTTTTGCTCCCAGAAGGGTTTTGACGCTAACAAAAAGCTATAGTTTGCACAGAGCCTGTGCCGGCATAGGCTCACAAGATTCCACGCCTTTTGAGCAAAAGACAAAGGACCTCATGCACCTTCTTGTGGACACAGATGTAAAAATTGCTGAATTTTACGAATACGAGGTACGGATGTGCGCGGGCCAATGGCGGCCGCTGACGTCGGCCCGATGGCCTTTTGCGCATTGGGTTGCTCCTCCAGAAGGGTTTGACGCTAACAAAATACTGTAGTTTGCACAGAGCCTGTGCGTAGGCTCACAAGATTCCACGCCGTTTGAGCAAAAGACAAAAGACCTTACACCCCTCTACAAACTACAGAAGCATGTTAGGATGATCTGCGTTTCTATCAAACTCCGGAACTGTGAGGAGATCTCCCCTGGACCATCATCGTTCCAGCCAACTGCGGTCTCCTCAGTTAGTCTGTCGCATATGTCTTGAACGTGAAACCGCCGTGAACCCCACTATCTGAGAAACGAAGACGTTCTGTTTTCAGCAACATGCACATAATCATTACGAACCCTCCCCCCTCTCTCTCTCTCCCCCCCCCCCCCCCCCCCCCCCCCCCCGTACCTCCAAATTTGCAGGGGCATTGAGGATCTATGCTTCTTGAAGGCTGGTGTCGCTATGTGCAGAAGTCGTTCAGTGGCAAATGTGCCGCTAATGGCCGAGGGCCATAAACTCTGACTGATGGGCGTACGGAGCGCAATGATCACCTTACCAGCTGGCCACAGCGCAGAAAGTGACATCCACGAGAGAAGTTCGCCTTAGCCTCTTCCATGGATGATGTTGTACTATGGCACGGGTAACAAGATGCTGGAAAGCGTGGGCCGCGTCAGTGTGGAAGAGCCAAGGCTTGCGCCAGACTGCTGTATAACCCAATGCGCAAAAGACCATCGGGAAGATATTGCAATGAGTGTATCGATCACGTCAGGACGAAATCAGCGAAAGCTTAAGTCCCTTTGCCTGTTAACAGAACCGAACCGATCTATCACGTATTACGTATTACGTACTGACTAAATGCGAAGAAATGTGACATTAGTGTTTCCGATGATTCCAAAAATGTCGCATTTCTTTTTGCGACGCAGGAAGATTTTCGGGGAAAACATGGCCCAAGTCTTGAAAAGTCGAACGAAGAAGTGTGTGTGTGTGTGTGTGTGTGTGTGTGTGTGTGTGTGTGTGTGTGTGTGTGTGTGTGTGTGTGTGTGTGTGTGTGTGTGAAAAGGCGGTATGCAATTTTACTGTCTCTTCCCCCCCCCCCCCACCCCTCTCTTTTCATCCCCTCACCAGGGGCCAGTTACATAGAGGCACAGCTGGCTTATTGGCTGGTGCAGGACTAAGCTCGCTCATGCAACTGGCCCCAGGACAGGACACGAGTACAATATATCCGCATCCATAAATCAATTGCTAGACAGCATAACAGACTAGTCTTGTGTAACGGTCTTGTAATATCTCGGGCTATTAATGTCTGGAGATCCGCCGGTGTGCAACAACATTGTAATATCTCACCCAACAGCAGCAGAAGCCTTCACAGCAAGGTACGAAAACTACTTAACTCATTCAGCCCGACGCACGTATTTCCCAAATTTTGGCGGCGTCATCTAACGATCGACTATGCACCTGTTGCAGGAGATGGATCGACCATGATAATTCAAGGAGGCGCCAAGCTAATCTGGCACTACCCTTGAATTATCATGGTCGACCCATCTCCTGTTGTAGTGCGTCAGGGCCGCGAATAGGTTAAAGGTCCGGGTTCAGCAATTAGTCAGTAGAGGACATCGAAAAAAAAATTTCAAAGTCCCAACCTGACACAGAAAGTGCAACCCTGATAGGGCCCCGTGTGATAGGATCCCCGAGCACGCACGTTACTATAGCTGCTGTAGAGTGTCAGACGTCCTTGACGGCTGTCACAGTTCACGAAAACAGGTATACACCATCCAGCTGCCTAAGGTCACTTCCAGTTGCATCTGTCCGTGCGCGGTAACATCCAATTCCCGTGCAACTACGACTGAAAAATATCCAACTTTCATTTTGCTGCACTGGTGAAGCCTGCACCGAGCCGCGACGTCCAGAGCGTCCAAAAAAGGTCCAGCGAATGGTGGCGGTAAGTCCAACATGATATGGTGTGGTCTTTTCACTTTTTGTGGTACAAATATTACTTTTGTTGGTAAGTATATTTCCAACAACAACAAACACCTATGCGCGTGTAGCTGACGTCGTGTTTACAAAGGGAAGGTACTCGTAAATCTGTATTATCAGGGGACACCACTCTAATGACCACTTCCTTGTCAACAACAAGAAGCCCTAGCGATCGTAATGTCATGTGTGTTCTGGTGTACAGGACACTAATTTCGGGGGAAATGATGACTGAGGAAATAACAGCAGACGACAGTGGTGAGAAGTAGGCAGAATACATCGATGAACAAGACGAAGAATAGATTGGAAATCTTAGCCTCACTGTTCGTCTCTTCTGTAGTTACTATATATACGTCACTATAGTAACAGCCTGAAACTTTGTTTTTAAATTTTCTCTCCTTTATAAATAAGTGTAATAGTTTCTGGGCAATTTTCTATTACACATATTTGTGTTATATACATAATGAAATATGCGATATATTCTGAGCTCTGGTCTGATGTACATTTAGAAGTTTCCACTTTTAGTTGCGATTTTGGGGGTTCGTGGTGGTTGTCAAGTTTTTGTGTAAATATCTTCAGAACGCCACGCCATTTTCTAGTACAAGACCCGTGTGTGCATTACATAACTATACAAATACCATCATTTGATTCTTTTTCAGTGCCACACCAAATGAGCTCACAGAGCAGCAAGCAGCTAATGTGTTATTTCTGTGGATACATTTGTGAATCTAGTACAAAGTGAAGGTGCATCAGTAATGGAACAACGCCCAATCTCATCACAATACATAACAGATAATCGCAGTGGCAAGGTAAGTTGTGAACCTAAAATGTGTGTGTGTGTGTGTGTGTGTGTGTGTGTGTGTGTGTGTGTGTGTGTGTGTGTGTGTGTGTGTGTGTGTGTGTGTATGCTTGGGACAAAATGTACAGCTGGCTTATATTTAGAACAAAATATACAGCTGTCTGAATAGAATTAAATATACAGCTGTCTGAATAAAAAACAAAATATACCTGCAGTTGTCTGAACACAGACAAAATGTTCAGCTGTCTGAATGAAAACAAATGTACAGCTGCTCGCTGTATGAAAACAACATCAGCAATTGTCTGGATGAGAATATAATCAACAGGTCTAGGTAAGGATAAAATAATTATACCACTATAATCAACCTAAAATATATTTGTTCACAAAATAACAGCACATTTCAGTGTGATGAAATAGAGCAATACATGTATGTGCATAATTCATTATGAAACTCACAATCAGGTATATAAGTGGTCTATTGTAAGTTGGCTTGCCACTGATACAATGTATTTCTCATATTTTCCTGAAACCACAAGCTTATGAACAGGAGAAATATGAGTGACAAAAACTTATACTATCATTCTTGTATACCAAAATATTTTATTGCTAGTTTTTCTGTGAATCATGTAAATACATGTATGTATATATTGCTCCATATCATAACACTAAAATGTGCTGCTATTTTGTGACTAAGCCATTTTTAGAAAGCCACACGTACATGCGTATGTGCACACATGCCTATTTACTGTATTTATTTCTTTTTCAACAGGTTTTGTCCATCCATGACTGTGTTTATGGTTTGTTTCTAGACAGCAGGGCTGCCACAAGGTCAGGTGACTTGAAACTGGTGAATGCACAGACTGGCATCGAGTTTCTGAAGACAGCAAGACCTGTCCGATAAGTTGTCACCGACAGAGTTCTACTGTAGTCTCCTGCTACTTTCAGGTAATTATCAGTTTGGTGGCATTTGATTTTGAAGTATGGTACACCCGTGCGCTTGCACAAAATCATTTTTGTTTGTAAAAGTGTTATCACATCACACATAAAGTAGCTTATAGTGTCCTGGAAATATTGCTGTCACAACACTAAGTTATGATTTACATATGACTGCTACCTCCACACTTTAAGTATATTTACAAGTTGACAGTAAACATTATTATCATGGTGCCATGGTGGTTTTTCTCCCAAGTCTTCATAACAGCTAGTGCTAGCTACCGGTCAGTTTGCCACTCTGTAATGCATGTATCTTTTTTCCAGTATGAAATAGATTTGTATATTATTACTGACTTGATCGCAGCCACTGAAACATCTGGATCATTACTTTGATGTGTGGCACAAAGGCAAGCGAATTGCATAAAAGGTTTGAGTTGAGCTGTGTGTTTACATGGAGGATTATATCCTTGAGTGTATGCAGAACAAAAACACACGAAACTGTCCTGTCATCGAAATAACCTACTCAGTATAAACTGCTGCTGGTACATTTTCACTTTTGTGCTTTTTTTACTTTCAGGTTTTGCTTTATCTATTATATTGGCCATCTGTTTTCAGTTTCTTTGCTGCTGCCAAAGGCTAAACACCACTTGAAACAAGGGATAAAGCCTGTTATCAACCATCACCACACATTACGAGTGTCCTTGCCAGGCATGATCAAGGTATCATGTCTTATTTATGCACTTATTTTGACTTAGAGTTTAGATATGTTTCAGTCTCATCATTGAGTGTTTTGAGTGTTAGTCAAGGGGATGTATCTATGTGGCTGAAAATGAAATGGCCCCCCAAAAAACTTTCATTGGCTACAAAGGCTACACAATGCGCAACAGGCTTACCATCCTTGACTTCAACCACCAAGTATGCAAGCAGTATACCAAGATTAGCAACAGGCACTCTGTGGCATACCAGGTAGCACAGCAGAAATATGCATAGTACATGTATGTTACACACTTGTGCCATTTCTGGTACAAGTGCAGTATTGTACATGTCATTTTCAGTATCATTACAGTACATGTATTTGTAGAAATATACTATTTAGGATTGTGACACTGACCATGAAAACTAATTCTTTCTTATGGCAAGTCAGGTGCAGAATTCCTGTTCATGTGCACTGTTTACAGTATGTAGTTATAACAAGGATGAAAAATGAAAGCAGACATGTATGCAATTTATGAAGAAGAATGTCCAAATGTATTGAAAACAAAAAATGTCCAACATTTTGCTTTTACATTCAACTTTAATACTTTCTTGTATAGAGAGTACAAAGTGCACAATATGGAGTATATATTACATGCATGTGTCCATTTATTCATGTCCCAACTACTTGTACAAACAGATGTAAACAATCTCCATGACAGAAAGTAAATTTTAAAAGTTAATGAAAATGTTCTCTTCATTCTGTTTTTTCTCATCAAGGAATGTGCTCCGTGGCCTTGTATCCCCAATGCCTCACTGATGAGAAGCTCTCCAGTTTGTTACATTACCTACGCAGTACAGATGACAAGATTGAGCGACGAGTGGATGTGGTTTTTCAGCAGAAGTAAAGACTTGGAGGTTGGTTTCACACACATACACAACCAGATAGTGCCCTCAGGTAGTTTAGATTGGGGCTTAGAAACTGCCATCTGATTATGGCCACCTGACAAGAGCAACAGTGTTTGCTGTTGCCAAGCCCCATATGGCTCTCATGCCACAACTGAAAAAAATCTGTATGTAGAGTGTTGGTGATGTTTGATTGCTATTATAATGTGGGAATTTTATTTGCAAATGTGATGCTATAATTTTTGACGCTGCAAAATTTGACTTCGGTCTGCTTCTTACAAATATCTAGAAAAGTTGGTTCTTCTGTTAACTCGATCAGCTGGATCAAATTCAGTAGTTCTTGTTGTCCATTATTATTAGATGATTCCCACACAAACAGTAGGCCGGATTGTCTTCACTGGTCACGCGCTGATAAGGTGTCGCCTCTACTCCCACATTCGATATGGTCACCAGGGGCTGCTCATCGGTTGAGTGCATCTTTAGTCTCCCCCAGGGAAAAGTTGGTTATGTTGGCCTGAAAACATATTCATATAATATCATGTTACCAAGCAGCATTGCAAAGCTACAATGTCTTTTATTATTAGAACAAAACTGTATAAATCGTTTGACCATCACCGAGACAAAGAAATTGTTTGTAAAAGTTATTTTGCAAATCTGTCTTGTATGGAGTTTATTGATTACACTGGCTGTGATTGATTCATTACGGTTGGTTTCATGTTGAGTAGATTATACTGGCTGATACCCGGTAGCCAAGTAAACTCATCTAGAACAGTGTTTGCAGTACATCTTCACATGTACTAACTGACCTTTGTTCTTGTCTTGCAGCTGCCTGCTGAGAGCAAGTTGGGGCACACTGCACTGCATCAGGCTGTTTGCTGTTCCAAAGTTTCTGTGTGACATTGCTGCTAACGCCCCTGCAGTTTGGTGACATGTTTGACACTGGCCAGTCTGTTGTCTCTTCACTGGTTGGACCTGTCCATGAAGGCTGTCTGTCTGCTGTGGAATCATGGCAATATTAGCATTTTGGTGGATAGCAAAATTTAGCATATGATGATAGAACTATATTGCCATATGTAACATTACATTAGGAAATCGTTGCGGTATATATATATATATATATATATATATATATATATATATATATATATATATATATATATATATATATATATATATATATATATATATATATATATATATATATATATATATATATATATATATATATATATGCCTGCATGTGTACCCGCCCCCTCCAGCCCCCCCCCCCCCCCTCTCCCTCACTTACCAAAACACAGTGACCAAGTTTGAATGACAGCATCATAAGCAAAATATACCATGCATATAATTCAATGACATCACTGAAATTGTTTCTTTATAATTAAAATGGTTGTCTCTGTTCTGTTTGTGTTTTTGCCTCATGTATTATTACAGTTATATATGGTGCAGGAAGTAAAAGTGCACATGTATGTTGTTCTGTAGAGAAGAACCCTATGAGGAAAGAACGTCGCTTAGAAATGACAGTTACAACACAATTTATTACTAGATAATATGAATAAAATTGTGTTGTAGCTGTCTTTTCTAAGCGTCTTTCTTTTTTTCGTTGAGTTCGTCTCTGCATTACACACGCTTCGCAGTCACCATTTTGATCTGGACTATGTGGTTCTGTAGGGTACATAGACTACTTGGTCTTGTTGAGGATAGACATACTCATTTCATAAAAAAAATCAGCTGTATTTTTAGGAATTATGACAATCATGGTAATTGTGTTTTATTTATGTATACACTTATTGATGTAAACCTGCCTGTCCCGGATTGGCCTCCGCAGCCACGAAAATGCCTGCAGACGACGTGGGCAAGCCCTATAGAATCTTCGTTCGTGAAGTCAAGCCAAGAGACACTTATTGATGTACTTGACGATTTTGGTAAACTCATAAGAGAAGCCTCACAATGAAAGGCATTTTTAACAGTTTCACTCAGTACAGATATAAACAAATAAACCATACGTTGAAGTGTATTTGAAAACAATGTTTTTGTCACAAAATGAAGATCAAGTGAGATATACCTCTTGCTGTTGTGAACTGATATATTTCCTTGATATTTATTTTTGCGGGTTGAGTCATTTCAGTTTTCTGATAGAGAACATTGCTATATGGAGTAATCAGAAATAAATCCCACATGGTTTGCTGTCAGTGCAAACATAGATAAACTATGAATGAAATATATTGTGGTTAGAATACCAATTACATAATATATATATATCTGTTTCCTAACATTTATTTCATATCTCATAACCATAGCAGGAGGTGAAAGAAACCTAATGCTCCAGCCGAAGGGGTGCATGCCTGCATGATGCCAGCTTGCTTTCATCTGCTTCCTAAAGTCAATCGGGCAGGGGGGGGGGGGGGGGGGGGGGGGAGAATTCGCACAACCCCCCAAAAATGGAAAAATTAGTAACATTTAAATTAATTTGGGTCGAGGGCATAAACAGACATAATTATATGGTCTTGTCAAAAAAATGTATACATTATTGGTATGGCGAATGCCGGAACCATCTGCTGCGGCCCTGTATCTAATTATTTTGAAACTTGCCTCTCGTTTGCTCGTGCACCCCTTAGCTTGTAGTTGGTGTATCGGTGTTTGCTGTCAGGCACCTGCATGAGGTATGCATTGGGCAGGGTGCATTGCGTGTGCATAGACAGCAGTTGGTCTGGGGAGAAAATATTATCACTGAACTCATCAAGTTTGCAGACGGTAATTATCTTTTGTGATACAAAAAAAAAAAAAAACAAAAAAAAAACAAGATGAGAAGTAAACGACAAAGCAAAATATTACCTAGTGCTTAGATTCTTATAATGGAATCAAATTTTATGTCCGTGTAACACACACGAACAGGCACAATCACATCAATGGGTGACCGTCTTCACTCCTAGAAGCTGATTCAGCTTTTCAAAATCCCGAAAAGCTGAATTTCAGCTGTTTGGTTCAGACAGAACAGGCCTTCAGCCAGCCTGTTCCAAATGCAAAAGTCATACATTCTCATGAGCCCCTGCATCCGCAGGAGCTCATGGGAATGTATATCGCTTGCTGGCCATGGATTTATGGGGCATATTTATGTCCCGTTTACATTCATTTCATATTCTCGCACTGTCACCCATGCACATCACATTGTTGCATGATGACCTGTAAATTATCTCCCAGGCTTTTGTGAAAAATAAAATCGTTTTGAGGTGGGCGTTTGCGCGTTGCTTAGCACGGGAGTGCTGTCCCTTACACACACATTATCTAGTAGCTTCCCTTCGTAAAAATGGCGACTACCATAAAGACTTGTTGTTTGCAAACGCTTTCGAGGAAACCTTGTTTTGGATAAATGCGAGGACATAAGAAATGAGAAGACCACGATATAGCATGTTCGACGTACCGTCACCATTCCCTGGGCCATTTTTGGACGCTGTGGACGTCGCTCAGTGCTTCCCAGTACCGGCCCAGAAGTGAAAGTTGGATAGTCATCTTTCGTTGTTGTTGCACGAGAATTGTGGGTGTTACCGTGTACGGACAGATGCAACTGGAAGTGACCTTTGGCAGCTGAGTGGCGTATACCTGTTTGCATGAACTGTGACAGCCGTCAAGGACGTCTGACACTCTACAGCAGCTATAGTAACGTGAATGTTCGGGGATCCCATCTGATGAGGCCCTGTCAGGGTTGCACTTCAAGTCAGGTCAGTAGGGACTTCGAAATTTTTTTTCGCTGTCCTCAACTGACTAATTGCTGAACCAGGACCTTTAACACTGATCCCCAGTAGGAGCTAGTCTGAATAAAATCCCGTCACCTGCAAGAGGCATAGATTCTAATGCACCCCTGCGGTTGACGGGTCTCATGAGATTTGGTGCCTGTTGTCGACATTTCTCCTCCTACAATGCATTGAGAATGTCCTGTGGTATGTCTACTTTCTGTACACGTGTCACAATCCAGTTGTCAGCGCGGTTCACAATCAGCCATTGTCGTCTGCAGTCGCCAGCAGTGACCGGCGTGGAAATTTCACTTTCACTGACTTCACGTGCCAACTCTGTAGGGGGTCGATCATGCAAACTCGACGATAGGGCCGTCTTAGTTCCGAAGGTTCAGATCTAATCAGGCACTACCTTCGCGTTTTCGGGACCCATCTTTTCCATACAAATTTTTAACTATAATAATAATAATAATAATAATAATAATAATAATAATAATGTACATTTATATAGCGCTTAACCACGAAATGAATGGTGCTCTAAGCGCTTTACAAGATAAAAAATCACAGAACAAAAAGTACAAGAAAGAAAACACTATAATAAATGTTACAAAAACTAAAGTGACACTTATCAAACGCTAACACGCACACACACACCGTTACAAGAACAGTTACTGCCAATGATTGATAACGCACTGAAAATGCATCTAACTATACGCATAAGAAAACAGATAGGTCTTGAGCAGTGATTTGAAAGCAGACACAGTTGGAACATGTCTGACATGGGCTGGAAGGTCGTTCCAGGTGACTGGACCGAAATAAGAAAAGGCACGCTGGCCCTGGGCTAGACTTCTTTCGCCTAGGAACCCTGAAAATACGCGTGTATGATGCTGAACGGAGGGATCTTGAAGGCGTGAAAATATGAACCAGATCGGACAAATATGGGGGAGCAAAACCGGTAATAGCATTGTAACAAATAACAGACCTTGTAAACAATTCTTTGAGATACAGGCAGCCAGTGCAGGTCAACAAGTAAGGATGTTATGTGCTCACGTTTCGGTACTCTGTAAATTAGTCGGGCAGAGCAGTTCATAACTCTTTGAAGTTTATCAAATAAGATTCTGAGGATCACCAACCAAAAGAGAATTACAAAAATCAATGCGGGAAAGAACAAGAGAGGTAACAAGCGTTTTGGTTGCTTCAGTAGTGAGAAGATGTCGAATTGAACTGATCTTCCTCAATTCAAAGAAAGAACATTGGCAAACTTTGTTGACATGTTCTCTCATGGTCAGCCTATTGTCAAAGATAACACCAAGTTTTCGGGCCGACTCGGAAAAGGGGATACTGTTCTGACCAACCCTGATCGAGTCTGGGAGATCAGTAAAGGTTGAACAAGAAAAACGTAAGACCTCGGTTTTGTCACTATTCATTTGCAATTTGTTCTGTGTGGTCACGTCTGTGACACAGGACTCTAAAGACTGGAACATCTAACATGTTTTCGTTGGGCACTGGCATACAGCTCTGTGTCATCAGCATACAAATGGTGAGAAACAGAGTGACATTTGACAACACTAGATAAAGGCTGGGTATACAATGTGAAAAGGATCGGCCCCAAAACAGAGCCTTGGGGAACACCCTACACAAGCTCAGTGGGATCGTAATCTACTCCCAACACAGACACTACTTGCTTCCTTCCAAAGAGGTAAGACTAAAAAAAGTGTAAAGCGGTACTCTTGATGTCAAAACGGAGTTTAAATGTTGAATGAGGATCTGGTGACCTATCGTGTCAAAAGCAGCGCTCAAATCAAGAAGGGCAAGAACAGAAACATTATCTTCATCACTGGCGGTAAGCAGGTCGTTCACGACACGAAGCAACGCTGTGTCCATGCTGTGACCGGGGCGGTAGGCTGGTTGAAAAACGTGTCAGAGGTCATTACTTTTGATATGGTCGAATAACTGCGACACAACTATTTTCTCTAGTAATTTTGAAAGAAATGTGAGATTAGATACAGATCTGTAATTTTTCAGATCACTTGGGTCAAGAGTGGTCTTCTTTAAGAGAGGTTTTACAATGGCAGTTTTGAACCAAACTGGGACAACGCCTGTTTTAAGAGACTGGTTTACAATTTTTGTGCCGGCTGGCACAATCTCATCGCAACATTCAAGCAGAAGAAAAGAGGGGACAGGGTCGAGGTCACACGTTTTAGGCGACATCTTAATCATGGTTTCTTGCACAAATTTCTCTGTTACAGGACAGAAACATGTCAGAGGCAGACCTGAAAAAGAGGTCTCTGCAGATGGATAGTTTTTCATACCAGCATTGGCACATTTATCAATATTGTCACGGATGCTTTTGACGTTGTCACTAAAGTAATCTGAGAAAAGGTTTGGAAGAACTTGGGCTCGGAAGAACAACAGACCTGACCTTTCCCATAAGGCTGTTGGCAATGCAAAACAATTCTTTGCATGTACCAGCAGCAGCAACCTTAGAACAATAAAACATACAGTTTTTGCATGGTCTGTCAGACGCGTGACTTTGTGCTTCAACTGACTGAAAATCTGTTTATGCACTCAGTCCTGACTTAAGCCAATGTCACTCAGCCTGACGTCTCTCCTGCTTTAAGGCGTGCAGTTCAGACGCCACAGATGAGAACCAGGGTGTGGAGAGGCGCTTGGTCACCTTGCGACTAGCCGGGGCGTGCTGGTCTAGCAGGGTCCTCAGTCCAGCGTTCAGCTGATCCGCCGAGGCGTGTGGGTCTAGCAGGGTCCTCAGTCCAGCGTTCAGCTGATCCGCCGAGGCGTGTGGGTCTAGCAGGGTCCTCAGTCCAGCGTTCAGCTGATCCGCCGAGGCGTGTGGGTGGCCAGAGATAAAATCGGCGACATCGGTCCTGAACTTGTCCCGGTCGATCCCCTTCAAGTTGCTTGTGGTCTTGAAGACTGGAGGCGGAAGAGGCTTTGCAATATCCAGCAGGCACGTGACAGGAAGATGGTCGGAGGACAAGGCATGGCTCACACAGGCAGACCGAAAAACTGAGTCCTCCTCTCTGTACACAACCCAGTCAAGTATGTCTCCCTTGTTGTGAGTCGGCTGGTGCACACCCTGAGACAGACTGAAAATATGCAGCAGATCCACGACATGGGATGTGTTGGTGTTGAAAGCGCACAATCACAAGGTTCCCACTCAATTCATTGCAATGTTCAAGGAAATCAGCAAACTCGCTGAAGAAGACAGTGTCTGTAAGCTTATTCTTCCTGCTGGGGGGTGATCGATATGAGCAGAAGAAATGAACAATGTTGTGGGACATTAAGTGTCACTTGTGCCAGTTCAAATGATGAGTGTGGGAAGGGGAAGGCGGATTTGACTGTGGCCTGGTCCAGCAGACATTCTCGCATCAGAATGGCTATACCTCCACCACGCGAAGCACGAGGAAATGATCTGAGGGTGTAACCAGGCGGTTAAGTCCGCACACTTTGCTTTGTCTCCCTGGCCTTTAAGCCATGTCTCTGTTATGAACAAGATATCCACATTCTCAGCGCAGACAAAATTACAAATGTCAGTTCGCTTGTCCTTTGACCCACTGATTGTGCATTGAAGGTACACATGACAAAATGTTTATCACGAGGCTTAGTGTCAATGTGGATAAGGTTACCTGACTGTCCAGTTGCTGGTGCCGATATCTCAACTTGCACAACATCGTTATGAGAGGCAAGGGTAGAATGGTCAAGTGTAGAGAAGTCATGCTGTTTTGACTGGAAGTTAGAACGCCACGATACATGAACTGAGATGGGTCGCCCATGTATCTCCGTCCTCCGCCCGCCCCGAAAGGGACGTCGCTTGCATCTCTTGAGAACACCGGGAGTGGGCTCTGGTGGATGGATGTGTAACATACGCCGGCATTGTTCTGCACACGTCGGAATCCGAGTGAAATAAAGAGGTGCTGATGTCTCAAACTATGAGGTACAGATAATTATATGTATCCCAAGCGAAAGTGTAAGTATACTGACGGGCAAAAGAAATGCGACGTTTTTGGAAAATTTCGTGTTTCTTTTGCTCGTCAGTTTAACTCCTTCTGCCCCAACAACGAAATCCCCAAATCGGCTTTTGCCTTTGTTCTCTGAAGACTGCATTGCAGTGCAGGACACAGATCGACCATGATAGTTCAAGGGTGATGCCAGAATAACTTGGCGCCCATAGGCGCCAAGCTATTTTGGCATCACCCTTAAACTAACATGGTCGATCCTTATCTTCCTGTGGTGTGTCTGGGGTAGAATTGAGATAAGTAGTTGTCGCAGCTTCATTTTTTTCCCCCGGCTAGTACGTCTCTGGTACTATCTCAGCTCCACTCCACCACACGTCGCCCACTGCCGACATCAGCCTCCCGTGTACTGCTGTAACAAATCGTCTCACTTCATCGAAAAATAGCCCGGTGTAACACGGATCAAAAGCGCAGCAGAGGTCGTCTTACTCTCCTTCCGCCGACTCACTTCCGGTCTGCCCCGCAGCAGTCGACTTTCTAGGCTACTGATTGGAGGCTGTTCCCATGCGCAACGTCTTGTTTGGCGGAGAACTTGAGAAGAGATAGATGAGGGGCTCTTCTTTTGATCGGGTGTCAGGGTTAAAAGAAGTCAGCTTCGTCCATCTGCAAGACGCAAAAGATTCTCATGAACCCCTGCATTTGAAAGGGCTCATGAGAATCTTTGCCTCTTGCTTCTGTTGCTTGCCGATCATTCCTGAAATGGTGCAGACACTGATTGGGTATGCTTGGGACTACCGACGATCCCCCCCCCCCCTTAACCCCCTCCCCCCAACCTCCTGTCCCCACAGCCCCAGCTACAAGAGGCATAGATCCTCATGAGCCCCAGCAGTTGCGGGTCTCATGAGAATCTGTGTCTCTTGACGCAGCACCACCTACCGGGGTTAGCGGTGGGACTTCTCGCAATGTTGAATCACATGTTTTATTTGGGATCGGCAAACGTTAATTTTGTGCCTCAGGTCATCACTGGACCATAACAACCCTGGCAGTCAGCATCAAAATCGACCACCCATCTGCAAGAGATATAGATCCTCATGAGGTCCAGAAGCTCGTGGGGATAGGTGCCTCTGCTTTCAGCACTGTTTCTTAGACGGAGAAAACAATCCGACTTTAAATCAGTCTGTGGGCGTGGAAGAAAGCACAATTTAGATATGCAACGCAGTCTAATCGGAATGACTGTGGAATGACAAGTTTATTAACACATTCAGCCCCAGGACCGAAATCCCCTAATCTTGAAGTTGTCCTCTGAAGGACTGTATTATAATTATAGAGAGATCGAGCATGATAGTTCAAGGGTGGTGCCAGAATAGCTTGGCGCCTATAGGCGCCAAGCTATTCTGGCACCACCCTCGAACTATCATGCTCGACCTATGTCTTGCTGTAATTTGTCGGGGCAGAATGAGTTAATTAGCGTGACTCTCTGGATGAAGCGTGTCAAGTCTGAACGGTTCAATGCAGGATCAATGCAGTGGAGCCCTATGTGGGAAAAAAACAGACCTTGATAAACGCTTATGGTATGTGGGTGCGGCAAATAAATATTCATGTTATGTGACATATTTTGCGTTTGCGTTCAAGTTGCTTGCATCTTAACACATTCGAGACGTACTGCATTTTAATACGGGGATTCGTGCCACGTATCCGGATGTGGCACGTCTAGAATGAGTTAAGCGGCGTCCTTTTGGGTTGTTTAGGCCTACCTATCTGTCTTTTCGTTCAACCATTTGAACTGGTTGGACAAACAGTATAATATGAAAATCGTCAACTGCTGTCTCGATCGCTTTGCAAATGGGTACGCATGGAAGCAAAAATGTCAAGCAGACCGACCAACCAACCAACCAACCAACCAACCAACCAACCAACCAACCAACCAACCAACCAACCTACCAACCAACCAATCAACCAACGAGTCATGAAATAAACGAACGGAAAATCACGACAAACGAAGAAAGAAAGAAACGAACGAACGAACAAACGAAGGAACAAGCGATCGAGTGAGCGAGCAAACGAACGAACGAACAAACGAACAAACGAACGAACAAACAAACAAACAAACAAACAAACAAAAAACAAGACACGTGTACACTCAGGATGACACAAAGACACAAATGAACGAACACCCTGTGTGATCAACTGAGTAAGCTAGCGGGGCATTAGTTCAGCCAGCCGGGTCTATATAGCAATAAAGCAACCGAGTATTTTCGCATTACACTTGGCGGGAAAAAGACGCATAACTATGTATAAATGTATATCGCCTGCAGGCAAAAGCTATCAACACAGATCACCATCGATTTACGCGTAGCCTCACTGAGCGGCCTTGCAATGCCTCGCATACCTGGCGTCGATGCTATGCGGGAACACTTCATCACTCACCCCCTTCGTCGGTGTAAGAGGCGTAGATTCTCATAAGCCCTTGCTTCAGCGGGGGCTCATGAGAATCTATGCCTCTTGCTGACGAGACTAATATACAACTGTTCCTTAACCCATTCAGCCCGACGGCCGTATTTCCCAAATTTTGGAGGCGTCATCTAATGACTATGCACCAGTGGCAGGAGAATGGATCGACCATGATCATTCAAAGGCAGTGCCAGATTAGCGGACAGGCGCCAAGCTAATCTGGCACTACCCTTGAATGATCGTGGTACACCCATCTCCTGCTGTAGTGCGTCAGGGCTGAATGGGTTAAAGTTTAAGGACAAAACAGGCGACATGAAAATAAAACTTTTGGGGTTTCCTCCAGGTCTGCTGTACTTAAGTAGTGACAAGCGCAACAAAAGCATTGTTGTGAAAATGTAGGCCACTGGCATGGATAATGGGTCGCTTAGCTCATTCCCACTGGCATGGATAATGGGTCGCTTAGCTCATTCCCACTGGCATGGATAATGGGTCGCTTAGCTCATTCACCCCGACGCACGTATTTCCCAAATTTTGGAGGCGTCATCCAACGACTATGCACCTGTTGCAGGAGATGGATCGACCATGATAATTCAAGGACAGAGCTAGATTAGCTTGGCGCCTGTCGGCGCCAAGCTAATCTAGCTCTGTCCTTGAATTATCAAGGTCGACCCGTCTCCTGCTGTAGTGCGTCAGGGCTGAATAGCTTAAAATTTCAAAAATTTCAAGTTGAAATCTTAACCTATGTCACTGTCGACAAAACGTGAACACGATCCAGCCTCAGGAGACATAGATCTGTATAAGATTCCCCGCAGCTGCTGGGGCTCATGAGGATCTGTGTCTTTTTCCTACACCACTTTGTATATTCATGTTCCTGGGACGGTTGGGTGTTGAATGAACAAAGATTTCAGGCACGCAATGCGCGTGTCCTAGTGCAAGTGAGAGGCGTGGTTATAATCCTCTACTTTTTGCGAACACTATACAGGTAAAATGAAAACAGGCCAAAACATTGTGTGCTGGACTTTGATTTTGAACCTTACGACTGGAAGCCGTAAGCAAGCCGTAAGGTCCAAAATAGCAAACCAGCAACCATTTGTCGTTTCCGGTTTTCTTGTCATCTGGTTTTTGGTGACCGGCGCGCAGCTTCAGAATGTAGTTCGCCCTACGTCTTCGCGGGCCCACAGTGACCGATGTGGGCCTGATGATCTTTTGCTGACTGTACCTCAAATATATATATATTTTTTTTTTCTTTTTTTTAAAAGTTGAATCCATTCACTGGCATTGGCCCGCAGATTTTAGTTTAACTCATTCTATCCCAAGACCCAAATCCCCAAATTTTGCCGTTATCCTCTGAAGACTGCATTGCAGTGCAGGACACAGATCGACCATGATAGTTTAAGGGTGATGCCAGAATAGCTTGGCGCCCATAGGCGCCAAGCTATTCTGGCATCACCCTTGAACTATCATGGTCGATCCTTATCTTGCTGTGGTGTGTCTGGGGTAGAATGAGTTAAATCGTTCAGCCCGACATCCGCATTTCCCAGATTTGCGAGGCGTCATCTAATGACTATGCACCAGTTGCAGGAGATGGATCGATCATGAGAATTCAAGGGCAGTGCCATATTAGCTTGGCGCCTGTCGGCGCCAAGCTAATCTGGCGCTGCCTTCGAATTATCCTTGCCCTTGAATTATCTCCTGCTGTATGCGTCAGGGCTGAATGGGCTTAAGTACCATTAGGCATAAATCTGAAGACACATTTCAGCACCATCTGTGTTTGTTATGCCTTGTCGACACACCTAATGAACTTTAACAGCAATTTGGACACGCAGCAAAAGCACACGCGTAATCGCACTTATTTATTCGGCGCAGCCGTTAGCGTGTCAGTCTATTTATAAGCTGTTTCTTGATAACGTTGTATTTCTTGAACGGAATGGAGTCATTGTCAGGTTACTTGATATAAAGACGACGTGTGTTGAACTGGATTGTCCTGTGTCTAAATGAACCGTAACTAGACCTGTGTGTAGCTTTCCCTAACCATCTGTAACAGAAGTGTATTTAAATAATAATAACTACGGTATTTATAATGCGCTTATCTTATAATAATTATAACTCTAAGCGCAATTACGTCGGTAGTGGGCCTTTAATCAGTTCAACGCCAACAAAAATCAAAGCCGTCCATATGCAAAAATCACAGCCGTCTATATACACAAACGTAACAGTTTCCAGCAAGAAGGCATAGAACCTCATGAGCCCCGCTATCGCTGGATATTTTTTCGCTTTTCTCGACATGAAAGGGGGCTACACAACAGAGAATCACAACTCATCAGATGTCAGCATATCGAGATGCATGTTGTCACTGCTATATATTATATAGAAATTACAGCAGAACAACGCAATGCTCTCTTTGAGAAATAAAACGTATTTTGAATCTTTGAATCCCTCTCTGCTTTGAGACTCTCACCTCTCTGTGGTTTCGAATGCCGCGGTGTCTCGAAATGCACACTAGTGCCCTTTTCGCTTTTTGGTTTTTAAATGGACTTTTTGTTGCGGCAAAGTGCAAAGATCAGCCACCGTTTTGTTCGCCATGCACCCTTTCCACGCACACTTAAAAAAAAAAAAAAAATGTCTGGAAGCCCAATGATGTCAAAGTTTCGCGAGGACTTTTGAATTTAGCACGAAGTTTGTCTCCTGTGCAGGGCAATACGAGATCTCACTGATGACGTGCAATCCCTAAGTCGTGCCGCCCGAACATTCACGTCTATAGATATATGGAACACTCTATCGCCGTCTCCTCTGCGTGAGTCATGCGGACATAACCTTTAAAAAAAAGGACGCAAGGGTGTGCTGGTCCGTGCTTTGGACCTTACAGCTGCCGTAAGGTCGAATTCCGAAAACCAAGTTCGATCGAACTGATCGGTATGAGCCCCCACACTTTCTTGTGAGTGGGTGGAAGCCGGGAGGGATGTGGGGTGGGTAGGGGGTGGTTGGTTGTGGACGAGTACATGTCTGTATTATGCTTCTTCAAGACGGAGAGTTACGCTTACCCCATAAAGCCCTAACGCAATACGACAAGAGGATAGTTACGCTTACCCCATAAAGCCCTGACGCAATACGACAAGACGGAGAGTTACGCTTACCCCATAAAGCCCTGACGCAATACGACAAGAGGATAGTTACGCTTACCCCATAAAGCCCTGACGCAATACGACAAGACGGAGAGTTACGCTTACCCCATAAAGCCCTGACGCAATACGACAAGAGGATAGTTACGCTTACCCCATAAAGCCCTGACGCAATACGACAAGACGGAAAGTTACGCTTACCCCATAAAGCCCTGACGCAATACGACAAGACGGAGAGTTACGCCTTACCCCATAAAGCCCTGACGCAAGAGCTACGCTTACCCCATAAAGCCCTGGCGCAATACGACAAGACGGAGAGTTACGCTTACCCCATAAAGCCCTGACGCAAGAGTTACGCTTACCCCATAAAGCCCTGGCGCAATACGACAAGACGGAGAGTTACGCTTACCCCATAAAGCCCTGACGCAATACGACAAGAGGATAGTTACGCTTACCCCATAAAGCCCTGGCGCAATACGACAAGACGGATAGTTACGCTTACCCCATAAAGCCCTGACGCAATACGACAAGACGGATAATTACGCTTACCCCATAAAGCCCTGACGCAATACGACAAGACGGATAGTTACGCTTACCCCATAAAGCCCTGACGCAATACGACAAGACGGAGAGTTACGCTTACCCCATAAAGCCCTGGCGCAATACGACAAGACGGATAGTTACGCTTACCCCATAAAGCCCTGACGCAATACGACAAGACGGAGAGTTACGCTTACCCCATAAAGCCCTGACACAATACGACAAGACGGATAGTTACGCTTACCCCATAAAGCCCTGACGCAAGACGAATAGTTACGCTTACCCCATAAAGCCCTGGCGCAATACGACAAGACGGAGAGTTACGCTTACCCCATAAAGCCCTGACGCAATAAGACAAGAGGATAGTTACGCTTACCCCATAAAGCCCTGACGCAATACGACAAGACGGATAGTTACGCTTACCCCATAACGCCCTGGCGCAATACGACAAGACGGATAGTTACGCTTACCCCATAAAGCCCTGACGCAATACGACAAGACGGATAGTTACGCTTACCCCATAAAGCCCTGGCGCAATACGACAAGACGGATAGTTACGCTTACCCCATAAAGCCCTGACGCAAGACGGATAGTTACGCTTACCCCATAAAGCCCTGGCGCAATACGACAGGGCTTGGATCGACCACACTATTTCAAGGGTGATGTCGGAATAGCTTGGCTCCTTTAGGCGCCAAGCTATTCCGACACCACCCTTAAAATATCATGGTCGGTCGGTCTCCAGAACTGTGACATACAGGCCTCAGAGGACATCTCCAAAATTTGATGATTTCGTCCTCAGTTAAAGGAGCCTGTGGGAATCTATCATAGCGTTCATTGCGGTTGGATGACTGGCCGTAAGGTTCAAAATCGCACAGCAGCGCACGTACATATATACTGACGAGAAGAAGAAATGCGACATTTTTGTCATCATCTGAAACACTTCAGTGTTTCCGACGATTACAAAAATGTCGCATTTCTTTGGCTCCTCAGTATATCATTATATGCCTCAGACCTGCACAGACGTCGTTCACAATTATTGTGGGCTCATGAGGATCTTCGCGTCCTGCAAACATGGCTCAGTTCAGTCATAGTGCAGATGTGCAGTGTAGTTGCAAAGAAAAAAAAACAACCAACCAGCTGGGTCTTTTGGGATCCGTAGGCAAATATCTTTAGTCATGAAAAGAGTAACTAACTTAATCAAGCCTTCCAGCTGCATGAGACATAGATTCGCATGAGCTACTGCTGTCGATGGGCTCAACAGAACCTATGCCTCTTGCTGACCAAGATCGCTTTCAAATTTGGCAGTTCAACGTCCTTAAACTGAGGGCGGTTGATATTACGCCGATATAAAGTGGGGCTTGAAAATAACACGGTGAAAGAGAGGCGTTGCTAGGGTGAGCCCGTTGCCTAGCGATAGCACGAAGCGTCAACTGCGTGGCAACGATACCTTTTCTTTTCAAGTACCCTTCCTGTCCCTCTCTTTTTTCTTTCAGTTTCTTTAAAACTCTTTTCACCGATTTCTCTCACAAGTCGTAGACTTACCCCGGATTGTTTCCTCAATCTGAGCCCGACCTGTCCCAACAAAAGACATAGATACTAATGCGTCCCTGCAGCCTGCAGGGACTCATTAGTATCTATGCCTTTTGCTGATGATAAAGGCTGGATGACAGATCCCCCCCCCCCCACACCCCCCTTTGAAGTATGGTTTGCCAACATGGACGCACGATCGTTTTTGACTTCTGTACGTTTGCGCCGATTATTTTGTCGTTGGCATGACCCAGGCACAACAGTTTTCACTGTGCGGTGATTTATTTCGTCCAGACTTTCTGCACTGGTTGTCTTCTGTCCAAGGTTTGATTGCACACCCGCAGCCACTTTAACCCTTTCAGTGCCGAGACAAAGTGAACACTGACGATCCAGTTGCAAGAGGTATAGATCCTCATGAGCAAGCGCAACTGCGGGGGCGCATGAGGATATATGCCTCTTCGCTGAGTACAATTCGTATCCGTGTTGTCATTGGACTGGCGTAGTTTGTGGTCGTTGACTGAATGAACAAAGATTTAACTCATTCTACCCCAGACACACCACAGGAAGATATGGATCGACCATGATAGTTCAAGGGTGGTGCCAGAATAGCTTGGCGCCTACGGGCGCCAAGCTATCCTGGCTTTACCCTTGAACTATCATGGTCGATCGGTGTCCTGCGCTGCAATGCAGTTTTCAGAAAACAACGGCAAAATTTGGGGATTTCGATCTTGGGGTACAATGAGTTAAAAAACAAAACATACGTCCAGTGGCAGGGAAGAGATTAATCCCGACGTTAACTAAACCGACCCAAACCCATTATATGAGTATGCAGTAGTTTTGTTCAAGGTTTGATTGTACGAAGCCACTGTAATCCTACTTGAACTAAACAGACCCAAACGCATTATACACACACTACATTTTAGTACCATTGCGCATAAACGCATAAATGGTGAGAATTTTGAAAATCCACTGGCCAGAGAAGATCAGCAACGTCAGACTCTGGGAGAGAACAGAGCAGATAACAGCAGAGAATGAAATTGGGCGAAGAAGATGGGGATGGATTGGTCACAGTCTGAGAAAGCCAGCTTCCAGTATCACTAGGCAGGCATTGTCATGGAACCCCCAGGGAAAGAGGAAAAGAGGCAGGCCGAGAAACACCTGGCGTCGAGACCTCCAAGCAGACTGGGAACCACCTGGAGTAAAATCGAAGGACTAGCACAGGACAGGAGTCGCTGAAGGTCTCTCGTCGACGGCCTATACCCGGGGAGGGGTGACAGGCGTAAGTAAGTAAGTACGCATAAACCCGAAGTCATGTTTCTGCACCGTTTGTGTTCGTTATGTCTTGTCGACACACCTAAAGAACGTTAACAGCAGTATGGACAGGCAGCAACAGCACATGCGCAATGGCACTTATTTATTCTGCGCAGCCGTTAGCGTTTCAAACTATTTTTTTTTTTTTTTTTTTTTTTTTTTAGCTGTTTCTCGTACTGATAGCACTGTATTTATAGAAAGGAGTGGAGTCCTTGTCAGGTTACTTGATATTAAGACGACGTGTGCTGAACTGGATTCGCCTGTGTCCAAATGAACCGTAAGTAGACCTGTGTGTAGCGTTTCATAACCGTTTGTTACAGAAGTGTAACAAGTGAACAGTTACGGCGGTAGTAGACCTTCAACTTTTATGATTCAAAAAAGGCAAGGCGAACGCTACTCATTTGAACCGGCAGGAATCATCGCGATTATTCAAAGTTAGTGCCAGATTGGCTTGGCGCCTAAAGGCGCCAAGCCAATCTGGCACTACCCTTGAATTATACACCGAAAGGGTTAAAATGTGTAACTGTAGACGCCCTTTACTATAAAGTGCAAATGTGTACGAATATGACTGTAACTAGCTCCATAAAGCATACATATAAGGACATCTTGTATGGTGAGACGCCTCCGGCACCAGACCAACAGGCAGACCAGCGCTTAGATACAAAGATGTCTGCAAGCGTGATCTGAAAGCTGGAAGCCTGAATCCCGCAGACTTAGAAGCCACCACCGCAGATCGTGGCAGCTGACGGCTCGCAGTGAAGACCAGCATAAAGCTGAGCTAGGGAAGGAGAGAAAACCATTGGGAGGAGAAGAGGCAGCGCAGACGAAAGAAAGAAGAGCCAGTGCCCACAGCAACATGTAGCAAATGCAACAGACACTGCCGCTCTCGCATTGGACTGATTAGTCACAGCAGGCACTTCAAATCTTAAGAAACGGACTGACCCAACAAGCGCATAAAATACTCCATTGTCTTCCGAGACAGAAGAATGCCAACAACAGCATACAGCACTAAAGATCGTCTCCCTGGATCCTAATGAAATCACAATCAGAACCAGTAAAAGCGTCAGCTAAAAAAAAAAGGTAGGACGGATGGCACTGTGCTGTGGTTGCGCGTCTTCCCCGGGTAAGGCAGCCCAAGTTTCTCAAATAAAGTATAAGGCAGATCAGTTACAAAGTAAAGTAGGTAAAAGCACTGTCAGGGGAGAGAATTGTGCAGTAAACTAGCACTGGCAGTCTCCATTTTTCTTTTCAAAGTATAAGGATGTACAACAGGCACTATTCCACAGCTGCAATGTTTAACCCTTGTCTTCCTGATACACTTTCACTTGAAATAAATTTGACTGACAGTTCAAGGGCGGTGCTAGAATAGCTGGCGCCTGAGCCACCAAGCTATTCTGGCACCGCCCCTGAACTAAAATGCTCGATCTGTCATGTAATCTGTAATGCAGGCTTCAAAGGACAATGAGCAATTAAAAAAAAAATCAGCCTCAGGTTGTAATGGGTTAATGTCCACACAAAGATCCTATGTCATTCGCGAAAGACTGAAATGCTGAATGCGTGCTCTGCGCAAATACTGTGTTGTACTTGTATTTTCTAAACGTGTTTCTCTCATCGTTGGGAATTTCTATGCAAATGCTGACGAAAATTAATGTGTCTGCAGAATCGGCTGTCCAAGCAGCTCATGAATAAGAATGAGTTACTGCGCCATTAATTACGGACGTCGGGAACACCTGGTAATAGTATTTACAATATTTTCGTCCCAGGCGAAGTCGTAGGCTTCTCTCAAGATGAGGATTAATATCTGTTAGCATGCGGCACAGATTCTCATGAGCCCCGCAGCTGCGGGGGCTCGAAAATCTGTGCCATATGCAGATAAAATGGGACGAGGTGTAACTTTGATAATTTTTTGTTTCACCCGTCAAGCCAGTGCCTTAAACCAGATGATCAACTCAAGATCCGTCCTCGGAACGTCCGCGTAAATGCGGTTGGACCGTGTCAGCATGAGGAGTAGGTCATCATGAGCCCCTGCATGCTGATCTAAGCCTGAACGCTGGCAAGAGGTCTTTGAGGGAGATGCCCCAAAGAGGAAGTGTGACTAATTGTGACAATCTGTCTTGGAGGACACTTTGTGAATGGAACAAAAACAGCGCCTTGACTTTTTTTAATTGTTCTCTAATTCTGGCATGCCTGTGCGTGCTTCGCGCAGCTGGCGAGTTTTGAGTTTTCGTTTAGATCCTTCCTGGCGCCTGCAGGGTCACTGTGGGTGCGATGATTTTTATGTGTGAAATCTTGGTTCAGTCAACGACACCGTCCAGACACCGACACCGTCCAGAGGGCAAGGACGCAAATTGGCCTCAGCAAGAGACATAGATCCTCGTGAGCCCCCGCAGTCGCGGGGGCTCACGAGGATCTATGCCTCTTGCAGTTGGATCATGTTCACTTTTGATTCTCGGTACTCAAGGGGTTAAAACCCGTGGACGCAGACTATGTTTGAGTGTAAAGTCAGCATCAAAGATCCACAACCGTCAAAGGAACATGACGGGATACAATATTATAAGTTATTGGTCGCAGGGGTTTGCTACACGGACCCTTGTAGGCCTGAGGGAGGTCAAATGAACCTTTGTACCCCAAAGGCCTGAGGGGTACAATGGTTCCTTTGACCTCCCGAAGGTCTGCAAGGGTCCCTGCAGCAAGCCCCTGCTACCAATAACGTATTTGTTTTCATTTCTCCACTATTTTCGTAAAAGAAATCAAGAAGAAATCTTCCGACCTGGATCGCGCCAGACATGACTGACGTAAAAGGAATATTATAAGTTATTGGTCGGAGGGGTTTGCTACACGGACCTTTCAGTGTAGGCCTGAGGGAGGTCAAAGGAATCATTGTACCCCGAAGGCAGAAGTCCTGAGGGGTACAATGATTACTTTGACCTCCCGAAGGCCTACAAGGGTCCGTGCAGCGAACCCCTCCGACCAATAACGTATTTGGTTCCTCCACTATTTTCGTAAAAGAAATCAAGAAGACATCTGGCGACCTGGATTACTCCAGACATGACTGACGTCAAAGGAATATACATTTGTACATAATAGACTTATGACGTAATTTAAAATATGTCATGACGTTGCCGTCTCCAGTACTGAGTGTGCTTGTTGTTTCGAACAACACTTAAGTAACTTTGTACTTAGATCGTTTGGCGATCTTTTATAGAACAAAGCTGGCATCTAAGATGCGTCATCGACTGAGAGGGCTACAAAACGTCCGCCATTTATCGCTACAGGGATTTTTATATCACGGTCACATGGTACGATTTGCGCTAAAGTGACTGGTCGTGTGACGTAGGAAGGAACACACATATTTATACATAATAGACTATGACGTAATTTAAAATATGTCATGACGTTGCCGTCTCCAGCAGTGCGCCTGTTGTTGCGAACAACACTAAGCAACTTTGCCCTTTAGAACGTTTTCGTGATCTTTGTAGAACAAAACTGGCATCCAAGACGCGTCAGAAAGAAGGCTACAAAAAGTCGCCATTGTCGCTACAAGGGTTTTTATCACGGTCACATGATATGGTTTGCGCTGAAAAGACTAGTCGTGTGACGTAGGGATGAAAACAAACTGATTTCAGCAAGAGGCATAGATCCTCATGAGCCCCCGCAACTGCTCGTCATGCGGATCTATACGGGATTGGGTGGTGATCACATTCTCCCGGCATTAAGCGGGCTATCTGTGAGTGAACGGTAGTAAACATACATTTCTTTAAAACTTTGAAAACTCGTTGCCCCCCCCCCCCCCCCCCCCCCCAAAAAAAAAAAAAAAAAAAAAAAAAATCTTTGGAAAGGAACGTTCTGGGGATCACGAGGATATATGCCTCTTGCAAATGGAAGGCAACTTTCTGACGGAACATGACCGTGACCGGGCAATGACCAGTACCGATCGCTCTTAATTTGGGACAGAGCTGCGAAATTTCAACGACAGTATTATGTAGCCTGTTTTTAGCTTCAGGATTTGCTAGTTTGATGTCCAGAGATCTCTAATTTCGTTCAGGGCTTTTCTCAGACGTACTCTAAACAATAGCTTCGATTGACGCATTGAGCAATACGATGCCAAAAAAAGGCTGATGCCATGATATTTCAAGGGTTGTGCCAGACTGGCTTGGCGCCTTTAAAGGCGCCAGGCCAGTCTGGTACAACCCTTGAAATATTCTGCTGATCCTTCTCCTACAAGTAGTGCACAGCCTTCACGTACGTTTTTTTTTTTCTCTCATCATAACGTTGCACAAATCGTTATTTGGCGTAACTGTGTTCAGTAGACAGGTGGATTGGAATGTCTAAAGTGGAAAACAAAAATTCTAATTATTGGAGCTCCAGTCCAGTCCGTGTCCAGTCCATTTTAATAGCGCAGCAACATCAATAACGACATGCTCATAGCACTGTTAGACCACAGAGTAAAAGAGGAAAGAAGAATCGGCTGGGGGGGGGGGGGGGAGGGGAGTGGGGAGGGGGGGGGGGGGAAGAAAGAAAAAATGACTAGGCAGTTTGTATATCACATTCTACACCAGGACAGAAATCCCCAAATTTTGAAGTTGACCTGTAAAGGACTGTATTACAATTGTAGAGACAGATCGAGCATGATAGTTTAAGGATGGTGACAGAATAGCTTGGTGCCTCAGTATGGGCGCCAAGCTATTCTGGCACCGCCCTTGAACTATCAAGCTCGATCTATGTCTTGCTGTGGTGTGTCCGGGTTGAATGAGATATATAACATGTTTAATCTTTAGTTCAAGTGAACTTCGAATGTGACCAAACGCCGGGGGATCGGCCAATTTGTATGTTTGATTTTTTTAATATTTGAAGTTTAATTGTAAGCGAAGTAGAGAATCAATGAATCAATGAATTATATTTTACAACGGTAAAGATATTAACAATGTCAGAGGCAATGCCATTTTTCAAATCTGCCGTTGCTACATCTACAGACAAACACAATAATTACATTACATTAATACATGTATATGACCAACGCCTACGGGTGTGTTAGGGGAGGGGGAACAATGGTAAGAAAAAAAGAAAAAAAAAGCAGCACTATACATACACAGCTTCAGAATGGGTACTTACTAACAATGATATCTACGTATAGAAAGCAAAGCATGCAGATAGTTATGGCTGCGAAGATAAGTGTTTAAATAGACTTTTCTTGAAACATGATACCGTTGGACTGGTCTTCATGTGGGATGGAAGTGAATTCCACAAAGTGGCCCCCAAGAATGCTAGACTGGTTTTAAAATAAGTCTATTCTGGTTTTGGGTACTACATACAGGCTTTTCGTATCGTCAAAGCGGGACTGAGACCGGACTAGCAGCTGGGTTAGATATTCTGGAGTGTTGTCATTGCGAATCTTGAACAGGAGAACACCTTTGTTGAATGCAAACTGATTCTTGAGAGAAAGAAGTCCCGCTTTGTGAATCTTATCATCCGTTGTCAATGCAGGATCGGGTAAAATTACTTTCGCTGCTCGTCTGTATACATTTTTTAAAATGTACATCTCTGCAGCCATCCCACACCGTCGAAGCATAATTAATGTGGTACTGAATATGTGCATAATAAAATAATTTTCTGGTTTCAAAGTCAGTGAAAACCAGAGAGAGAAAGAGAGAGAGAGAGAGAGAGAGAGAGAGAGAGAGAGAGAGAGAGAGATTGATTCAATGATTCAATGATTCAATGAAGCTTTATTTATCAACGGTGGAGGCATTGACATCGTCACAGACATAGCCATTTTCAACCTGCCGTTGCTACAAAACTACGAGACAAAATACAAAAAAAACTAAGTATATAGTTAAATGTAAATGAAACTGACAAAAACATTGCTAGTTTAGGGAAAGAAGTCCATGACAATCTCACACACCTAAACTGACACACACACACACACACACACACACACACACACACACACACACACACACACACACACACACACACCATCACAGAGAGAGAGAGAGAGAGAGAGAGAGAGAGAGAGAGAGAGAGAGAGAGAGAGAGAGAGAGAGAGAGAGAGAGAGAGAGAGAGAGAGAGAGAGCAAGACCTAAGGAAAATGTTGTCTCCTAATGTTATGCATAGCCGATCTTGTTGTACGCGATGTTTACTGTACTTCTTGAGAAGGTTGTTCTCAACCAGCTCAACCTCCACCTCACCGACAACAACCCGGGCTCCTCAGTCCATTCCAGTCTGCCTATCGCAAACATCACAGCACTGAAACAGCCCTTCTACATATCTTAAACGATCTGCTTCTATCCACCGACTCGGGCAACATCTCTCTTCTTACACTACTCGATCTCTCTGCCGCCTTTGACACTATAGACCACTCTATTCTCCTCCACCGACACCACCACTCCTTTGGCATCACTGATTCTGCTCACTCCTGGTTTCTCTCCTACCTCTCCGACAGACAGCAGTCCGTCACCATCAACGGCGTCTCTTCCAACCCAGTCACGCTCTCCTGCGGAGTCCCACAGGGGTCAGTCCTGGGCCCGGTCCTTTTCACACTCTACACCTCTCCTCTGTCCAACATCATCCAGTCTCACCGCATACACCACCACCTCTACGCTGACGACTCACAACTGCTAGACAAAGACAAACTCGACAACACTCAGTCACTACTGACTCGCACGGCTGACTGCTACGAAGACGTGAAAAACTGGATGACAGCAAACAAGCTAAAACTGAACGACGACAAAACGGAAGCCATGCTGGTAGGCACTCGCCAGAAACTCTCCCAGCTCCCTCCCTCTCTCCACCTTCAACTCGATAGCACCCCCATCTCCCTCTCTAACTCGGCCAAGAACCTCGGCGTTATCCTCGATTCCTCTCTGTCCATGACCAGCTTCGTTTCCGCCACGGCCCAGGCATGTTATTTCCACCTCCGCCGCATCAGTCAGATCAGAAAATACCTCACTACCGAAGCTGCCACCAAACTTGCTGTCTCTCTCATCTTATCTCGCATCGACTACTGCAACTCTCTCCTTTCCGGCCTCCCTCACTCCACCATTTTCACTCTCCAACGCGTTCAGAACAATGCTGCCCGCCTCGTCCTCAGAAAGAAAAAATCCGACCACGTCACACCCCTGCTCAAACTCCTTCACTGGCTCCCCATCCCCCAACGCATCCAATACAAAATTCTGTCTCTGTGCTACAAACAACTGCGCTCCTGCCTATCTCTCCAACTTACTTCACCCCTACACACCTTCCCGCTCCCTCCGCTCTGCCTCTGACCCTCTCCGCCTCCACATCCCTCGCACCAAACTTAACACTTTCGGTCCCCGCTCCTTCTCCGTCTACGGTCCATCCACCTGGAACACTCTCCCACTCTCTCTCCGTCAGAAACACTCTCTCTCCTCCTTCCAGTCCGCCCTCAAAACTCACCTCTTTCAACAGTTTTAGCACTATATCACCACATTCCCCACCCCAAGCTGACCGTCGTAATGTATTCCACTGTTTGTGGTACGCAAGTCATTGTCTAAAGCGTGCGCATGCGTGCGCGAGTTGTGAGTGCGCGCTTAGAGTTATAATTATTATAAGATAAGCGCATTATAAATACCGAAATTATTATTATTATTATTACTTAGTGTTGGGTGGTCTTTCGTCAGCTTGAAATATCTGCCCAGTACGCAAAACAATCGGGCCGAAGTCAGCCGCAGTGGGCCCGCGCACGACCTCGGCACCGTACTGCCTCTGCGTACTGGGTGTTGTGGACTAACATAAACTGAAAATATGAGCCATTTCCAAAGTGTCAAATATCGACGAAAACGGGTCTACCCATACAAATGAGTCATTTGTGTGCTTGTGCGTGATTTTGGACCTTACAGTTCGAAGCCGTAAGGTCCGAATTCACAGACCTGCACACATTTTATGCAACTATTGGAAAAGTACATTGTATGACAATAAAAGACACAGTAATATCATCATTCACACAGAGCAGTCTGCAACATCCAAACTTTCATGGTACGTACAATCTTATAACGTCCCCTCCCCCCCCCCCCCCAACCTCCCCACCTCCCCGGGCCCCATTCGATCCATTTGCCGCGACCTTGCATGACATGTTGTCTTCGCAGGCTGGAAAAAAAGTACGTTAATTTTATCTCCCGAAACCTTTCCCTCTTTTTTAACTACCCCCCCCCCCCCCAACCCTCTCAACCGCAACAAAAAAGAACAAAAAAAAAAAAAAACGTTATTGCCGCAAACCACAACAATTTTGCTGTCAGGATAAAGGCAAAAGGTCAGAGTGCCATCACAGCTCTTGTGTGGCCCTCGATTAAACTGCGTTGTACACTATTCACATAATTATAATAGCTTGTCTGCAACCCCCTTCATAAGCACAAAACACAGAGCTTGATTGTTTATGGACAGATCTATGGCTTTGGCTGGTGAAAAGCAGAACGATGTCCACAGTGTGTCTTGAACAGGACTGCCCTATATTAGCTCATTCGAGGCCAGCCGCATCCGGATGCGCGGCTTATGCCGCGCATCCGGATGCGGCTGGCCGCGAATGAGTTAACCCCTTTCCATGCTTCTGTACGTATATTGTATTTCTGAAATCTTTCTTCATTCAACGATAAAAACGTCGCAACCATCTAAGGAACATGGATATAAATTGGTCTCAGCAAGAGACATAGATCCTCATGAGCCCCGGCGAATGCGGGGGCTCATGAGGATCTGTCTCTTGCTGTTGGATCGTGATAACGTATTCTCGGCGGTCAAGGGGTGTAGGCAGAAGACAGTCCATGTTTGTGAAAAGCTAGATATTCATTGTCTTACAATGACAATCTCGCTTTAAGAAAGGCCTTACTGTCTTTTGCCTTTACAGAACGGGGGTGGAATGGATGTGTGTTGCCCCTGTAGGTGAAGGGTGAAATGGAAATCCAGGAGTTTTGTTGGGCTGGATTTCTAAGTGCTCGACCACTTACAAACGAAAGTTACACTATGCCCGCTCCTCCCATGAAGAAAGTCATCAAGGTTTAACACCGGCATTCGAAACGGTCTGCATTGGGATATGCAACTTCTTGTCGAGTATCTGAAAGATAGTCTCGAATGAGTGAAAGACCGAGGCTGCATTTCAAGATCTGTGTTCCACAATCCAGAAAGGTTATCGAAGTTTCGTCCAACTTCTATGACGTCGATAATTTGTGTGTACAGAGGCTCTTCTGGCCCCTAACAGAGCTACACAAATGTGGGTCAATCGGTTACTTCCGGCGGGTAATCGTTCTTGGGACAGAGAATATCGTGGGTGCAGTTTCAAGCTCCGCCCCATTCGCAGGAGGCATAGGTTCTCATGAGCTCCTGCTGCTGCAGGCGATCATGCGAATTTATACGGCCTCTTGCTCGGCTGCAGCTGTTCCTCGTATTTCGTACGAATGACCCGTCGGTTTGTCTGTGAGGGTCGGCTATTGAGTTTAGGGTTTGGCGAAACACAACGAACAATATATATATATATATATATATATATATATATATTATATATATATATATATATATATATATATATATATATATATATATATATATATATATATATATATATATATATATATATATATATATATATATACACATCTATATTTACATGTATGCAGTGACGTGAATGTATATAGACATGTTTTGTGCTATGTGTTTTGTGCGTGTGTATTTGTGTCATTATGTATCTTTTTTTGTTTACGTCATTCTAATTTTTTTTCTATACATGATGACGTCTTTTCTTTCTATCGTGTGTTCTTTTCTGCTCTACGTTGTTTCCATAGCACCGAGGAGAAGGATCTTTGCTCCGAAACGCCGTGTTTTATGTATCGATCTTAAAAGGGCTTTCAACCTCTATTTTCTGTTTTCCTTTATTATAAACAACTAGTTGTTTAGATAAAACCTGTGTATGACTAAAATGAATACGTCCTGGATTTAAGCCCCATGTATACGTTCTTGTCTATAGGTTAGTATTTAACTTTTGGCACCAGTTGCATGAGGTTAGTCCTGCGCCAGCCACTAAGCAACTGCTCCGCTATAGCGGGGCACCTTGCTTAAAGGCTGGCGCAGGACCAAGCTCACTCATGCAACTGACCTTTGTTCCTGCCCTACATTTTTTTTTCTTCTAAATTTATTGTTCATTTAAAGACGAAAAGCCAAAACCGTCCGAAAAATCATGGGTGCAAATTGATCTCAGCAAGAGGCATAGATCCTCGTGAGCCCCCGCAGTCGCGGGGGCTCATGAGGATCTATGTCTCTTGCAGTTGGACCGCGTTCACTTTTTTCGGCAGCCAAGGGGTTAAAGGTGGAAGATGAGTCCAAGGACTTTTTTTTTTTTTAGAACTTATCAAGTGATTGCAATGTAAACTGATTCATGTACTTTTTATCGCCATCAGCAGATGCGATCATTTGAATACTGTCAGCAAATGTGCAACAACCTTTCTGCACGGTGCACTATAATAATAATAATAATAATAATACCGTTATTATATAGGCGCTTTTTCTCAATTTTTGGGGAAATCGACTCAAAGCGCCGCGCCTGAAACCCAACACACACACTCACGAAACAGACACGGATTTACGCCATTTAAGACAAACACAGTACAAGACAAACGAAGGGCCAGTCAGCTACTGAAGTTACAGAGAATTTTGATCGCTTGTATTTGAAATTTGTAAAGTGGCCTGAGACCGGTACCAAAGTGGGGGGGGGGGGGGGTGGGGGTGGAAGAAACGGAGTACCCGGAGAAAGAACCCCCGACAGTCCGCCCGAATTAACGGTGACACTTACCAGAGGAGAAAAGTCCAACGCCGGAACCCGGTATCGAACCGCGCACCTTTGGCATTGGTGGCAGGCGCCTTAACCACTACGCCACGGACCGCCCCAAAACTATTCAGTAAAATGCGCACTGGTCTCGATTTCTTTTTTTTTTTTTCTTTTTCTCCCAGCACTGTCAATGGGCGGAATTCCCCAGGTCTGATACTTCAGTATCAAAATAGACCACCATACTGCAAACTGTGAAACAGAAGAACCCGGATAAGAACAAGTAAATCAAAGATGAAAGCGTGTCTATTGCCTATGGAGTACGACCTGAACACTGATCAACTCAGGCGCACTCCAACTGTGCCACTTTGATTTACCAGGTCCTTTCAACGGATATGCTATTGAACAAATCCGTCCCCCCCCCCCCCCCCCCCACTTGGATCTGTTGTGAGTCCAGCTACCGGGGCCGGGACGGGATTCGAAGCCACGACCCGGCGATTCCCTTCGCTCTCCTGCTGCGACGTTTAACCGCCTGAGCTATTTCGGACTCTAGATTTCCCTATCTCCCATAACCCCAATAGATTTCCCTGTCCCCCATAACCCGCCCGTCAGGGCCGTTCATGATCACCTCGGTGCTGCCGTGGACGTTAAACCCGAACTAACGAACCAACTAACCAAGAAAGCGTGTCGTCAGGGGTGGGTGGGGGGTGGGGGGTGGGGGGTGGGTGGGTGGGTGATTAACACAAGAAACAATATGTAGTGAAACAATAAAAGGTCGCGGGGGAAAGCCACTATGACCTCGGGTACTGAGTAAAGGTAAGGTCACGAGGGTTATGTTATGCGTAGTCACACACGAAAACCACGTCTACTCGCCCCGTTTGTTCAGATGAGAAATGGGTCTAAGCAAGAGACATAGATTTACATGAGCGCCTGCGGCTGCACGGGCTCATGTAAATCTATGCCTCTTGCAGATGGAGTATACTTGAGCAGTGAGTGGGGGTGTGCAAACAGTAAGGGCCGTGTCAGTCGAGATTAAAAATGCAGCGAGATTTCAGCACGCATAATCACTTCCGGCGTTAGTAGGCCAGCCGGCGGGGTTGGGGCGAGGGGTGGTCGTGCTGGAGTGGCGGGTGGCTGTGGTGGATGGCGGGTGGTTGAGGGTAGGGGGGAGACGAACACCGAACGGAGAACTGCAACTATAGGGGGGGGGGGGGGGGGGGGGGGAGGTCAGTGAAAGGGTAAAGTGGTCGTCTGACACCCTACAGTTTTAAGCGGCGCCGGTGTCATGTCGTTTTTTCGGCCGCAATTTATATCAGTACGACTCCTACCCAATGCGCACAGGGCCATCGGGCCGACGTCGGCCCGATGACCTTTTGCGCTTTAGGCATCATATCTGTGTTGTTGTCGGTGTTGCTGTACTACATGATACCTCGGGTTTTCCAGATGAAGTCCGTCCGTTTGAAGTAAAAATTGTCTGTGACAACGCACATCAACTGATTTGTCAGTCGTGTCCTCTTTGTGTAACATGAACCACGCAGCAACTGTTAGATTATTGTGGCAGTGCAGAATGTAACACGAACCACGCAACAACTGTTACAGTTAGTCTCCAAACTCGAGTTGCCCCCACCCGGGTCTGCCCTGGGGGACTTGGGTGGGGTTAGGTATTTTTTAGTTCCCAGGGTCACCCTGATCAGCCCCACAGGGTGGGTTTTTCTCTCTATTCTGGGGCATGTGTTTCTGTCTACCCTTTGTCCATTCACCTGTATTTGCCTTTTTAAAACTCTCCCTACTGTCTGCACTGCCTAGTGTAGCTCTTGATATTGGATGTGTGTTGCTAAATGGTCTTAGCTTTATTTAGGCCCCATGTGTTAGGTTTATTTAATGTATTTGACCGGCTGGCGACATACATTCAATGTTCTGTTTAGTTTTTTTTTTCTCACAAGTAGTGCAGGTACGTCCTGAGAAAGCCTTGTTGCTGTCGGGACGTTAAGCAATGTACAATCAATCAATCGAGTTTGCACTGCCGTGAACCTAAAGGGAGCATGAGCATCGCGCTATTCTACGGCTATTCTACGCCGCAGTGCCGGGACGGTTGTCGAATCGCGCGTGTTGACAGCCATGGGTGTTTTGTTTTGGGCTCGGTGGTCGCGATTTCATCCCGGCTGCGTAAACATAGCAGCATAAAGGCAACACTAGCCACCAAGATACATATAGTACATGTAGCTTCTCACAAGCCCCCGCACTCTGCGCGGAACTCGTGAAGATCTATGCCTCTTGGGGAGTTTTGTCTTTGGTTATGGGCGAACATTGTTAGGCAGTGAATGCCATCCGTCTGATGTAAAAACAAGTATATATTTATCCTCGTGAAAGTATGCGGTAACGGTGGAATGAATGTTTCTTGATAGGTTCATTTGTCTCTGTGCACATCAGACAAAACAGAGAACCTTCTGCCATACCATCTGACGGCAGTTCCGATGAAAGCGGCCTTCAAGGCTGTGTACTGTCCCCAGCCCTCAACCAAATAATAGCCCCCTATCGGAGCCCAGTTTAGTATATGTTTTTAATTTGTAACCTTGCTTTTAAATTTCTGCCCGTATAATAATGTGCCTCAGCAGATCCAAGTATATTCCGTAGTGAACCCGAATCTGTCTTTAACAGAACGATAGAGGGCGTGAAAGTGTGTTCATTTATATGGTCATTGATGTACGGTTACTGAAAAACAAAAGAAACGGCAGAAACTCACTGCAAACCACAATAAGCGCATCTCCCTTCACCCTCCCCCACTCAGCCTGGAAATTAAAATTGTGTGAACTGAAAAAGCAAAACTTAGGCACAGATTCTCATGGGTCACGATCCTGTAACTTGCATGACGGACTTCTGAGGATCTATGCCTTTTCTCATCAGTAGAAAGGGCCACTATCACACTGAATTAGATACACTCACTGATACGCACCTTCTGTCAGTCTGGAATAAACATAGATCCTCATGGCGCCCGCAGATGCGAAAACTAATGAGAATCATGCCTCTTGCCTGGCTCTATCATTACGCTGGTCCTTACATACAAGAAGCTACGCGAGCTGATTCACTGACTGCCTTCCATAGTGTAATAGACGCGTTGACAGCAATTATAAACAAACCGCTCGGCTGAAGAAAGGGGACAGAAACAGAATAAAGCTCACATTTTTTCCATCGAATGAAAATGATTAGGCTTTTTGGAGAACTGTGTCAGTATATATTTTAAATTTGTAACCTGGCTTTTAAATTTCTGAGTTTTCAGAATTATATGTGCCTCAGCAGATTCAAGTACATTCTGTAGTGAACCCGACTGTCTTTACCAGAACAAAAGAGGGGGGGGGGGGGGGAGTGTGTTCATTTATAATATGGTCATTGATGTACACTTACTGAAACACAAAAGAAACGGGTGAAACTCACTGCAAACCACAATAGCGCATCTCCCTCCCTTTCCCCCACTCAGCCTGGAAATTAAAATTGTGTGAACTGAAAAAGCAAAACTTAGGTACAGATTCTCATGGGTCACGTTCTTGTAACTTGCGTGGCGGACACTTGAGGATCCATGCCTTTTCTCATCTGTAGAAAGGACCACTATCACACTGTCCGAGATACACTCAATGATAAACACCTCCTGTCTGGAATAAACATAGATCCTCATGGCACCCGCAGATACGAAAGCTCATGAGAATCCTGACTCTTGCCTGCCTCTATCATTATGCTGGTCCTTACATACAAGAAGCTGCGCGAGCTGATTCAGTGACTGCCTTACATAGTGTATTAGAGGCGATGACAGCAATTATAAACAAACCGCTCGGCTGAAAAAAAGGGGACCGAAACCGAGAAGAGCGCGCGCTCACATTCCATCGAATCAAAATGATTAGGCTTTTCGGAGTCTGAGTTAGAGCTGTGTTAGATTATTGTGGCAGTGCAGAATGTAACATGAACCACGCAACAACTGTTAGATTATTGTGGCAGTGCAGAATGTAACATGAACCACGCAACAACTGTTAGATTATTGTGGCAGTGCAGAATGTAACATGAACCACGCAACAACTGTTAGATTATTGTGGCAGTGCCGAATGTAACATGAACCACGCAACAACTGTTAGATTATTGTGGCAGTGCCGAATGTAACATGAACCACGCAACAACTGTTAGATTATTGTGGCAGTGCAGAATGTCTAAGCTGTAACAGTTCGGTAATGTAAACTTATGCTGCTCTACTACGCTTGGCTGCGGAAAGGCTAAGGGAGGAAACCCCTGACATCAAAGCCCCCGTGTCTCCGGGGAAGGCTTTTGAGCCAGAGACTAGGACAAGGACAGTCTGATATAAAACCTACGACCCGAGGACCTCGATGCCATCGTCCCAGCTTGCTAGGCCATGGCAGATGAACCAAGGGTTTAAAGGGTGGGGCCAGTACTGCGCACACTGCACTCCACCAAAAAGCTCCACCGCGCAGGCTTTAGGAAACGTCCACGGACCATGACACTGACCATTCCAAGTCCTGTAGCGACGGGCGAGGGGCGAAACGGCAGGTGAAAGATGTCACTGGAAGCCGCAGTCTCAAACCTGCATGCAGGCGGTTCAGGATATTGGTCGCCTGATGTTGACCTGGGGATGACAACGTCACTCGGCACACCCTGAACGACCAAGCAGCCTTCTCTAGGGACAGCACTGCTTGCTCCACACGGAGAGGGGCCTAGAAAAGGTGGCCTAACCAAAGCTCGTCCCCTCGCAACCCCAGCTGGCTAGCCGCGGTCAACGGGCATCTTCTCCTGCGGTCAAAAAACAAGAAAAAATAACGGATCCACTCTCATGACGACCACGACCGGACTCAACGTAGCATGCTGGAACGTCCGAACCATGCTCGACAAAGCAGACAGCGGACGCCCTGAACGTCGCTCCGCCCTCATTGCCCATGAATTGCGGAGGTTAAACATCGACATCGCCGCGCTCAGCGAAGTACGCCTTCCGGACGAAGGCAGCCTCCAAGAACTTGGTGCTGGGTACACCCTCTACTGGTCAGGCAGGCCTGCATCAGAAAGACGGCTCTCAGGCGTGGGTTTCATGGTCAAGACATCCATTGCGACTAAGCTGGAAAACCTACCAACGGGCCACTCAGACCGCATCATGTCCATGCGCCTCCCACTGAGACACCAGCAACACGTCACCCTTCTCAGTGTGTACTCCCCAACCCTCCTGGCAGAGCCTGCTGAAAAGGACAAGTTTTACACTGACCTGCGCAGCCTCCTAAAGAGTACCCCCGCAGACGACAAAGTCATCATCCTTGGCGACTTCAACGCCAGAGTGGGCCAGGACTCTGAAGCCTGGAAAGGAGTCCTCGGCAAGCATGGCGTGGGGAACTGCAATGACAATGGCCGCCTACTGTTGGAGTTCTGTGCGGAGCAGCAACTGGTCATCACCAACACTACTTTTCAGCAAAAGGACAGTCGAAAGACCACCTGGATGCATCCTCGCTCCAAACACTGGCACCTTATCGACTATGTCCTAGTGCGTCAGAGGGACCGCAGTGACGTCCTCCTCACCAGAGTGATGCCCAGCGCAGAGTGCCACACTGACCACCGCCTTGTCCGCTGCAAACTCAGGCTCCACTTCAAGCCAAAACCCAAGAAATGGGGGCCCCCCAAGAAAAAGCTTGATGTTGCCAGCCTTCAGCGTGACGATGTGAAAGCTGCCTTTCAGACAGATTTACAGCGCAGGCTCAAAGACACAGCGGACCCAGTAGACTCTTCCCCTGAAACACTTTGGGAACAACTGAAAACTGCTATTGCAAAATCCTCTGCAGAAGTCTTGGGTTTCGCCAGAAAGAAGAACAAAGACTGGTTTGACGAAAACGATGTAGAGATCCAGGAACACCTAGCAAAAAAAAGAGCCGCCCATCAGGCCCACCTAGCCCAGCCTTCCTGCCCTGTGAGGAAGTCTGCCTTCCGCCTCGTCTGCAGCAGTCTCCAGCGCAAGCTCAGAGATCTCCAGAATGAGTGGTGGACCAGACTTGCACAGAGGACCCAGCTTTGTGCTGACAATGGTGACTACAGAGGCTTCTACGAAGCACTGAAAGCAGTGTATGGCCCCAGGCACCTGGTACAAAGTCCCCTGCGAAGCGCGAATGGCCAGGCACTCCTCACAGATAATACCTCCATCTTGAACCGCTGGTCGGAATACTTTCAGAGCCTCTTCAGCGCTGAGCGCACTGTTCAAGAAGCAGTCGTCCTACAAATCCCACACCTCCCAGTAAAGGTTGAATTGGACGAACCGCCCACCGCTGAAGAGACCCTCACAGCCATCCACCAGCTCAAGAGTGGCAAAGCAGCAGGCATTGATGGAATACCGCCAGAGATCTGGAAACATGGAGGCCCAGCACTGCACAACAAGCTCCACGACCTCTTTCTCTGCTGCTGGGAGGAAGGAACACTACCAAAAGATCTCCGTGATGCAGTCGTTATCACCCTGTACAAGAACAAAGGCGAGAAGTCTGACTGTTCCAACTATCGGGGAATTACCCTGCTGTCCATTGCTGGGAAAATCCTTGCAAGGCTGCTCCTGAATCGGCTGGTACCTGCCATCGCTGAAGACCAACTCCCAGAGGACCAGTGTGGCTTCAGAGCAAACAGGAGCACCACCGATATGGTCTTTGTGCTGAGACAGCTACAGGAGAAGTGCCGCGAGCAGAACAAAGGGCTGTACGTAACATTTGTCGACCTAACAAAAGCGTTCGACACTGTGAGCAGGCAAGGCATGTGGCAGATCCTGGAGCGACTTGGCTGTCCCCCAAAGTTCCTCAACATGATTGTCCATCTACACGAGGACCAGCAAGGCCAGGTCAGACTCAACAATGACCTCTCAGAACCATTCCCTATTCTCAACGGCGTAAAGCAGGGCTGCGTGCTGGCACCGACCCTCTTCACCATCTTTTTTAGCATGATGTTGAAGCAGGCCACAGTGGACCTCGATGATGACGATGCAGTGTACATCAGGTATCGTCTCGATGGCAGCCTGTTCAATCTCAGACGACTGCAGGCCCACACGAAAACCCTAGACCAACTGATTCGTGAGCTGCTTTTTGCTGATGATGCTGCCCTCGTTGCACACACAGAGAGAGCCCTGCAGCGCATCACGTCTTGCTTCGCAGATGCTGCCCAGCTCTTTGGACTCGAGGTCAGTCTGAAAAAGACAGAGGTCCTCCATCAGCCGGCACCCAAGACAGTGTATCGCCCTCCTCACATCACCATTGGCGAGTCTGAACTAAAGTCAGTGCACCAGTTTACTTACCTTGGCTGCATTATCACGTCGGACGCCAAGCTGGACAAGGAGCTTGACAGCAGGCTGGCAAAAGCGAACAGCGCTTTCGGGCGACTTTTCAAGTGGGTGTGGCACAATCAACAGCTGAAAACAGGCACCAAGATCAGCGTGTACAGAGCTGTGGTCCTCACCACCCTGCTGTATGGTTCCGAGTCCTGGGCCCTCTACCGCAGCCAACTACGACTCCTCGAACGCTTCCACCAGCGCTGCCTGCGTACCATCCTGGGCATTCACTGGAGTGACTTTGTCACCAACGTCGAGGTCCTTGAACAGGCTGAAACTGTGAGCATCGAGGCTTTGCTGCTGCGGACACAGCTCCGCTGGGCGGGGCATGTCTCCAGGATGGAGGATCATCGCCTACCAAAGATCACCCTGTTCGGCGAGCTTGCTACTGGACACCGTGACAGAGGGGCACCAAAGAAGAGATACAAAGACTGTCTCAAGAAGTCACTTAGTGCCTGCCAAATCGACCACCACCAGTGGTCTTCGCTTGCTGCGGACCGTGACACCTGGCGCTCCACCATTTACAAGGCAGCTGTCTCCTTTGAGGACTCTCACAGAGCTAGCCTTAAGGACAAGCGGCTCAGGAGAAAAAACAGAGATGCCGCAGCTCAGAACCCTGGCCATACCTTCCCCTGCAGCCACTGCGGTCGAACCTGCCTGTCTCGGATTGGCCTCCGCAGCCACGAACAAGCCTGCAGACGTCGTGGGCAACTCCTATAAAATCTTCGTTCGCGAAGTCAAGCCAAGAGAGACTACAAAAAATAAGCAATATGGTGACAATGTTGACACTGGGTTTTCCACATTTCTCGCCCCACCCGGGTTTGCTCTGGGGGACTTGGGTGGGGTTAACTACTTTTTAGTTACCAGGGTCACTCTGGTCAGCCCCACAGGGTGGGTTTTCTTCTCTATTCTGGGGCATGTGTTTCTGTCTACCCTTGGTCCATTCGCCTGTATTTTCTTTTTTTAAACTCTCCCTATTCTCTGCGCTGTTTGTGGCTCTTGATATTGGATGTGTGTTGCTAAATGGTCTTAGCTTTATTTAGGCCCCATGTCGTAGGTTTATTTAATGTATTGGACCGGCTGGCGACATAATTCAATATTCTGTTTAGTTTTTTTTTCACAAGCAGTGCAGGCACGTCCTGAGAAAGTCTTGTTGCTGTCGGGACGTTAAGCAATGTACAATCAATCCACATTTCTCACAAGTTATATCCTACTAGGTTTTTTTTAGATAAACGCATGAGTCCGAAATAGCTCAGGCGGTTACTCGGAGCAAGAGAGCGAAGGGAATCGCCGTGTCGTGGGTTCGAATCCCCGCCCCGGCCCCGGTAGCTGGACTCACAATCCAGGGGGAAAAAAGACGGGCTTGTTCAATAGCATGTCCGTTGAAAGGTCCGGGTAAATCAAAGTGGGTCTGAAGGGTCTGTATTACAATTCTAGAGACGGATCGAGCATGATAGTTCAAGGGTGGTGCCCATGGGCGCGAAGCTATTCTGGCACCACCCTTGAACTATCATGCTCGCCATGGGCGCGAAGCTATTCTGGCACCACCCTTGAACTATCGTGCTCGGCGTGGGCGCGAAGCTATTCTGGCACCAGCCTTGAACTATCATGCTTGCCATGGGCGCCAAGCTACTCTGGCACCACCCTTGAACTATCATGCTCGCCATGGGCGCCAAGCTATTCTGGCACCACCCTTGAACTATCATGCTCGATCCATGTCTCGCTGTGGTGTGTCGGGGGCTGAATGAGTTAAGACACTTTATAGCGACAAGTCAGTAATATCTTACAATAATTATGGTTGCGTTTATTGAGACAATAAATTTACGGAACGATCTGCTCGGCCTTGCCGGGTTTTACTGAGTTGCTAAAATTTGCCGATACACAGATTACCATCAGCTAATACTTTTGTTACCTACCTTTTACAATCGTGGTGATTTGGCACACGTACGGCCAGGCCGTTTTCCACAGCTCAAATTCTGAGCGAAGCGGAAGGAACTCTCTAGCGTACAAAATTGAAGAAGAGCAGAAAAGTCTTTCATTTTACGACATTGAGACTTCACTTTTTATGCGAGTCTTTTGGTCCAGAACTATTGTAAGACACACTGAGAACAACGAAACAGGAGATACTGCGATCTATTAACCCTTTGGGTGTCGATATCAGTTCTAGTCGCGATGATTCCTGTAACCGCCAGCGACACCCAAAAGGTTAATCCTTTACTGTCTTGAGTAGGTCGCTTCAAGGTCGCTGGTTTTGTATCTCACAAAGAAGAGAGAGATGATGATGATTATGATGAAACTTTATTTATCAACGGTAAAAAGTTTTAAAGAAACAAATCGTCATTTTACAAACTAGCCGTTGCTAACATCTACACCATAAAATAGGTTTAAAAAAAAAAGACATTATATTTACACATTATTTCATGCAACAATAATTTAAAAGAAAATAGAAACAAAATAATAATTAAATTAAAAAAATTATATACACAGAATAATAGTTAAACGCAACATTCATCTCACTTATACCATACACACACACACACACACACACACACACACACACACACACACACACACACACACACACACACACACACACACACACATACACACACAGAGAGAGAGAGAGAGAGAGAGAGAGAGAGAGAGAGAGAGAGAGAGAGAGAGAGAGAGAGAGAGAGAGAGAGAGAGAGAGAGAGAGAGAGAGAGAGAGTCGCATAGCATAGCACTTCAGTCGCAAGGTTCTTCAAAGCCGCATGCGCCAAGTCCGTGATGCCGATAGTAAATCAACATTGTCAACATAAACAGTGCCAGCATATAAAAGAGCAAGGTGAATGAACGAGTATAAATAGTAAGTTACCGTCTCTGTTTATAAGCCTAGCGTTGCCCAGATCCTTTAATCTGCAAAAGGCACAGATCTTCATGCACCCCCGCAACCTGCGCAGACCTATGCCTTTTCATTTGCTGACTCAGTGCAATTTTGCTGGCGTTCCTCACACCAAATGGACTTAGTAGGGGTGGCGTGAAGTAGCTGAGCATTTAGTCTGCTGTGTATGTGGCAAATGATGCATTAGTAGCGAGTGCCAAAGGAAACAATAAGTTTCAGGTGTACACATTTGTAAGAACACGTACAAGTGGTGACGCTGTGTGCACGTGCCTGTACGTGCATGCGTGTGTGTGTGTGTGTGTGTGTATGTGTGTGTGTGTGTGTGTGTGTGTGTGTGTGTGTGTGTGTGTTTGTGTGTGTTTGTACGTACAGCTCTCTCTCTCTCTCTCTCTCTCTCTCTCTCTCTCTCTCTCTCTCTATCTGTGTGTGTATGTGTGTGTGTGTGTGTGTGTGTGTGTGTGTGTGTGTGTTTGTGTGTGTGTGTGTGTGTGTGTGTGTGCGCGCGCGTACGTGTGTGTGTGTGTCTGTGTACTCCAAGCACGACCCCGGCAAGACTGACGTTCACGGCGCACAGCGGTAGCAGAAATCTTGAGCCTGATTTGGAAGCCGAGAGCCAACCCCTACCTTTCAGCTGTCCTAAGCCAATCTATCTACCCACGTGCACGAACTGTTGTGCTCAGCAGGTCGAGACGACTCTGGACACGAGGTCATTGTCAAGACCCTTCATGGGAAGACAGACAGAATTACCAAAGTCTTCAGTCTTTCAGTACAGTCACTGGACTACAATCAACTCCGGCAGGTCGCAGAGGACATTAACCTCCGTCTTCAGTGATGAGAAAAATTGAACATCGCCCAACTGCAAGAGACACAGACCCTCATGAGCCCCCGCAGGTGCGGGGGCTCATGAGGATCTGTGTCTCTTGTACCCACGCTCGTTCAGGACGGGTAGAGTTCTTTGGCGTTGATTCAAGAAAGCTTTCAGACGGGCACGAAACTTTGATCTGCAAACAGGCAGTAAAGGATGTTAGTGTCCTCTAAAGTGGTTACTATCCGACTTGTATACAAAATGTGTGCTGTTTTGTGAGTTTGTGCCTTGTGACCTGAGACGGTAAGGCGCAACATCACGAACCAGCACGCGTAATACTACCAGCACATGTTGAGTTGTGTTTTGGTGTCTCGATTCTGTGTCTCTTCGTTTTTAAGCTCCTAGAACCAACATGATTAATGCTGGATTATAGCGCTGAATAAATGCTGTAATAATAATAATAATAATAATAATAATAATAATAATAATAATAATAATAATAATAATAATAATAATAATAATAATGATGATGATGATGATGATGATGTTATATCGGAAGATTCCGTGCACATGGAGTCAGTTGATGGAACGAGCATAGTCCTGCGACAGCACCTTGGTCGACAGCGGAGCACCTTGCTTAGTGGCTGGCGCAGGATAAGCTCACTCATGCAACTGGCTCAAGAAGACTCTAGGAATAAGAGGTATGCGTCCTACCGTTCTGGACAAGAAGAGGGAAGAAACTGGCTGGGTGGAACCGCGCGAAAGCGACAGTCTTTTTGTTGTTGTTGTGAAAAGCGATGTTTACATTGTAGTACAATGCAAACATTGTTTTTCACAACAATGGACTTAGTGTGGTTTCCTTCACGTGACAGCAAGAGGGTTCTGACTACAAAAAGTCCGCCCTGTGCAGGGGCAAATGTCACACAAAAGTCCATTTTTGCAGTGAAAAGCGAGATTTTCATTGTTTTACAATTAACATCTCGCTGTTTTTACAAAATCGGACTTAACGGGGCAGTAACGCCAGAGCGGCACTGGAATTTTGGCCCGGTAACCTTGACAATAGACGCCAAACTTTCAATCGAACCCACAGAGAAAATCAAAACAGCAAAGCACCCCACAATACCACCACCCACAGACAACCGTTTCCAATAAGGCAACACTTCTGCAGCAATCTGCACAGAAAACAAGGCACAACTGCAGCAAGAACTAACACTCATCTGCTCGGTACATAGATCCACATAAGCCTGTTCAGCCCGTCGAGGTTCAAGAGGATCCTTGTCTCTTTGTGACACCGTTTGCATCTGTGTTTCCGAAGCTGGTGTCTGAAGTGGAAGTCTAGCTGTAGCAGAGCAACTCGGCAGTCGTAGTCAGGTAGCTCCTCATTGAGTGCCTTTTCAGGGTCTGATGAAAAAGGCACAGATTGTCATGAGCTCGGCGTCAGTGCGGCCGCACGGGCTCTTGATAATTTATGCCTTTTCAGTCTCCGGTAGCTTTTTACTTACATCTCTGCTTTTCAGACGGAAAAAAGCTTCGGAGTTAAAAGTCCGAGTTAGCGCGGGCATGCTCTCCGCTTCACGTGGGCGCCACCTGGCCGATTTCAATATGGCGACGGTAGACATCCGGTCTCGGAATTCTCGTCTCCCCCTTCCCAGGTGTGGCCAATAACAATGCTAGTTCTGGCTTGGCGGCCTTGCAGTTTGCGTGAGTAAAGACTCGTGTTTGGGACATAGGCCAAAAATACAGTGATACTGCCATTGACATAGATTGATTTTTTCCTGCTTTTTTTCTCTCGACAATTCCGACACAGCAAGCAACAGTTCATCAGTGATCAGGCAGGCCACCGTCGGCCTTAGTATGTTTCGTTGCGGCACTCTGGTCGGTGCCATCGGTGAATTTCAGGGACGGTTTTTATTTATTTATTTATTTATTTATTTATCTATTTTTTAATTATTATTTTTTTGGGGGGATGGGGTGGGGTGGGTGGGAGGAGGGGGGGGGGGGGGTGTCTTCAACTAACCAGGAGAATTGCCGGGCCGTCAGGGCTAAGAAGCGCTCTTGGCGGGCTAGAACTAGTACTGAGATATTATGCCGGTATAAATGTACGTACGTTCACGGGTACACGGCAAGCGCGAAACATACGGCTTTGAAAGCGACACCAGTTTCATTTCAGCACTGAGCTGACTGAAGTACCGCGACCGGTGCCGATGACTGAGCGGCAAATTCCGGCCGACGTTGGCGAGAATACCACTTTAATCGTTTTGGGCAGGTACAGTATCAATGTCTACTGATCATGGTCACTATCATGTATCCAATCCTACCGGACAACGTGGCACTACTAGACAATAGTATGGATTAACCATGATAGTTCAAGGGTGGAGCAGCGGAATAGCTTGGCGCCTAGAGGCGCCAAGCTATTCCTGCACCACCCTTGAACTGTCATCATGGTCGACCTGTCTTCTGAACCGTATGGTGGTCGTCAGAGGACAACTCCCAGCTTTGGAATTTCGATCTGACGTAGTGTTGAATGTGTTAATGAGCAGATAGCAAGGTGCCGGCTGGGAGGGTGCGGAAAAGGTTGTACTTTTATTAGCCCCACACCGGAGTCGCCAGATTATGATAGGTGGGAATGTCAGGTGGGATGCACGTGTAACCGTTCACTGCCCGTGTCTTCAGTACGTCACCTGACAACAATCGCAACCCCAGAGAGAGAGAGAGAGAGAGAGAGAGAGAGAGAGAGAGAGAGAGAGAGAGAGAGAGAGAGAGAGAGAGAGAGAGAGAGAGAGAGAGAGAGAGAGAGAGAGAGAGAGAGAGAGAGATGTGTGCTTGTGTGTGTGTGAGTGTGTGTATGTGTGTGTGCTTGTGTGTGTGCTTGTGTGTGTGTGTGTGCTTGTGTGTCTGTGTGTGTTTGTGTGTGCGCGCGGCGTGCGTGCGTGCCCATGTGTGTGTGCCCGTGTGTTTCAAACTGTGTGTATGCGCGTGCGTGTGTGCCCGTGTGTGTGTGTGTGTGTGTGTGTGTGTGCGTGCGTTTGTGTGTGTGTGTGTGTGTGTGTGTGTGTGTGTGTGTGTGTGTGTGTGTGTGTGTGTGCATGTGAACTATAAAACATATCCGGACGTAAAACCCCATTGCAAACTGTTCCATTATTCGTGGCGGACTTCACGCAGCCGCAAACACCTTCCGTCTCCAGCCACAGATCAGCAAGACGTATACACACACTAGCTCGTCACCACACAACTCGAGTCACTGACTGTCAACTCGGCTGCGGATGAGAGTGAGAATCTGAACGGATGTGTGTGCTAAAAGCTGTAAGGTCCAAAATCAAAGACTAGCACACTGACATGTCGCTCCGACCTCTCTATAGTCAGCCCCATTATCCCTCACCGCGACTACTCTCTTGTCTCACGTTGTTTGTCCTTCTCTGAAAACGCAGTAACCCATAGTTCTTACAAAATCGGGTAAAGTCGTCTGTTAAACCGGAAATGACCACCCCGGAGAAATTGCCCACACTTCCTGTGCGAGGACTGATCAAGCCGGAAATGACCGGAAACTGACGGCTGCGTCCACTTTTCGTTCGAGTTTAATCTCGAACTGTCTGTCGAAAGGGAAAATATATCAGTAAAATAATGAAGAATTAGTCGCTAACGGCCTCCGTAGCGCAGTGGTTAGCGCGTCGGACTGGCGGCCGGGAGATCCGGGTTCGAATCCCAAGCGGGATTTTTCCTACCTGGGTCGGCTCCTCCCCAGAGCGGGTGTCCTATGGACCCAATGGGAAGGCTGATGCCACGCAGTCGAGACTCACCCACTTCACGGGTGCGACTTTGGGGGTGCTACCCGGGTTATGACACATCGCAAGGTGTGAATGATTACACGGCTGGCACCGCAGGTGTCCGCAGTTCCCGGGCCTGGTTAACGCCAGGATATTTATGACAGGAAGCGTGGTATGCGGCCTCGTCACGCAGTCCCCAACCACATGGACCATCATGGCATCATCATATCATCATCTTCATCCTCATCATCATGCGAAATGAAAAATGTTGTTCCAGGTTTCTGATCCCTCAAGTCTCCGTCTCATGGTGACCTCAGCCCAGTCCTCCAGGAGCCCTACGTGCCCGGTTGTCTTCGGCCAGACCCTGCTGCTGTTCGTAGAAGGACGTAGTGGTTGACTCGCCACCTCTGGGGGGAGCTCCCACTCGTCGACTCCGCGACTAGCAAACGATGTAGGGGGAATAGTAGATGTGGTCACCTGAAGGCCACACTGAACACCACCGAAGTGACTCGGCAGCAGTGCGGATTTTACTACGGAGTGAGTCCCCTACTACCTGACAGGTATAGCGGCAGGGCCGGGAGTCTGGCTGGAACAACCAGCGGGCCTGGGTGAGCACACTGGGATGGATGGGGATGAGCGGCGTGAGAGGAAACTTGGAGCAGCCAAAAAAATAAAATAAAATAAATAAATAAATAAAGAAGAATTAGTTACTTATTGGGGTTTAAAGATGACCAGGCGACTAAAGCCATCTTACGGCGGAGTAAATGAAGCAGAGCGGTCCCTGACTGAGAAATAGATACTCATGACCCCCTGCCTGAAATGCTGGAATCTGAGGCTCATGCAGATGCAAACGGGCCGATTGTTCTTCACGCTCGGAGAAAAGGTTTTTACCCTAGAACATTTTGCTTGTATTATTATTTTGCTTTTCATTCATTCATTCATTCATTCATTCATTCATTCATTCATTCATTCATTCATTCATTCGTTCGTTCGTTCGTTCGTTCGTTCGTTCGTTCGTTCATTCATTCATTAAGTCCCTTCTATTAAGGGGCGAAATTAATAGCATGTCCATAATGTCAAAGACGGGCAGGCTAAACCTCTAACAATTGAAGTAACAAGATAAAAATGACGTCATGTCTAGTTACGCTAACCTCGCTGCTGAACGTACATTTGGAGGCGAAGCTCCGCATGTGCGTATGCGTATATATGTATATGCGTATGTATGTGTGTGCGTTTGTATGTAAACAAGAGAATCTCCGCTATTTCTGTACACACAAGCTTGAAACTTGGCGAAATAATTTCTTAAGTGGGTGGCTAAGAGAGCCTTCGAGCATATTGTAAATGAATGTCTCATTGAAGACATAAACAACCGTTTATAGGAAGTCGGTTGACCCAGATTAGAGTCCGTAATTTTTGTCATATTTACTTGAACTTTTGCATATAGCTAGTTTGGAGAAAGACATTGGATGAGTTCGTTAGCCAGCTTTGTAGCCTTTCAACTTTATTTAGTAAAAAAAAAAAAATTTCAAAAAAGAATTTAAACAGTAAAAAACCTTGACTTCTAGAGAAAGTCAGACAGTGGCGGTGACATAAAAGAGGCAACTCCGTCCCCACGCAGATACTCACATACTACTCTAAATATGACGTCATTCTCTCTCTCTCGCGCGCGGCTCTCTCTCTCTCTCTCTCTCTCTCTCTCTCTCTCTCTCTCTTGGTATTCTCTTTCCCTAAATGACGGTACTTAATAAACATGCTCCCTTACGCGAGAGGAGGGTAAAATCTCACACTCTTCTTCCTTGGCTTACTCCTGAAATCGTGCGATGGCGCTTAGAAACGATCTACGTAGCAATAAAATGTTTACTGAATATAAACAACAGCGTAACCGTATTAAAATACATAATCACAGAGGCAAGAAAAAAGTTAGTTCGTGACACGGTTAAAAAAAGCAAGGATACCTCTACTATATGGCGCCTTCTAAACACACTTACTAGGGGGTCTCCAAGTACCGCAACTACCATTCCCACTAATCTTACTGCTGATACATTGAATGACCATTTTCTTTCTGTTGCCGAATCTCTAATTTCGTCCAGCCAGGATAACACTTATTACCGTTCTAATCTGCTGAGTGTTGTCAACAAAGAACAATGGGCACAGCCCCCTTCAACATCCCCACGCTAGCTGTTCATGGAGTGGGTTTACTCATAAGTAACCTTCCAAATGAAAAGTCCTCGGGGCCTGATGACATCAGCCCGAAAATACTTAAGCGGTTTCTCGCATACATTGTAGAATCTTTAACTTACATTTATAATCTCGGTATCCAGCATAACACTTTTCCTAACGAACTTAAATATGCGAATGTAATTCCACTTCCAAAAACAAACGATCGTTCTGACCCTAATAATTATTGGCCCATTTCTTTATTATCTGTTTTGTCCAAACCACTGGAAAGGCACGTTCATAAACATCTGCTTGCTTACCTAGAAAACCGTAAGCTCCTCCACCCGTTCCAATCCGGATTTCGCCCGCAGCATTTATGCCACGCAGCACTTACACGCCTTGTTGACACATGGCTCGAAGGTATGAATAAGTCACAGTTAACAGGAGTAGTCTATCTAGATTTTAAGAAGGCCTTTGATCTGATTGACCACACTATTCTGACTGCTAAGCTTCACAAATACATTAATAACCGAGACGAAGTTGCTTTTGTCACGTCTTACCTTACTAAAAGAAAACAAAAGGTTCTTGTTCATGGCTCATTCTCCTCTCAATGATGTAAGTTTCTGTGTGCCCCAAGGGCCTGTGCTGGGCCCCCTGTTGTTTTGCTTATTTTTTTATGATTTGCCCCTACATATTACTTGCCAAGAAGGACAATGCGACCTTTTTGCTGACGACACCTCAGTTCATACTAATAGTAAAGATATAGAGGTAATTTCCGATAACTTACAACACAGTCTTCATGACGTATCAGCTTGGTGTATAAACAATTCTATGGTTGTTCATCCAGTCAAAACGAAATCGATGGTAGTTGCCACGCGCCAAAAACAGCAGATAACGCCTATATTACTTAACCTTTCACTTAAAGGTAGTCAGGTCGAACAGGTAAACGAACATCGCGTACTAGGGATTACAATCGACAGTCAGCTAAAATGGCAAGCTCATACAGACGCCTTTTGCAAACTAGTAGCAAAAAATCTCTTTATGTTATCAAATCTGAAATATTATACTGATTCAGATACCCGTAAACTATTTTATAACGCTCACATACTTTTTCACGTCGATTACGCATCAACGGTATGGGATGGATGTAGTGAGGTCCATTTTAAAGAGACTCAATTCCCTACACAGACGAACGGCCAAAATAATCTGCCCTGATCCACACCTAACCACAGAAGAAAAGCTCACAAAAGCAGGTCTCCTGCCTCTTCAAGATCACTTCAAATATAACAAAGCAATCTTTATGTTCAAAGTGTGGAAGCGCAAAACACCTGAGTACATCTCCACTTTGTTCCGTAAGTCTGAGTCCAAGCTTGGAAACATCAGAAAGCTTTTCCTAGTCCCAAAACCAAGGATCGATCTAAAAAAAACCCAGCTTATCCTTCTCAGGGACACATATCTAGAATGCGCTTCCCGACCATGTAAAATCCGCCTCCTCGCTAGCCTGTTTTAAAAAGGGTCTCTGCAAGTATCATGTTTCGTGGATCACTCGTAGGGATGCCTTAACTACATGTATTATATGTCTCTTTCTATGCTGGGTCCAATTTATTCCCAATTAAGCCTGTTATCCTTTTCATTTATCATTTGAACTACTTAGCTCTGTATGTGCGTGTGAAGGGGGGCGGGGGTGGGGTGGGTGGGGGTAAGGGTGGGGGCGGTCGGGGGGGGGGGGGGGCGGCGGGAGGGGTGGGGGGGGGGGTGTCTGAGAGAGTCTATGAATATGTCTGCCTAGGTGAACAGTGTTGTCAATTGTCTGCAAATATTATGTTTTACTTATATGTATGTACATGTGTAAATAGTCTTGACGTTAACAACGACAGATTTGTAAAATGGCTGTGTCGAAGACGATGTCAATGCCTTAACCGTTGTAAAATAAAGTTTCATTGATTCATTGATTCTCTCTCTCTCTCTCTGTGTACCTGTGACGCCACCCCTTCGGTGGCCAGTGACCAGTGTGACAGCCCGGGCGGTTGTCCCCCTCTCGCAGACACCTGTTCTGCCTTGCAACCGTCTACTTCCATGCTCCAAGCTGACACGGCCAAGAAGCTGGCGAAACTCGGCCGTGTTGTTGATGGTCTCGGTGCTGCGATCGGCTCTCAACACGACACAGCCATGTGTGCAGTGTATGACTTACAGAAAGAGGTGCGTGAGCTGGTCCGGATTGAGATTCGTGACATCAAGGCCGAGTTCCACCAGCAGCTTGAACAACTTTGTTGTCGTGTCAAGTCACTGGAGGCTGAAAACAAGAAACTCAAGTCTCAGCTTGGTGACCACAACAAAATGTTTACTTCACTGCGCATCACTTCCCAGCCCTCCAAGAAGCAGATGACAGATGCACATGTGGACGCCACTCTGTTGTCAACCAAGCCTGGCCCATCCCTGACCTCCTCTCAGCCCCGACAGGCCGTTCCCACTGACCAATCTCCGCCTGCCATCAACCTAGCCAAGACTCCCTCCGTTGGTATGGCTTCCCCGTTATCCATTCAAAGCTCAGGTCTCACTCCCTCCACTCCCTCGCCGACCCAGCCAGCGCACAACACTGTCCGAGCCTCATACCGTGACGTTTTAGTCGCCGCCGTGCCTGTGTCCAATCGCTTTGCTGCCCTCTCTGTTGACGACTGCACAAACGTCCAGGTCAAAAATATAGGCATGGAATCGCTCAGCAACACGTGCCGCCCCAAGCGTGATCAACATCAGGATCACCCTATCCCCGCTGATGTCTTGACCAAAGAGAGGATTTTGCCTGGGGTCACTGCTGTGCTAATAGGTGATTCAATCTTGCGAGAGGTGGGTAGCAAGATTGTATCACCGACTGTACCTATGCAGAAGATATGCGTGCCGGGCATGTCCATTGCTGAATTGATGGCGTGGCTCGACTCGCAGCCTCATGCACCGCACATCGTTTTCGCCGTTCTGCATGTCGGGATCAACACATGCAAACGCCGACAAGTGATCAGTGTGGACACCTGGGCCGCCCTCCTCAAACTGGTAAAAATTAAGTTTCCATGCGCCTCCGTCAAAATGTCGTCTGTTTTGCCTGCTTTTGGTCGACACCCCGCCAACAGCGCCATCATTCCATCCAACAGGAACCTGATGGCGGCGTGTGTTCAGGCAAGGGTTCTGTACATTGACAACGTGCCAGTGTTTCTGTCTCGTGGTGGGGCCCCACGTAAGTTGCTCTACAGACAGAATGATAATTTTCATCCAAGCACCCAGGGGGCCTCGCGACTTGCCTTCAACCTTAGGTCTACAGCTCGTGCATCCCTGCCGTCTATGCGGTCTAGCTCTGCCCACCAGCCTGTGCTGCGGCCAACTATGTGTGACGACCGCCTGCAATACGGACCCCCCATGCCGCCTCTAGGAGGCTTGCACCGTAACGGTCACCTACCCTTAGATTTCAACTGTAAAGTACCCATCCTCCCCACCCCACATTATCCACCCCAGCCACTGACCAATCAGCGTGTTTCCTACCCCGTGGCCCCTTCCCCCAAATTTTCCTGTGATCCTGCCACTTGGACTGTTGCTTTCCCTGTGCCACCTGTTGCTCCTAGCCATGGCCGGTACGGCTACATCCCCTGTCCAGAGTATCATGGGCGGCACTATGAGACCCTCGTCTGAGTGAATTTCAGTGTGATCCCACACTGTTTGCCTCCCTCGATTCTCATCAGTGGTTCGTCCGGCACAATCAGTGTCGTCTATCGTTCGTCCCTTGACTGAGTGAAGTGACATTCTGAACCCACTCTCGTTGTCTCCCTTGATTCGTTCTGGCGGAGCGACGGAGACAACTTGCGCGGCGTACCATGATGTCTCAATGTTGTATTTATATGTCCACATGGGTTGTCTCCCTCGCTTCTCTACTGTGAATCGACGGAGTCAACCAGTGTGGCGCTCACCTTCCCTCTCATACGGAAAGACAGTCACTCAGTGCAGCACAAACCTTACCTCTCATTAATTATGAAATATGAATCTGACAATCTGGCAACCTGTTTAGTGTCCGACATTGAATATACAGGTTTTTTTTAATCAAATAGCACTTTGGATTTAATTAGTGACATGAATTTTTTTTCTGTGAATGGTGACGATTATTATCTTCCTGCATTTTCCTTTCTTTCAAAACGGAGGAAATATACTCTTCTTGATATAGCGAAGGAGCCAGTGTGTGTATCGTATATTATACGGTCTCCGATCAGTGACTCATTTATTTCGCTTTTCAGAACGTAACCAACCCATTATTTCCCCTACGTGGGATGTGACGCTAAGGAGCCGGTTTAGATATTTGTATATATCGCAGATACGGTAAACGTTCAGTGACTCATTCGCCTACAGAACGTAACGACCTATTATTTCCCCTGCGTGGGGTGTGACGTTGTCTGCAGCGAAAGCGATAGACTGAGCTGAGTTTTCAGCACTGTAGTTTCTCCTTAGTTTTGTTTAACTTTGTTAGAGTTCAAAAGTTTTCATTTGTTCTTAATTGACTTTTGTAAACATTTTCCCCCTACGTGTTGCTTCATCATGCCTGCCTGTAGCCCACATGTACATCAGTGTTCGCTGAATAAGCATGATTTACGGATAGGGCACCTTAACGTTTATCATTTATACAACAAAGTGCCAGACGCCACTGTTTTACTTTCACAACCCCAACCCTTTCATATATTTGGATTTACTGAGTCTAGACTCAGGGAACATATTAGTAACGCCTCGATCTCCATTCATAACTAAGCTGTATTCCGTAGAGATGCATCATCCCCCGGTCATACCGGTATAGCTGTGTACATTCATAACTCTATTCGCCAGTACATTACCCGCCGCATGGATTTAGAGTCTTGTCACGTTGTAAGTTTATTTCTTGAACTGAAATGTGTCAAATCTTCCCCCACACTAATTGGATTTATTTATCGCACCCCTTCAGCCACATTTTCATGGTATGATGATTTTGTCACTATGATGGATAAGGTGCAACAACGTCACAACAAAGATATACACCTTCTAGGCAATTTTAATATTGACCTGCTAAAGACTGGTAATGCGGCGTGGAATTGCACCACCTCATTATTTGGCCTGCAGCAGATGGTTTGGTCTCCCACTAGAGTTTCTTTGTCATCCGCCACATTGATTGACCACATCTATACTACTAATGCACCCGCTGTCACAAACGTCCACGTGCCGAATGTAGCCATTAGTGATCACTTTCCTACTTGTTTTAATCTTTCAGTTAAACGTGATAAACCCCAGCACAAACACCACACTACCATCACATACAGGTCTTACACAAAGTTCAACAAAGATGACTTTCTTCATGACCTCTCAATCACGCCTTTTCACCTTATTTATAACACTAATGATCCCAATGAAGCCCTCTCGCTTTGGTACAAGCTATTTCTTTGGGTCCTCGATAAACATGCCCCACTAAGGACTAAACGCGTTAAACACCCTACCCTTCCGCCTTGGTTGTCAAAGGACATCATTCGCGCAATGAAAATAAGAGATGACTTAAAACGACAGAAAAAGTTTGCGGATTTTAAGAAACAACGTAATCTTGTAAAATCCTTAGTTAGAAAAGCACAGAAAACGCTTGCGGAAAAAGTTATCGCAGAGGGTAAAGATACCCGAAGTGTCTGGAATGCAATCAATTTGTTTACAAAGAAGAGGAGTTCCATCAATGCTGCTACCTCTCCAGGCATAACTCCAGACGACTTCAATTCCCACTTTTTAAATATTGCTGAGTCCCTCGTACAGTCTTTTTCCAGTGGCACTGATAGTTACAGTTGTTCTGATAAACTGCGCACACACTGTGAGCCTGCAACAGGTGCGTCATTCTCCATACCTCTTATGACAGTGTTTGAAGTAGGTAAATATATTTCTACTCTAACAAGTAAATCGTGTGGCCTGGATGGAATAAACAACATGGTACTGAAATTGTCCCTTCCATACACAGCTGACACCTTGACATTTATATTCAACCTTTCTATCAAGCAAGGTATTTTTCCAGATGCCATGAAAGATGCTAAAGTTGTCCCCATTCCCAAATGTACAGATCCCAAAAGTCCAAACGATTTCCGTCCTATTTCAGTGTTATCACTATTATCGAAGCCACTAGAAAGACACGTTCATAAGCACCTACTCCAATTCTTGGAGAATCACCGCCTCCTCGTATCTCTTCAGTCTGGTTTTAGACCTAAACACTCATGTCATACTGCCCTCGTTCACATTGTTGACTCTTGGCTCTCATCAATAAACAATTCCAAATTAAATGGTGCAGTTTTTCTGGACCTAACCAAAGCATTTGATTTAGTCGATCACAACATTCTTTTAAAGAAACTTTCAGTATATAAGCTTGATTCGAACTCTATAGCTTTTTTCTCCTCCTACCTCAGTAACCGCCGACAGAAGGTGTACTCAAACGGGCGGTATTCGAAAGAAGGTATGGTGATGCACGGAGTTCCCCAAGGATCTATCCTAGGGCCTCTTTTATTTTCTTTATTCATCAATGATCTACCTCTTTCCATCTCAAATCCTGAGGTTAAATGCGAACTCTTTGCTGACGATTCAACTCTGCATACATCAGACAAACGTGAAACGACGCTAAATTGTATCCTCCAGCAAAGTCTGGATGAAGTGTCAGATTGGTGTGCGCAAAATCGCATGCTAATCAGTACTTCTAAAACCAAAAGCATGTTGATAACAACCCGCCAAAAGCGTCAGCTACATCCTGCCCCTCTGAAACTGTCACTTGGCAATAAACCTATCCAACAAGTATCCAGGCACCGCCTACTGGGAGTTGTAATTGACGACCAGCTGAACTGGTCGCCACATATCGACAGTTTGTGCAAAACCTTGTCCAGGAATGTATTTCTGCTATCTAAACTTAGACATATTCTTAGTACAAAGTGCTGTACATTGTTCTTTCACGCACACATTAAAAGCCACTGTGACTATGCGTCCTCTTTGTGGGACGAATGCAGTGAACTTCATTTTAAAAAACTAAACTCGCTGTATCGTCGTTCAGTTAAGTTAATTATTCCTAACCCTATTTCCACGGCTGAGAAAATAAAATCCCTTGGCCTGCTTACACTGAAGGAACAACTCAAATTTAACAAATGCGTTCTCGTGCACAAAATATTTCATTATCAAGCCCCGGAATATCTGCGCATGATATTTAACTTCAGCCCTCGGCATCAACTACATACGAGGAATGACTTGCTTCACTTACCCCGCCCACGGATAGATCTCTACAAGTCAAGCCTTCTATTTTCTGGTAGTTCTGTCTGGAACTCATTGCCATTAAACATTAAATCATTTTGCGATAAAACCCATTTTAAACGTGCATTGCACACTCACTTCCAATCAGCGTGACTTCACAGTTTGCCATATAAAAATAATTCTGCTGATCACACGTAAACGTCAATTTTTTTTCTCTTTCTCCTTAAATTTGCTACCTGATCATCTATTGTGTTGTCGGTGTCACTGTACGCTATTGATGCTGCTGATTCTATGACACTGTCTTAGATGAGTATAATATTAATGCTGTGCACGCGTTTCGTTCTCTTGCTTTTTGCATCGGAGGCGGTTACAAATTCTCCATTGTGTTTTTTTCCCGTAGTTTTTCTTCCTCTTCTTCTTCTTCTTCTTATTATTATTGTTAGTATTTGCATGCTCTGTTTATTTTCCTGTTATGTTGTTTGTTTACAGGACAGCTTGCAAGACAGGCATTGAGTTGCCTAATAGCTTTATCCTGAATAAATAAAGATTCATCATCATATCTCTCTCTCTCTCTCTCTCTCTCTCTCTCTCTCTCTCTCTCTCTCTCTCTCTCTCTCTCTCTCTCTCTCTCTCTCTCTCTCTCTCACACACACACAATCATGCGTGCATCTCCAGGAGGAATACATCCTCATGCGCCCTCCAGGCGCATGGGGATCTACGCCTCTTGGAGATGTTTGGAGCGCGCGCGCATGCACGAACTAACACGCACACACACATCGACGCGCTTTCAGAAGAGCATGCAGGTGACCCGTGTACTTAGCTATTATGTATTATGTAGCTAGGTAAAGTCAACCAAATTACAGCAACACTGAAATTGTACCGTGAAGTTCTAGTTTTGTCACCATTTTCTCAGGCCTATGAAGCGAAAGTGAAACTCATATCACATAAAATATAAAATTACGAAAAAACTAAAACTTACGTCATGACAAATGACGTTTGACAAATCAATGTATGTCCTGCGCCCCTTATAGAACTCACTGACGCATTGGCAGATCTGCGAGACTTTTTCAATAGGAGATAATCATTCAACATCAGCCGAATCAGGTCAAAGACAAAAGGTAGAGACCATTGACAGAGAGAACAGCTCCCATATAGAAGGGACTTTGTGGGTTATGGTTCATCCCATCTTGTTTTCCTTGTAGTAGTTGTCTTAGCTAGTCTTGTTTTCTTGCCGAGTGAAGTTTGGTTTTGGATTGAGGCCGCGATGGTTTGGAACGATTCTGGCCAACTGGCGCATGAGATGGGTCGCTAAAAGGCATAATTTACCCCTTCACCGCCGAGAAAACGTTACCACGACAAACTGACTGCAAGAGGCATAGATCCTCATGAGCCCCCCGCAGGGGGCTCATGAGGATCTATGCCTCTTGCTACCACCACTTCAGTTATCAGTATGCATCTTTGCTCTTTTTATCGGTCGGATTAACAACACATTTAAAAACAAACTCTGCCGGCGACCACTGGCAGTGCAAGGGTTTAAGGAGTACATTACCGTGATGAAGACCTAAAGTTGCCTGGTGCAGACGGATGGGTTTTGCTGTTGAAGATGTGCTGGGGATGGGCCCGCAGTAAAAGACACGTCCAGGTATCTAGGATGCCGAATCGATTCCACGTGCAGGATGCACACAGACCCCCGTGTCCGGTGTTACAGGTATTTAACGTCCACCCGCCAGAGGCGTAGATCTACATGAGCCCCCGCAATATGCGGGGGCTCATGAAGATCTACGCCTCTCGTAAAGACGTCATTTACAGCTCTTGTTTCTCTCAAGCGGAGCAATTCCTGGAGATAGACTCGTGCCCAGATACTGATCTGCGCCTTTTGCAACGCATCTGCAAAGCGAAACAGGTGTGGCAATAGGCCGCAGATCACAGGGCACTAAATCGACTTGCACCTCAGTAATCGTGGCCAGACTGGCACATCTCAAGAGTTCACGTGCAGTAATGAGACCTTAGTCCACCGTAAAACCCTTAAACGTCTTCCGTTCCCTCTGAGTTAGTTAGTTAGTTATTTGGGTTTAACGCCGAGCAGGCAACTAAAGCCATCTCACGGCGGCGTTCACTCTGAGGACGAATAGTCTATCGTGTATATATACTGACGAGCAAAAAGAAATGCGACATTTTTGGAATCATCGGAAACACTTTTCCCAAAATGTCGCATTCCTTTGCTCGGCGGTTATAGAATGAATGCCTGGTAGTCTCTTTGCTGCAGGAGATATAGATGTTAATGTACCCTGACAGCCCACAATGATCTTTGTCAGTGAACGACTGAGGCCGCACAGTATGATCTGATCATTCAGAGCATGTGTAGAATCAACCATTTCTCTGCCGACTAAAAGTGCTTTCGATTCCAAACGAATTGAATAATTTTTTTTTTTTTTTAAATTCAGTTCAGTTCACTTTCCATTCACACGTTACTGGCGGCAAGATATTGGAGTCATCCCTAAGTACTGAGGTTAGTAGAAGGGCCTGTAAAAATGGAGCAACAAACCTGGTTAACCCTTTTAGCCTCAGATCCCTACTGCAGGAGATGGATTGACCATGATAATTCAAGGGTAGCGCCAGATTAGCTTGGCGTCTACCCTTGAATTATCATGGCCAATCCATCTCCTGCAACTGGTATATAGTCGTTAGCCAACACCTCCAAAATTTGAGAAATAGGACCTTGGCACTTAAAGGGTTAAAAAAACAAAAAACTAGTTACTTGCTGTGCTATTCAGGACAAATAATGTACTTGATAAACGCGGCAGATAAAACTAATCAATGTTGTCGCGTTGCCTAACTGGGTATTCCCGATAATTATTTCGTTTGGCAAGTGGCATAAATCTTCATGAACCCCTGCGAATGCAGGGTCCATGAAGATCTATGCCGCTTGCAGACGGAAGCTATTGCGGGGTTTCGATCTTACCATGTCCGGTGGCTTATTTGAGACCAAAACGTTTCCCCTTGCTTCGTGTTAGGAATCCCATCAGACCACATTACAAGTGACAGCTTCCGCTCCTGCTTCCTGCATGACTGTATATTCCGGATAATTTGTCACTTGCACAAACAGACTAGTTCGCGCTCGACAGCTCCGTGGTAGTGCCCGATTAGTTCACACTAACTGCCGCAACCCTTTGGATATCTGGATCAAATCACAATTGTGTAAGGATGTGCTTTCATCGCTAATTATAATTATGATGCAAAGGTCGGCATTCGCACATCATTACCTTTCAAATTACTTTACGACCTAAACATTATAATTCAGGGGACAAATCGGCTATGAATGTTTAACTCATTCGCGGCCAGCCGCATCCGGATGCGCGGCTTATGCCGCGCATCCGGATGCGGCTGGCCGCGAATGAGTTCAAGATGGTGCCAGAACCAAGCTATTCTGGCACCATCCTTGAACTGTCACGGTCGACCCAACTTGTGTTCTAGTGTGTCGTTGCTCAGTGGCGGATTAGTGTTCTCCCGACAATGAGGAAGGGTATGCAGTCTAGATATAGCATTTTGGGGAGGGGTAGAGGAGGCTCCAGGACCCCTGGAATCCTCCCCCCTCCATGATCTGCCCCTGTTGCTGAGTGGGCGGGGCTGCGCGTAATGCCTGCAGTTAATTATAAATCAGTCGAAAATGTGGGTCATTGGGCTCCTCGGACAGGAAGTAATGTGTTTAACCCCTTCTCTGCCACTATAAGTACACTGTACGTAAGCCGCTGATGTTTGTGAAATCTTGGTTCATTCCACGACCAAACTCCAACACCGTCCGAGAATCGTGGACACAAATTTGGTCTCAGCAAGGGGCAAAGATCCATCTGTCATACCTGTCTGTCTCCTTCTACTGGCCCTGTCTATCTTTCTGAGCTTCTGCATTTGTACACACCCTCAAGACAGCTCCGTTCCTCAGCAGACATTAAACTATTACGCTTTCCGACTGTGAGAAGTAAGTCTTATTGCGAGAGGTCTTTCTCATACCAAGGACCATTTCTTTGGAATAAACTCCCACAGTCCCTCATATATGTTGAATCAGCCAATAGTTTCCGGCAGTCTTTAAAGACGCATTTATTCCTTTAAACGTGCATTCACCGTTATAATTCTTCTTCTTGCCAACATTTTGTTGTCGGCGAGGGCTGTCTGGTGTATCCGTTGATGGTTTATGGTACACGTTTGTCTTTGTGTGTGAGCATTTTTTGTTGGCGTGTTCTTTTTGTTATTCTTATTTTTCTTGTATATCCTGTTGAGTGAGTGTATGTATGTATATATATATATATATATATATATATATATATATATATATATATATATATATATATATATATATATATATATATATATATATATATATATATATATATATATATATATATGTATGTATATGTGTATGTATGTATGTGTGTGTGTGTGTGTGTGTGTGTGTGTGTGTGTGTGTGTGTAACGCACGCAGACTTGCCCCCAGTCGTACGCACAGACTCTCGCACAACAGACGCATACACCGCCACTGACTCAGACGGGCGCATTCATGCGGTAAAACACAACTCACGGGCTTTCTTTCTAACGGAACTTTTATACACTAATACACAATAAAACGCTCGAAAGATTATCAAACTCTATACATTGCCTTACTACCAGCATCCAAACATCACACACACATACACAATATCTATGCCAGGCTAGGTATTAGTTTCTCACAGTCTCCAACCTGTTTGGTGTTCTCGCCTGGTTACTGTCAAGTCCTTTCACGTACGCTCCTCGAGTCGTATCGTGGACGTCCTCGTTTCTCGTACTGTAGCGCAGTTCTCGCTGTGACTCGGGTGTCTTGGTCCCGATCGCTCACTCCCTGAGTGAAGAATTGGAGATATGACCTCGCGTTAGGTCCTGGTGACTGACGTCTCGGCGTCCGTCTCTCTCTCTCCACGAGAAGCACTCTAAACAACAATAAGGACTCAAATAGTAACACTTGCTAAACACTCAACATATTGGATGATATGAGAAACATCACGTAACCTGGCTGATACAAATAACTCACACGTTCATTCACACACACGTGCTTCATAACCCGACTACTTTCGTAACAGCCCCATAACTGTCACTATCTTGAAACAGACTATAACCTAACACTCTCGCTATACACTATTCTCTACCCTGGAAAAGACTATGCTTAACCAACCACGTATAGCGACCTAGACATACACACCTCACATTCCTTTAGTTATCTATCTCGGTAAATAACTGTATACGAAAACACCGGTTATCTCACTGAATTCCAAAGTAACTGAACCAAACCAACCAACAACGCTATACAACCGAATTACTCTTCGAACGCATACCGTCTTTAACTAAGCAACTATTAATAATACATATATAGAAACATACCTGAATTCTAGGTTTCAGAGTCTTGGAATACGGGCTAGGTGTCTCACATACATCCGTCCAAGCTGACGATAAAGCCCCGTACTAATGTTTCTACCGCTCTGCCAGACTAAACTTTTGCCTACAACTCAGTAAAAACTCCCCGTTTTAAACGTTCCTTAAAGATTTTTCACGTGGACAACGGGCCTCACGGACTATCGGCACAAAACTAACCTTTAACAAAAACCGTACCGTATTAAACCTAATGTGTGAACACTATGCATGAGCATAGAGTTTCATCACAATATGTGTTGTAGGATGCAAGGTGTATGTATGTTAGTTTGTCATTAGTACGGCGCCTAGAGCTTTTCCATCGAAAGTATAGGCGCCTTAAAAAATACATTATTATTATTATTATGAGCCTCCGCAGTCGAAAGGGGCTCATAAGGATCTATGTCTCTCGGAGTTAGATCACGTTCACTTTTTCTCGGCAGTGAAAGGGTTAACTCATTCTAGCCCAGACACACCACAGCAAGATAAGGATCGACCATGATAGTTCAAGGGTGATGCCAGAATAGCTTGGCGCCTATGGGCGCCAAGCTATTCTGGCATCACCCTTGAACTATCACGGTCGATCTGTGTCCTGCACTAGAGTGCAGTCTTCAGAGGACAACGGCAACATTTGTGGATTTCGGTCTTGGGGTAGAATGAGTTAAGGCCAACGTGAATATAATTACAAGGTGTTTACAAGGCGTACTACTAAGTTTAGTACTCGTAAAACCCACCGCAGCAAACCCGCAACATCGGCTATTAGTATTACGTGTGTGCCAAGTGTCTTCCTTTTTAGGTATTTTTTAGTTCCCAGGGTTTTTCCTCTCTATTCTGGGGCATGTGTTTCTGTCTACCCTTTGTCCATTCACCTGTATTTGTCTTTTTAAAACTCTCCCTACTGTCTGCACTGCCTGTAGCTCTTGATATTGGATGTGTGTTGCTAAATGGTCTTAGCTTTATTTAGGCCCCATGTGTTAGGTTTATTTAACGTATTTGACCGGCTGGCGACATACATTCAATGTTCTGTTTATTTTTTATTTTTTCACAAGCAGTGCAGGCACGTCCTGAGAAAGCCTTGTTGCTGTCGGGACGTTAAGCTATGTACAATCAATCAGTACAATCCTTTTTCTCTTCATAGTTACAGCATTACACTGAACCACACTACACCCTTAACTTGCGGTAAAGCTGGAGCCAGACTTTGTGCATCAAGAGTGATAGATTCTCATTTGCCCCTGCGGATGCAAGGGTTCATGCGCTGTGACGTAACAGGCTGGTGAAATGGACCGCCGCTTTCCGCCGTTTTCCCATTCATCAGTGGCGAAGTCTGGAATTGTGCGTACGGCAGCAACGGAAGTGTGCTAAAACAGCATCGGCATTCCAACTTGTCTTCTGTTTTCGTAATACATTTTTCAAAAGCAATTTGCTGTCAAGAAGTAAGAGAGAGAGAGAAAAAAAAAAAAAAAAAAAAGAACTGCGTGCAGATGTGAAGAACAACTTTACAGCGTATAAGAAAGTATTTGTGTGTATGTGGCAAAGCGTTCAAAGCACAGTTTTAGGTAAGATAAAGCGTAGCAGATTTTTTTTTTTTAAACAGTAGAAGCCGCACTGGAGAAAATGTTTATTTCACGAAGGAAGCGTCGCAGAAAGATTTTTTTTTAAACTCATTCTACCCCAGACCCACCAAAGGAAGATAAGAATCGACCATGATAATTCAAGGGTGATGCCAGAATAGCTTGGCGCCTATGGGCGCCAAGCTATTCTGGCATCACCCTTGAATTATCATGGTCGATCTGTGTCCTGCACTGCAGTGCAGTCTTCAGAGGACAACGGCAACATTTAAGGATTTCGGTGTTGGGGTAGAATGAGTTAATTAACACAGTAGGACCAAAGCTTTTTTTCTGGAAGCAAATGGTGAAAAAAAAAATCGCCACAAGGTGTTACTAAGTGTAGTGCAGTAAGTAGCATTTCACAGAATGAACCCCTAACCTTCTGATTCTTCTTGGGGAAAAAAATCGTAAAATTACAAGAGGCGTTGATTACAAGAGCAAAATGCAGGGGCTCACGAGGATATACACCTCTTGCAGATAGACGAAAAATCTGGGAAAACGGGATGCCGGTAACTTCTTTGCCATCGCCTGGATGGGTTCGAGGCCGATAGAAGTTGACAGCGCGTGCGTAACGGCCTCGACTTCGCTAATCGATTGTTTGACGTAACAGCTTCCTGTGCCACGCTAGTTTTGGTTTCAATTTCAGTTTTCCAGTTGTAGCAAATTTAACTCATTCAGCCCGACGGCCGTATTTCCCAAATTTTGGAGGCGTCGTCTAATGACTGACTATGCACCAGTTGCAGGATATTAAGTGGATCGACCATGATAATTCAAGGGCAGTGCCAGATTAGCTTGGCGCCGAATCTGGCACTACCCTTGAATTATCATGGTCGACTCATCTCCTGCTGTAGGGCGTCAGGACTGAATGGGTTAAAATCGCTTAAAAAGAATGGGTAGGGATGGGTGGAGGGGAAGGTGTAGGGTTGTCAAGTATTTTTGTTTGTGCTTTGAGCGCATTGATGCAACACGGAACAAAGTAATCATGCCTTCACATTTTCAACCGGAATGAATGAATGAATGAATGGAAGCAATATATGAATGAATGAATAAATAAATAAATGAATGAATGAAAATAAAAAGGATTGGGAGGAAAGGAGCAGGTTGATCCAAGGGGGTGGTCAGGGATGGGGAGGGGGTTGGGGGGTTGGGGTGGCCGGAAGAATGGGTGGGTGGGTGTGGGGGGGGGGGGGTGGTGGTTGGCGGATGAAGGCGCAGGTTACGTTCGATAGCCTGACAAGAAGAAAGAACAAACCATCTTCTGTCATATACAACAAAATAGGGTCATACCACGTGATCTGACAGAACCAAGTGAGAAGGACCTGCTCGGCCTCTAGTGACGAGTGTAATGACAAGTATTTCGCACCATCTGCTCGCTGCTCAAACGGTCCTCGAAGAAGCACAGTCCTCCATGAGCCCGCGCAGGGCTGGTAAGGAACCCGTCCTTCATTACAGTGTGTGCTGGTCTGTGATTTTGGACCTTACGGCTTCCAAAATCACAGACCATCACACAGCCACACACCTCAGTCCCTTCGGGGGAAAACAATGTGGACTCGGAAGGGGAAATGTGCCGGCCGGATTCCGACCTGTTCAGTGCTAGCTGCACCCTGCTCTAAGAGGCTTTGTGATTTACTGCCACTACTGAACAACGCAGTAAGCACGGGCTGTCGGCAAGGTGATATTTGTTTCTGCGACGCCGTGCCAGTGGCATATTTCACCTATTTTTGAAAAAATGGATATAGATCTGCAGCTCAGTGGGGGAGGGGGGGGGGGGTAAGTGGGTGGGGTGGGGAGGGGGGAGGGGCGGGGAATTATCCTCGCGAAAAAAAAAGAGTTCCTCACTGATGTCTGACCTAGAAAGGGGCGATGATCCCTACTTCTCATAGACATCTGCATGAGGCGGGGATCCTCATAAGCCACTGCAGGTACGAGTGTTCATGAGGATCTGTGAATCTTGCCGGCTTGTCAACAAGGTGCTACAGTCCTGTACAGTATTTGTCGTCACGATAGTGCGGCATCAGCTGCGTTGCTGCTTCCGTTAGAGACATCCTCTTCCAGCTGCAAGAGGCTTAGATCCTCATGAGCCTCCGCACTGCGGAGGCTCATGAGGATCTAAGCCTGTTGTTATACATGTTTGCATCTTTTTATATTAATAATAACAATATTTACAATTTTTATAATAATAATAATAATAATAATGATGATGACGACGACGACGATGATGATAATGATGATGATGACGATGACGATGATGATGAAATGATGATGATGATGATGATGATAATGGCACCGGTTTCAGGCCACTTAATAAAATTTCAAATACAAGCGATCAACATTACCGACTGAAACCTCAGTAGCTGAGCTGACCCTTTGCACCACGTGAATGTCCTGTGCCGTCTGTCTTGCACTGTGTTTGTCTTCACAGTGAATGCGTGTGTGTCACGTGAGCGTGCGCGTTGGGTTCAGTTCGCGGCGCTTTGAGCCGATTCGCAGAATTGGAAAAAGCGCCTATATAATAACCGGTATTATTATTATTATTATTATTATTATTATTATTATTGTTGTTATTAATAGACACAGGAGGTCGCTGGACGTTTTGTCAGCTACGCTATTGTTTGCTTTTCGTCCTGGAGGGTATCTCGATCATATATGTGTATCTCGTAATAGTGTGAGGAGTGTTCTTTTCACTTCTTTTTAATAGTTCGTGGCGGCGGTTGTTCAGCTACATAACCTTGAATTAAACACTCATATTCAGTTTTTTTCTTCTGGCACGGAGATTGCAAATTGAAGACAGCAGACCATGAAATCACAGAGTGCGTTGGAAGCACATCCCTCCCTTGTAATGACTTCATTGTATGCATTTTATTCTTCAATATTTCTGTAATTATGGGGACAGACGTTTTTAGAAATCATTTCAAGTCCCTTCTATTTATAGAAGGGACGTTTTAGGACGGGTCGCGGTGAAGCGAATTTAATAGCATGTCCATGATGTCATAGGCGGACGGCCTAAACCTCTGACAATTGAAGTAACATGATAAAATTACGTCATGTGTAGTTACGCTAACCTCGCTGCTGAACGTACTTTTGGCGCGAAGCGCCGTATGTGCGTATGTATGGATGTATGTATGTATGGATGTGTGTGTGTGTGGTGTGAGTATGTATCACGTTATGCCAACTCTTTTGTCCCTCAGGCTGTTACCCTTTTCAACAGTAATATCAGTAGATAGTGTCGGTCAACATTCTTCCGTCCTTAGTACTAGCCCTCTCAGTATTATTACTAGTATTATTACTATTGTTATTCAAAGGTAACAATATGTATGTTACAGCTCATTTCTTTAATTGAGTGTTTTCTTTAATTGAGTGTGATGTTTTGTTTTGTTTTGTTTTGTTTTTTGTTTTTTATAATGAGTGATTGATGAGGCCATGTGTTGTATGGGCAGACAGTGAATTTCCCCGTGAGGGATTAATAAAGTATTATTGTATTGTATTGTATTGTATGAAAACAAGAGAATCTCCGATATTTCTGTACACACAAGCTTGAAACTTGGCGAAACACGACATTGACACAATACTCTAAATATGACGCAAATCTCTCTTTCGCCCCTCTCTCTCTCTCTCTCTCTCTCTCTCTCTCTCTCTCTCTCTCTCTCTCTCTCTCTCTCTCTCTCTCTCTCTCTCTCTCCCTCTCTCTCTCTCTTTCTCACACAAACATGCGCGCATCTCCAGGAGGCATTCATCCGCCTGCGCCCTCCGGGCGCTTAAGGATCTATGCCACTTGAAGATGATTGGAGCGCGCGCGCATGCACGCACTAACGCGCACACACAAATCGACGCGCTTTCAGAAGAGCATGCAAGTGACCCGAGGTGTACTTAGTATATCATGTAGCTAGGTAAAGTCAACCTGCTTTCTTCACAAATTATATCAAGACTAAAATTGTACCGTGAAATTCTAGTTTTGTCATCATTTTGTCAAGCCTATGAAGCGAAAGTGAAACTCATATCACATAAAATATAAACTTACGTAAAAACTAAAACTTACGTCATGACAAATGACGTTTGACAACCAATGACGCGTATGCACTGCGCCCCTTATAGAGATCACTGACGCATTGGCAGATCTGCGAGACTTTTTCAATACGAGATATTTAAACATCAAAATCAGGTCAAAGGAAGGAAAAGACCCTTGACAGCGAGGACAGCTTTCATAATTATAGAAGGGGCTTTGTGGGTTATGGTTCATGCCATCCTGTTTGTCTTTTTTTAAAATGGTGTTCTTAAGAAACGAGACAGTTAAAGTTATTATTTTTAAACGCCGTATACCTTTTTTTTAAAAAATATAAACCCCCTACCATGACCACATGATTCTGAACTCCGGAATACAACAGGCGCATTTCAACTTTTCAAACTTTCAATAGTATCATCCTGACTGTCCATGGACCAGAGTTTTAAAAAAAAAAAAATTCAAGCATGTTCGGGCGGGTGCGATTCGCAGTTTCCACTTTCCTTCATTTACAAGCAGAAATAGTTTTTGAGCCGAAGTCCCTCAAAAAGGGGGAAAAAAAAAAACACCTTTGATTTTCAGTAATAGCGGGTTACTGGAAGTGCAGGTTCTTTGATGTGAAGAGATAAAATGCGGGCTGGCCTGTGATTTTGGGCCTTACGGCCTTCGGCCGTAAGGTCCAAAATCACAGACCAGCACACAACTGAACCTCAGACTCGACACTGAAGAGGCACTTTAACACCAAACCTGCACTCTTAACGACACTATTTCCAGCCTGCACGTGAGCCACGTGCGCGCAGTGGCAGCGTCCAATCAGTAGGTTCGCTCTGGTGTTGTGTGACGATGACTCGACTCGGGTCCCGTGGGTAAAATCATTCAGCTGCTTCTTGCACACGGCTTCAAGCGCCGTGAAAGCGGATGGGGTCGTCCATAGCCGTGGTATGATTATTAAAAAAAAAAAAAAAAAAAAAGATAGTCCGCCCTGACTCAGTAGCAGCTGTGCGCTTAATAGATGTTGGCAAGGGCTAAGCCCAGGCTGGTTGACTCCAAAGGAGCTCGAGCGAGTCGAGGAGACGACCAGTGTGGGTCTAATGCCGATATGGTTGGTTGGTTAGTTCGGGTTTAACGTCCACGGCACCGAAGTGATCGTGGACGGTCCTGACGGGCGGGTTTATGGGGGACAGGGAAATCTATTGCCTATGGAGTACGACCTGAACAAAGATCAATTCAGGCGCACTGCAACTGTGCCACTTTGATTTACCAGGACCTTTCAACAGACTGACATGCTATGGAACAAGTCCGTCTTTTTCCCCCTGGATTGCGAGTCCGGCTACCGGGGCCGGGGACAGGGACTCGAACCCACGACCCGGCGATTCCCCCCGCTCGGCCCTTGCTCCGACGCTTAACCGCCTGAGCTATTTCGGACTCTGTATGCCGTATGGCCCACCCAGCAGTTCAAATATGGGAACTGCCTCTTCCAAGCGTAGATCTATCATATAACATGCATATTCAAGTTAAACTCATCATCTATTAAAAAAAAAAAAAACACATATAAAAACAACAAGCAAACAAGCGTCCAAACAGACACTATCTTTGAACAGCTGTGCACAGTCAAAATAGTCTTTGCTATCATTGTATGTGCCAACACTATGTACAGCCAGTTGTTTGAATGGTCACTGACTTCGCGAAATCGCGCGACTTGTAACTTTGTAATTTTTTTATTTGTATTAAACCCGTTTAATCTTGATACACCCGTTCCTTGAAATACAATTGCCTATGATAGTTCAAGGGTGGTGCCAGAATAGCTTGGCGCCTGAGGCGCCAAGCTATTCTGGCACCACCCTTGAACTAGAACGGTTGATATAATGTGCAATCAGTAATAATAATAATAATAGCAATACATAGTATTTATATGGCGCATTTCTCATGTTATAATGTAACTCAATGCGCAGAAATTATGTATAACTGTGTCTAGGTGGATGCGAATGTGTAAGTGCCGCTCAGTGAATAAAAGATGTTTATGTGTGAGATGTGTAAGGGCTATGTGTAAAGATTTTGTAGTGTATACTTTGTTCATTTAGAATTTGTCTTTGTCTTGTTTGTACGACTTGTTATAAATGTACCACAAGTGAATTTCTCTCTTCGAGATAATAAAGTACTCTTATTCTTATTCTCATATATGTAGCCTTTATAGGACAATAAACAAATAAAAAAACAACAACACACAATCAGGCTCAGGATGCAATGGGTTAAAACGTCTCTAAAGCTGTAACTAAAACGTACAGTCTAAGCATAATAATTATGAGAACCGTGAACTGACTGGCTTTGAAATGGAAAGAGGTGAGTATTTTCCAACAGCGGGTAATGAGGGTCCCGCGAGTGAAGTCGTTTACCCCAAAGGTCCTCTGGGACGGAGCCGCTCCCAGAAGCAGCAACGCAACACCAGTGCCTCACCTGATCGCCCTCCATCTGCGGGAGGGCACAGAGTCTCAAGTGCCCGTGCAGACGCAGGGGTACATGAGAGTCTACGCCTCTTGCTGGCGGTGTCGGCATCATCCGGTTTCTCAGACTGCGGATGTGGTCATTTGGGACGAACGTTTTCAGAAGTTGCAGCGCAATGCCGTACCGGGCCTCTTATGATGTAGGCCTTTTTCCCTTCATAATTACTCGTACGGGGACTGTATTCCGCCTCAAAGATATTTCCTGAAGTGAGCAGTACATCTTCCTCGTAACATCCTTCGCTGCTGCCAAGGCTGATTTATTCAAACGTCGACACGATCCAAATGCAAGAGACAACCGCAGTCGCGGGGGCTCATGCGAATCGACGTCTCAACTCTTGCTGACCACGTGTCACTGACCCCTCGCGTTTTGTTCGTTAACCCCTTGACGATACAGCTCGCCAGAAAAGACGACGTGTTCTGAACTACGCGTCTTTTCCTCGCTTTCGTCGGTAGCGGGCAAGCGGTTCATTCGAAGACGAGTCAGTGAGGCGTCCTTCGGCAGACCTGCTCTCAATCTACTGCGCATATCATCACGCACCTGCCTTTATAATATACCTGTAATATACCTGTAATGCTAAGCTGAATTTGTTTTTAAATTACGGGGGGGGGGGGGGGGAGGGGGGGGGAGGGGGGGGGGGCAAAGACCCATCCGGAAATAACCTTTCACAAAGGTTCCCAGTCCGGCGCTTAACCCATTCAGCCCTGACGTACTACAGCAGAGATGGATCGACCATGATAATTCAAGGATAGTGCCATATTAGCTTGGCGCCTGTCGGCGCCAAGCTAATCTGGCACTGCCCTTGAATTATCATGGTCGATCCATCTCCTGCAACAGGTGTATAGTCGTTAGATGACGCCTGCCAAATTTGGGAAATACGTACGTCGTGCTGAATGAGTTAATTACCCCCTTTTTTTAAATCAAAGAAACCACCGAGACATCATCAAGGACGATCTGTGATGCGTCTGAGAAAGCAGCTGTGTTACTCAGTGACGTCTGAAGATTAATTCAATTCAGTCTTATAATTAATCCCTCAGACCGCTGACCGTCTGCATAAATTATGGTTCATGTCTGCCAGACGTATACATGACTTCAGAAGACCTGTAATTAAAATAATTGCGACACCTTTCTGGTACGTATTCAGGGGCGGATCAATTATCTCAACGTTTTTGATTGGGACCTTCAACCTGACACAAAAGGACTCCCTGACGCGAGATCTTGCTTTCAGTGGCCGAAAAATGAGACTCGCACCACTCGCCCCAATATTAAAAAAAAAACAACAAAACAAAACAAAAAAAATCGGGAGAGATGGGCAGGGGGTGGGAGGGGGGGGGGCTGGGGAAAGAAGTGTGCTTGTGTAAACTCTCGCCGAAATATCAAATGTGGGGTAAAGTGGGGGGGGGGGGGGGGTGGCTGTTTCTTTGTTATAGCATTTTAAAGATTTTGGGGTCGGGGGTAGGGTGGAGGGGGGGGGGGGGTCCGGAGCCTTTGGAACCTCCACCCCCAGATCCGCCCTTGGTGTTTGTGTCTTCTATTACCCGCCCCTCCCCCCCCGCCCCTCCCCCCTCTGCCCCCCCCCGCCCCTCCCCCCGCCCCTCCCCCCAACAACAACAAAAAAAAAATCGTGTTCAGAGTTGTTCAGTTTTTATACCTAACAAACTGGGCTCGACGATCAAAGTTTTGTTATTTGGGAGTCGTCCTATGAAGAGAAAACCCGACCAAGATGGTTCAAGGGTGGTGCCAGAATAGCTTGGCGCCAGCCTGCAGGCGCCAAGCTATTCTGGCACCACCCTTGAACCATCTTGGTCAAGCGATCTTCATCCTGTGTCAGGGTTACATCAAAAATAGTTCTCCTGTGCTGAAAAACTGATATCGGTGTTCAGGTCGTACTCCATAGGCAATAGATTTCCCTGTCCCCCATAATCCGCCCGTCAGGGCCGTCCATGATCACCTCGGTGCTGTGGACGTTAAACCCACACTAACCAACCAACCAACAAAACTGATATCGCGAGTTTGGTTACTTTTGCTTGCATCCCATCCATCGAGACGTCACGTGTCAGTCTTCAGTCCCTCAGGCACAGATTCGCATCAGCCCTTGTAACCTGCAGGGGCTCATGATAATCTAGGCCTCTTGCCGGTAGTGATCGTCGGCATTTAGATTTATTCACTTCTCTCACAAGTTCCCCAACAAGAGGTAGACATCAAGTTCTGTGGTTTGCACGTGCTCATAGTTCATTGGCTGGAACCATCTTCAGCGTGGTGTACCTAACCGATCCGGTCGTACGGTGTATTCTGCGTATTTTGGGACTGGTGCATCGCGCAGAAAGGAAGTGCTGTCACATCGCATGGATTCTCCGTAAGGTCAGGGAACAGTTCAACGAGTGAGCTATCGCGGAGCACCTTGCTTACAGTGGTCGGCGCAGGACTAAGCTCTCTCATGAAACTGACCCCAGGATCGTATGCCCGTTTGGTGATTCGTAGGCTTATTGAACCTGATGCATCTTGGTGTCGCTTGAGCAATTCAAGCAAAATTATAATATGAACACATTCCTCTTGAAACTCGTTCGAGGCATATGTACACGTACACTCCTCCCATATTCCTCCATATTCCTCCCATATTCCTCCTATATTCCTTCCAAAGTAGCTAAAAGACATTAACCCCTTTTCTGCCAGTGGATGCAGACTGCAATTTTTTTTTAATCACTGTAAATTAAAAAAGCCACCAATTATCCTCAACCGTCAAATGAACAAGGATAGAGAGTAAGGTGTCAGCAAGAAGCATAGATCTTCATGAGCCCTCGCAATTGCGAGGGCTCATGAGGATCTAAGCCTCTTGCAGTTGGGAGTTTTCAGGGTGTTTGTTTTCACGGCAGTTAGAGACGGGGTTGCGAAATCAGGTCGGCGCGTTGGCACAACCAAACAGCCACGAACAAGGGACGCAGCACAACTGGCCAAATTGTAATAGTATCATATATAGCAAGGTACGTTGCACAACCGTAGGAGGCACGCGTCGGTCTCGAGAGATGACAACGATGATGGAACTTTATGACACAACGGCAGAAGTTTTTGACAGCTACAAATGCGCGACAAAGAAGTAGCGCCCTGGAAAATGTCACTTTGGTCGTATGTTTTTAACCCTTTTAGCGCCAACGCCCTACAGCAGGAGAGTGGTTGACCATGATAATTCAAGGGTATTGCCAGATTAGCTTGGCGCCTTCAGGCGCCAAGCTAATCTGGCACTACCCTTGAATTATCATGGTCAATCCATCTCCTGCGAGTGGTACATAGTCCTTCACGTGTGAAATAAGTTTGACTGAAAGAGTTCAAGGGTCTAGGCGCCAAGCTATTCTGGCACCGCCCGTGAACTAAAGCCATTGGTCTGTATCTTTATCTGTAAGTACTATAATGTCGCTTGCACATGACAGTGCACAGATGTGAAGCTTTTGGCCCCAGTATGATATGGGTTAAGTAACACTTAATTCGGGAAATGCGCCCATGGCGCTAACAGGGTTAAGAAGGCCTGCTGTGGCTGTAAGTAAACTCACACTACACTGACGGGAATGACAGTCCATGTTACAGAGGCAGCATTTGAAGGCGGAGTCCTGCACAACCAAACAAATAATAATTCAGATTGGGTGTGAATGTGTTGGACTTGGACAATGTCGTTGTCTGACTGGAATTCAGGCCGGCGCTTCTAAGTATTTCACATCGTGACATGGACAAGGGTGACGAAGAAGAAACATTGACGCCAATCGACCCAGAGTAATTCGAATCTCTCCTCTACTCCTGTACTGTGTGGTTCGTGGTCGGCCGCATAGGTTTTGCCGCTTTGGCCATTTTACCTGTAGAGGCGGCAGGTGGGAAGGGTGGCGGAAGCATTAAACAATTTGGGAAAGTGGTAAAACGCGCACAAGGCCCTGCGGTGTGCCCTCACTCCGTCAGCGAATCCCGCACCAGGTTTGCCAAGAACCGCAGATCCTGTCGAGCCCCTGCAGGAAGTAGTTATCTCGCAGAATGCTCAAGATCGAGCTCACATCTGCAAGAGGCATAGATCCTCATTAGCCCCCGCAAATTGACATTTCAAGAGAGTCAATCAACTTCAGACCGAATGATGGACTACACCCCTTCCTGGCCGTATAAATCTGCAGACGGCGAAACTGAACAAAATTCGCCGGTGTCTCTGCTGTCCAGCCTGGGCTTCAGTGTCTGCGACGAGTCTGTCAACGCACGTCGTTTCTCAGGCAGAGGAGGTGAAGAGGATTTCAGTCTCCGGCGGTGTGGGTAATTAGTCCTCCCTCATCAAGAGCGGCACGTGCACGTCGTTACCTTCCCAGTTACGCCATCATAATATAGCACTGTTCCGGTCGTCTGTGGATGTAAGCCAGGAACTGGAAGCAGAACCGTTTTTGCTTTTAAATTAACCCAACTGCAAGAGGTACTAGATCCTCTTGAGCCTCCCGCAGTTGCGACGGGCTCATGAGGATCTATGCCTCTTGATGAAACCACATTGTGTCTACTATGCTCCTCAGTTTCGGTGACCACTGGGGGAGACTGACACAGTTTGTGCGTGCTGAAAGTTACAGTGACTTCAGAAAACACAATCCGTGTCAACTTGCAGTCAAGAGCTTAACTCATTCAACTCTGACACGCCACGGCAAGACATGGATCGAGCGCGATAGTTCAAGGGTTCTGCCAGCCAAGCTATTCTGGCACAACCCTTGAACTATCGCGCTTGATCTGTTTCCAGAAGTGTAATACAGTCTTCAGGGGGCAACTTCAAAATTTACGGCCAATTTCGGTCCTGGAGCAGAATGTGTTCAATGGGTGAGGTCGTTTACGCCGGGATTCAGACGGCTAGATTCTCGGCCCTACAATCAGGTATCGTTCATGAGGAACAATCCCATTCACAGTCATTTTTGGAGGTTGGTTTGATAAAAGTTGCCGAAGACCAGCCTGCAACATACCATTACTGCTATGTCAACTGAAGCTGGAAGCCGGATGCCCCTCCCCCCCCCCTCACCCGCCCCACCCCTCTTCTCGCCCACGGACGTAAACCGGTATAAAGTAGCCGACCGGCAAGAATCAAAGATCTTTATAAGCCCTCGCACCTTGCGCGGGCTGATGAGGATCTGTGTATCGTGCAGCCGACGCTAACCGACGGACTGATTTCTTGTCTTCTGGATTGAGCCGTTCAGTGCCATCTGACGCAGCTCGTGTTCCTGCATGATCTTCGTTAACCCATTCCATCCCGAGGCTGATTTTGTAAAATTTGCTTACTGCCCTATGAAGGCTGCATTACAGATTAGGAGACAGATCAACTGTTTTAGTTCAAGGGTGGTGCTAGAATAGCTTGGCGCGGCCTCAGGCCGGCCAAGCTATTCTGACACCATCCTTGAACTATCAGTCACATTTATTTCGGAATGTCCCAGGAACATGGATTCAAGAAATCTCAGCAAGAGGCATAGATCCTAGAGAGCCCCCGCAATTGCGGGGCTCATGAGGATCTATTCCTCTTGCAGCTGGCTGGTTTTTATTTCCCCCCTCCCCCCCCCCCCCTCCGGCACTGCACGGGCCGGTTTAAGATCATGCAGGTTGTTATGAACGGTACAACATCGCAGTGTCGATGGACTGACATGAATGAGTCCGTGCTGACGCCGTCCAACAAGAGACACACACTGGTTGTCTCCCTCGATTCTAAATCAGCGGTAGCGCCGGCTTGGAAGGATATAACCAGTGTGCAAGAGGCACAGCCCCTCAAGAGTCATGTGCAGGAGCTTTCAGTTTGTGAATCTGTTTCGTGCACACGAAAGTCTGGCTACGTCATGCCGCAGGAACAGCTAAACTAGTCGGGAATGCAACAAGACCTGCGCATTACGACGGAATTACACGAACGTTCAGTAGTTGCCGTCCCGCCATTAAGCACAAGTCCGCTGGGCCAATGATGGCCGCTGTCGGCTCGCTCACGACGTCGTTCCGATGACCTTTCGCGATCTAGGGTATTAGGAAGATGGACAGGAATCCGACCACACCGTTTATTAGGCAGACAATTTGCGCCCACGTGGAAACTGAATCGCCGTCTCAGCACAAGATTTCAGACCGGTAATAGCGCAAGCTGGTTACTTTTTACCCAATTCTGTAATTCCCATTGTTATTCCTGCAGGATGTCAGGGTGTTGTTATTCCTGCAGGATGTCAGGGTGTTGTTATTCCTGCAGGATGTCAGGGTGTTGTTATTTCTGCAGGATGTCAGGGTGTTGTTATTTCTGCAGGATGTCACTGTGTTGTTATTCCTGCAGGATGTCAGGGTGTTGGTATTCCTGCAGGATGTCAGGATGTTGTTATTCCTGCAGGATGTCAGGGTGTTGTTATTCCTGCAGGACGTCAAGGTGTTGTTATTCCTGCAGGATGTCAGGGTGTTGTTATTCCCGTAGGATATCAGGGTGTTGTTATTCCTGCAGGATGTCAGGGTGTTGTTATTCCTGCAGGATGTCAGGATGTTGTTGTTCCTGCAGGATGTCAGGATGTTGTTATTCCTGCAGGATGTCAGGGTGTTGGTATTCCTGCAGGATGTCAGGGTGTTCTTATTCCTGCAGGATGTCAGGGTGTTGCTATTCCTGCAGGACGTCAAGGTGTTGTTATTCCTGCAGGATGTCAGGGTGTTGTTATTCCCGTAGGATATCAGGGTGTTGTTATTCCTGCAGGATGTCAGGGTGTTGTTATTCCTGCAGGATGTCAGGGTGTTGTTATTCTTGCAGGATGAAAGGGTGTTGTTATTCCTGCAGGATGCCAGGGTGTTGGTATTCCTGCAGGATGTCAGGGTGTTGTTATTCCTGTAGGAATCATCGCGACAAAAAGCGCTCCCGACAGCCAAACGGTTAAAATGCATTCAGGAGCCATTAACAAGTTATGTAGATTCTCATCAGCCCCTGCGACCGAAGAGGCTGATGAAAATCCATGCCTCTAAGTCTTGCAGACACGGATGGGCTTCGTCGTAACCCATTGTTCAGCCCTGGCGCACTACAAAATGACAGCAGGTGATGGATCGACTATGACAATTCAAGGGTAGTGACAGATTAGCTTGGCGCCGACAGGCGCCAAGGTAATCTGGCACTGCCCTTGAATTATCATGGTCGATCCATCTCCTGCAACTGGTGCGTAGTCAATAGATGACGCCTCCAAAATTTGGGAAATACGGCCGTCGGACTGATTAAGTTACATCTTTCTGCTTCAGAGGATGTCAATCCACGACTTGTTAAACCTGCACGTTCTCTTCCACCTGTATACGTAAAGAGTTTTTCTGTCAAAGGAGGTAATGAATGGCCACAGTTTGTGTGTGTGTGTGTGTGTGTGTGTGTGTGTGTGTGTGTGTCTGTGTGTGTGCGTCTGTGTGTGTGTGTGTGTGTGCGCGCGCGCGTGCGTGCATGCGTGCTTTCAATGATCTGTCAGCCACATGCGTGCATGTAAAACAGTTCTGATGATTTTTCTTTTATTAAAAAATCAAACAACTCCTGATCTCCCCCCACCGTTCTACGTCTCACAAGTAGAAACGGCAGCTAGTTCCGCCTTCATTTTTTGTCATTATCGTCATTATCATAACCATGTATCTATTTTCGAGCTAAAACACAAGTTTGACATGTTTATGTGAAATTGAGCAGTGGCTAATTAGGTACCGCGAAAAGAACAGAACACAAGTTGGTGCTGATGGGAAATATCCAGGAGTACCCTTTTGGTTGACTTTCCATTGAGGAGCACGGATTAGCTGCGTAGTCCACACGATCTTCCATCCGCAAGAGGCACAGATTCTCATGAGCCCATGCGAACGCATGGGCTCATGAGAATCTATGTCTCTTGTTGGTAAGGGTCACCACTTGGTCTACTCGTCACAAGGAGGAAGTAACCCGCCTAAAGCCGTGCGGTGAGTATCCCGCACACTTTGCGGACTGGGTGTTGTCAGCGTCCTCAGTTTCGCTCATCAAGGGAACTCTCCTACTGGAGGAGCGGACGAGAAGATCCCGCACACTTTGCGGACTGGGTGTTGTCAGCGTCCTCAGTTTCGCTCATCAAGGGAACTCTCCTACTGGAGGAGCGGACGAGAAGATCCCGCACACTTTGCGGACTGGGTGTTGTCAGCGTCCTCAGTTTCGCTCATCAAGGGAACTCTCCTACTGGAGGAACGGACGAGAAGATCCCGCACACTTTGCGGACTGGGTGTTGTCAGCGTCCTCAGTTTCGCTCATCAAGGGAACTCTCCTACTGGAGGAGCGGACGAGAAGATCCCGCACACTTTGCGGACTGGGTGTTGTCAGCGTCCTCAGTTTCGCTCATCAAGGGAACTCTCCTACTGGAGGAGCGGACGAGAAGATCCCGCACACTTAGTTGCGGACTGGGTGTTGTCAGCGTCCTCAGTTTCGCTCATCAAGGGAACTCTCCTACTGGAGGAACGGACGAGAAGATCCCGCACACTTTGCGGACTGGGTGTTGTCAGCGTCCTCAGTTTCGCTCATCAAGGGAACTCTCCTACTGGAGGAGCGGACGAGAAGATCCCGCACACTTTGCGGACTGGGTGTTGTCAGCGTCCTCAGTTTCGCTCATCAAGGGAACTCTCCTACTGGAGGAACGGACGAGAAGATCCCGCACACTTTGCGGACTGGGTGTTGTCAGCGTCCTCAGTTTCGCTCATCAAGGGAACTCTCCTACTGGAGGAGCGGACGAGAAGATCCCGCACACTTAGTTGCGGACTGGGTGTTGTCAGCGTTTCGCTCATCAAGGGAACTCTCCTACTGGAGGAGCGGACGAGAAGAAGAGCGGATTGAGAGCACGTTTTGCATTTTACGACTTTCGACCTTCGTAATTAACTCTTTAATTTCCGGGGCAAAGCCAAATTCCACCCATCTGCAAGAGACATAAATCGTCATGAGTCCCCGCAGTCGCGGGGGCTCATGAGGATTTATGTCTCTTGCCAGTCCTGGTGTTCTTTGTGCCCAATCTGGTCCCTGGGCCGCGGTCTGTGGCGCAGTGGTTAAGGCGCCTGCCACCAATGCTAAAGGTGCGAAGTTCGATACCGGGTTTCGGCGTCGGATTTTTCTCCTCTAGTGAGTGTCGCCGTTAATTCGGGCGGACCGTCGGGGGGTTCTTTCTCCGGGTACTACGGTTCTTCCACCCCCCCCCCCCTCCACTTTGCTACCGGTTTCAGGCACAAATACTCACAAGCGATCAAAATTTCCCAAACCTCAGTAGCTGAGCTGACCCTTCGCACCACGTGAATGTCCTGTGTCTGTCTTGCACTGTCTTTGTCTTCAGAGTGAATGCGTGTGTGTCTGTCTTGCACTGTCTTTGTCTTCAGAGTGAATGCGTGTGTGTCGCGTGAGCGTGCGTGCTGGGTTCAGTTCGCGGCGCTTTGAGCCTATTCGCCGAATTGGGAAAAAGCGCCGATATAATAACCGGTATTGTTATTATTATTTCATTTGTGCTCTTGACGCGAATGTCGGTCAGAGTGCAGTGGTTTTAGACGCGAAATCTGCGTCCACTGGCAGCGAAAGAGTTTGAAGGCCCACTACCGCCGTAACTGCTCATAGATACTCTTCTGTAACAGATAGTTACGAAACGCTACACACAGGTCTAGTTATGGTTCATGTAGACACAGGACAATCCAGTTCAGCACACGCCGTCTTTATAGCAAGTAACCTGACAATGATGTACACTCCGTTCCATAAATACGATATTAGCACGCGAAACAGCTAAACATAGATTGACAACCTGACGGCTGCGCAGAATAAATATAAGCGATTACGCGTGAGCCTTTGCTGCGTGTCCCAACTGCCGTTAAAGTTCATTATGTGTATCAACAGGGCATAAAAAAAACCCCACACAAATGGTGCTGAAATGCCGGTGTCTTCAGATTTACGCGTACTGGTACGTTAACTCATTCTACCCCAGATACACCACAGCAAGATAAGGATCGACCATGATAGTTTAAGGGTGATGCCAGAATAGCTTGGCGCCTATGGGCGCCAAGCTATTCTGGCATCACCCTTGAACTAGCATGGTCGATCTGTGTCCTGCACTAGAGTGCAGTCTTCAGAGGACAACGGCAACATTTGGGGATTTCGGTGTTGGGGTAGAATGAGTCAAGAGACCTGCGCCAAAAGGTAATTAAAAGTTAATGGTTTGCAATATATCCTATACTACATTTGTTCCTAGTATGTCTTGACACAATGCTGGATAAAAAGGGCGAACTTTGAACTTATGAAATTTGAATGACGTAAAATGCGGACTGAAGACATTCAGTTCTCTTCTCCCGAGTTCTCCTTTGTACAGGCGAGTTCAAGTTCCCTTGCAGTAAAAAAACCTACGTTACGTCTGACTAAAAGTCTTCGTTGAGCTGAGACATAATTGTGACGGCAAATTTTTGCAATCATAGGCCGCCATGGAACAGACTGCCGTAAGTTAGTCGTTTTGCCGCATTATTGTATGAAAAAAACAAAACAAAACAAAAAAACTAAACAAAACAAAAAAACTCATTCGAGACGTGCCGCATCCGGATACGCGGCTTGAAGCCGCGTATCCGAATGCGGCACGTCTCGAACGAGTTAGTAAAGAAGATAGTGTCAACTGTTAACGTCTTCTTGTCTGGCGAAGGTCATAAGAAAAAAAAAAAACACCACACCATTAAACCCCCCCCCCCCAAAACAAAAAAACCCAAAAAACAAAAAAAAATAATAATAATAAAAAATAAAATAAAAAAGAAGAAGAGCCAAACCCCAAAACTAACAAAAACAACCCACGCACACCAAAACCCCCGTTTTAATTATCTGATTTTATCCTACTGATAGCAAAACATGGACAACTCGACGCCCACACAATACGCGTATGGATGTAAGCTGGGGGAATACGGTGCATGTTTACGAACAAGTTATTTGAAGGAAGTATGGTCAGCATGATGGGAAAATAATGCGCCTATCAGGCAGCGACACGACACATTAATGGATATGTCTTGAACAATAACAATCTTCAGTCTATCACTATCCCAGCCCGTACACAATCTTCCAATTGCAAAGGGCATGGATACACATAAGCCCCTGAAGCTGCGCTAGGGGCCATGAGATTCTTTGTCTACGGCATGTCTCTGAAATGAGGAATCTTACTTGTGGCTGAGCGCACGATTGCAGTCCTACTCCTGCGGACTGCCTCAGTCCCTCGATTCGCTACCTACCGCTGAAATCAGCGGTTGCGAATCGAAGGAGACAACCAGTGTGTTGTTTTCCTCCCATACAACTAAGGTTTCCAATCTTCTGAATGTCACGGCTCCAGGCCACCGAGCTGTTTGTCAGTCACAGGTGGAGGGCCCGGCCGAGGAGAGAGAAGCCCAGAAAAAGGCAACGTTCAAACATGAGGCACAGATCGGCATGGTCCCCCGCATCCTGAGGGTATCAGGCGGTCTTAGGTTATCGCGTGCCCCTTGTAGGTGGGCCTTGTTCGGAGGAGTGATCTATCTATCTATCTATCTATCTATCTATCTATCTATCTATCTATCTATCTATCTATCTATCTATCTATCTATCTATCTATCTATCTATCTATCTATCTATCTATCTATCTATCTATCTATCTATCTATCTATCTATCTATCTATCTATCTATCTATCTATCTATCTATCTATCTATCTATCTATCTCTATCTATCTATCTATCTATCTATCTATCTATCTATCTATCTCTATCTATCTATCTATCTATCTATCTATCTATCTATCTCTATCTATCTATCTATCTATCTATCTATCTATCTATCTAATCTAATCTAATCTAATCTAATCTAATCTAATCTATCTATCTATCTATCTATCTATTTATATCTATATCTATATCTATCTCTATCTCTATATCTATCTATCTATCTATCTATCTATCTTCTTATCTAATCTAATCTAATCTAATCTAATCTAATCTAATCTAATCTAGTCTAGTCTAGTCTAGTCTAGTCTGTCTGTCTGTCTGTCTGTCGCCATTGCAGTCACAGAGAGCTTCCCGGTACTGTTAACTCATTCAGTCCGACGGCCGTATTTCCCAAATTTTGGAGGCGTCATCTAATGACTATGCACCAGTTGAAGGAGATGGATCGACCATGATAATTTCAAGGGCAGTGCCAGATTAGCTTAGCGCCTTCAGGCGCCAAGCTAATCTGGCACTACCCTTGAATTATCATGGTCGACCCATCTCCTGCTGTAGTGCGTCAGGGCTGAATAGGTTAAAACCACTTTTCGCATCGACGTCACATTTCTAGGAAATCCCAAAGTAACGCACGCAGACTTGCCTACAGCCGTACGCACAGACTCTCGCACAACAGTCGCATACACCGCCACTGACTCAGACGGGCGCATTCATGCGGTAAAACTCAACACACGGGCTCCCTTTCTAAAGTAACTTTTAAAAGGTTCAAAAGATTATCAAACTATATACACTTCTCTACTAATATCCGAACATCACACACACACAATTCACAATATCTCGCCAGGCTAGGTGTTAGTTTTCAGTCTCCAACCTGTTTGATGTTATTGCCTGGTTACGTTGGTCCTTCTCACGTCTAGGCGTGCAAGTCCGTTGTATGCTCTTTCCTGTCGTCCTGTCTGTAACACGGACGTCCTTGTACTCG